>JAKOOJ010000002.1:46555000-47755000 GCA_022577455.1 Arizona elegans | reverse complement strand
GACTATGGTAAAGTTTCAGGTTTTAGACTGAACCAAAAAAAACCCAAGATGATAGCTAAAAATATGACACAAGATCGTAAACATGAGCTTGAAAGGAGGGCAGGTTTTGAGATTGTACCAAAGGTAAAATATCTAGGAGTTCAAGTTGCAGAATCAAATATGAAATTGTTTCAAAATAATTATGAGGTGTTGTGGTGAGAGGTGCAGAAAGATATGGAGACTTGGAAAAAACTGCAGCTGTCTTTACTTGGAAGAATAGCAGCAGTTAAGATGAACATTTTGCCAAGATTTCTTTTTTTGTTTCAAATGATTCCGGTGCTTAAAAGTGATAAACAACTAAAAGTGTGGCAAACTGGAGTGAATAAGTTTGTCTGGAACGAGAAAAAACCGAGAGTGAAATTGAAAATCATGCAAGATGTTCCAGAAAGGGGAGGCCTTAAACTTCCAAACCTACAACTATATTATGAAGCAGCAGCTTTGACTTTAGCAAGTGATTGGTTTGGAAGGAAAAAGACTGGAATAATGAATATAGAAAGTTTTGATCTTGAATTTGGATGGCATGCGTACTTATTTTATGACAACAAAGTGGATAAAGTATTTAAAAGCCATATACTTAGAGACTCTTTGATAAGAGTTTGGAAGACACACCGATACAAATGGGATTATAAAATACCGCTATGGCTGGATCTTGGTCATATTATGTGGAATACAAATATAATGTCACTCGGGGGGTTTTTATACAAAGAGGTTCTTTTTACAGATGCGGGCAGATGGCAGTTGAAGACACAACTAAAGAATATTTTTGTCTAGCAGTTACATGGTTAACTACCAACTTGCTGGCTACCTCATGATAAACCTACCTGCAACATTCAATCAGTTACACAAAGAAAGCTATAAGAAACAAACCAAAAAACTTTGACAGACTCTTGATTTTTTTAAAAAAGTAGACATATAGGAAAAATGTGATGATTTCAGCTTTGACAGCATATTTTAATTTTTCCTACACCTTCCTATAGATGTGAAGAAAGATATAAAGAAATGATTTATTCACAGCAGTTGTGGGTACAATTAATTTCTCTTTCTAAAATTACATCATAACTCTCTTCTTTCTATAATCTACCCCGTCTAATCATCAAAACCACGAACCACAAGTTAATATTCAAAAAGTCTTTAAGGGTTTCCAGTCACCAATATTGTCTTTTCTCTAATGAAAGAAGTCAATTTAGCCATCTCAGCAAGTTCTGTCATCTTCCCCAACCATTCCTCAGTTGCGAATATTGCCAAATCTTTCCATTTTTGTCCCTGCACCTTTATCTTACTAAAATATAAGCTCTTTTCCTGAGATTTTGTGGCAGTTACTTTAAAAAGTTTCATGGAGGGACTATGTGCTTTGGAGATCTGAACTCAAAGCACTGCCTAACCCTAATTCTTTGGAAAGCTTCCATTTTGTAATCTTGAAGCAGGACATTCCTTTTCTTTCTATCCAATTTTCTATGCTCTCAACTTTCGCCAGATACACGTGGCTAATAAATTAATCTATCAATCAGATGGTTTACATAGGTTTAAAAAAGATTTTACAATTTGCAAACAGATTCTATTTCCTCAGCAATCCTGTTTTCTTGCCATTCTTCTTCAAAATTTACCACACCCAGAATTTGCTATAATGAAGGGTAATAATGGACTACTTTGGCTATTCTGCACAAGGCTTCTTAGAAAGCAAGATGACGGAAGAAATTGCACTAGTGAGATATATGACTGCTCTTGATTCTAGCCAGGGAGTAAAAAAGAAATTTATTGCTCTTTTGATGCCAAATGATGCACATGGTACTATTATAATGGACATAGAGATTTTTATATGGTGACAAAGTATATTGCTGAGCCAGGAGCTTGTTGCTAATGTGTGCAGGTAAGCTTCCTTCTTTTATTTTTAAATATCTCACTTCACTCCTTTAGGCAATGTATAAACCCATTTTTTTTAAAACAAAACAAAACAAAATGAATTCTATACACATTAGAACAGAGTTATAAAATTACTTGACCCAGACATTTATGAGTGCAGACAAAACATTAAATGTTTAATTGTGGCTGATATTTTAGAGATTTTTAGAGATATCTGTAAAAGAAGATGCTTCTTGCTATCTACTTGGCACATTGCCAGCACAGATTACCTGGTCCTTCCTGATTTGTTCAAAGGAACAAATGACTTTGTCTTTTTCCCACTCCCAGCCCATTGTAAATACACCCTGCATTTTTATTTTTCAATTTCCATTCAGGTTTCGAGTTTATGGCTCACTCAATCCAACAAAGGCCAAAGCAGTTTACAACAATAATAACCAAAATGCAACGTTAAAATGGAATCCACCATAAATCAAAACACAATTAAGTAATAGCAGCCATAGGAATATCCAAAACATCACAATTTTAATAAGAGGGTTCAAAACTCTTCAAAAAAATCCAAAGAGGGTTGCTAGCTTAATCTCAGGAGAGTGCTGTTTTAGACAATGGCTAAGAAATACACTTTTCTATTTTACTGCCAATGTTTTCAATCCTCAAATCTTAGAAATGCTTGGAATGCTAGCCATGATTGTTTTCACTTCTGCTAATGTGCAATGCTGAGAATAAGAATGGATGTGACAGTCCTAGAAGCAAAAATGTCATTGTTTCCTCTCAGAACAAACTGTGTGTGATTGTGGGAATCAGTCACAATGGAAAACTTTCCTGAAGAGAAAGTGAAAACTGGGGAAGGAGGGGAACACTTGTCAAATTGATTCCTCTTTGTTTTGTCTTGTCTCCCAAGTGAAGCTGCAAAGTCATAGAAGTGCTGTTTCCTTTATAGAAATGCATATTCAACATTCAGGAGCAAAGGTGAAAAACGGTTCTGTTTTTCAATGGGGAAATGGAGTCACAACATCAAAACCAACCTACCTACTGTTTCATACCATTCTGAACTGAGCTAGAAATACATTTGCTCACCTGCCTAACAGTGCTGATTTTGTGGGAATCGAAACACCTAAAGCTGCTTTTGAACTGGCTCTGAAGTATGAACTGGATACAGAAGTATCCTATCATTGCTCCATTGCTCTCTTTTTCAAGAAGCATCTGGACTGACATTGTTTTTCCTTGAAAACATTTTGCATCTTATCCAAGAAGCTTCTTCAGTTCTGATTGAATGGTGGAGAATGGAAGTATTTGCGTTCCTTGCAGTCATTTGATCATTAGCACTCTCTCTGAAAATCGTTGAGGCCACTTGGAGGTTTATATGTGCCATCAGGGTCACCTGAATAGTGCAAATAGACATGGAATCATTTTGGAAGGTTCATTGGACACCTTTGATTAGCAACAATCTTTTTCTACACACATTCTGCTTCTGTGTGTAGCCGTGGGTTGTTTTTTTTTTTTTATTTGATTTATATGCTGCCCTTCTCCGGAGACTCAGGGCGGCTTACAATGCACTAAGCAATAGCCTTCATTCTTTTGTATATTTATACAAAGTCAGATTATTGCCCCCACAACTGGGTCCTCAATTTACCTACCTTAGAAAGGATGGAAGGCTGAGGCAACCTTGAGCCTTGGTGAGATTCGAACCTGCAGTAATTGCAGGCAGCTGGTCTTAATAACAGGGTGCCTTAGACCACTGTACTACCAAGGCTCTGTTTGGTTTGATTTAAGAGCAATCAGTGCAGAACTGAATTTGAAATAAAAGACTCCGCATCGGCAGAATAGGTTCAGGATATTTTTCTCTGGATAACAAAATTTCTCCATTTCCCCTCAAAGATGTTTCTAATGTATCGTTAGCAAATAGGCCAAATCATTCCAGTTCATGCTATTTTCAATTATCTGACTTCTACCTAAGAAAGCCATTGATGCCCATGGAATATAAATTTAAGTTGGCAGCCTCACAGCTGGTAAAGAGATTTAATGGATTAAAGGTTAATTGCAAACAAAAAGAATCGTGGGCTGTTTGTCTTCCTTTTTCAGACCATTAGACCAGCTTTCTTTATGGCAATGAAAATGAAAATTATAGAACTTCTTATTGAAAGCCAATGTGTATAACATGCTGCAGCAAAAGAGATACTTTTACAAACTCAACATAATCAGAAAACAAAGCACAAAGCAAAGTTTTGGATTTTTCAAAGTTTTGAAAAATCACTTAAACCTAAGTGATACAAAGAGTTTTATAGTCTTGTATATACTAAGAATCAAGTCCCAATGAATTTGATAGCATTTAGTTTATGTGACCATTAGATTGTTCGCTTACATATGAAATTCCTCTCTGTTGACATTTTCAAAACGTCTTAGATTTATTTGATTTAAAACTGAAGCCCCATACTTATATGCATCTCCCAAAACTTTTTAATTTTTTGGCATTTTTTGGCATCTTTCTTTTGTAAAATAATTTATTAAGGATTAAGATAAAAATAGAAAAAGAAAAAAGGATCCCAACCTGTCATTCATCCCCATTAACTATAATCAACATTATGGACTTATCACAATCTTTTAAAATCAAACATCTCTTCATTCCTTATCTTCACCTTAGTTTTTCTAAACCTCTCTCTAAAACCTCATCCCTATTAAACAGCAAAGTCCAGTAGGAATTATCATAAATGACAATATAAGTATTAGAAAATGCATCTATTGCATCCAATTTGAATTCATCCTTTCCCTTTAAATAAATACCATCTTCATTTTCTGTTTTCAAATAATCTAAATTCAGTCCCACTAAAACAACAACAATCCCAACAACAATTAAACACTATCAGAAATATCCATTGTCATCCAGTCTTAATCAATAAGTCATTAAACATCCCCCAAAAGAACCCATTATTTTAACCTTGGTCAAGTAGATTAATTTTATATTTATATTATTTCTCCTTTCTGCAATCTTAAAAATCCTCAAAGAAAGTCTAACATCTGCATTCCTTTGTAATTACACTAATCATTGTTAATAAAGAGTAAAATAGTTCAAAAGTCTGTTGTCTCCTGAGTCAAAGGTTTCTTTTAAAGTAATCATCTAGTGCACACTAATGTCTAATCTTCAAAGGTTTTTTTTAATCAGTGTAGAGTATAAACAGAGATTTTTCTCATGAGAGAAGATTCTTTCAGTCAACATCCAAATCTTAAATCAAGTCCATCTGAGCCTCTGATCCATGTGAAACTTTCCAAAGCCAACCATAATCATTCTCTTGCTCTATATTAAAAAAAAAAAACCACATACATTTTTTAAGGATTGAAGGACATTTACCAGTGGTCTCAATTGAATTTGCTACTCTGAAGATTTAAAGAAAACCAAAGAATATTAAAAAAAATGATTAGATGAACCAGTCAAACTCAGAAGCCATATAGTAGTTATACAGTAAGCATCAGGGAATGCCACAATTCTGAATCACAAGCTTACCACTAAAACACAGTTCCTGCCATTTGCTTACAAAAATGCAGCCTATAGAAAACATATAGGTAATCTGACAATCTCTCTTTAACTCCAAAGAGATTTTAGTTGGTTGATTCCTGAATCTGACACACTTTGGCTGCAACGTGTTCCTCTCTTTTAGAAGAATGTCAGTTTGCCATTAGGCTCATTAGGAGTGTTTGCAGTCCTTGCCATCTTTTCTGATTGTAATTGCTGAAAGTCAGAGGACAATTTCTGGACATTTTGAATTAGGAAATACATAGTTTTAAAAATCCAAATATCAGCATTTATGACAACTTATTATTAGTTTGATTTCAGAAAGTTAAGCAGGATCAGACCTAGTTAATACTTGGACAGGAGATCAGTAACAAATCCCAGAACTCATGACTAGATTGCCAAGTCAAAAGACCAGTAGGGAATCCCAATGCTCATAACTGGACTGCCAAGTCAAAAATATTACTGTCCTCTCAAAAAACAGAAGGCAATGGCAAATGTACTTCCACATTGGAAGCAAGCTGCCAAGAAAACTCACAGAAATGATAACAACAAGAATTAAAGTTGTCTTGAAGGAGATTTTGCTTCCACCTGAAAAAGTAAAAGGGAAAATATGAAGATGGTTTCTGGAACCCTTTACAGCCTTTTTATCAGTAGTCACCATAATAGTAGTTAATAAGTTTCTTCTCTATAAGAAAGCAACATGTTATATATGTATTTTCCTCCTTAGGGGGACGCGGTGGCTCAGTGGCTAAGACACTGAGCTTGTTGATCAAAAAGTCAGCAGTTCAGCAATTCCAATCCCTAGTGCCATGTAATAGGGTGAGCTTCTGTTACTTGTTCCAGCTTCTGCCAACCTATCAGTTTGAAAGCATGCAAATAGAAAAATAGGGACCACCTTTGATGGGAAGGTAACAGCATTCCGTGTTCCTTTGGCATTTAGTCATGCCAGCCACATGACCATGGAGACGTCTTCGAACAGCGCTGGCTCTTTGGCTTTGAATGAAGATGAGCATGGGTGGGTTCTACTTATCTTTACTACCGGTTCGCAACGGGGCCGCGTGTGCGCTCTTCTGTGCATGCAGATGATTTCGGAGTGGGTGGGTGGAGCCTCCCTCCAGTTTTACTACCGGTTCTATAGAACCGGTCCAAACGGGGGCAATCCATCACTGGAGATGAGCCCCTAGAGTTGGGAACAACTAGCACATATGTGCAAGGGGAACCTTTACCTTTATTTCCTTCCTTCCCTCATGTTACATTTAGAATAGAATAACAGAGTTGGAAGGGACCTTGGAGGTCTTCTTGTCCAACTCCCTGCTTGGGCAGGAAACCCTACACCACTTCAGACAAATGGTTATCCAATCTCTTCTTAAAAACTTCCAGTGTTGGAGCATTCACAACTTCTGGAGGCAAGTTGTTCTACTGATTAATTGTTCTGTCAGGAAATTTCTCCTTAGTTCAAAGTTGCTTCTGTCCTTGATTAGTTTCCACTGATTGCTTCTTGTCCTACCCTCAGGTGCTTTGGAGAATAGCTTGACTCCCTCTTCTTTGGGGCAGCCCCTGAGATATTGGAACACTGCTATCATGTCACCCCTACTCATCAAACAAGACATTGCCAACCGTTCTTCATATGTTTTAGCCTCCAGTCCCCTAATCATCTTTGTGGGTCTTCTCTGTACTCTTTCTAGAGTCTCCACATCTTTTTTACATCATGGTGATGAAAACTTAATGCAGTTGTGTGTGTTGTTGCTGCATATGTGTGTACCGAGAAGCATTGGTTGTGTATACTCTGTTGTGGATCGGTTTAAGAGAAAGAGGGGGACCTTAAAGTGGGTCAACCAGAAATATTCCTCTTCTGTGAACATCTGGAAGTCTTGAAGCTCTACTCATAAGGGAAGGAGTAGAGTGAAACAGATGGATTGGAGTTGGGCAAATGAGAATAAATATGACAGGAAGAGGAATGAGAAATGATGCCAGTTAACAGAGAGAGCTGTGACAAGGAAAGAAGAAAGTTAGATTTGGTAGCCAGCCTAGCACTACTTACAAAGAGCACAACTAGAAGCCAAGAGGCAGAAAAGATCACAGTTGTAACTGCACAGCCAGTAAAGTAGTGCTGAGCAATGGGGCCAGAGTAGAAAGATAGTTGTAGCCAGATTGGAAGTGGTAGAGTTGGCAGTTGATTGAATGATAGAAATGGAGAGAAAGAGTAGAATGGATAAGAAGGGTAAGAGAGAACAGGAAAAGGAAAAAGTGAGTGGGCATTTGGAAAGATAAAAAAGAAAAGAAAAGAATGACATCAAAGGAACAGAGCACAGAGAATTACAGTAAGAGAGGCAGAACTTAATGGGAATGTAGGTTTGGATGGGAGCTGGAAAGAAGATAGAAAAAATAAATGAACTTGAGTATGCTATATTTTTCAAATCATTTGCATATCGGGCAACTGGAATGTTGCTCCTGTTGCATATCTTTAGCAAACCTAAAAATTGGTCAGAATGTAATTCCTCTCTATACTTATGTAAATTAGTTTATACTGATAGAGTATAATCTGGATAGAGTAAGGTCCTTGATACAGCAATTGATTGGATAGATAGAACATCATATCCACCCAGAGCAAAGGTGGTGCAGTGGGTAGAATGCAGTAATGCAGGCTACTTCTGCTGATCACCGGCTGCCAGCAGTTTGGCAGTTTGGATCTCACTGGCTCCAGGTTGACTCAGCCTTCCATCCTTCCAACCAAGGTGGGTAAAATGAGGACCCAGACTGTTGGGGGCAATATGCTGACTCTGTAAACTGCTTAGAGATGGCTGTAAAGCACTGTGAAGCGGTATATAAGTCTGAGTGCTATTGCTACCCAATATTTAGATAGATCATAGGTATGGTGAAACTATAAGGTAATAAGGAGGTAGACTCTTCTTAAGAAGGGAGCTTCTTTCTAGAGACTTAATATTTTATACTGCCCTTCCATCCTAATGCTCATTTCCTATATTTGTCCCAGATTTATCAACATTCCTTGGACTTTTAAGTATTTTAAGGCTGAGATGATCAGGTTTATTGTTTCTCAAGCCCTTGAGTAGGTACCTGAGATGCTTTGCCTTATTTTATGTGGCATAACAGGCACCATATTTTCACCTATAGCAGCACAATAATCTACAAATTTACCAGGAAAAAAATCTTACTAAAAGAAGCACTAAAACAATCTTACTAAATCTTACTAAAACAAGCACAGTTAGAACTAGATTGTTATCATTAAAATAACACTTTAAAGTATAAAAGAATCAAATAAAACAAAAAGGCATAGTTTAGCATGCCCCTTCTCAACAGATGCGTATCTTGCCTTGAATTTTTCAATGCACAGTTTTACAGTGATCGATTTAACTTTCTTCTGACTTGAAGTAACCAACTGAAAAAGATTAATGTAGCCATATTTACTGAATGCAACCAATATGTAATTTGTAAATGTGAAATAATTTATAAGTTGTAGGAAAATATGCAACATGAAATAAATGGCTGTTTAAAAAACCACACATTATCAAATGTATTTCTCAGATATGCTGAGGTCAGATATTATGAAGGCCTATTCAACTGATGTAAAATATGCTTACTCTTTTCCTGTCAGGATGAATGTTTCAATGAATGATTACTGTTATGAAAAAAAGAAAAGTACTGGAATTTAAAAGGCAAGTGAGCTAGGATAAATACTGAATTTCATTTAATTAGGCACATTTAAATATAATTTGAGTTTAATTAAGTTCAGTTCGTATGACCGCATCCACATACTTCATAATTTTCCCTTCTGTCACATTTTTTAAAAAGCAATTTGGAAGCAATTTTGCTGTATCTAGGGATTTGGGGGACCCAGAAGTGTATGTGATCTTAGGGCTTCAGGTTATTTAATCTTCAGCTAAATGCACAGTGTGAGAAGGGAGTTCAAGAAAAGAATACTAGTCACAGGTAAACCAAATTTGTACATCTGCTTATTTTTTGGTCCTCTTTTTTGCAGTATGATTGAATTTATGGATAGAACTATAGGTGTGTTTGCTGCAGAATAAATAAAGAAGTTTAAAGATGTATTCAGAAAAAAAGGACAAGATGGTGACCCTAAATACATGATGCTTCACCTCTCTTATTTATGTACATCGCACATGATACATGTAAAAAGGAGATTGGCATTGAAGATAAGCTGACAAATCAAATAAAACTAACTATAAACATTTTCATATGCCCCCCCCCCCCCCCCCCCTGGACTATAGACACGCCTGGAAGAATTAGATTATGACTGATTTTCCAGTGAAATCCTTGAACGTACAAGGAGATTTGGTCCATTTGATAGGTAGGCTTGGAATTAATATAATTACTTATCTTTGAAATTTGAAGGGAATAGTGATCATTTCAGAACCTAAATATAAACCTTACCAGGAGAGGTAATGTAGAATTTTTATATCTCTAATGAGCTGCAGGTGATAAACGCTCAGATAATGACCAAAAAAGAAACTGTAACTATGTGCTTTTATGACACCTTCCAACTGACCCTGCAAAAGACAGATATGGGAAAATGGAGAGTGTTAAACAATAACCTCATTGGGATATGTTGTGTTTTCCTTCTAATTCTCTCTGTAGACTGACAGTTGCAAATACCACAGTTAATTATAACTCGTTATCTTAGCCAGTTGGCAACTGTGAAACCACCATACATTTCAGATTGTCTGTGAACTAAAGCTAATTAAAATTCTGGAAGGTTCTACAGAAAGGAAGACCGTAATTATTCAGTTTCTCAAAGTGATGTATGAGCCTGCATCTCTTGGCTCAATGTAGCTTTTTCTCCCTGAAGTTTTTAAGAAATGAGAAGCTATGGGGATGCTAAAATGATGCTACACAGTTCACTTTTAATAAAAGAAATTTGGGGGAAAAGAACTAAGTAATTGAAATAATACCTGCTCATATGTTATATATCCCTTAACTACTACTGTTTTTCTTCTTTAGATATTTTTTTCCAAGATAAAAGCACATCTCAACTTAGAACTGTCAGCAGATTATACATTAGAGGATGAGGGTACTATGTGGTGATATTATGGAGAAAAGAAGAAAAAACATAATGTCAGTGAAAAGAAAAAGAAAAAAAAGAAATGAATTCATTTCCAACTATTAAGACTTTTACAGATTGTTTAAAAAAAAATAGGTTGACCCCTTTCTACTTTGTGGCAGCCCCTCAAATATTGGCCCACTGGTATCAAGAACTAGGGCTGACATGATAGTAGTATTCCATTATTTGAGGGGTTGCCACAAAGAAAAGGCAGTCAATCTATTTTTCCAAGCACCAGAAGGCAAGACAAGAAACAATGGATAGAAACTAATCAAGGACAGAAGCAACCTAGAACTCAGGAGAAATTTCTTAACAGTGAGAAAAATTAACCAGTGGATCCTAGAAGACCTCTTGGCATCATTTGTTGCCATTGATCATAATATCCTGCAGGTGTTATGAGTTGGGTGCACTGTGTTTTGATAGTTTTGTTTCTACTTAAATGTATAGTTCCAGTCAATAGTGATGAGTGAGGGGTTGGGGGGGTTGAATGAGGGACATTTCAATGTAGGGTCCCATAGACTATGGAACTTTCCCATTTACTGACCATCTATGTGAAACAATTTGGAGAATGGATCAGTGATTGGTTAACACCATTGATTCGAGGATCATCAATAAATTGACAATAACCAACTATATATTGCAATTTCAGGCTGAGTTAGAGATACACTTTGACTTTAAATAACGTGGCATTATTTAATTTTCACTACCTGTTCTCAACCATTTTTCTCCTTCTTTCTCTTTGTGCCATTACTAGCTATATGTTTTGTTCATAACCGGGTCTTCTCCTCAAAAGAATTATAATCATTTTAAATTTAGTATTTCATGTTCTACCATTTTTGACTGTGAATTATGAAGTGCAAAACATTAGGCATCATCACCCTTAAGATGCAATTAGAATTTAGCCATATAACTCAGAATATGTCAAATAATGTTGAAGTTAATAAAAATTATCTCATTAATTTGATAATGCTATGAAAGTCCCTTAGCAGCCTTAGGCATGTAGGATCTACATGTCCATGTATAGAAGAGAACAATGACACAATCTTTTCATGATAAGATTTAATGGAGAAAAAAGAACACCATGGTGTAGAATCAGAAAATAAATTCCGATTGTTCGAATTATTTAACTAATCTTTCTTGTGTCAAAACACTACTGATCTCATCAAGCTAAATGTAGAATTATTTAAATATCAAATAATTTACCACTTCACATAACAGCATTGAAATCAATGAGCTTTGACTTCAATGAACTTTGCTTTTAAGTGAATTGTGGCACAGTGGCAATTCTCTGTAAACTATAGCTTTTTTGCTCAAATTACAATAGTTTTTAGATGATACTAAAAACATTTAGTTTATTGTATAAACCTCTGCCACTACATATATGTATATTAAATATAATGTAATTTGATCTTAATATGATTTAATCTTCATTTAAGATAGCAGTTAGAAATTGCAAATAAATGTGGAGGATGTACTTTGTTCCATTTCAAATTCTTCTGATTCCTTTTTATTTACTGAACAGTTATATTGCGCCAATAGTACAAATGCATTCCCTGGTTTTTTGTGCTATAGGCCTAATTAATTTAATTAGGTATAACGAATTGTTTAAAACTGCCCCTAAAAGTGCACAAAGTAAAGTTAGGAGCTTTGATCTCTGATCTCTCACTTGGAGATTTATCATACCATATTATCCTCTCCCAAGATCTTTGTTGACTATTTCATTGAAAGAGAAAGAAGACAAGACAACAAGACAAATTCATGTGGCATTGATAAGGCCAACTGTCACCTTGATCATGCAAGAATAATAGATCCAAACAGTGATCTGCATGTACAGGTAGTCCATGTTCAATGACCACTTTTTGGGTGATCCTTCAAAGATACAGTGAAGCTAAATGAGGGGATTTATGCTTGTTCCTCATAGTTGTATCTGTTTCGGCATCTCCATAGTTATGTGATTGTGATTCTGGCACTTGCCAAATGGCTTGTAATTACAATGTTGCAGCATTCTGCAATCACGTGATTATTATTTATATCCTTCACTGTCAGCTTCCAACAAGCCTAATCAACGGAGAAGCTGGCAGCAGGTTGCAAATGAGGACCATGGGATGTTGCAACCATACAGGATTTACTTAACAATGGCAACTTGAACTGCTGAAACTAGTACAACTGCTGTTGTAAATTGATGCATTCATATATCATACTTTACAAATATGTCACTTAATGATGGAATTGCTGGTCCCAATTACCATCATAAAGCAAGGACTACTGATTGTAACCTTTATGTAAGTGAATAGATTAAAACTTAGGGAAAATTCAAATATCTGCATGCAATAGGTGGGTGTAGGTGCTACATGTTTAAGAAGTCTTCCTTGCCCATATGGATGTGTTGGAGTTGAGGCAGGATGAATAGCACCTCCAAACTGTGTACTTAGCTAGAACTGTACCATGTGAAGTGACTTTAGTTGAATAATGAAGATTGAACATTTTCACTGACATTGAATAGTGTAGGAGATGATCAGACTGAGCCTGAGGAAGGGGTCAAATGCATCATCAGACATGAGTCCCTATGCATCCACAAGAGATCTAAATCCAGTTCACCTTGAATTCCTTTCTATTCTAAACTGCCTTGACCATTAGTAATTCAGTATCTTGTTGAGATATTAAGCTTGCAATAAATCTTTACACTCATTTGAACTGCTTGAATCTTCTGATTTCCTATGCACTTAACAAATGGATATGTAAGTGCCTTGCATATATAGCTTCCAATAGATATAAATGCTACATATACATCTTTCTCAAGACAAGTATGTGTCATGGAAATCATATTTGCTATTGGTTTGTTATTTTGTACATTGAAGATGATCATAAGAACTAAATTTGTATTTTTCCTAAAAATATATTTTTTCTGTTCACTCAGATTTTTTCTTCAACCTTTCCTTTCATTAAACAATTTAATAGTGCATTCTTGAATTTAGTCATGATTCTGATAATACAATAATATTCACCACATTTATTTTCCTATTGATTATATGACTAGACAAGCTGTTTATGAAACAAAATAGTCTGTTATATATTCTCAGAAATGCATACTTGCCTAATGAGTTTAGCAAAGTTGTTGATATTTACTGATGTATTGGCTTTAATGTGAAAATTATCTAGTAAGACAAAAGGGGAAAAAAAGGATGATCAATCAATGGCATGGATTTGTTCTTTTAAAAATTTTATTCTACCATTCCAAAGCCAAAGACTAATAAATAGCAGTGTAGAAGATATAATTCATACAGAGACCAAGATGAATTTTCATTTCTAAACTAGGTTAACATCTAAACTCTCATTAAAATGTTTTTTCGTTTAATATGCTTGTTGAGTTTTCCTCATAGAGAGTATTAATTGAGAATAAGTAATATAATGAAAATTGTTTTGACTATGCACACAGTACATAATTTGAAATTTGAAGCATAGTTCTTGTCCAAATTTATATTATCTTGGTTTAAGTAAATCTAGTAGATTCCCTACAATATTATCTGCAGTCTAGTAGATAGCCTGCAATATTATCCTCCTACAGTGTTATATGATAGGATAAATAAAATTCAGCCCAATTTAGTTTGATAAAATAGAGTAATTGAGTGTTACTCATTACAGTAACATTAAACATGATTACTTCAACTATTTTTCTGCCTCAAGTGTTATAGATGGGGCTGCTGTGTCACTAATGCCAATTATTAAAATGCAGTGGCTTTCTTTTAGCTTATCTGAAAAAAATGATTAAATTGAGCTTTATTTCTTTTACGCTTCTTTCATTCATTCATTCAATCCATTGAAGCAGATGATGCCATAATAAAGAAATAAACTGTATACTGTATGCAATACTACAATATGCTTGATAAGTAAATAGTCATTAGTAATAATAAAACAATATCCCATCCAGTCAATTATCTTTCATGGCAGTTTATTCAATTCTGCAAAGTACAGAATTTTACGGAATAAAAGCTTTATGTATGTAAATGTGTTTGCCTACCCAATGGAATGCTGGAAGTCCACTCCAAGGAAATTGGAATATTTTCTTTGGCTGCCCCAAAGCCTCTTGTCAGCATGCAAATGTTTTGCACACTAAAACTGGAAGCTTCTGGGGGCCGTGATCTTGCATGGCAGAGAGGCTGAAGAGGAGACAGCTCGCAAGATCTTTGCAAGCCGTATTATGAACAGAAATGTTTCATTGTTGGATTATACTTACAATCTCCTCATATGCTAATCTATAAATGAAAAGGCTTCCAAAGATGTTGAGTTCCATCATTACCCTACTTTTCAATGTTATACTAATTGAATGCCTACATGATTTTTCTCTTAGCTTTGATTCAGATACACGTTTGTCATGGTTATTGAAGGGATGATCTAAAGCAAATAGTTTTGGCAACCACGGCTTGTTTGTTTGTTTGTTTGTTTATTCAATGTAGCCACTATCTGACCCCAGACAGACAATACAGTCTTGAATACATATGGCTTGAAGTCAGGGGTGGGTTCTATTTACCTTTACTACCAGTTTGCAACAGGAGCGTGCACACAGAAGCTTCTGCACATGTGCAGATTGTCAATTATGAGGTCCGGGTGGGTGGGCAGAGCCTCCCGCCGCTTTTACTACAGGTTCTAAAGAATCGGACAGAACTGGGAGTAACCCAGCACTGCTTGAAGTGCACATTACTGAATCATTACCAACACAAATCAGATAGACAGTTAATGAAGACCACACAGAGATGAGTAAATCAACCTTTAATTCAGACTTCTAGTTCCTCTTTTGGGAGATGGGGTATAATTCCCATGGATTATCCCCCAAACTGGCTCTATCTCTTCAGAAAACACTATCACACAACAAATACAGGCAAAGATTTATGGAGTTGCGTCAGAAGTACTGGCTTGCATGGTTCCAGAGAGATTGTTAATTGGTTCCAATATGTTCATTAGCATAAGATTAAGTACTTCTCAGGATCAAAACTAATTAAATATTAATGTGCTTTTGCCTTCTTCCTCTCATTACCTATTCGGAGTTCAGGAAGGGGAATAAGAGAACATTAGAACTGCAGTAGTTCTTTTGGCTGCTGGGATTTCATATTTTTATTATACTAACGTATGCTCCCTGAATATTATGCACTTGATCATTTTAAACATTTGCCTAGTGGCCAAATCCCAGGATTTATGTTATTTATGTTGCCATTATCAAACTTATTTTTAAAATCATTTGAAAAAGAAAATAAGGGCCTTCTTCTGAATGTCAAAGGATGGCTCAGATTTCTCATTAAGTTTGCCCGATTTTTAACTGTACTCCGAAGATGTTACTAAAATTCATTGATTTTATTTCTAAATGCTTTATCAGTAAAAAAAAAAATATCACACTGATTGGTAACAAAACATGTAATTAATTGAGTTCCATTCCTGTATAAGTACCTGGCAGCCTACCTTACTGAAATGAGGAAGATGGATGGAACATGAAACAGTGAGTTTACAGAGGCTGACTGAAATGGTAACAGAGTCACTAGACATGTACTTATTTGTACATACACAAACACTTAACAATATGTAATCAAATGGAATTTCAGTGCAAGAAATATATGAACTGTTTGGAGTGAAGTTTAGACTAGATTCACAGATCTTGGTAAAATGTAATCTGGCCTACTAGGTAGCTTATGAATTCAGCCACTGCTTTGTAAATAATTGTTTACAGCTTGCCAAAATGAGGCGATGGAGACTTGTGGCTTACACAACAAACTATGGTTTAAACAAACCAAACATAGTCAAGTGTACAATAAGCTATTGAAATTGCTGGGAAGGTTTTTTAAATGGGCTATATCAGGGGTGATTCTATAGAAGACAGAAATTGTTCTATTCAGCGGTTGGTTCAATCAAGGTACCACAATGTATCTTTCTTAAGCTTTACTTTTTCTTTTCTTTTTTTCAACACTGTGCAGGTCTCATCTCATGTCAGAAATGCAGGAACTGGGGGAAAAATATTACTGTATTTTTCGGAGTATAAAATGCACTTCCTCCCCCAAAAAAGTGGGTGGAAATGTCTGTGCATTTTATACATCGAATGTTGCTGAAACCCTGCCCACCACCGGCCCTCACCCTTTGGCCATTTTTGGCCTCCCCACGTCACTTTTTTGGCCTCTGCGTGTCACATTTTTGCCCTCGGCACACTTTGTTTTAGACCCATTCCAGGCTGTGGGGATTGCTACAGCACATCACTGCCAATTGCCACCTTCATGTGCCGTGTTTTTGTCCTCTGCATATCATGTGTTCAGCCAGTTCCAGGTGACAGGGATCGGTGGCAGTGGCAATCCCTGCTACCTGGAATGGACCAAAAACGTAATGCACAGAGGTAAAATTGGGGCATGTTGAGGCCAAAAACGCAATGCGTGGAGGCTGAAAACGTGATGCATGGAGGCAGCGATCAGCAGCGATATGCTGTGGCAATCCTGGCAGCCTGGAACAGGTCTAAAACGGAGCAGGTGGAGGCCTAAAACATGACACGTGGAGGCTGTGGCCTGCAGCCTAGAGGCCGATCTAACTGCCAATCAGCTGCTTGGCTGAGTCAGTCTGCGATAACAGGCTGTTTGTTTGCTGTTTGCTGCAAGGATGCTAGCCAGATGAATACCGATGGATGCTAGTAGGCAGAGGAAAATTTTTTTTGTTTTCTTCCCCAAAAACTAATGTGCGTCTTATACTTTGAAGCATCTTATACTCCAAAAAATATGGTATTAATTTAAATTTTAAAACATTTAAAACTTTAATGAAGACATAGATTTATATAGTTCTACTTCAATGCTGGGCCATGCTGATGGCAGGGTAATTGCTGAATAGCAAGTCAGTCTATGTGCATGTTGGTTCTAGAGGGCACTATAAAAGATGGATCATTGTTTGAATAGTGCCACATTTGCAGTAAATATCCTGTGCAGGTAGAACAATATCTATTAAACAATACTGTGACTCCAAAATGTTTTCTTTTGTGCTGTCCAGATTCTCAGTAGCCACATGCTGGAGCATATGATTTTCTTCCAGATTCAGAAGAGCAATGTTCTTTGCATGTGTTGAGATTATTGCCTAGATCAGGGGTATGAAACTCAATTTCATTGAAGGCCGCATCAGGGTTGTATTTGACCTTGGGGTGTGGCTGGGGGGCATGGCCAGCTCGATGTCACTCATCAAGGCTCCGTTTTCAGTCGCGACGGCTTCCTGCAGCCCTCTGCCAGTGAAAACGGAGCTTGGGAAGGCCGTTGTGGCTGAAAACGGAGCCCAGGCAGGCCGCACGTGGCCTTCCCGAGTTCCATTTTCGCTGGCAGAGAGCTGAGGAGACTGTTGTGCCCAAAAATGGAGCTTGGGAGGGCTGTGCACAACCTCCATTTTCACTGGCAGAGGCACTGTGGGCCGGTCTTTCATTGTTCCCAGGGCAGGCCCATGGGCCAGATCTAAGCACCTAATAATAATAATAATAATAATAATAATAATAATAATAATAATAATAATAATAATTTTATTTCTATACCGCCCTTCTCCCGAAGGACTCAGGGCGGTGTACAGCCAATTTAAAAACACAGGACACAACAATGATTAAAAATTAAAATAATTAAATAAATTTGGCCAATTTAAAACCCCAAAAATTAAAATACCCCAATTTAAAATTATTATGTTGATAGCCCATGGGCCTTGAGTTTGACACCCCTGGCCTAAATGAAATAGAAGGGATTGGTGGTGAGGAACCAATAGATGGTTGAAACTGTTGTATGTTAGGACGTTTTCCTTAAGCTGTCTTCCTTGTCCCTTTCCCTTACATTCCTTCCCCCTCCAGCTCTTCAGCACAATGCAAATTGCACAGAATTAGTTTTCTCTTTTGTATTCAAGATGCAGATTCTCTTCAACATTAGATTAATTTTCATTGCTAAATAGAAAAATGCAAATTTCCTTTTTACACGTCTTAGGATATGAAAGAGAAGATACATAGCATCACAGACTATTAAAGACAGAACAGGGAGAGCTGGAGACAAAAAGAAATGGCTTGCTCATGTTACATAAACTTCCTCATAATTCCTTTTTGTACATTTGCGGTTCCAGGAGCTCTGTATCCTCTGCAGGGATGCTATTGCACAAGATGAGCCAACAAGGGGCTTTGTGATTTTGTTGGATTGTTTATATCTAGTTACTGAAGTTTTTCCCCTCCAGCACTATTCTTTAACATAAACTTCACATTGGAAAATGTTATTTTGCTCTTTTAACAAAAAGACCCCACAAACCTCAAACCCTACATTTTTTTACTATGTTCATCTAGAAGATCTGTATCTATTCTGTAGGTGTGTTGTTATATATGCCACAAAAAATAATAAGCATTTTTTTTCTCCCCAGGAGTGACAGAAAAACTGTTCAACTGGAAATATTCTGAATCATCTTATTGTTTTTGAATGAGCTAGCTTCTTTTTCTTAGTTAGAATTCGGATACCTCATTTCTTAGAAGCAATATTTTTCTTATAACTTAACATATATTATTCTAGTCACCAATGCAACCTCATTTGCCTCAGATCCAACACACATGTACTTCTGTGTTCCTTTAGGAACAGCAGACTTCAACAGAAATACCACCAGGCCAGACTGCAAATGCATTTATCCGTCAATTAATTTCTGCATTCATTAAAAATACTTATCCATTCTTAGATAATTTTTCTCCCTTACAAAAATTGTCAACCACCTGTCAAAATAAAATGGTGTTAACATCCATCTGAAATGGCTGGGAAGGAATAATTATAAGGCATTAAGCACTTTTTCCTAGTCACTTCATTAAACTGCAGGATTACACTTTTATTTTCTCTTTGAATTGTCATCTCTGAATCCATTCCATTTTTTCCCCCAAGCAAGAGTCCTGAGGCAGCAGTGCCAAATAGCTTGCCTTGAGTGTCCCTGTATTTTCTTTGTGCTGTTTCTATTCAAGTTCATCCTCTAAAAAACAGGGATAGAATTTTAAGAACCGAGTTTGCTTCTCCAGCCCCCCCCCCCCGAATCTTCTAACCCACTTTTTTCTTCTGTAAGAAGAAAATTTATTACAGTAGGTTGAATGAAAAATAATGCTTTTACATTTAGGTTAAATGGGAATATTTTAATAAACGAAACAGGAAAATAAACCTTGACATGAAATCTTTTGTAATCTGTATTTTACCTTTTCACACCTTCACTACCATTTGCTATTCACCTCTGTTGATGATGGACAAACACCTTTGTTATTGTGAACAAACTCCAAATTTGTGTAAGGCACAACAAATCAGGAACCAAGGTTGTTCAAGTGAGGTTATTTCATGCTATCTCTCTTTGCAAGAATCTGAACTATTAATGGTCAAGGTAAATTAGCGGTAGATAAGAGTCAAAGGAATTCACAGAAGGCTGGATTTAGATCTCTTTTGGGCGCAACTCTAAACTGCTGATGCACTTGACCCCTCCCTCAGGTTCATCCTGGCCATTTCCTACTTCTTGCATCTTCAACCAGAGCCTGACAGTCCATTCCATCTCTTCATTTAAATCAAAGAGATGCCTTCAAAGGTATTCCTTCAATTATGGGAAAGGCTGGAAGTCACATGGCTCCAAGTCTGTCCAGTAGGACAGATGGGATAAGATGGTGAGATCCAATGTTGCAATTGCCTCTAGGGTGCCTCATGAAGTATGAGGCCTAGGAATTCATATTTTGGCAAAATTTCTTTTTTGAGCTTTGATCATTGTTTCAAAGTTCTTACTATTGCAATGTATGGCAGTGAGTTGATAATGGCAACCGATTCAAGGAAGGGAAAACTGTGAACAACACCATCTGAATCCCCAAAACCTGAAGCTATGGGTTGAGCCCCTCACCCAGGTAATGTGATATTCCATAGATCGATGCTTTATTTCAGGGTTATAAAGATGAGCCCAGAAACATAAATATGCATAGCATTTACTTGATTCCATTTACTGAATAACCAATTGATGAAATAATTACTGTAAGGCCAAACTCAGACTACCAAATACATTTTAATAATTCAAGGATATAATGATGAGAAGATATTTGTAGATAAAAATTGCAGATACTGTGTATAGTCCTAAATTTCTTGTTTAAAAAAGTTAACCTGTTTTAGATTGGCATTTTTGTCCTGGAGCAGTAACCATTGTCTCCTTGCTACATATATGATCTATCTCAAGACCCCCATGACTACCTAAGAAAGAATCCATTGAAAAGGACTTGTTGCTTGGTGTAACAATATATAAATAGTTAGCTTTATAGTGTGATCTTGTATCTTTCAGCAAAAGTTCAACTTTTGACACATGCTGTTTGTTGCCTTATTTCTTCCTTTCAAGCATGGAAAATTCATGGAAAAAAACTTTAAAAAGGAAGAAAACGAAAAGCTGACTATCGATGGAAATCTATTGATGGAAAGGGAGAGTTAAATAGATTAAGCTCTGCCAGGTTGCTTTGGGGATTTTAGGGACAAACATACAATAAACCAAATCCTTATTTTTCAAAATATAAAATCCATTTTTCTCTGAGCTTAGTTGAAACAAATAGGTCCCTTGATAGGCAGAGATTAGAAAAATAAAATGAAATATAGAACCCTTTATATCGGCAATGCTGTGGATTATTTTTGGGTCATATGCTAGTAAAATAAATCAATAGATACCAAGTTGTGTGGTGCCACCTAGTAATTTAATAAACGGAAATGATAAAAAAAATACATTACATTCATTTTATTAAATTTTGTTTTGGAATAACTGCAATTTTTCTTTGGTCAAAGAAGAAACTTTAATTCATTCCTAAAACTTTACTTTCAGATCGCACTAGGTAAAGGTAAAGGTTCCCCTTGCATATATGTGCTAGTCATTCCTGACTCTAGGGGGCGGTGCTCATCTCCATTTCAAAGCTGAAGAGCCAGCACTGTCTGAAGACATCTCCGTGGTCATGTGGCTGGCATGACTAAACACTGAAGGCGCACGGAGCACTGTTATCTTCCCACCAAAGTGGTCCGTATTTTTCTACTTGCATTTTTTACATGCTTTCGAACTGCTAGATTGGCAGAAGCTGGGACAAGTAATGGAAGCCCAACCCGTTACGTGGCACTAGGGATTCGAACCACTGAACTGCTGACCTTTTGATCGACAAGCTCAGCATCTTAGCCACTGAGCCACTGAGTCCTTATCCACATCACACTAAGCCATGGTTTAACTTTGGTTTACTGGCTTGGTTCATAGAACCAATCTGAAAGATAACAATGGTTTCATGTTGGGATCTTTTATTACTTAAATGCTTGTGAACTATCCTTCTTCAGCTAGTTGCAATTCTAATGGACTGCTTGTGATTGTTATTTTATTCATTTGGATGTAACCCACCTTTATTATTTTCACAAATAACTCAAGGCAGCGCACATAATCAACACTCCTTTTTCTTCCTGTTTTCTCCACAACAACAATCCTGTGAAGTGAGTTTGACTGAGAAAAAATAACTGGCCCAAGATCAGCCAGCTGCCTTTCATGGCTAAGGCGGGAGTAGAATTCATGGATTCCTGCTTTCTAGCCTGGTAGCTTAACTGCTAGACATAGCCTGCAAATGGATTTTTGGCAGGATGATAGGCTCAGAAGAGACCCTCCCTAGTATCTTAGGTTGTAAAGGAGATAGTGGGGGTAACAGTTATACTTTCAGACTTAACAAGATTCTGTCAACGTAGTTTTACAACAAAGTACAATTAGCTCATCTGCTTGTGATTCCTATCTGATTTATTCTTTGAGGCTGACAAGTACCCATCTGTAGCTGCCATTCAAAAATTGTCACCAGAAAAGTAGGGATTTAGTATCCTGAGAGGTTGTTACCAGCAATTTACAATAGTTCATTCTGGAGATGTAGATAAATCCAGTGAACCCTACAACGTTCACCTGAATGGCAGGCAAAATCAGAAACAACCTTCTGAGCATCAGTGCCCTAGCCATCATTAGAATTTCTCACAAGCTCCTAAAACATTTTTCAGGGTACTTGGTCTCCTGGCCAGCTCAGACTCTGATGAAGAAACCAACAGCCAGCAGCCAGAGTTGCCAGATGAACCATTGCCTGGGCAACTATGAGCAATGGAGGCTATGCCACCAGGGAATAAGGAGTCACAGATGTTGCTGGTCATCTTGGAAGATGAAGACTCTGAACTCTCTGTGTGTAAAAGAGAGCAGAGGAAAGATGATCTGTGGGGCTTCTTGCAAGAAAGGAAGTTTGCCATTCCAAATGAGCAATATTCTTAAGAAGACCAACAAGTCCTTTGTTGGCAACAATTGTTCACTAAATTAGATTCCATGTGCCTTACCTCTAATCTTGAAATCTTAACCACAGTCTGGACCTGGACTGACTGATGACCCTACTATGAAATTTAGACCTTTGAACTTTGTCTGGCCATTCTTGTACTTGCTGTTTTGGATTTGGACTTTCTCTCAAGGTAAGTTTATGGACTTCTGGAGACTTGTTTTCTGGTGTGTGTGTGTGTGTGTGTGTGTGTGCACGCACATTTGTATATACCTTCCCTTGCCATTTGCTTTTTGCTGAAACACTTCCTAGTAAAGATTGCAAACTTCTCTCTGTGTTTGTGGAGCACATGGCTTGAAACAGGACATTCAGTTGTGAAAAAGAGTAAAAGTAATAAAAAGAAGCCCAGAGCAAGCATTTATCTGGACCTAAGTAAGTGCTAACCTTTTCAAAGGATGATGTCTAGACCTGGACTGGAATCAGTGGTAGACTAAATACTAAGTGTATGGATACTGCTATAAAGGTTGAAATGTTGTTAACTTGAAGTGCATCTCTTGACATTTGCTACATTCCTAAGAATTTGTCGAATGCAATAAATAGCCAGAGAATGGCTTTGGTATTTGTTTTTCCTTGGCCTGCCCTATATATTCAGCGACATAACTCTGCCTTTTATAGATTCTCTGTTGGCATTATATATTATCACTTTAATGCCCTATTTAAGTGAAAGTCTTAATGGAGTCTGTGTCTGCCCTGAAAATGGTATAAGAAGTAATGGACAGATGCTGTGTTCAAGCAAAGGCAGTTTTGAATAGTCTCTCTTAATTTAAAAACTTAAAAGAACAATAAATGTAGCTTGAAATGGATGATATCAATTTCCTCACCTCCACAACCTCAAAAGAAAATACAAAAACTAGAGAATAAATGGCTTCCTAGCAGTTAAGATTAAACAGCAAAAACTCAATCCTGAAAGCAATAATAAGAAATGCTTCTAAATTCAGGAAGTTTCTGAAAGGATTGGCTGATTAATTAATTGACTGGTTGATTGCTTATGCGCCAACCAAGCCCATGTCATTTCTTAGCAACTAAATAGATAGACTTTTTCTATTACAATCTGCCCTCAACCTCGTCCTTCAGGTTTTACAATGATGCTTCCACCACAGCTGCAACCTAGGTGTTTTGGTGGACAACCACTTACGTATGAGCCAGCAGTGTGCTACAACTGCAAAGAAGAAGAAGAAGAAGAAGAAGAAGAAGAAGAAGAAGAAGAAGAAGAAGAAGAAGAAGAAGAAGAAGAAGAAGAAGAAGAAGAAGAAGAAGAAAAGCTAATTCAGTTATAGGCTGCATCATGTGCATATGCATACCATAGAGGGATGGTATCAAGATCATGTGAAGCTGTTTTATACTGCACTGGTAAAACCACACTTGGAATACTGCATCTAGTTCAGGTCAACTTGTTACAAAAAGATGCTAAGATTTGAGAAAGAATGCAGAGAAGAGCAATAAAGATGATAAGGGTTCTGGAAACTAAACCATACAATGAACAGTTATGGAAATAAGGTGTGCCTAGTCTAATCAAGAGGAGGACTAGGATTTGAAATGATAGCAGTCTTCCATTACTTGAGGGGCTGTCACAGAAAAGAAGGTGGGGGTTGAGCTATTCTCCAAAGCAGCTGTGGGCAAGACAAGAGGTAACAAGTGGAAGATTGTTAAAGAGAGATCCTACCTAGAATTATGTTCCTGATAGTAAGAACAATCAATCAGTAAAATTGCTTGCCTCCAGAAGTTATGGGTGCTCCTTCACTGAGGTTTTCAAGAAAAGGTTGGATAATCATTTGTCTGGAATGATATAAGATCTTCTGCTTGAGCAGTGGGTTGGACTAGAAGACATTCAATGTTGCCTTCAACCTTGTTATTCTATGTTTTATATTCTATTTTCCTTTTGCTTGTTTTTTTTTTTTCCATCTAAGCAGGGGTGGGCAACTGTGGCCCTTTTACAACCTGTGGACTTCAACTCCTAGAATTCCTGAGACAGCCAAGCTGGCTCAGGAATTCTGGGAGTTGAGGTCCACAGGTCATAAAGGGGCCATATTTGCCTACCCCTGATCTAAAGAGATACTAGATAAAAAATAATTGGGAAGACAGTATTAACAAAACCCATGACCCTTCCCCGAAATAAAAATTATGAGGAGGTTTGTAATAGCTCATTGTTATGTTCATATATGTTCCCTTGTATTTTATTGTTAGTTCAGAAACAAAAGATGTGCTTTTTATTATATGTTATTACAGTTTTTTAAAAAAAAGAATGTAGAAAAATGCAAGGGTAAATTTAAGATACAGTAAAAGTAAACTGATAAAACTAAAACAAAAGAAAAGGAGGACCATCTAAGCTATCAAATGGTTATTTGATAACCATGTCACATGGTTATCAAATATTAAATGTTATGCAAAAATTCTATTTATTTAAAATGAAATTCTTGTTGGTTTAAAAAAGGAAAGGAAAGAAAAATGTGCTTTATTGTTCTGCAACTAGGGGGAATATTTCAGGTGGCTAGAATATAGATCTTTATCCTTTTCTGGTGTCAGTTGTTTCTTTTTGGATGCCTTAATTTTCCCATCTCTTTAGGATCAGAAAATCTTTAGGATCAGGAAATGATGACAAGGAGTTGTGCTGATTAGATAAGTTTGTTGTTATCTAAATGGGTAGAACATAGTAAGTATGTAAAAGTAAAAAGTTGAGGCCTGTAATGAAAGGAAGGAAGGAAGGAAGGAAGGAAGGAAGGAAGGAAGGAGAGAGGAAGGAGGAAGGAAGGGAGGAAGGAACGAAGGTTTATGTCATAAGAAGGCAGATATAGACTGCATATAAGAAAAACCTCCCTACACTAAGAGCAGTTTCATACTGTGGAACAGAGAGATAGTAAGTTGCCTTACATTAATATGTTCAAGTGGAGGTTATATAGTCACCTCTTTAATGTTTTAATCTGCATTTCTGCACTGAGCACAAGCTTGGACTGGTTCTAAATAAAGCAGGGCACTTGAATTTGCCAAGAGACATTTAATATGTTCAGATACAAGATATTTATATGAAGCAGGAGTTAGTTAATGATGCTCATATAATTTCATTAACATCATCAGTATTTTTTTTAACCAGAAATGAAAGAGAACCAGATGCTGTCTTTTGAAAACAAGCCATTCTAGCATCTGTCCAAATGGTCAAACTGTTATGAAGCCACCTTAAAATTGCTTCTGGGCTTCTGTCTGGAACTATGGCTAGTAAACACTTCAGCTAAGCTATGAAAGCGTTTAGTAAAAGTGAGGCTAAGTGGTGAAGCTAGTAAACACTTCAGCTAAGAGTTATCACCTTTATTCTGGAATAATTTTGAAAATGCTCAGTGAATTTAATATGACATTCCTCTGTCCAGAAGTGCCTATCAGAAATTTCATCAACATCTGGTTTTAACCGTTTCTCTGCAACTGCATAGAAAAGCAAACAGTTGTGTGTATATTTGTGATGTGTGCATGTTGGATAATTGGTTCCTTTTTCTAAATCAATGCATGTTGTATCTTAAACTTCCTGGCAACTTGGGCCATTTGTCATGATCATAAATTCATTGTATATTGTTCCATTGGTGGGTAGAGAATCTATCTACCGTATGCCATAGGGAAAACTTTTTTTTAATTTTAAATGGCAATTATTTTAGGTTAACATTTATAAGGCATAACAAGGTTTCCTTACAAATATTTTTATCAATCTGATTTCTAAAATACCAATCAAAAACATGGCAGGAGATCAGCAATAAGAACAATAATATTTAATGAAAAGGACGGATAGTAATAATTAGAGAAGTGTCAAAAAAGAGCCCACTCAGTGTTTATGAACCAAATCACCAAGAAATTACTTTTATGTGTGCAACTGCTGTTTATTCTAAGTATTTTTTTCTCTCTTTCTGAGAATAAAAGTTGGTGTATCTGCGTTGCAAAACTCCGAGGATAAATATGGAATTCTACTACTTTAAGGCAATATTTTTACCTAGCAAAAGAGCTATATTGAAAAAGTATGTCTGTGTAGTTTTATTGTTTTTTTTAAAAAAAAATGTTTTATCCAAATTTTTTTTTAATTCTTTATGAATATCTTGCCAATGCAAACATTTGTCTGATGTTAGAAACAGGAACAGAAACAGGAACATTCATATATCGACTTCAACTGACCTCCATCAAGAAAGGAATAAAAAGTCAAATCAACACAAACAAAAGGATTGTATTAAAACAGTGTAAAATTAGCTATTTTCCCCCCAAAGATTAATATAAATCTAATATAAATGGAATATTTGTCATCAATATTTTTAATGTTTTATACAGTATTAAAGTAAACAATATTTAAATTACTCAGTAATTACTGAGTAATTACTCAGTACAATCCATTTCCTCAAAGAAATTGCAGTATATAGCTTGATCTACAAAATTAGACAAATTTATCAAATTATATTAAAATTACAATCTTACATTAAAGAAAATCACTATTTTAGATGTGCTACAATACATTTATCAGGTTAAAATCCCAAAATAGCTTCCTTGTGTTAAATTCTTCATCAGATCTGCAAATTTTTACATTAAAACTTACTTCCATATCAGTCTTTAATGGAGGAAGTTGTTTCTATTTTCTGAGAAGCGTAAAGTGTTCTTGTAGCTGCTATCAAGTACAAAACCAATTGAGTAGACTTTATGGGGAAATAAACTTCTTTAAATGTAAAACAATAAACAGGGTACCTGACATGTGCCAAAGGAATGGTTGTAGGCAGCAAGTGCTTCTAAAGGAGATATGGAGTCAAGATGTATCTGCAACCAGTCTGAGTACCTCCTATGATTATAAACATTGTAACAAATATTAAAAAGGAGACTTGCTCAATGTTTGCAGTTGCCATCTTGGCTTTTCTGATGCTGCTGTAGGCCTCACTTTTGGGCAGACTGACGTCAGGTCTCACCCAGCTGGGAAAGATCAAGGTCGCTAGAACTACAAGTAGTCATTAAGCATAATGCTACAAATGACCACAACTTGTGTTTTGCTACTGGCAGTTTTCCAGTCGACTTTGTTTTTTGGAAGCAAACTGTGAAGTTTGCAAATGGTGATCATATTATCATGTGACAGTGACTGACATAAATGTGCAGCAGTTGGCAACTTCTGAGTTGTGATCACATGATCATGAGTCTCTTCAACAGCTGCAGCTTCAAGGGCCAGTCATAAATCTCCTTTTCAGTGCCATTATAACTTTGAACAGTTGTTGAATGAGTGCACTACCTGTACATAGCTTTCAAATAAGATATCTTTAATGCCCAATTTGTGTAAATACAGAATTTGGGCCACTATAGTAGGAGTTTTTCAGCCATGTTTATAGTGAGTTATTTAAGGAAAGTCTCTTTCAATGATTTGAAATGTTTCTTCCCAGGTTTCTTTCTATCTGGGCTAAATTGTGGTTTATGAAATAAGATGTCAACAGACTCACTTACCGTACCTTTTTCATTTGTTTCCAAGACTCATCAAAATCTGTCTTAGCTGGAGTGCTAAGAGTTTAAAGCAGGGTTTTTCAAACTTAGCAAGTTTAAGATATTACGGACTTCGACTTCGAGATTTCTGGCTGTGGAATTCTGAGAATTGAGATCCACATATCTTGAAGTTGCCAAGTTTGAAAAATCCTGGTTTAAACCCTTTGGCTAAAATGGAAGGTCCTGAGTTGTCACTTTATTTTCCTTCAAACCCACGTTGGGATTGCCCTGTGAAGGAAGAATTATTGTTTTGCAATAACAATAATCCTGAACAACAAACAGAAAACAAATGGACTACTGTAATGCTCTCTACATGTGGCTCCCCTTGAAAAGCACCCGGAGGCTCCAATCTGGTCCAGAATGTAGCCGCGTGGGTGATTATGGGCGCAGCTCGTTGCGCCCATGTAACACCTCTCCTACGCGAGCTGCACTGGCTCCCGGTGGTCTTCCGGGTGCGATTCAAGGTGTTAGTTATCACCTTTAAAGCGCTCCATGGCTTAGGACTGGGTACCTACGAGACCATCTTTTGCCACCAATAGCCTCCCACCGACCAGTTCGTTCTCACAGGGAGGGACTACTCAGGGTACCGTCAGTCAAGTTATGCCGACTGGTGACTCCCAGGGGGAGGGCCTTCTCTGTGAGGGCTCCAACCTTTTGGAATGAACTTTCCCCTGAGATACGAAATATCCCTGATCTCCGTGCTTTCCTCCATACCCTCAAAACCCTGATGTTCCAACAAGCGGGGCTAAACATATGAATATGTGAATGTTTTTAAAATGTTATATAATTTTAGGTTCTATTTAATTGGGCCAAACTATGTTATAATAATAATTTTAATTAGCAATTTTACGATGTTTGTGTATCTATATTTTTCTTGACTGTACACTGCCTTGAGTCCTACGGGAAAAAGGCGGTATAGAAATATAAATAAATAAATAAAATAAATATAAATATAAATAAATAAATAAAATAAAACAAATGGTTTCTTCTATACAGCAAATATGTGGGAGTAAAGCAATTTCTTTCTTTTTTCTTATTTGTGACCAAAGCTATTTTAAAAATCATTCTTCAAATGTTAACTTTCAAACTTTTCTGCCAGTTCCAACATCTTTTATGTCTGACGTCCTTCATGCAAATGAAATTTTAGGGGAACTGGTTTGTTTCCAGTGAATCTGTTTCCTGAAGCTTTCCAGATATACTTTGCTTTTCTGTGTTTATTACAGATCTGTTTCTTCTTTATAGAACTTAATAAGTAGAAAATATATATGCATCTCTCTGATTAAACAGTAATGAACATCTATATGAAAGTTACATGTGGGTCTGTGGAATTTGACAAAGTATCAGAAAAGAACTAAGTACTGTAAAAAATTGTTGATCATTAATATTTAATTTTTTTTTTTTAAAAAAATATCAACTATTACAACTGAAAGAAAAATGAGGCAGGGGTAGAGAATGATACTATAAAATCAAAATGTTCTTCATATTTGCAGTTATGGTGGAATGCTTTTTTCAAATGGGTTTCCCACCACCACCCAACAAGAAAAGTTGAAAATAAACTTTGATGACATTGAAACTTTGTGACTTTAAAACAGAAGGCCTGGTTCAAATGATAAGCATGTGAGCAGACACAGAATTTAGAACATAAACATGGACACAATTTATGTTCTGATATTTCAGCAAACCTGTAAAATGTCTGCGATATCTATCAAAACTTCTTAATTGGTATTGTTGTATTTTTTAATATGAAAGATGGAAAAGCAACAAAACAAGGTTGTTATGACGTGGATTTGCAGGTTTTTGGTTTTTTTTTTTGTGAGATATGTAATGCCTGGTAGATGTGTGCCATGCATGGAATGGGTCATACATGAAACATTTTACATACTTCTAGTGAAGGTTTCAGATAGACTACCATTTCTGCGCTATACTCTGGCCTCGTTCATTAGGCTAGGAAACCAGTTTGCTGGAAGCTTCAAGCCTTGCCTTCCACAAGAACATAATATTAGTGGGGAGATTCTGGATTGTCTACATGATTCCAAGAAGCTTGCTTTGATCTCCTTTGCTAGATAGACCATTGAATTCCTGCTGAAAATTGTCTTTGAAAAATGAAAAGTTCTCTGCTTTGCCTTCATCTGTGAATTCAGGAAACCTTGACCAGTATTGCTACTGAGCACAAGAACTGACCACTTGATTATGATTTTGAAAAAAAAGTCTCATTTTTCTCTATGCTTCTTTTCCCTGCATGGCTTCTTCTTTTTTCTTCAGAAGTCAGGCAGTGTTCTTTTCTTTTTTATTGATATGAATTGTTTTAGAAAATCATATTTGCCTGAAGTATGACAAAAAAAAAATCTGCAAATAGCAAACAAAGAAAAAGATATGGTCCCCTTGCAACTTCCATATCATCTGCAAATTCTTTTCTGCCTTTCCCAAGGGGTATTTGTATGTGGGGAGGCAAAAAAATATTAGGCAGTTTCCAAGAAAGAAAGGAAGAAAGGAAGATTGCTTTCACAAAAGGAATATTTTCACTTTTTTTTTTTCTGAATGTAGAGAGTTTTCCTCCCATACTGTCAAAAGTACATTGATTTATGGTTTTTTTTAAGCTGTAATTTTTGACTGGGAGAAAATCAACACAGTATATCAAGTGAGCAGGCCATTCAATCACTTGACAGAAAACCTGCATATTAAATCTTATTTTCACAGTCTCATTAAGAGCATAGTTTGTTGCTATCTCATATAAGAAACATTTTGATGGATTATGTGCCATAACATCACTACTAACTCTTAAAAATCACATAGATAGACTTCTTGAGGATGGTCTGTCTGCAATTCTCAGGGCTTCCAAGAAGCACCCATCCATTTTGACATTTTTCTCTTTCCCCTCATGTTTCCCAGCATTATTGACTTCTCAGGAGAATTAAGTCTTCACATAATGTGACCAAAACTTGGTAATGTGAAGTCAATCATGTGTACTTTGAGTGAAAAGCATGGATTGATTTGTTTTATCATCCATTTGTTGGTTTTCCTGGCTATCCATAGTATTAGGAGCTGTGTTGGTACAGGAGTTAGAATGCAGTATTGCAGATTAACTCTGCCCACTGCCAGAAGTTCGATCCTGGCTGTCTCAAGATTGACTCAGTCTGCTATCCTTCTGAGGTCAGTAAAATGAGGACCCAGATTGTTGGGGGTAATATGCTAATGTTGTAAACTGCTCAGAGAGCGCTGTAAAGTACTGTGGAGTGGTATATAAATCTAAGTACTATTGCTATTTTCAGAAGTCTTTTTATTTTCTTTATTAAATTTGTTTGCCACAAACAAATTTACTCCGATCAAAAGTTTCAATCCTTTCCATCCCGCTTCTTCAAAGTTCAATTTTTATTTCCCTAGACTATCACAGAAAAACTACTTACTATGATTCTGAACTTTATACTATACTAGATATAGTATAAAGATGTCAGAGCATCTGAATATCTTCCAGAAAGTCTTTACTACTGCTTTATCAACTAGTCTGTACTTCTTGACTGCTGAAATTGTGCAATCTTGTATTATTCCTTTGCCAATTTAAAGCCAGTCTATTTTACAATGTTCCATTCAAGACTGTCACTGCCTGTCCCGTTTACAAGTTTCTTAAGAGGATAAGATTTTCCTAGCAAATTTCCTAAGAATACTGATATGGTCAACCTAATGAAGGCCTTTTTATGATTAATAAATCATGTTCTCATGTCTTTTGGTATTCTTTGGCTTTCTTGATTATCCAGTTTGCATCAGTAGTAATATCTCTTGGTCCTCTGAAATTCAAAAACCAGCTTGAACATTTTGCATTTCCTTTTCTATATAGAGCACTAACCTGTATTGGATGATCCTAAGTATTATTTTGCTAGCATGTGAAAATATGACAATTTCCATACTCTCTTAAATTTCATTGCTACAATTCTGGTATATAAACTGACCTTTTCTTGTTTATGGGCCACTATATTATTCTCTAAATCTGTTGACTTTGTTAGGTTAAAACCTGACCGGTAGGCTTGCCATATTTATTTAGATATTCCATTAAGTTCTCCATTTTCTGGCCTGATTATGACAGGAGTACTGATCTAACTTCATCTTCTAGCTTTACAGGTTATTGTAAGTACTGAATATATTCTTGGATGGTGTCATTTCCACTATACAGAATTTCAGAGTAGTTCTTCCATTTTGAGAGTCATTTGCTGGTGTAGTGTTAATGCACCAATCTAGAAACTGAGAATTTGGAAATTCTAGTCCCAGCTTAGGCACAGAGATAGCTGTATGCCAGTCACTCTCTGAGCTCTAGGAAGCAGGTAATGAAAAAACCTTGCCAAGAAAACTGCAGGATCTAATCTAGGCAGTTTTCAGGATTCAAAACTGCCCAACAGCATTGTCAGGCACAAAAGATCGGGTCCACATATGAAGGTCCAATTAAACTGTTTTGTTGATATTTATGCCTATGCACAGGGATATTTTCAATGGTTAGCACCTGCTTGGAGTTAGATAAAGGTAAACAGAATTCAAGTGAAGTTGGACTTAGTTCACTTGTGGTTAGGTAGGAATTCTAGGCTGATCTCTCATATATGTTAGGATTCCAAGGAACACCCCCAACAAAATAAAGCTCTGAGCCTGAGGTTCCTCAAAGTTCAAATTTATTAGAGATGTCATGTTGGCACATGTGGGAAAACCCAAATCTGAAGCTTCCAGGTTTTCCCCACCCAGCTAAGAGTTCACAGCCCTGCCCCACACCCACAAGTTCATCACATTGTCCAATCAACTCTTCACACTCCACCGGATACAATCTTCAGGCAGTCTCCATCAGACGCAGGCAAAAGTCCTTGAATACGGAATGTTGTTATGACTAACTTTCTACCTCTCCAACAACAACCCCTTCCCGACTTCCCCAGCTAAAATATGTGGCAGTTTAGAAGCAAAAAGAAAATTGTCTTCCAAAACTGAGAATATATCTCAATGTTGTGATCCTTTATATATCTCATATATCTCAATGATCCCTCATATATTATCGATGTTGTATTGGAATCTCCTTTGTAGTTTTGAAATCTTATGGAAGACTTTTCTTTTTTTATGTTCAGTCCATCTTGGATATTTCTATAGATGATGTTGTAAGCTGTTTCCTATTTTTTGTAATAACTTTCTGAAATTCTTTAAGTTTTTTAATAAGATCTTTTTGTTCCTTGAATTTTGCTTCTTTCTTCTTCTTGGCAATTTTCAGCATTTGTTCTGCCTACCTGTTTGCTCTCCTCTGTTTCTTGATCTTTATCAGTTTCTTTTCACACACTTCCTTAATCACTTATTTGATTTTATTCCACAATTCCTCTTGTTCCTTGTCAGGAACTCAGATAACCATCCTATAAAAGGGCTGTATGCAAAGTTTAATTGAGATTATTCAGTCACTGAGGGCAGAGTATCCAGGCAATAACTTTATTTACTGTAATCTTCCTGTCTATGAAGGCCTCACCCAGTCTTTCTTTGCTTTGCTTTTCTTGTCTTGAGTAGTAAATAGAATGAGTTCCTGAAAGTATCCAATTGTAGCATATCTTAATTTGCTGATACGTAGTTGATTATGTCATCTTTCACTGTGTTGACCTTTGCCATGTTTATGCTTCTTATATTCCATGTTCACTCCCCCTGTAATTCAGTCTCTACAGCTTTGATATTTCTTTTCCTGCATGGGAACATCAGCAGCTAAACATACCCAAGACTTTAAATTATATACCAAAGACATAATAAACATTATATTCTCCCCAAAAATCCTCAGCTCTTCCTCAGTAGCATATTGAGTGCCATCTGTCATCCTTCTGGGTATACCAAATCAGGAAATAGACACCACAGGAAGACAAAGACTTTATTGAGATAGGCCATAATAACAGGACTTATGGAATATGTCAGGATTTAAGGAATACTCCTTTGCTTGTTTTCCTCAAGGTCATCCTAGAACATCTGACCTAAGGAGCCCATCCTGCAGCACTGTATTAACAGTGGCTTTATATTGTATATCCTTGTGGGGTTTCTTTTTCTTTTTTTGTAAAATACAGGAACAGCTTAACACTGATGCCTCTGTAATTGTTACTAAAGAGATCATTTCTCTCCAGCATATTCCTTTATCACTGCTGCCCAGTACAGGTTCTGAGTTTCATGCCTTGGAAAACACTGTTGTAAGCTTGTGTTCTTGGCATTTGCCAGCATTCATTGCTCAATCCACTCAGGAGCACACAACCTTGCCACAATGAAGTGGCACAGCAGACTTGAGCTTGGAGGGGGGGGGTTATAAAGAACATTATTTGTTAGATTTATCCCCTGCCTTTTTAAACAACTCAAGGTAGTGTGCCCCCTTTTCATATTTTCTCTACAGCAATAACCATGTGAGGTGGATTAGGCTCAGGGTGAGCGAATAGCCCAAGATTACCCACAAAATTCCATGCTTTACATTTCACAAATTAAATATGAATTCTCAACTCAATATCCTAGAATTTAAAATAAAAGGTTTACTTGATAGCCCATTAGATATTGTCCTTTGTCTTTGATTAAACTTAATGTATACGAGTTCCTGTCATTGTGATTATACATATCTCTAATTACAAAAGCATTGAATGTTAGAGAAAAATAATGGCCTTTTGTATTTTTCCTACCTGTTTATAATGAGTGAAAGGTTACTTTTCATATCTTCCTAGTTGTTCGTATGCAAACTAATATAAAATAATAATTAATCCCAATCTTGCAATGATAGGAAAGGCAGAAACATCATTTATTTTTCAGTATAATTCCTTTAGACTTGCATGGAGATATACTGAACCCTTTCACGAGGAAGAAAATAGAGATTAAGACAGAAGTGTGATTGAATTTTCTCAACTACTTTAAAGCTGCACAAGCTATTTAAAGCTGCCATCTGCAATCCATAAACAAAAATATAATGCTGATATATCACTGTTCAATTGGATTCTCTAACAAAAAACAGGAAATGAAAAAGCAAATTGATCCATATAAAAGATTCAACAACACCAATCTCCCTAATCATTGCACCTTATTCTGTATAGAATTGTTTTAGTGGGAAGAATGGGCTTTTCCTTTTGTGTGGAATACTGTTATTACAGCGTCTGCTGGATTTTATTGTTCTCCATACTTGGAAGTGCATCAGTGGAGCTGGGCTGGGGCAGAGAGGTATAACTGAAAGGGATAAACTACTCCAAGATGAAAGGACCATAAGTGGCAGATGAACTGGGATAAACATTTGCCACCTGACTGGAGAAAGCTTTGATACTTTTCTCTCCTCACAGTTTTGGTGCACAATATAATGTATTTCAAGTGCATTAATGATGTTACCTTGTTTTGTAATAAAACGTCTACAACAATACAAATAAGATCAGGAGGTTTTTTTCAGGCTCAAATGTGCACCTTTATCATTATTCAGTTTTAGGTTCAGTTTTAGAATGAATATCTACTTCCTTGTTTCAATGATTATCATGAAAACTGGATTGGGAAAGGATAATGCTGCTAGAATTTTTATGAACTATCATCTACTATCATCTACTACCATACCTCTCCCTCTTCCCCCCCCCTCTCAGTATGAATGCAGTTTGATTATGAAGTGGCTGTGGGTATGTCAGGGAAACCTAAGTCAGAGAAAATGAGTTATTTAAATACAGATGTTATACAAGGAGAATATATGGTTGAAAGGTGAATATGGAATAAATACAAAATTAAATGACCAATAAAAAGTATATTGAGATGGTTCAGTTGTATAAAGAGAATGAATGAGAATCTGCAAAACTGCAAAATCGATATGTGAAAAAAGGGGAAAGTCCAAAAAGTTGTGACTAGATGGATTTGATGAGATTCTCAAAGAGAGATGACAAATTTACAGAATAAAAAGCAGCATATTGATGTGATGCAAGCAACCTTAGAAAAGTATAAAGAGGTATGGGGCTATTGTTGATGTCAATTACATTTAATTATTCTTTCCTTTTCTTCAAAATTGTTCGATTATTTTTTTCTTATTGTGTCTTAATTCTTTTCTGCACTTTGTACAGTGCTGGCCACCATTAGAGGAATAACACAGTTGATATGCATATACATACATATATGTATCTATGTATTTAAAATCCATCCTAACATATATTAATTCAAGATAAATATTTAAATTACAACCTTAAATAGCATTCTGTCACCCAATCATATATGAATAAGTTGTCTTCTACAGATTCATGCATCTTTTTTCTTTATCACTTATTTCTTCTATTGATAATGATTCCTTAAAATGGGGGAAAAAAACCTTTTTCATTTTGGGTGAGAATAAAGAAGCAGATTCCTAAAGAAATTCAAGAATTTGGTTTTGACAGTTATGATTCTTTTGCAATCAATTGAAGAAGAAGCATTTTGGATGAGTTGGTCTCTGGAAAGAAATAGGAATTAAATCCATGCCAATGCTTAGTGGGCATTTCCAATAGATTTAATTAGATATGTAAGAACCAAGAAAGGAGCTGCAATGACACAGAGAGGAAAATGCCAGGTTCCCAGCCAAAATGACTATATGACGATCAAATTATCACTGCTGCAAGAACATTACAAAGTCATCCTGGTACTTCTGATGCTGGCAAATGGACAGCTTACCACATAGCGGCCATTTATTTCCCTGGAATAAAAGAAATACTGGTGCTGCTTAGCTAAAGGCATTTAATGAAGATGTCTCCTCTTCTGAGGCCTCCTGGTAATTGCCGTGAAATATTTAAGAACAGTTTTAGGAAATATAATTTCTCTTCATGATTAAACCACTTACTACCCATTTTAAGGGGTTTCCAATTTCATTACCATTGTTAATAATTGCAGATCCTCCAGCAATTTCATCAGTAGCTGTCTCTAAGGCTGTAGTTTTGCTACTACTTTTCACGTAGTCAGAACTGATCAAACCTGGTATCCATTTCTTAATATCATGAAAAGGATTTTCTTTCCAGTTATAAAGAATTAGCTGCCTTGTCTTACCACAGATTCAATTGAACCAAAGCTCTTCATGAGATGATAAAGTCTATATTTTAGGAATATGACTGAACATCACTTTAAAATGCGCAAGTATAAATAGTACTCAACTTACAACAGTCCATTCAGTAACAGTTCGAAGATACAATGGCACTGAAAAAAGTGACTTATGACCATTTTTCACACTTATGAGTCTGTAGCATCCCCATGGTGATGTGATCAAAATTCAGATGCTTGGCAACTGACTCATACTCATGACAGTTGCAGTGTCCCAGGTTCATGTGATCACTTATTGTGACCTTCTGACAAGCAAAGTCAATGGGGAAGCTAGATTCACTTAACAATCGTGCTACAAAATTAACTGCTAAGTGATTCACTTAATAACTATGGCAAAAAAGAACGTAAAGTGGGGCAAAATGTACATAAAAAACATCATACTTAGCAACAACAATTTTGGGCTTAATTGTGATTGAGGACTACTCGTACAATATTTCCTCCCCAAATTCTATTAACTTGGTGGAAAAACCAAGCTTAAGGAAAAAGAGCTGGTAGCATGATCTTTTAGATAGGTTTTGACAGGGCCAAGTTTGCAAATCAATAATCCTGATCTGCATTTTCCTAATAAAGAATATTCCCAATGAATTAATTCATTCCCCAAGTCATTATTTCAAGAAAGGCAACCCTTGAGGATTATTATTTTGCTGTGGAAAAGCGACAATGTTGAGTAGCATTTCTGGACGTACATAATCTGGATTATCTTTCTGTCAGATAACCTGCTCAATATCATTAGTTTCCCATTACCAGACACATCTAAACCCCAATGATCTATTTCTGTGTTGCTAATTTCCAGGGTAGTGTATGAAAAATTGCAGCCTTAAATACTGAAAAGGGGAGAGAAAAATTTAGGTGAATCTGAATTATCCCAGTTATTATATATTAAGTCTTGAAAGTGTCTCACTTTTGATACACAAAAAAATGCACCACCAATTTGTAGAGAAATATTGTAGAAAATTACTGACAGCAAGAGGGCCAAGAATCATTAACAATCTGGTGCTTATTTCTGAACAGGTGTACAATTTCATTATCAAAGCCAACGGGCAGCATCACTGCCAGTTTTAGAGAAGCGAAATGTTTGAGAGTTTGAGCCAGTGAATCAGTTTCTGCTTTTTAAGCCAAACAATTTAAACCAATCAAGAAAAGTCTATAATTCTGTTGAAAATATTGTGGGCAAGGCAGGTTGCCAGTACTTTCCCATGCATAAGTTATTTTTTTTTTTAAATTCCAATAAGGATTTGGTAGACTGGTTTATCTTTAAAATATAAATTATACTTTATATAAAATATATTTATGCTTAAAATATAAATTAATTTCTAAATAAATGTTAAAAGGAGCAGTAAATTGGATAATATTGTATATTTGCACCCGTGTGCAACCTCTAAGAAGGTGCAAAATTCGGGTCACCTGATCTAATTGTAATGTTTCCCACATCTTACTTTAACTTCTGTTGGGATAAAATGACAGAAGGCCATCATTCTGTATTGTAACAGAGAAGCCTATGTGGATAAATTTGTGAAGGAAATAGGAATGAAGTTCCTCTCAAGGGATATTTGAGTAACCAGGTTATCAGGCTAACCTCATCATAAAAAGCAATCGAATTTGCCATGGCGGAAATTGCTTTCAGTATTGAAGCTTGACCATAATATATTTTAAAAAATCTATTTTCAAAATGAGTTTGGTCTTTTATTTTTCCTTTGGAATCAATGCACTTTCCTTACTCCTTAATATTTCATAACACAACTCAAAGGGTCAAGAAACAATGCAAGCTCCTGCTTTATAAGAAAGCTTTCTTAATGCACTTTGGAAGACGTCTAAACTGCAGGCAGAGCAATCCTATTGGAGAACTCTTATTTGGGATCCTCTAACATAGAATGCCCTGCTGATGACAAACTGACCGAACAAAACTGTGGGATAGAAAAACACTAACTGTCCTTTTGGTGGTTGTTCTTCCTAGAAAAGTAGCTTTCATGGCATGAAATATGATGAAATATGTTTAGAGATGAAAGCCACTTTGGTGTACTGATTAAGGCACCAGGCTAAAAACCTGAAGATTGTGAGTTCTAGTCCCACCTTAGGAACAAAGCCAGTTAGATGACTTGGCCAGTCATTCTCTAATAGACCTAGGAAGCAGTAATGGCAAATCAGTTCTGAATTCTTGCCAAGAAAATTGCAGGAACTTGCCCAGGCAATTTACCAGGAGTTAACACTGACTTGCCGGGACAAAAAATGTTTAGTAAAACTTGAACATTAGTCCATATTATTCATGCAGAAAAGATAAAATATTCTATCTCTATCCCAGTAAAATAATCATAATCTCTTCTAACTTTGTGTCATGACTTATGCATTTTTTTAAAAAAATAAAATCAATATTCCTTAACGAGTAGGAAATATTTTTGTATACAGAAATCATTAACATTAATTAATAACTGATACTAATAATGATTCAGTGGTGGCAGCCAAGATGGTTCCTATAACAATACCCAATGTGGTACACAGTTTGATTTATCAATGTTTTTTTAAGTGATGGCCAATATTTTACAGCTTTTTTTCCCCCAAATGGTCTTGCACAAAGTCACATCCCAAGCTAAAATAAACAATCTGCATTTTCTGAAACCACTGCGAAGGCCTTTGTATTGAAAAAAAGTTATTGGCCAAATAAGATCTCATAGCCAGTTTAAGAGGGCACATGAAGTCTTGACCTTTTTCCTCATCCAAAGCTATAATCTTTTATATATATTCAAATTATGTTTATACTTTTACCTGTTATCTTATATATGCTTGGCAAATAAATAAATAAATAACATAAAAAATTGTAGCCACTTCTTTGGGGTATTGGGTTCTGCTCTAGTAACTAATATTTTGCAAGTAGTCTGAACATTCTACATGTTTTATGAACTGCAACCCATTTTCTCCATTTAGAAGGCTGTTTTCAAAATATGTAACTTTGCAGGCCATGTGTCTTAATGTTGAAATTTGTTTAGTCTGCTGTTCAGCTGGAGTGAAAATACAAATAAAAACACCTGGATATCTTGTCCAGTGAAATAGTGTGCCATGTGTTTTGTTTATAACAAGGAATGCAAATGTGTAGGTAGCATACTGTATAAACACACAACTAACAATGGACACAGTCCAACACCTTGATTCTATCACTATAACCAATAGAACTTCAAAATTTTTCTCTGGGGCAGAATTGTGTCTATTGAAATTATTATTGATGCAGTGGTAATACAAAATGAGTATTGAATGTACTTGGATGCCCTTTGGGAAGCTATAAAGAGTCATACTTAATAGAACTCAGAATACATGCTGTTTTTATATTTGGAGATGCTATATGGCCGCAGTAGAGAACCTTTCCAGAACATCCCTTAGATGGAGAGGCATTTATCTATGGACAAAGTTAATATGAGGTTGGAAGTCCTAATGGGCAAGACTATGTGACTCAGAGTAAACAAAGACAATAATGGTGATTGAGCCATGCGGGGGGGGGGGGGATTAAACACATTGTAGCCTGAATACATCCCACAGGCTTAGAATTATATAATTCTGTCATACAAATAATAACATAAAAACTCATTTTTATCTTAGTTTATAAAAATCTTGAAACATAAAGCATGGGAATGCAATCTTTACAGGCATCTTCAAAATGTCTTCTGTTTTATATGCATTTTCTCATGTTGCTGTTCTCGCTGGTATTGCATTAATATAAAATATCCTACTTCAACAGTTGTTTCCAAACTTGCTGTTGTTAGACTCATTTTCAAAATAATTATCTCCCCATTTGAAAATCCCAGTAGAAGGTGAACTTCTTATTTGGTGTTTCCTCTTTCTGAGCAAACTATATATACCATTTTGTAAGTTTTGTGAGGAATCACATTTGAGTTCAAGCAGATATTTATATTTCTTTCTTTCAGTGCTTTTGAATCAGTGTTTTTCTCCTGGGGATTACCCCAGCAGATCTCTGCAGTTTTCTTGGCAAGAATTTGGAAGTAGTTTGCCATTGTGGCTGCATAACCTCTGTTGAGTTGCCAAGCTTATAAAGTAAGGATGTCATATATGTAAATCATCATCCCGTGTCTCTGCCACCATTTATTAATTCTATCCAGCTGCTAAGCAGTATACAAACATTATTTATAATTAGCTCTGCACCCTGAGTGACTACTGATAATATATATTTAATACGCTAACAAGAGATGAACTGTTGGTTTACTTGTAGGTATAATCTCCTGTCCTGTCATGTCACTTTTAGCTAAGCACATAGAGCATAACATTTCCACAATTGTCACAATTGAGCAACATAGAGCAGATTCAACTCTGCAGATCATCATTTTCATGTAATGACCCCATAATCCCTTGTGGGATGGAGTCTGGGCAACTGAATGGAGCAGGGGTGGGTTCTACTTACCTTTACTACTGAATCGCAGCGGGGCCATGCACATGTGCTTGCTTCGCTCTTTCTCTCGCTCTTCTGCAAAAGCGCAGAAGCGTTTTGATCATATCGGGGTTGGTGGGCAGAGCCTCCCGCCAGTTTTACTACCAGTTTTATAGAACCGGTGCAAACTGGGGGCAACCCACCACTGGAAAGGAGCTAGCAGAGTGTTTTAATGGCCAGATGCCCTTCCTGTCACCAATGTGGAGTTTTGTTCAGCAGATATATTCTCAGGGGCGCCCGGAGAGAAAAATATCTGCCTCTACCTAGGATGGAACTCACAACCTCCTGATTGTGAGCCATCATACCACTCCTAGCTTCAACTCTGCAGATGTGGTGGTCAAAATGGCACATTTCCATTGAAAAAGAAAGATTTGCTATCATTGTACAAAAAACAATTCTAATATAATATTTCAATAGGATCTAATTCAAACAGAGAACCCAAATATGCATTTATGTTTATGATAATTGCTTGAACTAAAAAAATAAGCATTGTTAGGATTAGACTGCAGATGCCAGTCAACTAAGAAAAGGTAATATCAAGCAATTAATGCTTTCACAGCTAGCACAATGGTCTGAGTTTGTGCTGAAACATCAGTAACACTCAACATATCCTAACAAATAAGAAGAAAGTAAATGCGAAACACAAGCTGTCATATTTCTCTTACCATTCTCCAATTTCTGTTAGAATGAGTTATTTCCATCAACAATTGCTGAACTTTTCTCAAAGAAGTTTCAGCAATTGCTGCATTGTTCACTAGTGATTAACAGCCATCTGATGATTGCTTTGCTAGGGCCAGCATTTTTAAAATCACACTCGCTGTGAAATATACAAGACTCCTATAAGGCAGCCAACTTTATAATAGTGTATAATTTCAGAGATATTGTCAATACGTGAAATAAGATTGAATGGCTTGCTTTACAAACGCAATGCACCTGAAAGCACTTGAAAGCAATCCCATGCTTTCATGCTGGCAGAGTGGGTGTAAATGCTGGCAGAGTGGGTGTAGCCCAGGTCTCCTCTATTAAATGTTGTCGTCTTGAGGAGTCCAGGAAGCATGCTTTCTCTGTCACTGGAATGGTTTGGAAAATTATCTTGGGAGACAGGAGGAAGAGCTGCATGCTAGACAGCCATCATGCAAAATGTATCTCAGTCCATAGAAGGGAAATGGATGTGGATAGGGTCTTAGAAGGGTCCCTCCCAACTTTTCAGGAAAGTAGAAGTAAAAAGGGGGAGACATGTTGTAGGAAGTTAGCACTCACCCCTCTTCTAGAAGAATGAAATATTTTAGGAAATATTAAAAAGGCAGAATATTATATTTCCCTGGATGAGAAATGGAGAAACATGTTTTAAAGACAAAGCAGCTCCTTGCAGCTCCCTGCCCCCCACCTTTGTCAATGGGCTAGAGGCAGAAACCAAACCCCTCCCACCTTTGTTAATGGACCATCATCTGCAATACAAAGGACCCATCTAGCATCAGAAACTCACCACATGGCACCTGGGAAGATTACATCAACCAGCAAGGCTAGCTAAGAGACCCACCCCCTGGGAGTCTGACAACCAGGAAGTTCAAAGTGCAGAGAGGACATAAAACCAAGGCACACTCAGCATCTCAGCCCCCTTTTCTGTTCAGGAACTCAAACCATGTGATCCTGTCCACCATTAAACCATCTTTCCAAGCAGTCACCATGTTTCCAGTGTCTTTTACCCCACTTGGAACTGAACCCAGATGGACATTTCTTCCAACAACGCTTTCAGACTTTCCTGATTCTGCTACTCTATTTTACAGTAAAAATAGTATTATACCTGTTTATGCTTCTTGTCTAGACCAGGGTTCTCCAACCTTGGCAGACTTGTGGACTTCAACTCCCAGAATTCCTCAGCCAGCTGGTCTAGACAACCCCAAAGAGTTGAGAGTTGTAGCAACCCCACCCTCTGTGAGCTGCATATTCCCCATAAGTAGTGCACTCTCTCTCCTAGGATTCCAGAAAGCCCTTAAAATCTGGCTTTGGTCCCAGACCTGAGGTTAATGTCCTATTATGTTTGGAAGGTTTTGTTTGATTTGTGTTGTTTTTAAAAATTATTTTAGTTTAGTCTGTCTAGGTGGGTTTATCTTTTATCTATTTTCATGAATTTTTGGTTTTTATGCCATCCAGAGTCCATTAGAGTTGGGCAGCTATAAAAAAATTGTTATTATTATTTATTATCAATGAATGATAAATTAAGAAAAAGCAAATCCCAAAGGAAGGCCCCACTGATTTCTTTTTGATTAAAAATGCCGGTCTGATGGATTAAGGTTATATCTTGCAAACCATTCCTATATGTTTAGTTTTAGATTGGAAATATGATCCGGAAGCTAGCACATTTTCTTTCCGTGTTGCAAGTGTATACTAAATTCCTTTAGCTACAGCTGCACTTGAGTGAGGCTGTAGTAGATACTTAAAGAACTCAGAAAAATGGTAGAAATGGAAGTAAGATGCAGAAAAAACAAAAGCAATCCTCCTACATAAAATACATAATAAGTTGATTTAAAAAAAAGAAACGGATTTAGAGGAGAGGTAAGAAATCTGATGGCCTATATAAATTTTGGGTCTCATATTCCCAAATCTGCTTCATGGGCCATGCTGATAGCTCACCTAGCTCTGATGTAACCCAGTAACTAAGGACAATAGAAAAAGAGGAAACAAGACTTTATAGTCCTAGAAAGCAGGAGTATGCATCATTATAGGCTGCTATTGTCATTGTAAATTTTGAAACAGCTATTCAAGTATGCCTGCAAATTGAAAGCTATTTTCAACCCTATCTGTAGTTCATAGTTATGCATCTGGATAGACTATAATAGCTTGGGTAGAGATCCCTGACTTCTTTTCAATCTTTGAACAAAGAAGTTTCAATTGTCAGAAGTCAAGTGAGTTATTCCAACATATTTTCCTTTTCAAGTTTATCAGGGAAATATTGAAGATATATATGAGCAAGTCAACACTTGACTTTAGGTTTCAGACTGAATATGGCTATAGTCCTAAAAATCTGAAATAGTCTACCAATAAAGACATGTTACAATAAAACAAATGTTGGAAATGCATTCACACTTGAAAAACATCAATTCTGTCATAAAACCTCAAAGCAATAATCCTCTGGATTTATCCTATATTGGTATTTTATGATTAGGAAAACCCTGGGATTGAAAACTTAATCCTTCAATTGAACTATACAGAATTTGAAAAATATTGTAGCAACAGAAACAAAAAGAGAGCATGTGGGAAAGAAACATATTTTGAAAGCAAAATCACTGTAAAGGTAAGATAAAGGTTTCCCTGTCCAGTCGTATCCAACTCTAGGGGTTTTGCTCATCTCCATTTCCTAGTTTAGGGAGCCAGCATTGTCTGAAGATGCTTCTTGCAAGCATGACTATACGCTAAGGCACAGGGAATGCTTTACCTTCCCACCAAAATGACACTTATTTATCTTCTTGCATTTGCCTGCTTTTGAACTGCTAGGTTGGCAGGGAAAATGAGGATAAAATGGGAAGGGTAAAGTCCCTTAATTACTGATTTTGAACCTTAGTAATTTTGCCCAATCTGGTGCTATAGATACGTTGAAATTTAACCACTATTTTTTGAATTCAATATGGACAGAATGTATTGTACATTGAGATATTTGCCAAAGCATTGTCTTAAGCATTATTTGCTATTTTCCATGGCTGAAGTTCTTTTCTCATATAAGTCTGCCTTCCTAGTCTTTCTTCTTATATAAGCAAAGTTGACAGGTATCATGAGACTTAATAAATAAACTATAAATAAACTTTTACTTATAAAATATAGACTTAATAAATAGGTGAAATGCTCTTACCATCAAAGTAGCTGCCCAAGCAGATTCTATATGCTTCTCAGCGATGCTGCTATGGGATGATTCTAAGGAATCACATCGTTCCCCTTTAAACTCCTTTTTTCCCCCTTTCTTTCTTTTTTCCTGTATTCTCTCCTATTCATCCACATTGCTTCTTCCTTCTTGAGTTCTATTTTCCCTTTGCCAAGCCAACTGCTGCCATGTGTTCAGTACTCAGTGAACCCATCCAATATCTGAACTTGGTTCTTCCATTTGTTGTTCTCTTGTACTCATCTGTCAAGGACTAGAATGTTGACATGACAACCCCTAATTTTGCTCACCACAACTCTCACCTGGCCTTTTTACTGAGGTATTTTTTTCTTCACAAATAGGCAATATGGGCCACTCTTTCCACTTCTTCTGGAATCACAGTTGCAAACTTGTTCCAGATAACCGTACAAGACTCTGCTCAGCAATCTTCATTGAACCTGTACAAGTGACTCGGAAGTGAGATGTGCCATTATGTGGTGATTCTCCTTTCCTTGCAGCTAGTTTCACTCACTGTTAATACTGGAAGAGAGAAAGCCCACAGCCTTCACTTGTGGGGTCCTGCAGAGTGCTATGCTCTTTTGCCTTTTGTTTAACACCTCATGAAAATGGTCAGCTATCAGTTTAGGGTCAGTGTCATCAATTTGTCTTAAAGTCTTCTCTCAGTGTCTGGATGTTGTGTGGATCGTTTTAATAATAACAACAACAACAACAACAACAACAACAACAACAGAGTTGGAAGGGACCTTGGAGGTCATCTAGTCCAACCCCCTGCTCATGCAGGAGACCTATACTAGGGAGTCGAACCACTAAACTGCCAACCTTTCTGATCGACAAGCTCAGCATCTTAGCCACTGAGCCAGGATCTGAATGGGAAGAACAGATTAAGACTAACAAGACTGAGTGGTTGCAGATGATTGGGGCCTCTGGGTCTGGGGATTTTCTGACTTTAATCCTGAAGGGAGTTGTACTTCCTTGTTCAAGAGACTGGTGTGCAATCTGGTGATTATCTTGGATTTAATTATTTACTCAAAGAGCAGGTGGTAACTGTAGCCAAGAAGCTAGTTTTGCATAGGTAGTATAATGGACGGTGAGATTAACTTTGAGCAACAGGAGGAAGAAACCCAGACAAGGCAGCAACCAGAGAAGAAAAATGTAAATCCAAAGCAGGAATGGAACTTGAGAAAGCATCTCCCTAGTTCTCTTTAGGATGAAGGCACAGAGAGGGTAGTCACATTCGGGGTTGCAAGATTCTGTTACTGTACTCCTATAATTAAACTTGTTTTCTGTATTTGTAACTTTGGTGTTCAAGTCTGGTCTACCTTGAAGGGTGACATGAATTAAGCAATATCTTTTTTCAAGACCAATAAGCATGCCTTCTGTAACATGGCAACTGTCCTCTGGAATGATATCTACCAGAGATCTACTGTAGATGGTTTGAACTCTGCTAACATTCAGGATAGTATTAACAACCTGGATATTGTTCTAGGTTTGGGGGCAGGGTTATGTTGAAACCTATTGGATGTTTTTTGTTTAGAAATTTAGTTCTTGATTTTGTTTAGAAATTAGTTTTCTTCTCTATTTTTTATATTTTTCCTACTTTTTATATTGTACACCTCTCAAAGAGACTGGGAGTCAGATGGTCTCCAAATTAAATAATAAAAAGAAACAAAAATGTTCCCCATCACAACATATTATTTGAATATATTATTTTGATGATAAGATACAGCATGTACCAAAAGTTAGGTTTCATAAAAAACATATTGTATAAATTACATAAGTTAATTAAATAAGTTTGATTTTTGGTACATTCTATATATCTGTTCAGTGCCCAGAGCAGAACAACATAATTCATGGGTGGGCAACTATGGCCCCTTTATCACCTGCAGATTTCAATACTAAGATGGCTGGCTCAGGAACTCTGGGAGTTAAAGTTCATAGGTCATAAAGGCACCATGGTTGCCCACTCCTGGCATAGTTCAATTTGTGATAGCAGAAACTGGCCATCAGATGTTGCTCCCTTATTTTTGGTTCAGTTCCAGCATCATAGTTTCGTTTTATCCTTACTCTTTGGATTTAATGTGACTATAAACTGAAGCTAAGTTAGAGATGTTGAATCTTGTTGAATGAATCTCACAATAATTTACCAATGTAGTTTGCTGGAAGTATGCTATGGTTGACCGGAGGGTGCAGGAAGGGAGGAAAGGAGTTCTAATGCATTTTTTCTCTCTCTTTTTGCCATTGTAAGTCATAATAATGGTTTAGGTCGATCAGTAGGAGTCCCACTATATATTATACCAATCATGTTAAAAAAATACTATTCCTCCTTCTCCCAGGAAATTATACCATTTATGGTTGTTCTAATGGTGTGAGCATGTTAATCATAAGGAACAGTAATTTCCAAAGGAACTGGAAAAAAAATAAAAGAAAAGGTGTGCACTTTTTATTCCATAAAGCATTTCTAGATGAGAAGCATTAGAAGCTAATTCACCAAGAGGCTATAAAGTAAAAGAATTTTTACAAATGGCCTTTTATGGCCACATGAAAAGACAGAGATAGATTTGCAAAGACCCAGATGAAGTTATGTGACAACCACTCATCTTCAGGTTCTGAGGTAAACAATATTCTAATTATAGGAAATAGCTTCGCAGAAAATGAGATTAAGGAAAAAAATACATTTTGAAGCATCTTTATTTTTAGCAGTGGGGATGTAGCTGGCTCAAATTCAATAACAGTAATTATAATATGTGAATTGGCACTTAACAAAGTAACAGAGATTGGTCAGACTGCACTATTAGCAACCCTATTGATCCCACACCATCCTTCAGAACAATAGGGTAAAAGCTTTATATGAAAAGGTTTTAACCATTGATGCTCATTCATATTTCCATATTCATGGCATGGAAAGTATGACCTTTTTAAGTGTTCACTTAATGCAGGAAAAGTACCATAATAAATGCTTTTCAATGATTTTCCAGTTTCAGAACTTAATTTGATGGACTGTGTTTTCTTCCTCTCTTTCATATGGGTCTAGCTACAGGGGCAGTAACCCAGTTTGAATCTGTCATGTGGTCTCAAATCTCATGAAAAGTAATTGTGAGGGCAGCCAAGACTTATGAACAACTTAGAGGTGCTCCTGACTCACACCTTCTGTTCAAAGAGAAGGAGACAGCAGTAACCAGGAGGGACTTTTTACAGGTACATCTTGTGCATCAGTTGTGTCCTCTCCTCAACTGGGAGATCCTGCTGACACAGTCACCATGATCTGGTTTGGTCTGGTCTTGTCATGTCAATAATGGAGTACTGCAATGCACTCTACATGGGGCTGTCCTTGAAGACCATCTGGAAGTTATAACTCATTGAAAATGCAGCAAGGTGAGCAGTATATGTATCATTGTCCCCAGGTATAATTTCTGCTAAGCAAACATGCTATGCCAGTTGGCTTTCAAATGAAATGCAATGTACTGGTTGTTACTTTTAAAATTGTTCATTGCAGAAAGCCTGGCTATCAGGATGACCCCTTCTCTCCCATTGTTTCTGCCTACCTGGTATATTTAGGAGAGTCGGAGTGCTCTAGGTCCCTTCTATTAAATGTTGTTAACTTGTGGAACTGGGAAAGTGTGCCTTCTCTCTCATGGCCCCTATTCTCTGAAACTGCATCCCCCAAAGTTATGGGCAGCAGCCAATTTTCTGGATTCCTAAAAGTCCTTAAATAGCTTTGGTCTTGGGGTTAATATGTTTGTTGTGTGTGGTTTTTATTGGCTGTTTTTACTCCAGTCTACCTTGTTTTGCTTATGTTTTTAATTATTTTATCTTGTGTTGGATTTTCTGAACTTCCCAGAGTCTGTTGGAATAGATAGTTCAAATAAATTCATTGAAACAAATAAAATAATTGTAAATAATTTAAATAATAATTGAATTGTGCAAGATCACCTAATGAGTTTTCTAATCTATTTCAGAAATTGCTTGTTAACTATTAGCTATTAGGAAATTTTACAGCACTAGTGAGTTTCCTTCAATCCATAGTGAAAGAAGTTTTAAGTACAAGTTTAAGGGTTTAAATTTTTGGAGGAATAAACAGCAAAAGGGTGATTAAAACATTGATTTTAGAAAATTACAAATGGACTACAGGTCCAAATAAAAAAAGAATTACTCTTAAGCTGTTCACCTGATATGTATTCAGTGTCACCAGATCTCTGCTATTATGGAAAATAGTTTATTGAATAATGTGAGGATATCTATGAAGATAAGGATCTGGAAATTGACAGCATGTTTTTCAATCTTGTTACATATTGCTTTTAATCAGTGGTGAAATCTAATTTTTTTTACTACCAGTTCTGTGGGCGTGGCTTGGTGGGCATGGTGTGGCTTGGTGGGAGTGGCTTGGTGGGCGTGGCAGGGGAAGGATACTGTAAAATCTCCATTCCCACCCCACTCCAGGGGAAGGATACTGCAAAATCCCCATTCCCATCCCACTCTGGGGCAAAACAGAGGTTGTATTTGGCAGTTCTCTGAACTACTCAAAATTTCCGCTACTGGTTCTCCAGAACCTGTCAGAACCTGCTGGATTTCAGAATAACTGCTTTCCTATTCTAAATGAGCTAACATGCAATAAATCCTAAAAACAGAGAGATAGTTATCTTCTTTCAGCAAAGGTTTCACTGTTGTATTTTGGTACTTTATTTTTCCTTTTTGTTGGATTTGCCATTTCATGTACATTAACCATAGTGGCTGGCTAGCTTTTTCCTGAGAGAAAGATTAATTTAGGAGCCCTTTAGACCTTTCCAGAGGTGGGCTGCTGCCAGTTCGGACCAGTTCGGGAGAACCAGTAGTTCTGGCCAGCAGCTGGGCCCACCCACATGCCCTTGCGCTATCCCATGGTATATAATCACCGTTTTTTTTGATGCTGCACACATGCGCAGAAGGTGCACATGCACATTTTCGGTTTTCGGTGAACCGGTTACTACAGTATGTGATGTCCACCTCTGGACCTTTCATCTCATTTGAATGAACAACAGAGGATGGTGCCTCAAGGAATGGAAGAGATGAAAGAGTAATATTCATAGTCTCAATGCCAACTGAGAAAAAATATATCTTTGGTTCCAATTTATGAATATGGATTTAAAGAAGTGGGAATAGAATACAAGGCATTACTACTGCTGTTCTGAAATGCTTCTAGAAAGAGAGTAAATAGAAGCACCACTATAAAAGATAAGATCCAATCCTGTTTCTTCAAGACAATATTGTTATTTGATTTAGTTTCATTTTCCTCACAATATAATAGTCCTTCTATGAGTGAAAAACTCCTTTCATGAAAAGAAAGGTACTTTGAGCTACATGATCAACTGTGGAATAATCTTAAGGGTAACTGAGTCCTTTTACTTTTACGTGTGCTCGCATATGTTTTTATGTTATTAGTACTATTGTCATGTAGATATGATGAAGTTATAGATAAGGAAGAGGAAGAAGTATCCTTGGAAACTGACCTCCTGTTATGTTCATATTAATTTTAGTGCACTTTTTCTATTTACGGGGGTGGGGTGGGGAGAAACTTCCCGTAATTGAAATCTCAAAAATTGGGCAAGATTCCAAATTGTTCATAATGAAATAAAATGCTAACTGTAATTAAATACAGTTAGATCATTAATATTCTGATGGTGTAAAAAAAGAAGTATTTTGCATTTTTGAATTATTGAATGGCATATAACAACAAGTTTGAAATTTTCTTTGGCAGACGTATGAAAGAGGCATGTGTTTATAATATACCAGCATCCAGAAATTCATATAGTTTGTTTGTGTGATATGACTATTATGGGTAATGAAGTTTCTTTCTTTTTGATTCTGGCATTTCAGTTGATAATATGGCTCTGGCTTATATTTTGGAAGCATTCATAGTCCTATAAATATCAAAAATATTTACTGTAATAGTTTTATAGTCATGCCAATATATCCCCCTTCCCCCAAAGTCATTTTTCTGAAAGCAGACTATCCATCCGTGAAAACATAAAGAAATCATAAAAAGACAAAAGGTATGTTAAGTATGTTGGCAATCTTTCACAGATATTCTCATTTACTCTCTTGGGTTGCACTAACTTAAGTACTATTTCATTGCTACATTAATTTTGAATTATTTGGTTATATTTCAGAAAAAAAGTAATTGAGATTTAATGTACATTCTCACTGTTCAGTTTTAATTTGTGACTCAAAGCACCTGGGTAGTAGACCACAGAATTTTTCTCTATATTGGAGAGATCAAAGCAATAAAAATTAGGGACATTTTTTTTTCATTAAATGTGTCAATATCAGAGCGGTGAGGTAGAATGGTGATGACCTTGCAACAGTGTCCAGCAAATCTTTTCATCTATTAGTTCTTTAAAAAAAAAAAACCAATAAAGACTATCTACACAGCTGCTGAATTAATTATAATAAATTAATATAAATGAAGATCTTAAAGTCCAAATTCAGTGTAGGAAGTACCATCAAGGCAATTAACACCAGGGCAATTCCAGTCAATAATACCTGGAATAATGGACTGGACTCAAGCAGACCTAAAAGCCCAGGATAGGAAGATCAGTAAAATTATGACAATGAATCATGCCCATCATTCACACAGCAACATTGTTAGACTCTACTTACCAAGGAAAATATGTGAGCATGGAATGTTGTAAGTACACTAGACAATTCAAGAAGAAAAATGGGCATTTGAAGAATATATTCAACAGTGAAGAAGATGGACCTAAGCTAGTATACCATGGAGGCTTATTGAGTACTGGAGAGACCAAACTGGCCTACAGGAATGACCAAATGAAGTACAGAAAAGAGATGTGGAAAGCAAAGTATGATATGATCATTAAACATATTTAAAAATATAGTAGGTAAAGCAGGTAGCCATAAGACCTAGCAACGGCTAAGAGCAGGAAAATTTAAAAAAAAAGAGAGGGGGGGGGGCTAATTCTGGATACCTGAGATCAAGATTAAGAACAAATGCAAACAAAGCCAAAATTGAGAAGGAATGTCACCATCTAGTTAGATGCTGCAAGAAAACCACACAGACTAACTACAAACAACGGCATGACAAACTAACAAAGGTGCATTGAAAGACCTGCAAGAAATATCATTTGCCCACAAGGAAGAACTGGTGGGACCACAAGTAATGGTGAAGCTAAAGTGTGCTGGGACTTTAGAATCCAAAGAGACAAGCACCTGCTACATAACACCTTACTTAACAATTGTCAATAAGAATGACCAAAAAAAAAAATCTGGGTAGTGGATGTGGCAATACTTGGAGACAGCAGAAGAGAAGAGAAAAACTGGAAAAAAAATCACAATATGCTAAGAACTGCAAGTAAAAGTAGAACAATTGTGGTAAAAGAAAGCACCAATAGTACCAATAGTACTAATAGTAATCGACATCTTGAATGCAATGACAAAATATCTGGAGCACTATTAGCATTAACAAAATCACCATCAGTCAATTGCAAACAGTCAATTACTTGGAACAGCTTACATTCTGTGGCAATACCTTTAATGCCATCCAACAAGAAATCTGCCTATCCCAGGTCCTTGGTAAGGACTCAATAGGTGGAGAAAAATGCCAAATCCAGTCTAACCATCTGGCTGATTGTGCGACAAACCATAGTAAAACTACACAAGCACTCTGAATATCGTGAACAGAACTTGTCTTATGAATACAAATAAGGGAACATAAGTATTATTTTTCAGGCAAGAAGGATGAGATTGCTGAAATCCACAGTTAGCTTTGTAAAGGTTCCTAATATCTAAAAGTTTCCCTTACATTGTATTTCCAAAAGCTTTCCCCTTAGCACAGACTTCTGTATTTTAGCTCAGATTCTTTCTTTCACTCTAGTTTGTTGGATAAATCAGTTGTGTGAAGTCTACTCGCTGAAGTTTCCTTTAATAGGTTCTCTGTTTGAAGGCTTCTGGCCCTGTGGAATTACTTTCTTGAATCTTCACCAATAGCTCAATAACAATTCTTCACTGCTATCTGGATGATCTCTTAAGCCTTCTTCTAGTATGATAATGGTTGATCCTTTTGTAAGTCAGAACTCTTCTTCAACCAACAACTAAATATCATCATTAGACTCTTCATTATTCAATTTTTTATAGCATCAACTTGAAGACTTTTTTCCCACAGAAACTATAAGCTATGCAGGCTCAACTCATTCAACCAAAGCTGTTTGAGGACCATTTGATTACATTATAATTATACATAGAAGTTACACACAAAGTACAAACTTTATGAACGATAAAGAAACAAATGATATTGTTTTCACTGTGAAACCGATTGAAGGACAGACATCTAGAACTTGCTGGCTGGTAGAAAGGAAAAAAGCCCAGCATCGAGTGGATGTGATTCTACTGAGCTAGGGCTGCAGAAAAACCTTGGTTACGTAGAGAAAAATTGGCTAGAAAAAAAACACACATAAACCCTACGAAGAAGTAAGAAAATAGATACTATACCTTTACAGGGAGGATACATAAGATGTGGGTGTGGCTTACTGATGAAAACAAAGGAGCTGGAAATAGATCTATATAAGTCTCCCCCCCTAGCAGGAAGAACTTGCTGGCTGCTAGAAAGGAAAAAAGCCCAGAATCGAGTGGATGTGATTCTACTGAGCTAGGGCTGCAGAAAAATCTTGGTTACGTAGGGAAAACCTGGCTAGAAGAAACACACACACACACACACATACACACACACACACATATATATATATACATACATACATATATATATATATATATATATATATATATATATATATATATATATATATATATATATATGTTTTTCTTCTAGCCAGGTTTTCCCTACGTAACCCAGGTTTTTTTTGTAGCTCCAGCTCAGTAGAATCACATCCACTCGATTCTGGGCTTTTTTCTTTTCTAACAGCTAGCAAGCTCTTACTGCTAGGTGGGAGACCTAAATAGATCCATTTCTAGCTCGTTTGCTTTCATCAGTAGGCCACACCCATATCTTATGTATCCTCCCTGTAAAGAGGGAGGATACATAAGAAACCCAAAAAAATACACATAAACCCTACGAAGAAGTAAGAATATATATATATATATATATATATATATATATATATATATATATATATATATATATATATATAATATATATTATAATAATAATAATATTCTGATGCAGACCAATCAGATAAATTAGAGCAAATATCTGGAATTTAAGCTGATTCATTTCCTATTGACTGTATTTATATTTAAAGCCCCAGCACTATCCTTTGTTTACTGTCTGAACAATAAAATGAATAGGATCTCATTCTCTTGCTTGTGACCCTGAGCTGAAGGAATAGTAATACTCTAAGGGTCATGCCAAAGTAAAAGTAATAATCAAAATAAATGCTTAGAAGTTGTATAAATGTCAGCCCAATTGGCCAAACACCACCTTAAACAGAAAATGAGAAGGCAAGGATTTCAGGATGATTTATAGTTTGTGCCTTTTCTGAAGCGAGATAAAATGCTTAGGGGAATAAGCCAGCCATTGGCTGACCTTGTGGACATATGTCAAAAGAGCAATGGATCATGAGCCAAAATTTCAGCTGGTGAAAAGTAGCATCTATGGTTTCTGTCAACCTTCTTTAATAATAAACAATGTTAGCCACCGATATATGATAATGGCCTTGCTTACCAATATAGTTGTTGGTATAGTTAAACTCATAAATATTCACAACTATCTCACACAGAGAGGTGGATGCTCACTCTCTGACAAACACACTCCTATGCAACTTAATTGAGATTCCTCGGCTGTTATGCAAGTCAATTTTTGCTCACATAATGGGATTTCTCATCTCTCTGTCTTCTCCCCTCCAGCTCGTGCACATATCCTAAATTTGTTCTGGAGAGTATTCCAGTCCTCTGGGGACAGTTTTAGGAAGATGAAAAGAGGTAAGAGCTGCTTAGAGCAGATGAAGAAAAAAATAGTTCCACTGAAGCATCTTAAAATGATTAAAGAGGAGAAACTAAAAGGAAACAAAAATCTGCTCTAGCACAGAAAGAAAGAAGCAGGAATTCAACTAGCTTTTATATACAATTGGCAGGGAAAAATTACCTGCAATTACATAGAAGAGAAAGGATAAAGAATGTGTGTCGATCCTATTCTCCAATATAAACTATGCACTGACCAGCTAATTGTCCTTACCTGTGATTTAAAGTGCTAGTTCTGACATATAAAGACCTTACATGTATGAGGAACTATGTATCTTGATGTTGACTGCCTTGCTGATATGAGTTGATAGGGTTGGCGTGCTTTGGGTTCCTTCAATTTAACAGTGTCTAATAGAGTTCCAAGAGGGACCTGGCTGATCCCCCAGGTCTTGGTGTAGTTGGGTCCCATTGCAAATTTAAAGAGAGATATAGATAGGTAGGTAGGTAGGTAGGTAGGTAGGTAGGTAGGTAGATGATAGATAGATAGATAGATAGATAGATAGATAGATAGATAGGATGGGCAGACAGAAATATATTTGTTATTGTTGTTGACTAATTCATCATCTTGTTCTTTAATTGTCCTTATTATACTTGTTTTTGTTGATTTTGCTTTTTGAATTGTATTGAATTGAATTCTCTATGTTATATTGTGAACTGCCCATGAACTCTGGAATCGGGCAGCACCTAAACCAATCAAATCAAATTAAATTGCAAGAACCATGGAGTCTGCTAATAACTGTCTATCTTTCCAGCCTCTATAGCCGTGATGGCGAATCTGTGGCACGCATGTCAAAAGTGGTATGCAGAGCCATTTCTCCAGGCACGCGAGCCGTTGCCTGTTGCTCTTCTGGATTTTGGTGTGCCAGCCATCTGGTCTTCACGTATGCAGGAGCGCTGGAAACCGGAAGAGCAACTGCCTGGTGTGCATGTGGGCGCCAGGCGGCTGCTTTTCCAATTTCCAGCACGTGCATGCATGCCGACCACCTGGTCTTCCGGTTTCTGGTGTACATGCATGTGCAAAGACCAGCTGGCTAGTACGCATGCACATGCTAGAAACCGAAAGACCAGCTGGCCGACGAGCATGCGCGTGCCGGAAACTGAAAGAGCAGCCGCCCAGCACGTGCATGCGCACCAGGTGGCTGCTCTTATGTTTCCAGCATGCACGCACATGTGCGCACTCCCGTTTCAGCACTCAGTGCCGATAAGGTTCACCAACACTTCTCCATAGCATCCAGAAAGATTAAACAAGGAGATGCATTTTAGTAAGCAGTCTTACTGAGTATTGTGGAGCATAGTATAAGGACATGTGATGGAGTAAGGTGCTAGATAGTATTCTCACACTTTGCACAAATAAAGTCACCATATTTTCATAATCTAGTTCTGTTTCCAATCTTCTTTCCCTGGTGCTTTTCCATTCAATACACATTGAGAAGAAATGGCTGAGATTTTTTATTTTTTTATATTTCCTAACAATTCATTTCTGATTTCCTGCAATTCTATAATACAGAATTGTGTTCTTTAAACCTAACTGATATTCATTATTTATGTGGATTGATAATATACTTAATAATATACTTAAAGAGTATTAAATTTTTGAGGGAACAAGCGATATATTGGTGGCTAAAGATGGTAGAATTAGTGAAGAAGGATTTAAATATGTATCAGAATATTAGAAATCAGAGTATGAAAGCACTGAAGATAAAAATAAAGGGAATGTACTGATTCTGAACTCAGAAAATTGATCAAGGATTTAAGGAAGAATATACTATACAATACTGCATACAGCAGACTAATATTAAGCTGATTTTTTCCCTTTCATTTGATTCAATCAAGGTGTACTTGTGGGATCTTCCTTATCACTTTACAGGTAGTCATTGCTTAATGAAAGTCACTTAGTGACTGTTCAAAGTTATGACAGATCGTCACAGAGCTACTTATGATCCAATTTCAAAGTTCTGATGGCCACATACCAAAAAGCTACAGTCCATTAAATTTTATTAATGATACAACATTATCTATATTACTTTGATCAAATAGACCAATGTTATATTTCTCCCTTTTAAAGAATTTGATCTTCAATCAAATAATCTTCTAAAATTTTATTTCTTTTCAATTTTTTTGCTTACTTCTCACAGAATCCTCCAAAGCTTTAACATGTCCCTTTTGTAAATCTAATATAGAAAGATTATCCAGGTCACTTTCAGTTTATTATTTCTATAATAATTATTCTAATAATTAATACATCAGTCACCCCAAAGGTGCTTTTAAAAAGGGTAATTGGACTTTGTTTTCCTTGAAGACATTTTACCTCCCATCCAAAAAGCTTCTTCAGTTCTGAACTAAAGAAGCTTCTTGGATGAGGAGTGAAATGTTTTCAAGCAAAACAAATTTTAGTTGCCTTTTGAAAAAGCACCTTTGAGACAACCATGACCTGGATGATTGAGAATCTCCATGGACATTAACACATCAGCCAGATCCTTTTATGTGTCCAGTGTGGCATCTTTTTCCATTTCATTCTTCTACCTTGTCATTTTAAAATCTACTTTCAGATGAGTCTCAGTCTTGTCAGGTAAAACTTGTTCTTCTTCAATAACATCTTTTAAACACAGACTATCTATAGATACAGATACTCTGAAAATTAATTTCTGGGTCAAAAATTAATTGAAAATTATCCTTCATTATATTGAATATTAAAATATTTTGGTCCATTCTGTTCCATAGAGCAGGTTGAGAAGGTGACACTTTTTCATCAATGGGACGTGGACCAGGCCCCATCTAACTGCAGAATATATAGTGGGATGGGCAGAAATGATTGGAAATATCTGGACCTGCAATATCCAGTATATTGAGGGTGAAGATTTGTTCTCCAAGCTTGTGAGTTGGTTTCCAAACACTTTGTTACCAGGCTAGGTAACATCTTCAGCGGAGTTGAGGAGATTCCCAGGGTTTAGGAGTTTAGGAGATTAAAGATGTTGCCTATCCTGGCAACAAAACATCTGGAAACTGACCCACAAGTTCGGTGAATGAACCTTGACCCTCATCCTACACCTACAGATATTCACCACTATTGCAACCCAGTATATTATTAGCTTCCTTATTTTTAATCTAGAAGTTCTTTTTATAGAGGTTAAATTGGAATATTCATCATTTTGAATGAATTTTGTATGCTCTATTTCCTGCTTCCTGACTGCAGATGCACAACTTTCTAAAATCTCTTGCTTAGACATTAATGGGTTTTTTTTGGGGGGGGGGATTTTTGGAGCCCTACTGCAGTGTTCACTGCAAAAAAAAAAAAAAAAAGAGTCTTGATACAGTTGCATATAGAAGATTTGGTGATTCTGACAGCTTTTCCCTAGACTGTTTTGTTTCATAATACATTCTTATGGTCCTAATGATTTGCTGCGAAGTGCAGATGGTGAAAGCAGAACTATTCCCAACAAACAAATCACAAGTGAGTACACATTGCTTAGCAAAGGTAGGCAATTAAGATTGTCCAAAAATAATGCTTCTGAAAATAACTTCAGAATCATTTTTCCCTGGTAACAAGCGTACGGAATGTAAAAGTTATGATAATATGCAGGGCTGGTGTCAGTTTGAACCAATATATATCGAGAAAAGCAATTAACAGCAACATGTAAGGGGGAGCACGGGTGTATATGTGTATGTTTTGCTAATAATTGGATAATAATAGTAGCAATGTCAATATAGAAATAATGCTTTTGACATGCTGAGGGCTAACAAATGCAATTTTAATACCAGTGATCTTTAAAGATTCTCATCTTTATAAATAATAATCGAGGGTGTATTTATAAACTTCCACCTTACTGTCCATGAAAACAGAGCTCTAACAATGAATTACTAAGTATAAATTCCAATAATCCATGTCAGGCCATTGGTCCATCTAATGGGATTGATGTTTGTACACAAACACATTCTCTACCATCGATATAACACTCTATTCCCTCTATATATATGTGTGTGTGTGTGGTATGTGTTTGTGTATACATAAACATATTCATATACATATTCATATACTTATACATACAGATGGATTGATTTGAAAGAGGAGTGGGTGGAAGGCTCCCGCCATTTTTGTATGTTTTAAAAAGTGAGATGCATTTTTCTTTTTCCTTCACAGAAGGAAATGTAGATGCCTGCTAGACTTTTTTCTCCAGAATTTATCCTATTATGAATTCTCTGGGAATCCATAACTCCAAATCCATTCCCAACAAAATCTGAAAGAAGTTTTCTTTGTAGAACTCTCTGTGTATATAGCTGTTCTTTTTGTGTGTTACTTGCCCATGGTGGCTGAGGAGTTAGGCGGTTTTAATTTCGGTAAAATAAAATGTAATGCAAATAGTCCTCCACATATGACCACAACGAAGCCTGGAATTCCGATTGGAAATTGTTGTAGTCATAAATTGAGCTACCACATGACCAATCTCAATTTTAGGACCATTTTTCAATGGGTTGTAAAATGAATCACTGCACGCTAAGTGAATCATATGGTTGTTAGTAAATCTAGCATATCCAATGGGCATTTTTTGCTGAAAACTGGAAAAACACCCTGGAAACTGGCAAAAAAAAGAGTAACAAATTGTTGTCATGTGATCATGGGATACTGCAAGAACTTGTAAAGATTCAAGGTGCTGGTAATCACCTATAAAGCCCTACATGGCTTAGGCCTGGGGTATTTGGCAGACTATCTGCGGCCAGCGACAGCTCCCCATCGCCCGGTGCGTTCCCATAGGGAGGGCCTCCTTGGGGTGCTGTCGGCCAGACAATGTTGGCTGGCGACCCCTAGGGAGTTGGCCTTCTCTGTGGGCGCACCTACCCTGTGGAATCAGCTCCCCCTGGGGCTCCGGGTGGCCCCTGACCTTCGCTCTTTCCGCTGTGGCCTTAAAACATGGCTATTTCACCTGGCCAGCTTGGACTGAAGGGGTTTTAGAGGGGATTTTAATGTTTTTTATAGTTTTATTGGGTATTTTTTTAAAAAATTGAACTTTGTGTGTTTTATTGTTGTGAGCTGCCCTGAGTCCTTTCAGAGATAGGGTGGCATATAAATCCAAATAATAAATAAATAAATAAATAAAAGTTGAGCCAGTTGCCAAGCACCCAAAATACAGTCCCATGACTGTGCCTCTCTGTATCAGTGCATTGCACTCATAATTTCAAGGACAGGTCATAAGAACCTTTTTTGAAGTTCGTCTGTTTAAGTAAGGAAATACCTCTGAAATGATGACCCAATGAGGTATGGATTGTCAATAGTAGATATTATTATGCCATAAATCTGATGACACTTGAGTTTTAGAATGTTTTGAACACTTGGAACAGTTGGAAAGGACAAACAACACATAAAAAGAGGATAAACAAGGAATCCAAAACTTAATTAAACAGATTAAGAATAGCTACAGGGATATTTACCATAGATGCTATGCAAAATATGGATCTGAAATAGTCTTTTTTTACTGTACAAGATTTGTAAATATTTTCTAGGGCTCAGAGGCCTTAGTGAAAAAAATAATAAAACAAAATACAATTATGATAATAACCTGTGGTGGTATCTTTATTTCTTTGACAATAATGGCCAGCTCAGCATTCAATGCTTCAAATACTTTTCATACCTCTGAACAAAACATGTAGGTAATGAACATTTTATTTTCCTGTGCTTCCTATAGTGTATCTGAGTTTATTTTCTAAGGGAGATAATAGAAGACCTGCAGTGAATCTCATTAAGTACAATTTTAACAAGTTTACAGTCACAGAAGCCTCCGAAAATATAGCATTGTTAGTGGAATCCCCAAGAAAGAATAAAACATTTCCCAGCCAGATGGCAGAGTCACACTGAAGGAGTTGAGAGAATAAACCTTGGCAAAATGGAGCAATTAAGCACACTGACAACAGGCATTTTCCCTTTTCAGGATACATATTTTTCTTGATAGTGACTTCCTAATTCTCTCAGGTACCTGAGAGAAAGGCTGAGGATCTGTAGATACTATCTCAATGAGACGAACTAATTTCTGCTTTTATTTATTTACACAGCCATACCCTGAACTTGGAGACTCCTGCCAATTTAACTTAAAACATTAGACTTCGATGTAGTTCTGTCATACGTCTTCAGAGAATGGCCCGTATAAATTCACACGCACAACAAATTTAAAGAAACATACCAAAATATTTGGATGGAAAGAGATTTCTCTGCAAGAGCTGTGAATGTGATTCATCTCCTAGGCCTCCCCAACTATGAATTCAAACTTCACAATTTGTCTGGGGAAAAAAAAAGGAACCATTAGGTATGATTTATGAATTTTAAAAGTATTATTCATTTCAGTTGCCTTGGTACAAAAACTTTGTCATGGGAAATCTGCTAAATTGGTGTGTCACATTGATATATGTGAATTTAACAATACATTAATGTAGTAAGTCAGCTGACTGAGCCTATAAAGCTTTGCCTTCTCCTCTATGGCCTTGCAATCCTTCCTAGAATAGTCTGTTTTAAGAGCTATAAATTTGCAGGAAACCTGGCAATTAAAATAGTTAAAGTTTTCAACTCAAATAATATGACCTTCCTCACACAGTGTTTTTAGATACCTTGAATTATAACCCCCATAAATCTCAATGGACATAGACATTGAATTGCACCTGAGTTAATATGAATTAGTGATTAAGGCAATGAATTAGGACCTAGATTCAAGATCTAGCTTCAAGTTCACTCTTAGCCATGGATGACCACTGGGTGACTGAGTTAGCCATCTCTTCTAAGTCCATTCTAATTCATAAACTTGAAGGAGGAATATACATACAAACCAAGATAAAGCTTTAAACACACTGTCTTGGCCACCATTTTAATTTTTTTTAAATCACATCCTGAAGCTTCTCTGTTGGCATAGCTTTCATTTACAAGTTTGATTTGGGAGGTTTTGAAAGGTTTCTTTTATAGGCCTGTGGACTTCGGGACTTTCTAGTGCACCTCTATATGAGTCCTGGAAAGTGAACCTGTATATCTTTTGGCCACGCTTTTTCCTCTTTAACTTATCTACCATTATAATAATCTACTTCACAAATTGCAGAAGCTCTGTGATGCCTCTCTCTGAAGTTGATTTCAGGTGCTTTCATAGATACATCAATGTGGAAGATGTTTGCCATGCTTCTTCTGAAAAGATTTTTATGACTTCCAAGTCTATAGACCATGCTGTCTCGTAGGACAATCCATTTCTTCTAGACCAGGGGTGTCAAACTCAATTTTATTGAGGGCCACATCAGGGTTGTGTTTGACCTTGGAGGGCTGGTGTGTGTGTGGCCATGGTGGGCATTTGACACAGGCTCAAGATGTATCTTCCCCCTTCTCTTCTTTCTTTCCACAATTCTTTACTATAACCATTTTCCTATCTCTTCTACGAGATATTACTGGTAAACATTTATTACTTATTCTTCATACTCAACTAAACTTTTTATTTCTAAATTTATACCCCATCTTTCTGCCAACTCAGAAAGCTCAAACTGCCCAAGGAGCTGCTGATACAGTTCTACAGAGGAATTATTGAATCTGTCATCTGCACCTCTATAACTGTCTGGTTTGGCTCTGCAATCCAACAAGACAGAGACAGACTTCAGGGGATAATTAGAACTGCAGAAAAAATAATTGCTACCAACCTGCCTTCCACTGAGGACCTGTATACTGCACGAGTCAAAAAGAGGGCTTTGATAATATTTACAGACCCCTCACATCCTGGACATAAACTGTTTCAACTCCTACCCTCAAAACGATGCTATAGAGCACTGCACACCAGAACAACTAGACACAAGAACAGTTTTTTCCAAATGCTATCACTCTATTAAACAAATAATTCCCTGAACACTGTCAAACTATTTACTAAGTCTTCACTACTATTAATCTTCTCATTGTTCCCACCACCCATCTCCTTCCACTTATGACTGTAATTTTGTTGCTTGTATCCTTATGATTGATATTGATATTGTTTCCCGACTGCTTATTTATACCCAATGACTATCATTAAGTGTTGTACCTTATGATTCTTGATGAATGTATCTTTTCTTTTATGTACACTGAGAGCATATGCACCAAGACAAATTCCTTGTGTGTCTAATCCCACTTGGCCAATAAAAAATTCTATTCTATTCTATTCTATTCTATTCTATTCTATTCTATTCTATTCAAAATACAATAGCATAAATAACATAATACAAGATCTAACAGCAGAGGTAAATTTCCAGGATAGTAAATATAAATGGTTGTCAATTATAGATTATTGATTGTAGATTAATGGACCTACAGTATGTAAAATCTGGCATTAAACTGTAGTATTAACATAGGATGTTGCTTGTTTTTTCTCCAGATCAGGCACTTACTTGAGGCCACATAATTGTAATCCAGTCCAATCCAGTTTTCCTGCAGCACTCTGCTGGCTGAAAACTGGCCCCACGGAGGCCCCGCGAGGCCTGTTTTCGGCCGGCAGAGTGCTGCTGGAGACCTGGGAGGCTGAAAATGGGCCACATGGGGGCCTCACGAGGCCTATGCATGGCCCATTTTGGCTGGCAGAGGCACCGTGGGCCAGTCCAGAGGAAAAAATCATGTAGATAAATCCATTTATTCAATAGCAATACATTTTGCAGTGTTGTCCTACTTATTGTAGCCCTTACAATTCCCAACAATATGAAGTACTGTGGTTAACTCACCCACACCTTAATTGAAGAGAAGAAGCTTTCCCTCTAAGATTTTAAATGTTTTTTTTAGCAAAGGAGACAAATCTCAACAACACAGTGTTACACTGAGGTGATGTCCAATGGGCTGGCCACCTTTATTCTTAATAATAATGAAATAAGTTGTTATTCTAACACAAAATGTAGACCAAGTACCATTCATCAGGAAACAGAGACTATCACTTCTTGTTCTAGTATGAAACAAGTAAATTTAATAGCAGCTCACCAAAACTCTTTGGAGGCCTTCATGTTTTAAAAGCTCCTAAAACTGACACAAGCTGAGTTCTCCATGTCCACATTCTCATTTACGGCTCAGAACAGAGATCATAAACGACAACAAACTAATTAAAGGAGCTGCCTGAATCAAAATTGAAGAAGGGGGGAAACTATGCCTAGAGTAGGAAAGCAGTAAGGAAAATTAAGTTAGACAGAATTGAATTATCTGATTTGCTATTAAACTAAATCCTGCTCTCATTTAAAACTTCATGATCTTCCATTTCCCTCCCCCTCAAATTAGATGGCTGGAATTTGGCCATCATAATTAACAGTAGTGAACTACATTGATGTTCTCTCCACTTCATCTAGTGTTGTTACTACTATTGTATAACAAAAACAACGTCAGCCTATGATCTTTAACAGTTTGTAGCACTGCTGAATTGTTTGATTTTTTTAAATTTAAGCAATTTCCCTGAAACACAACTTTATATCAAAAAATAAGCCCCAGTTGCTTGTCTCTTTTGGCAGTTCATTGGACATCCCTGTGCTTAGAAAATAAAGTAAGGTACTTAAATTGATATAGCAGCGTAAAACATTTAATCCCAATACAGCTACTGAAGAAAATTCTGCACTCAGATGTGTGTGCCTGAAGCTGCATCGATCAATTCTGAGTGTGCAGTTCCTAGAATAACGAGGAACTTTCCATTTAACATCTCTTTAAAAAAAAAAAAAATCCAATCAATTTTTTTTTTAAAAAAAAATGTATTGCAGGGAAACTGTTTCTTGTAAAGTCTAACTCATTCTTCTTTTCCACACATAACTTTCTCTCACCCCCCTCACTCTCTCTCTCTCTCTTTCACATATACAAAGAAGAAAGTAATTAATGCTTTTGACATTTTCAGGGAAGCAACTTCATTTCTCTATAGTATATTGCTAACTGCCATTTATGCAATTTGTTAACCGTATAAACATATATCTTTAATGGATCAAGATATAAAACTGTAGTGGTGATTTACTATGATATCTAATTAGAACATTAACAAAAAGAAAGAAACCAAGTACCTTATAGTTATTGTGTATATTGGTCTTGCTATTAGCTTTATAGATTTTTAAGAGTTTGGGGGAGACCACAGGGACCAGCTAGCTTGACCATAAATGATCATCCATTGTTCATCCTTTGAAAACCAGTTTAAAATGCATAGTGTGCCCACAGGCCAACCGAGCTGAATTAATGAAGTATAAATGAGTGGTTATTTTATTTTTTAGAAGCCAAGTTCAGAAGCCTGCCAACTTTTAAAGGCTGGTTAGATCTTGAAGCAATTTTATTAAAGGCTGGTAAGTAGTTCAGTCATAGAATATAGTTCTGGCTAGGCTAGATATTCCTCTTCAAATCCGCTGCTGCAAGATGAATAGAAAAATGTGCTTTTAATGATAGATATTGACAAGTTACTCCTCAGGTCAAAATAATTATTGGCATCATCATTGGATTACATCCACAGGTTTTCTTTTTACTGCTTCTTTCCCCTAGCAGCACTTATAAGGTATAAATCTTGCAAAAACCCACCTGATAAACTGTTTTCTAGCATACTTCTAAAATAGATAAAGTGATAGCAAAATTTAATCTGTCTCAGCTCTTCAGTATTGTATAGTTGTTTAAGGCAAGGGAACGAAGTAAAACCAAATAGGAGTGTTCCAGAGCAAACGGCAATGAAGAAAGAAAGAAATATTAATTAAGTATTTTGAGAGTATTATTGTGTTTATTAATCAAGAAAATAGACAATGGTTCAACCATTGAAAGGAAGCTGAATTCCTCTTTTACTTTCTTCAAATTAGTCCTTGAGATCTCCAAGGAGGCCTAGCCAGGGGCAGCAGATTGAGGCAGCCTGCTCTAAACTGTGTTGTTAATTCTGTGAAATATTTTGTACCTCATTATACTCTTAGATAAAGAATTCTCCCGCAAATACAAAAATCAGCCTATAGTTGCATTCTGCTTTTTCTTTTCTTTTTTAAAAGAACTTGCTCTTCATAAAAATTTCCTGAGTTTTATCCATGGTTAAAGGTTCTGCAAGTCCTATAATTCCCAATATTTTACAATATGCTAGCATCTTGGAATTAATATTGGAAATTATAGGATTTTTTCCTTGTTTGCTTTCTCTATACCAGGGGTGTCAAACTTGCAGCCAGCAGGCCAAATGCATCACGTGCTGGTCCTGCCCTCACCCATTTTAGCGAAGGGGGAAAAAGTCCCAATACGTCACATGACACTGCCAAGACTATGTGAGTTTAACACCCCTGCTCTATATGTTTAAGGTTTTAATCTAATCTGTCTCTCCATAAACAGATTGTCCATCTCCTATTATACTTATCTCATTTTGTAAATTACACCCATTAACTTTTACCTTTGATGTCAGATAATCAATATTTCAGGAAAGATCTGTTTATTTAATTCTGCATGATGACAGAAGCACTTTCACCAAAATCTTTATCTTTCAAATTAATACGGTCTCCTCTATCCATTTATAACTTTTTAGTTAAGAGGTTGTTTAAACTCTCTGCTGTTGTTTCGAAGTCTTTTAAAAGTATTATTTTTCTTACTTTTTATATTTATTTTGCCTTCAGAAAGAAGATTGAGTCACAAAGTTTTCTTTATCCTGCTTTTTCAAAGACCTATTTTCAACTTCAAATTGATTATAGAGTAATTAAGAAAGTAAAGCTTGGTGCAGAAATGTGCAGAAATGGACAGACTTACAAAAGAATTACAAGATAAAGAGGAACATGATTATTATCTAGTATGGGAAAAGTGGTATACCTGGTTGAAAAGTAGAAAAAGGAAAAAAGAATAGGGAGTAATTGGAGTTACAGAAACAGGAATATAAATCACTAACATAAATTAACAATGAATCATAAAGATAGATATATGAGTAAGATCAAACAAGGAAGAGTCAAAACACAAATAAGAACAAACATTACTGTTGTTTATTTGACAATATATATTTGACAAAATGTATATTTGAAATCTTTGTTTACATTTTTTGTTCTGTATGTTTTGTTGTCACTAGTTCTGTTTTGTTTGTACTTTTAAACAAATACAAATTTATTTAATTTAAAAAAAAAGTAAAGCTTGGTGTTCTTTAAAAGTGCTTAAAGAAGCAAGATGTTTTTCTACTTATAAGGAAAACACAAGACTTCCAACCTATAGTATCTACCCAAGGAGCAGCTGTCAGAGGGGTAGATGGGTGATCTCTTGTCATCTCCTTTATTTTTAGGAAAGACTTTCATTGATCAGAAGTCACCACTGGCATTCACTTTGCTGCATCATCTCTGCTACTTTGAAGACATCAAATCTGCCATAGAATCTCACCCAGAAGCTTATCTATACCATCCTTTGAGAAATTTAGATGCATCTTATTATAAACCAATAACTATTTAGAACTATTGATTGGATTAGCACTTCCATACAGTGGTGAAATCCAGCCGGTTCTATTCAGATTGTACGATCCAGTAGCTGGTGGCAGGAGGCTCCGCCGACCCATCAACGTCATCATGTCCCATTTTTGACCCTCTTTGCATGCGCAGAAGGCTCTGCACATGTATGGAGGTGGCACATGCGCTCACATTTGCAAACTGGTAGCAAAGTTAAGTGAATACTACCCTTGCTTCCATATGGGAAATTATTCATATATACTGTTGGATTATCAGTAGTCTACAAAATCTAAAAATATGGAAACAAGATTTTTTGTGCAATATCATTATTAATAAAAGCGGCTGAAAGATCTGTCTTTCAATCAGATTTCTAACCAATGTCATAATAATGAAGGCGAGATAGAAATAAATCAAGAAAAAAAAATTAAAAAATTAAAACGTGTGAATTTGAAGTTCATTTCAGCTAGCTTCTTTAAGCATTTCTGAAGAAAAGCCAAAGAAATTTGATATATTTCAAATTTTTAGTTAAAAGGTTAATTAATATTTTTTTCAAGAGATGTTTACAGATGAGTGAGGAAATGAATGTAGCTGTTATTAATGCACTATATTGTGAAGGATAAAGATTGCTGAGCACTCCAGTATGTGTGTATGTATGTGTATATGTATGCGTGCGTGTGTACATGCATATATATATATATATATATATATATATATATATATATATATATGTATATATAAACTTAGTATGTCATTGCAATTGCTCTGATATGAAGAATATATATATATATATATATATATATATATATATATATATATATATATATATATATATATATATATGTTTTCTGAGGTTTTCGCAGGTGTTTGTATGTAGGTCTTTGGTTATTCGGGTTTTCTCCCGCGTAAAATTGGAGGTAATTTTACGTAACCTTGGTAAATTGGTAACCTCCAATTTTACGCGGGAGAAAACCCGAATAACCAAAAACCTACATATATATATATATATATATATATATATATATATATATATATATATTTCTGCTTTCTACCTTTATTCATCTGGTAGAGCTCTAGAGAAATGTCAACCTTATCTATGATAATGCCAACAGTAGAGCTGTGGTAAATGCAATGACATTTTAATCAAGAGACGCTATACTTGATAGAGTTAAACTAGAAAATAGTTCAGCCTGAATATTATTGCTGTTGCCAAACTCATTCCAACCAATATTAAAATAAAATTCCTTTGTAGCATGAAAGTCTCTATACATCTCCTTTTCTTAGACAAATTCCCATTTTAATCAAATATGTGCTTTCATGAGTCAATGAATTCTCTCTATGTCAAAGCAATAATCATTCTGCCATAAACTGCAACGTTGCTCACATCAAAACACTGAAACCCTGTTCAATGGTAAGAAAGCTCAGAAATATTATTTTTAATATGTCTGTTTATGTATATATCAGTAATGTATATGCACCATGAAATAATTGTGTAACTATTCTCTCTGTCTTACTGTGGTTTTTAAAATCATTCTCTAGTGCATCTACTTTAGAAAAGATAGATTGGAACAATCGGAATTGTAAGAAACAAGGAATTATTATTACAATGATTATTCCTGGATAACTGGAGCCATCTTAATCTGTTCAGGATCATGATTTAAGAATATATTACTTAGAGAGTAGGACCTGGGCACAAACTAAATGTGGCAATAATTTTAGAATATTAGTCTTAATTTTTCATAAGTAATGAGGAAGGGAGAAGAAGAGGAGGTAGTAAGGAAGGCCATTCAAAATATAGTTAGGATGTAATTATATGTTGAATATTTCTACAGTTCACACATTATTCTAGTTGATTACCCTTGGTAGGATTAATTTTAATTTCTGGCCTCTATTGAGACTGTTGTAATTTTAGATGAGTAATCATCCAAAGGGTTCAGCATCTTTCTCTATAATGTGGCATTTCTATGCTGCAATTTCTCCATTGTTTACAGAGATACAACATTATATATCAGGAAAGAAATATTTGGTTGTTTCAAGATGCACAAACTCACATACACATTAGAAACAATGGCAAAAAACAACAGTGGGTTAGAAAAATAGATGATTTCAAAAAAGTATGTTTTCTCTCTCTCTCCCCCTCCCTCCCTCTCTCTCTCCCTCTCCCCCTCTCTCTGCAGAATAGAGGAAAAACAGTCTTTTGCCATACTTTCCACCTCCATTCTTCTGCCATTTTATATATAAAAGGATTAAGTTAGAATAATTACAAGCTCTCTTTAGGACTCCTCATGCAAATTATTCACAATATTGTTTTCCCGTAGCTTTCGATATATAGATAGGTATTGATAATGTAAATGCTTGTTCATATATCAATGATTTGTCAGTTAAATGTTAGTGGTGTTTGTTGAAGTTTCATAAACAAACATGAAACTGTGTTTTACTGGCCAAACTGAGTGGCCAGTTTGCTTGCTCTTATCTGAATGCAGAGATTTACGGGGAGCGTGCTGAGTATAAACTAAAATGGAAATGCCATTAATTTTTCAACACTATATATTTATTTATTTATTTTTTAAAAAACCCTCAGATTTTCAAACAAAGAAATAAAAATCTGAAACAGTGAGAAAGTTCACCTAAACTATATGTGACTATAAAACTTTCAATATAAAAAAGAAAATAATTGCTAAAAAAGAAATTACCATTATAGTGGCATGTGCCTACATTTGATATGAAAACTTTTAAATCATATATGTATTATAGATAGATAGATAGATGGATGGATGGAGAGAGAGAGAGAGAGAGAGAGAGAGAGAGAGAGAGAGAGAGAGAGAGAGAGAGAGAGAGAGATAGAAATATCCTGTCACAAGGAAAAGAGAGGAAAAAAATGTTCTGAAGAACCTCCTGGGTTACAATTGCTAGCACTCCCTCCGGAGTTACAATCAGAGTTAATTGTGCTGTTTTTACAAAGGCAATACACTGTCAGAAGACAAATAATGTTGGTAACTGAACAAAAGCAGTGCAATGACTGCTTCTATAACTGGAAATGGGCTGATTGCCTCATACCGCTCAGCCTTGTTACACTCCAGCTGCGTTTAATAGGGGGCACTCACAAGAACAGTCATTCTTGCATAGAAAACAAGTTGACTTGAGTACTGTATGCTTTGACACTGTAATCCAATCTATTTCCTCAGAAAGGAAATGATCTCAGATTATCAACTTCTGCCATTAGCGTTCCCCGCCTCCACTCATTTCCCCACCTTACACAGAGGAATTTGTGAGTGGAAAACACAACGGTGGAGTTGCTGCTTGCTAGAACTGGCTGTTGTAATGCCTGGAGTCTCAACTGGCTGAAGATGAGGCCGCATCCAAGAATGCTGAAATTATACACAGGGTAGCATTCAATTCTGATTTGGCATAGGAAACCCAAGATGCCAACTTTGTAATTTGCTGGAAATGAAACAAGCTTCATCAAGTACACTGTAATAAAAATAAAGTTGCTTATGGCTATATTAAAAAAAATACCTTTTAAGTCCACAGAAAGAATGGCCAGGGTTATAGAAGGAAAGGCCATGATTATAAATAACTACTGTATCTGAGAGACAGAATTTTACAATGTTTCCCAATTTTTTTCTCATTAGTAAAAAGTGAGGTCATCGCAAAGTTCTAATGCTAACCTTCATTACTCAGTTTTTTCCCCCTTCCTGCCCTGCTCTGTAAATCACTGTCTTATTCCCTCCCCCAGTGTTAACAGTGTAACTAATAAAATTGGCAGGCATAATATAGATCAGAAGTCACCAACCTTTCGGGTCTCAGGGACCACTAAATTCATAATTTTAAATCCTGCGGACCACTAATATGATCTGCCTAATGACTGGTTGGATGGGCGTGGTTAGGTGCTCATGTGACTGGGTGGGCGTAGTCAACTCAATGTCACTCATGTCAAGGGGCGCCTCGCCAGCCTCTACTCGCCCCTCCCCTCCCAGCCACTCCTCACCTGCCCACCCGGGCTCCTTAGGGCCCCAGCAGGAAATAGTTCTTGGAGCTAAGCAGCCACCATGAGAAAGAGTTGGCAAAACATCTGGCTCAGTTCAAATTGGATATGACCGAGAAGGAGGCTCAGCAGAAGCACCTCACTGAAGACTACGAGCATAGGTTTTCCAAGCAGAGGGAAGACCTGCGGAGTGCAAGGCCAGGTACAGGCACCTGGAGGCTCAGCAGGCTGAGATGGTCAGCCAGTTCTAGGCCATGATGCAGTCCCAGTGGAACAAGGCCCTCTTCTTTTTGCCACCAGCGGCGCTTCCCTCCAGCCTCCACCAAAGCCAGGAGGCTGAAGCAGACCCCAAGTCAGAATTTTTCTCTCCCTCTGACCCATAAAAAAAGACCCCGAAGGGGGAGACTCTCTGCAGCAACACAAACGTTCATTGCACATATCTGTCCCAGGGGCTGTAGTTTGATGACTTCTGATTTAGTGCAATATAAAAAATGCAAATAATTTTTCTGCGGACCACCAAAATTTTCTCGCGGACCACCAGTTGGTGACCGCTGATATAGATGATATCTATATAGGTATTGTGAAGGACCTACTCACTTGACTGGTGAAATAGCATAGATATGTAACTATCACCCTAACAGAATAGCTAGAGGACACGAGATTATTTGGGCCATTTTAAAGAGTAATCTCTAAGTGATTTGATTCCTACCCTCACAAATCTATTAAAAGAACATGGACATTATTCTAATGATCATTTTCAAGACAAATATAAAAGAACTATTAAAGCCCTCATTTTTTTTCTTTTAAAGATCCTCTTTTTCAATACATAGTAACACTTAAAACTATGTATTACTATTAAGTTATTAAGTTTTAATGATTACAGGTAGTCCTTGACTTACAAGAGTTCATTTAGTGACCATTCAAAGTTACATCAGCACTGAAAAAACTGAACAATTTTTCAAACTTACAACCATTGCAGCATCCCTATGGTCAAATGATCAAAATTCAAATGCTAGGCAACTGTCTCATATTTATGATGGTTGCAATGTCCCAGGGTCATGTGATCACTTTTTGTGACCTTCTGATAAGCAAAATCAAAGGACAGACCAGATTCACTTAACAACCGTGTTACTAACTTAACAACTGCAATGATTCACTTAACAATTGTGGCAAGAAAAGTCATAAAATGGGGCAGAATTCACTTAACAAATGTTTCACTTAGCAACAGAAATTTTGGGCTGTATTGTGGTCATAAATCGAGGACTACCTGTATTGGATTTTACTTCATTTAACTGTCGATTGTTGCCCCAGATATATGATATCTATTATTACATATACATTTATTTCATTCCAATACAGAATATATTATGATTACACTGAGTGTGCACTGTTTGAATGTAGCCAAATTCTTACCAGGACACAGACGCCTCTTAGATTACAGGAAAATTGAAATAACCTTTCCCGACATGCAGTTATGATTAAAAATAATTTAGCTTAGGAGTTCATTTACAATCAATAATATTATGATCGTTAGGACATCTATGCTGTAGTAATCCTGTTAAAGTTACAATTACTTTATATAATTGGTGTGTGTATTGTGTTCCACTATTTTAAATCACTTTTGCAAATGTACTGAAATTGCAATTCAATTAAATGCCTTTTTTCACGCTTCCTAGCAGCATGGGCAATATTTATCCATGAGTAGCTGAAATCTGAAACAATTCTCAAATGTCCTATGTTAGGGAGTAGGCTGAATTTCACTGGTCTGCTACAGAATTATTTTCTGAGTAGATTTCTATCTTAAGGCTAAAATGTTATTCACACAGACCTGGAAGAATACTTGATTGAATGCAATGGAACCTATTGGCTATACTGGTTATATTTTTATCCTTTTTCTTTTAAAGATTGTATATCAAATACTTTAATTGTTGATTTCATTCCAAACAAGATGTGGCTTTATATTCATTTATATCACAAGAGTATCAAATGCTAACAGCAGCACAACTTTTATGCTGGAAAGTTCCTATGATACCCACAATAGAGGAATGGTTAATAAAGATGACAGAACTGGCAGCAATGGCCAAATTAAGAGCCCTTGTATTATCATTGAAGAAATTCATCTATAATTGGAAGCTCTCTGTAGACATTTTGAAGGAGATGGGAAGAAAGATTATATTTTGACTTAGGGATTTGATTATTGTTAAAACTTAAAAAGTGGAGAAATTTTTTTTTTATTTCTCCTTTTCTTTTGGGGTGGAAAATGGACATTTTACTATAATCTTTAAGAATCAAAAGTGAGCATTTTTTATATCCGTGGAAGAAGAAATCAGAAGTCATTCTTTGTACAGTATGTATTTGTATTTGTGCTTGTGCACAATGTTTTACAATGGTTGGAAGTGCTTCATGGATTGCAAAGCACCCTTTCTAAGGCCACTGTAACTTCAAATAGTAATCCTCAACCTGTAATAAGTCAAGGATTATCTTTTAGACAATCTGTTTTTCTACCATGTCCAAGTAAGTTTTCCGAACAGAGTTCTGAAACGGTTTTTGTTTCATACAATATCTTGATGGCAACTGCTGCATGTTGAAGAGATTCATGATTAATAAGAGTTTGAGGTTTTTGTTTTGCACTTTTTTTGCAATAAACTGGTGAAGACAATGTTGAAACAGTGCAGTGACGGTTTAAAAATGTTTTGGCTTAGGAGAGGGGTATTTGGATTCTATTCGGGAAGCAACATTGATTCTGCAGACATTTCTCATTCTGCATCTTATATTCGGTTCTTGTTCTAAAGAGACCTTTTCTCCAATAGCAGAAAGTTGTACATTGTAGGACTGTTGTTATTACTCCCCCATTCCATGATGAGGAAAAAGGATCCTTCAGCAAGTGTCAGGATTAATGAACTCCAACCAAAGAATTGCCTGTGAATTATGTTTAGATCTATTTTGCCTGACATCCTCAATGCCATGTCAAAAATAATATGTTTTTACAGTCCAAAAATTGACAAGAAATCCTTGAGAGTCTCATAAAAGCAATTACAGACTGGAATTCTACGGAGACAGTTTCAAAGCAAGAGCATTCCAGAAATGCTCCACTGTAAATAAAGTAGAACTTTTCTATTTTTATCAGTATAAAAAAATTAAACTCGCATATTATTACTACATGGCAATATATGCTTATCCCAATTTTATGTAGGAACCACCCCATTGTTTTAATGTTTTGTTACAAAATGTTTTATTATAATGTTTAACATTTAAAAGCCACCCAGGGAAGTTCTTGAAAGTGAGGCTTTTTTAAAGGAGAAGGAAGACTACAGGACAATATCCTTGCCGTACATCGAAGTTACTTTCACACTAAAGCCTAGTGAGCTGGTGTGATTATTCATTGCCTTTTATAATTTAGTTTGTACCTCTTGGCTTACAGAGCACTCAAGGAATGACGTAGATTTTAATACAGGTACTCAGATTCTGTTATTTAAATCATCCTGGATCTCTTACCAGTTTCCAATTCTATTGACTATCACTTCCTTCTTGAAAGGTATCAGGGTAAGATATGAGAACACCTTAAGGTGCTTTTATGTATACAGGATGGCGATCTCCAAAAGGCAACGCTGGGAGGTTTTTGTTCATAGTAGGCATGCCATATATTGCATAAAATTCTGTTTGATCTCCTCCCTTTAATACCCATTTAACACCTACATGAAATTGCTGAATGAAATCATTTGGAGAATTCGAGTATAGTGCCATCAATATGCTTATTGCATACAATTCTCTCTCTATTTCACTGCGCCAAGGTAAGGCAAGAGAAATGCTTAATCAGTGCCTGGCTGTGGTAATGGACTGGATAAGGGCCAGAAAAAGCTTAGTCCAAGACAACAGTGCTGTTAGTGGATCAGCTATCTGTCCACATTAGTACTTGTTTTGTGTCAGATGGGTATCTTTGGCATTTTAGAGGCAATTGCATTTTGGGTCTAGAATGATAAAGCAGCTTCTGCCTACTTGGGTTGGTGTGTTTGGGTTTCTTATACCCTTAGTTCACGGGTGTCAAACTGGCAGCCCATGGGCTGGATGCGTCATGTGCAGGCCACGCCCACCCCAGTTCCGCAAAAGTGAAAAAATGTTGTGATACGTCATGTGACATCAACGTAACATGGCGAGTCTGACACCTGTGCCTTAGTTGGACTTGCTTCAATAATCCATGTCCTGAGAACTGGTCTAAATTAATGCAAAGAATTATAAATGGGCTGCCTGAAACTTTCAAAATAAGGATGGAAAAATTCTGACTGGAAATGAGGATTACAAGCATTTGATACTAGTTTTACAGGTTCTTCACTGCCTTTTACTTCATTTCCAGCCACAGTATCTGAAGAAAGATAGTTCCTGTATGTTCTTATCCTAATTGCAGGTCCATTCTTAAGAACATGTTCCAAGTGTCTTTGCAGACTGATGTGCAAGAAAGGTCCCAAGAATGGATATTTTTATTGACAATCCAACCCCTGTCAACTTTGTGGTATACACCAGAAACTTATAGTCTTACCCTTTCTATGCTCAATTAAATTATTAACTTTCATTTTAATATATACTATGTTGATATGTTAAATGTTTATAGTGCCAGAAAACTTTATTTTAACTAGTCTGCATAGGTATGTTTCTATGGTTTATAGTGGGAATTTTGAACTCAATTTTAATTTCTGCAACTCAGTTCTTTTCACTAAAGTTCAACATAGAAAGGTAACAATTTCCCAGAAGGAGTAACTAAGATAATGCTTGAATGCCAGGAAATGTGAATGGAAAGTCTTTTAAATGAAGGTCTTTGGAATTGGGAGAAAGCAGAACCTCCACTGGCAGCAAATAGAGATATGGAGTGGCTGCTGTTAGACTCCTTGGAGTCTGTATGGAAATCAGAATTAGAATTAGAGTAGAATTAGAGTAGAAAACAAAACTGGGGATTAAGAAAGTGAGAAAAAGTGAGCTTTGTCACTGAGTGCAAGATACTCAGTGATGTCCCAGTGCCTGGAGGCTGTGTAGATCTGGATGGGGAGGAACAGACTCAAGCTCAACCCTTCCAAGACTGAGTGGCTGTGGTTCCCGGCATCCCGATATAGTCAGTTGACTCCATCACTGACTATCGGGGGTGAGTCTTTGGCCCCCGCGGAGAGGGCGCGCAATCTGGGTGTCCTCCTGGATACGCAGCTGTCTTTAGAGGAACATCTGATGGCGGTAGCCAGGGGGACCTTTTGTCAGGTTCGCCTGATCCGCCAGTTGCGGCCCTTTCTTGATCGGGATTCCCTGTGCACAGTCACTCATGCCCTTGTCACCTCGCGCTTGGACTACTGCAACGCTCTCTATGTGGGGCTCCCCTTGAGGAGCACCCGGAGGCTCTAACTGGTCCAGAATGCGGCCGCATGGGTAATTACGGGAGCTGCCTGGTGCTCCCACATAACACCGCTCCTGCGTGAGCTGCACTGGCTCCCAGTGGTCTTCCGGGTGCGCTTCAAGGTGTTGGTCACCACCTTTAAAGCACTCCATGGCATAGGACCTAGTTATCTTCGAGACTGCCTGCTGCTACCGATGACCTCCCACCAACCTGTGTGCTCCCACAGAGAGGGCCTCTTCGGGGTGCCATCAGCCAAACAATGTAGGCTGGTGACCCCAAGGGGGAGGGCCTTCTCTGTGGGGGCACCTACCCTCTGGAATCAGCTGCCCTCAGAGATAAGGAGAATTCAAGACCTCGGTGCCTTCCGCCGTGCCCTTAAAACTTTCTTTTTCCAGCAAGCCGGGCTGGCTTAACATAACATTTTTAAAAAATATTTTTAACTGGTTTGTCATTTTAAATTGGGGCCAAATTAATATATATGCTTTTAATTGTTTTTAATGTTTGTATTGTATGTTTTTAGCTGGCTGTACACTGCCCTGAGTCCCTCGGGAGAAGGTGCGGTATATAAATTTGAAATAAAATAAAAATAAATAAATAAATACAAAGCTTGACAAGCTGAGGGGTATGATGGACCTAGGAGGATGAACCAACAGAACAGAGTAAGAAAAAAAGAGTGCTACATGAAATATTTTTGGGTAGTTTGCAAAGGAAAGAATGAATTGGTGTTTTGAAATAACTATTGTGCCTTTGACATGCATTGTACCTTTAAGGAGACTGTTCAGTTTGTTGCGTGTAAGTATCTGTGTGAGAGAAGAGCAGCTTGTTTCTCAGCAAGCTGTGAGTCCTAATTCAAAGTTATTTTTTGTATGATGCAGTCTGTGTATCTGTATTTTTGCTTCTTTAATGTGAGTAAATAAAGTTGTTCTTGTTTGTTTATACCTGGAGGTTTACAAAAAATGGGAGGATGATTTATAAAGAACAGGCTCAGGAGTGGGTTCTACTTAGCTTGCTTTGCTCTCTCTCGCACACACTCTTCTGCGCAGAAGCGTTTTGATGATGTTGGGGTGGGTGGGTGGAGCCTCCCTATGATTTTACTATTGGTTCTATAGAACCGGTCCAAACTGGGGGCAACCCACCACTGAACAGGATGATGAAAATTGCCTTTTAAAGACACCCCCCACCTCAACTAGTTCAACTTGTTTGTGATGCATTTGGAAGGATCCTGAGGCAGAACCTGGAGGAGCCAATTTTTCAAATCCAGCACAGACTTTATTTAAGACAGTTGCTACATTTAGTTTAGATAGGCAGATTTTAATGCACGGTTAGCAGTTATAGAATAAAATGTAGAAAAATAGAAGTTTTCTTATTTGTGAGGTTTGTTATTTATAAACTTAAGGCTTAAAACAATCTTTGGGTTACACCATTCATACATTTTTTTAAAAAAATATTAAATTACAACTGAGGCACATAATTGGGAATTAATGTTCTAGAGCACGGGTGTCAAACTCACACGTTACGTTGCCATTACATGATGTTTCATGACGTTTTCCCCATTTGCAGAGCGGGGGTGGGTGTGGCCTGCATGTAACGCATCCAGCCCGCGGGTCACCAATTTGACAGCCCTGTTCTAGAGAATTCCCCATATGTTTCAAACCATTTTTGTATATTACTTAAAGGCCATAGCAATCTCAAGTGGGACTACAATTGTACATAAATTTAATAGGCTGAAAATTCCATTCGCCAGCAATGAGACTCACTTTAAGATTTCACCAAACAGTATGAGTAGGAGCGCACCATTTAAAGCACTTTCTCCCCATAAGTTCATGCATCGAGAAAGTGGAGATGAGATAAGAACTCTAAGATGACATGACTCATGAATAACTTGTCATTTTGAATAACATATTTATGATCGTAGTGGTGGCAGTAGAGTTTATGAAGCTATTTGGATTTTAAGGCTATAATAGATGTAATAAGAACTTCAACTGTTAGAGCAGGAGTTTTCAGGTCATGGAGAAAAAAAAACAGATCCCAGAGTCCCTGATTAAGAGGAAAGCTCTAGTGATAGAAAGTTAGTTTTTCAGGCTTATATCTGAATGCCAACAAAATTGTTTTTAAAGAAGTCTATTCTTTGGGGAAAATAAATGGATGTTGATGTCTCTTTTATAATTCCTGTTTGAATGCTGAAAGAAAGAGAGAGAGAGAGAAAGTAAATCTGTATGCAGGAAATCCTAGAGTTCTTGAGGTGAGTAAATTCACTGACACACATAATCTAATTTTTAAAGCTTCTGTTATTGCAGATATATAAAATACAAAACCAGAGAATGGCTTCAAAGAAATCCGTTTTTTTTCCAGCCAGCTAATAAATATATTTCTCCATATGCGTAAACATGATCCATGAAAATAATGTTATGGTGGCTAAGAAACCAATTCATTTGGGGGTGGTGGGGGGAATCATTATTATGCTAGAAAATGCTGATGCTTCTGCAGAAAAAGCAATATGGATTTATAAATTTAGTAATGTTTAAACAAGCTAATAGTTTTACTGGCTTGTGCATTTCTGTTTTAGTTTCATTAACTAGACTTTAAAAAGACAGGTAGATCAATATTTTTACTTCAAACAAAAGCAATGTCCATTGTTATAGCCTGCATTGTAAAATAGTTATCAAAAAACAATAAAAGAGGAAATACTTCTAATAAATGAGTTTAGCAAATGGGTCTGACAGTTTATCTGAAATATCCATGTGATTTCAGTTCTTGAGATTGCAATGTAAGGCTTATAGGGCTCAAATGAATAAAAATGTTTGCAACTGGATACGTTCGGATATATAGAAGATGAATGATATATTTTTCTCAAGAAACAGAAAAGCATAAAGATGTAACTAATTATAGGCAGTTCTACACTGAGTTAAAACACTGGTTTACTTTGGCCAATATAGTCTATACAATGATATGGGGTTTCTCAACCTGCTGACTAAAGCAAGTGCCCCAATTCATTTAATGGTTGTAAGTCATTTGAATATCCAGCTGCTCTGCAGACTTGCACTGGCACTAGTGCTTCCTCTAAGAATTTAGAAAAGTACACCCTGAATGCACTATATGCTCAAGAAAAAGCCTTGGCAAACATTGCTGTGGTCATGCCCAAATCCCACATCCAGTTATCAAAAGTCCCACAGATTGGATGTTTCCTATTCTCTCCTGCAAGAAGCAAATTTTTATCAGCTTTAAGAAGGCCATGAAAATGGGGGTTGTCCTTGCATCATCAAGGAGCACACAATTCAATGGAAAGAAATGTCTACTGCTCTCTGTCCATCTAAGTTGAGAGAACAGAATCTGTCTGTCTATCTGTCTGTCTGTCTGTCTGTCTATCTGTCATCTATCTATCTATCTATCTATCTATCTATCTATCTATCTATCATTTATGTGCAAAGGTAGACCTTCAGTAGCATTTAGAACCATGTTGGTAAGCAATGTAACCTCCTGTAGCAGTGATAAAATTTGGCAGTGGTATGAGTTGAATGCATTTAAGCCATTGCATTTTGAATCAACTGAAATATCAACTGAATAATCATCAACTGAACTAGCTTTGAAGGACTTTATATAGAGTAAACAACAGCAGTCTATACAACAAGTGATAAAGACATGAGTGACCCTATATTCTTCCTCAGCTAAGGCCAGAATTGGCATAGTAACCAAAAACTGGGCAGAGGCCTTCCTGGCTGTGTTTCCAACTTCTATTCCAGCAATCCTGTGAGTGTAGAAAGAACCTCAGAGTGAAAGTGAAAGGCTGTTTGCTTTGGAAAAGAACAGCTTCTTCAAGAGTCAACACTTGGAATCAAAAGGCTTCTGAATTAACAGCCATTCCATCTCGCTTGAAGCTACTTCTGCCAATCCTAAGGTGACCAGACGTCCCGCTTTTGGTGGGACAGTCCCGCTTTTGAGCAATTTGTCCCGCGTCCCGCGGCGTTTTAAAAAAGTCCCGATTTTTCATTCTGCCTCCTGAGTCCCAGCTGATGGCTAGAGGGAAAAAACCTGTTTAAACTCTTGCCGCGGGGCATCAAAGGGCCGCCCTACGTTGATTAGCTCGGCTTCCCCCTCTCAGCTGATTTGCACAGGGCTCTGCTCTTGCTAAATTGCTCAGCAGTTTTTTTTTTCTCTTTGTGCAAACCAAGCTCAAAACGAAACTGAAAGTAAAACAGGCTGTTGGCTTTGCTGTTTGCTTGCAACGTTGGAAAATTAGGCAGCAGATTTATTTTCCTTTTCCTCACCAAAAAAGGTAAGTGCAACAATGGGAAATTATTTAGGGCGAAAGAGGAGAGTTCAAGATTTTAAAACACAAAAGAAAAAAAAGCTCTTTTTAACTAGGGAATTGTAATAATTGAGATACTATTAATTGTATACTGTGTTGAAAGCAGAAATGGTTAAGTTGTGGTTTGGAGGAATATATGGGGGAAATTATTTGGTTTATTATTATTGGTAAATATAATTAATTGATTTGTAAGAAATTGGATTGCATGGAAATAATTGGAATATTCATGTTCATATTGATTAATATACAAAAAAGATAGTTATATAACTAATGGATTTATATTAAAATGTTGAATTTGTATTAAACAACTGTATTACATAATTACATAATTAACCAATGTGAGGATGGATATAAAAATAGATGACAATGGGAAGGGGTATAATACAGAATAGAAGGGAAAATTGAATTTGATTAAGATTAGAGATGAGGATGAAGGGTAATATTGTTTTTTTTAAAAAATAGATGAGGAATAAATATGGCAAAAAGGAAATATAGAAATTGTAAATTTAATTGAAATGACTAAACACTGTTTAAATTTGTGAACCAGCCAAATATTCTGTTCAAAGAAAATACATTGTATGTTTGTATGTGTGTTTCTAATTATTGCTATTTATTCATATTTGTTCTCTTTTATTCTTTAAAGTTTAACAATTCATTCTTTATCTTAATATCTTTATATTTGTTTGGGGTTGGCTTTCTTCCCTTTCATCTTTTTTATTGTACAGCAATCTTTCTCCTCAAACCTACCACCTCTCTTTTCTTTCCTTCTTACTTTCTCTTCCTCCCACCCTCTTCTTCTCCTCCCTATTTCATCTTCCTTTCTCCTTCTCCTCCTCTCTTCCTCCCTCTCTTACCGTCACTCCTACTCTAATTTCCCTTCCCTTCCTTCATCCCTCTCTATTACTGTATCCTTTTATGCATATGGACTACTCAGAGGGCTGTAAAAGTTATTTTTGACTGGTCCTCGCACTTTTGACCAGTCCTCGAACTTACGACTGTCCTCACATTTTATATTTTTGCCCTATCTTGTCATCATGGTGAAGAGAAGCAGTTGTGAAATGAGTGACATGGTTGTTAAGAATGCTGCACAGGCATAAATGTGAGGATGGTCATAAGTGTGAGGACCAGTCAAAAGTGCGAGGACCTGTCAAAAATGACTTTTTTCAGCCCTCTGAGTAGTCCCTATACACATAGCCATGGCCACCCGGTCACATGACCAGCTAGCCACGCCCACCCAGTCACATGACCAGCTAGCCACACCCACAAAATAAGCCACGCCCACAATGTCCCTCTTTACCAATGTTAAAATCTGGTCACCTTAGCCAATCCAGACTGCATTTTGGGTACTTGGCAATCACTCTGCATTTAGGCTTTTTGCAGCATTCCACAGCCACAGGATATTGGAGGTACCTTTACTTGAACAACTTTGAAACTCTTACTAAATTTGTCTCAGATAATATTTTTCAGTGCAGAAGATGGAATTGAAATCAGTGAATGATCCATTAATGGTTGTTTAGAGTTTCCCATGGCAAATAGAGTGATTTGCAAAATATCTCTTTTCAAAAGATAAGTTTTGTAAACTGGGTTTTGTCAGTCAATACACATGAGGATTATTTTTTAAAAAATGGCTCCATGCTGAAGTAAGACATTCCATGCATATGTCAATCAATTCAGATAAATTAAAGTGCAAATGGTCATCAGAAATATAATGGATCCAAGCACACCCAAATCAAATAATAATCTTTACTTGGATGTTTTCCTTTTCTTTTAGTGTACTGTGTTTTGTTATTCTTATTATATATTTCAGTTTGTTGTTGTGAACCAGTCTGAATCTAAAAGTGAATAAAATTCATAAGTGAAAAACAAATAGTGCCTAATGAAATTATGTCTACTTTAATTTGTGTTGACATGTTTGCAAAATTGAATTATTCCTCTTCACAAATTCTGTTCAAAAGACTGAAGAAGAATTAGAGGTTATAAAGTGACACAAAAGCTATTCACATGAGCTTGAAGTATCACTTTATTTGTGAATATGTTATATATTCATGAATGAAGAAACCATGGGCACAAGTTATTGCTGAACTACAGTTTCCAGGATCCTTCACTATTAACTCTCTGTGAAAGATAAGAGGTTTGTCACTACTCTATCAATGACAAAAGTATCAAATATCTGGTAAATATACGCTCTGAAATATTTTATCATGTTTCTGTCAGCCTAGTCAAGTGAAGAAAAAGCATCCTGTCAATATAATCACACATCCAGGACACATGTAGAAAGGTGGAACAGCTTACAGTGTGATGTGACAATGCTGCTTTTGTTATTCCAGCTCTTTTTCATCCCCTTCATTCTTCATGGTAAAGTAGAGAAAGCAAATTTTCTTTAATTTTCTGGGATAGTAGTTTCCTAATTTTCCATTTTATCAGTAAGGCCATAATTACATTTGATTCCTTTTGGAAACTGTTTCTTATTTCAGTTTTGTTTGTAGGGAAAAAAAACCCTTCCTGATCATAACTACATATACATTCAAAATAATTAATCAACACATCACTATCTGTAGTTGTCTGCCTTTACTGGCAAACAATTTGAGGAAAATTCAGGAACAAATTAGTACCAGGCAAAAATAAAGCTTGTTTTTTAAAATATTTTTAGCGAAGATGTTTTTTCAACAAAATTAAAACAGTGCAAGTTCTGATTTATGGAGGAATAAAGAAAAGTAATAAGCGAGTGAAAAAGAAACACAACAATAGAAATAGAAAAGAAAAGATGTTAAAGCAGATCTCAACATTTTAAAGCCTGTCTATCCCTGTCTGGCCCTCATGAGATCAATTGGAAATTAGAAATCAAATGTAAATAAGCAGGACACATGAGGTGAGAGAAGACACAAAGTCACGTCTGACCAGACAAAGCACAGAGAAAGTGCTTTTCTGCACCTGTGCAGCATTCACCTCTCACCTGGAGTAGCCTAAAGAGGAGGCGGTAGCAGTCATCATATGAAGGGGACCAGGACTTGGCCAGCCACCACTGCTTTGGTTGAAGCGTAATCTTGAGGGTGAGTGGGTAGAGTGCAGCTGGGAGCTATTCGTTTTCCACAACAGTCCCAGTTCTTTTGTAACTTCTTGGGGAAATTAATTGCCCATCCCTGTTTTAAAGTATCATTGATAAACTTCCCATTTTCCTCCTACTTTAAAAACAACTTGACACTGGATTCCTAAGGCAAAAATGTGTTAACTGGCTTCTTTAACAGGAAACCTGTGGTGAACATCTCTTAAAAACTGTTTCCAATGCAGTACATTTGCCATATTATAGAATTCAATTACCATATTTTCCTTATTGAATTATTATTTAATGCAGTATGATATTATGAACCAGATTTTATTCACAATGTATTGTTAGAATGCTCTAAAATCATTTCCAAGCCCCTCTTCAGAAGAACTGAAGTATTCCAATTATGCCCTTTATACTGTAGATGTTCCAATTTGGTCATCTGGATTGTATGAAGGAAAGATATTCCAGCTATCCAAAGTGTTATTAATATGTATGAAAATGTTACTATTGGCATGTAGCATTGAACAGCACACAAGTGATAGTGGGAGGAAAAAAGGAAATTGTTGCATCCTTCCTAAAATGTTCTACTATTACGGCATCATGCTGAGTATTTAGTAACACACAGTGAAGATAAGAAATGTGTACATTCACACACCCCAAACTGCAATGTTTTATGACAACTCTCAGAAAGAGTGAATGTAGATAAGAATTCTTATTGCTCCACCATAAATAACACTTTTGAAGAAAAAACAGCAACAAACAAAATATGTCTTTCTGATGGATTATGTGATAAACCAGGTAATCAGCTCAATGAATGTAAGTTTTGTAATCTCCTCTAGCAAAATATACCTTGTTATTTTATTACTACAATAAAAAAGCAAGTGGCACTCAGTAGAAAATGCAGTAATGTTTTGCAATATAACCAAAACAAAATGATTAAGTTCATAATAGGGCAAGGCTATCCTTTGTTTAGAAGAAACCTTACAGGATTAAAGAAGCCAGAACCTTTTTTCTCATATAGCAAATGTGATTGTGCTAATATTTTTAATTAACACTGTATACTCAGCATATTCTAATAGGAAGCATTCATTGATAACAGTAAACTGATCCCGGCACAGGGGAAACTGAAGATTCTATATTTTGGAGATAACTTACAATGATTGAATAATCAAAAGATTTTGAAGAAGAATACACAGCATGGGCTGTGTATGTGAAGCAACTACCGGTAATGGCTAAAAACTATATAGATTTTTACATTCATTCCCTTTCACATTCTCCCTAGTTACTTGAGTTGGCTAGTAGTAAAACTGTGAAAGAAGAAGAAGAGTTCATTATTTTTATTTTTTTTGCCATTCACAAAGTTATGCTAGTGACAGCCATTTTTGAGTGTTGATTGGATAAATACTGACAAGAAACCCAAGTAAGTTTCATTTAAGCACTTGACAGCACTTTCCATACTTTGACTGAATCCAAGGAAAGCTAAACAGATTGGATCTGCTTTGATGGGAGATCACCAAAATATCCCAGAGTTAAAGGTTAGAAAAGGTCTATAGTGACTAAATTTAATAAAAAAAGCTACTGAAGTATGTAAAGAATGAACACTGTTTCGATCTTCAGAATCAAGTACATTTATGTTTTTTAATATTATTTTTCTGAGGATACTGTTCACAGCTGCAGATTTTTTTTTTAATCCCAGAAAAATTAGAATATAATAGGAGTCAAATAATGCAGAAAGTGGCAACAATGTTCCACTACCATTTACAAATTGTAATACATAAATGTAATATATAAAAAGTGGTTGTATTCCACAATAAATCTTTGGATAATCTAGGCATAGTGTACTGTTAAGGCTGCCGCAAGGTTTCAGACAACACATTTGTTCAGACATGTCAAAGACTGTATCTATGCAAAGTGAATCTTTTAACTGTTGATCTGTGGATCATCTTATGTTTGTGTGGAAATTGGAAGAAATTATTTAGCATTTGTTCATCAATTTTCAATTGCTAATTATCCTCATTGTTTGCATTTCTGTTTTTCATATAACACAGTTACTGTTAGTCTGTCTGAGGGATGGGGACATATATTTTTTAGAATGGGAGATTATTCATTTCAGCGAGAGATTCTTGATATAAACTGGGGTGGCATAAGGTACCCCAAAAACACATGACAGTAAAGAAAACATTCCCAGCAAACTGAATTGATCCTTAGTGGCAACAGATGGAAGAATCAGAAAGGCACCTGTGACTCAGCACATTGCTTATATTCACTGGCCATATCTCAGAGATAGCATATCTTTGATATATACCATCTATATCCCATCCTATCCCATCCTATCCTATCCTATCCTATCCTATCCTATCCTATCCTATCCTATCCTATCCTATCCTAATCGATCTATCGATCTATCGATCTATTGATCTTTTATCTATCGATCTATCTTCTATCTGTCATCTATTTATCAAGAGCCATGGTGGCGCAGTGGTTAAAATGCAATATGGCAGGCTACTTCTGCTGACTGCTGGCTGCCAGTAGTTCAGCAGTTCAATTTTCACCAGCTCAAGGTTGACTCAGCCTTCCATGGTCAGTAAAATGAGGGCCCAGATTGTTGGGGGTGATATGCTGACTCTGTAAAGCACTTAGAGAAGGCTGTAAAGCACTGTAAAGAAGTGGTCTAAGTGCTATTGCTGTCTGTCTGTCTGTCTGTCTGTCTGTCTATCATCTATCTATCTATCTATCTATCTATCTATCTATCTATCTATCTATCTATCTCAGCATAATATATATCTATGTCATGCTGACCTAGAAGCAAGGGATAAATAGTAATAAATTCATCCAGATGACTTTATCGAAAACATTACATCATGTCTTCTTCTTTCTTTGTCTTGTCTTTGAAATGGAGAAGGTCAACTGGAAATTTTAAGGTAATTTGCACCCCATTGGGACAGAACCAATTGGTAGATCTTCTTATGGGTGGTTGTAACTAAACAATTTCTTAACAAGGTGCTCATGCTTGCTTGGAGCTGGATGTCACATTAGCCGAACCAAATGAGGAAACCAGAACAGTTTACAATTTATCTGGGAACTTTGAGGATGTGGAAAAAACATTCTGCAGCATGAACTAAGCTACCTAGAAGCTGGAAATTGGTTCAAGTGGTTATCAAGATCTCTTATTCTCACAAAATTATGAGGAAAAAATGCTTATGTGCTGATTTGATTGCTTTTAAAAGAATGCATCAAGAATTCAATGAGCATTACCAGTCTGTATTAAGGGATTAATAAACTGCCAATCCTCTGAAACACTCTTTGCCTCCTCTGGGTTTCCATATAGTTGGGTCACTGGTAATAATGCCTGATGCTTTATTTATAAGACACATCTCTTGATCTGTAACATTTCAGAAAGAGCAAGCGCTTTCCAGAGATAGTCACTGAAAAAGGAATAACAGAATGATGAAAAACAGAGTTGGAATTTTAAATGTTCCAGTTGACTGCATTTTACATTAACCTTCAAAACACCTCAGTCTTGTAGCATTGGAGACCTATTGTTTGTCTATCTGCTTTTCATTTTCTACTTCCCTTTGCCTTTTGTCTTCCCCCACAAATAATGTAAATGGTTTCTATAAATTTTAAGGCCATTTCATTTTGTGCTGCAAAATAACATTTTGGTTTCACCCTGTCATGGTTATTTTGGGGAGCGGGTTTATAATGCACAGACTTCCATTTATATACTGAGTCCAGATGTGCAATTTTAGCATTATTTTGTGCAATATTAGCAAAAAAAAAAAAGTGTGGGGAGGAGAATAAACGTAAGCTGCAATAGTCACCAAATATCAGAGCATGTTGTAGAACCAGCTGTTTCCATGGTTACTACAGAACTAGATGTCAATGGCAGTAGCTTTCCCAGATGCTAATTATGCATGTATGCATGGTTTTGTAATGATCATGGTAAGGAACATAGCTTAAATATTCCATTTTTTTTTATCTAGGACTGCCCTGATAAAAACTCATATGCTATGACTTCACCACATTTGCAAGATTATTTAATTAACTCATAAAGCAAAAGCCACTCTATATTAGTAATAAATCATCTGATTACTGAGTGACATCATTTGGCTGCTGGCAAGTGCCGCGAATTAAAGTATAAGCAGCATTGGTCTCTCTTACTGAAGAGTTCAGTTCAGGATCTAAATTTTGTTGGCAAATTATAATGGGTTTGGTGAAGATGGGATGAACAAGGTGACTTGGATTAGAATCTGGTAATATTAAACTGATGCAAGAATTTACCGAAATACACTAATATGTACTTAAGAAATTCAAATGTCCAAAACCTCAGACCTGGCTAACACAGAAGCAGACACGCTCTGGAACCATAGAATCAGGGCTTATTCAGGCCAGAGCCTTGGCACAAAGTGAATTCTGTAAAAGTAGCAGTCCATTATAAAGTTAGCGCTGGGAGCTACCACCTCCCAGTGCTTTTTATAAGCGGGGTCATGCCCCCTCCACCTGGGCCTGCCCCACCCACTCAACCACAATCCGGCATTGGCAAACAGGCCCTCTGCAGCAAGCAAAGCAGTCAAACGGCTCTCGAATCTGGTGTTCTGGTCCTTCATGGCCTTTGGTCCCCGCCCTTTGGGCCGCCACCACCAGCTGGCTGGCTGGGTTCCAGGAGCCCACTGGTCATCGGGGCATTCATAAACACTGTCATCACCACCATTGCCACCGATACCTGCCATTGTCACCTCGTAGAACCCGGAGCTGTCCCTGCTGACAAGTTGATCAGTGCCCGGGGCCGCCGCCCTAGCACGTTGCCATCCAGCTTTTCCCAAAGGCCGGAACTCACCACTGCCATTCTTGCTGCCGTGCTCTCAACAATCTCCCCTCCCCGCAGGTATGGCAAACCCCTGGTTGTGGTTTGACAGAAGCATATGTTTACAAATATATGTGGCTTGGATTGGCACATTACACAGTAATACAGTTGTGTAATTGTAAACCCTGGATGCCCTGAACATTGTAGATGCTTCATGATTCACAGCAAATGTAATACCTATGTTTCTCCAAAAATAAGACCCTATCTTATATTTTTTTGCCACCAAAAAAGGAATCAGGTCTTATTTTCAGGGGGATGTCTTCCACTGACTCACTTGTGTGCGTTGCCCCCAGCCTCCTTTTTGATGTAGAGGCCATCAGTAACTTCTTCTGCAACCAGCAAGGCTTTCTGAAGGCCTCTGCAGACAATAACAGAGCTCTGGATCAATCTGGAGCTCTGTTATTGGCTGCAGAGGCCTTCAGGAAAGTCTTGCAAGTTGCAGAAGAAATGGGCCAGCAAGGCAGGTGTCGGGGTATGTGAGGCCTGACTGCAACTGTCTGAAGGTAGGTAGTATGGCAGCTTCACCCCCTCCCCCACCCTAGCTTAATTTTTACCTGTGCACCCTGGAGTGGGTGGAGGTCTTAATTAGGGCTTATATTGGCCACACATGTAAAAATCAAGCTAGGACGTACTTTTGAGGTAGGTTGTATTTTTAGGCAAACTTGGTATTTACTGGCTGGGATCGTACCTTATGGCAACCCATGGTTTGTTTTAATTATGGGTGTTGAACAACCTCTAATAGCTTCTCCTAGAAAGGCAAAGTGGCTCTGAAGTTTCTTCTTGTTGTTATCTGAGACCTCCTTTCTGAAAATGATTTAATGATTTATACTTGAGAAAACTGTGTTGTGCAACTCATACAATGAGAATTGCACTTAAACAATCCCAATAGCATCCTTCAATTTAAAAATTTTAAGATAATGTATATGTACTCCTCCTGCTCACTGGAGGAGAACCTAATGCTGGGAAAGATTGAGGGCAAAAGAAGAATGGGACGACAGAATGAGGTGGCTGGATGGAATTACTGAAGCAGTAGGACAGGATTCCAGAGGATGGTAGAGGACAGGAAGGCCTGGAGGAATGTTGTCCATGAGGTCGCGATGGGTTGGACACGAATTTGCAACTAACAACAACAACAACAACTCCTGCCTCAAAGTAATATTTGGCATAAAAGTTTTGTGAAGTGAGATATTTGCAGTCAAGTTTTATTAAGAATTGGTTGTAACAGCACTCACTTCTGTTTCTTTCCCTGCATGGTCTCAGCTATAATTTATTTGATGCCGACTGGAGACAGTGGCTTTTAAAAAGGCTACTGTTTTAGAGGAGTTAATAAATGTTTCACCAAATAATTAATGACCATGTGTTATTTAATGAAAAAAGGACACTGCTCTATGAGCACATTAGTCTTCTCTCGTACAGCACTTTCTTTAACATTTATGACAAATACCTTGAGGCAACATTGTACCAACATGCTCCAGTAAACCACACTATTAAAATCAGCCACGAACCATTATCAACACCTGCACTATAAACTAGCTGGACTACATGCATAGTAATATGAATAAAATTCCACGCTTTACTGATGCATTTTCCTGGTTCATTTTTTAAAAAGATGGCATTTATTAAGGTGTTATTTTCTATTTTCCCAATACAGAATGGGAACAAACAACCTTCAGCATTAAAATTCAGACTGTAAATATGATGTGATTAGAAGGGCTAAAACAATTTAGATGCAGAATGACTGCACAGTGGACGTTGCTTATGTATTTGCTCACTTCACAATTATCTATTTATTAAATTAGTCTTTATCAGAATTTATATTTGATCTTAATCATGCATCCTTTCACAATGTCTGACTCCTCTTAAATGGCTACAGTGATGTCAGTGGCTAATGTGCAATAAACTATTCACTGGAATAGTGACTGTAAAATTTAAAAAGCATGCCGAAGTATTATGGATTATGATCTTCTAAGCTTGTTTTAAATAGCCTGACAATTTCCCACATTAATAACTGCTTTCTATATTGCTTGCTTTTTACTGAAAGAGAAAGACACCAATTATATAAGAGCCGTGGGGGCTTAGTGGTTAGAATGCAGTATTGCAGGCTAATTCTGCTGACTGCCGACTGCCAGCAATTCGGCAATTCGAGTCTCACCAGCTCAAGGTTGACTCAGCCTTCCATCCTTCCGAGGTCGGTAAAATGAGGACTTAGATTGTTTGGGGAAATATGCTGACTTTGTAAACCGCTTAGAGAGGGCTGTAAAGCATTGTTAAGTGGTATATAAGTCTATGTACCGCTATTGCGTTAATAGCACTTAAGTCTAAGTCTTCTTTGAGGGCATCTTCAATTCTAAACAATGACTACTGGGAGTTATGATTTATATTAAAGGTCACATTTATTGGTACTTTTCCCATAAGTTCATTTAAATAACTCTCAAATGAAACTCTGACTAAGCCTCCTTCCATGCCAACACTTTGAAAGAAAGAAGTAATAATGAGAAATTGTATTTCATCTAATGAGAATTCATTAGTTTGTACGTTTTAGGTTAAGTTTTAGGAATTTTTTTCAGGGCAAATTTATATATAATCAAAGAGTTAGAAGGCATTTCATGTAATGAAGCGTGAAATAATGTTGGCTCCTCTACATTGCAGTCCATTATTGTAAAGAAACAGATGGTGCAAAATGACAGAGTCATCTGTGGAAGAGATTTCAGCTGTCACACACAAAAATGAAGTGATTTTTTTTTCTGCTGTGACTGCCATAAATTTGGAAAAATCTTTTAAAAATACCAACAACAACAACAACAAAAAACCCACACAAAAAACTACCTTGTAGTATTTTTTAAATTAAAATATCAGGAAGCAACTTGTCTTTTTTCTTAAAAAATAAACAAACAAACCAGAGTTCATCTATCACAATAAACAAACTGATGAAGATCTACCACGAAGAAAAGTATATTCTTTCGTAAACTGATGTTTTTATGTGGTCAAATGAAATGTTGCTATAATAGTACTGGATTTTTTATATGTGTAACATAACACAACACTCTTCTTTCTATAATCTATCCTGTATAATTATTGAAAGCATAAATAATAAATTACTTTTTTTCATTTCTAAGTAAAAAATCCAAAAGGGGTTTCCAATCATCGATAAATGTAGATATAGTCCTTTCTCTAATCAAAGAAGTTAGTTTATCAATCCCAGCAATTTCTATCAGTTTTACCAACCAGTTCTCCATGGTAAGTAATGCTGAATCTTTCAATCTTTCTGAATATAATTATCTCACCAGGGTAATTCATATATTCTTCCATAGCTTTATATTAGGTGTTTATCTATCAATCCTAAAAGGAAAACCTCTGGCTTCAACAATCTTTAAAATCCTGTCTATCAATATATGTATTTGAATCTAAAAAAATATACTACTAAAATAAATACAGTAGAAGTCAATCTGTTACCCCGAACAAATGTACAGTAGTTCTCATCTATATTACAATCCTTCTTGTACATTTTATATATCTCTTTTCTGAAATAAACCCATTTAGTTTACTGAAATTTATATTATGTCATTTAGGTTTCCAGCCTTAACAAATAATAAACTAAAAGCCATGGTGGCACAGAGGTTAAAATGCAGAACTGCAGGCTACTTCTGCTAAGTGCTGACTGCCTGCAATTTGGCAGTTTGAATCTCACCAGGCTCATAGTTGACTCAGCCTTCCATCCTTCCGAGGTTGGTAAAATGAGGACCCAGACTGTTGGGGGCAATATGCTGACTCTGTAAACTGCTTAAAGAAGGCTGTAAAGCACTGTGAAGTGATATATAAGTCTAAATGCTATTGATAAATGCTACATGACAAAATCTTTGTCCAAATACCTCCTAAAACTGGACTATAACCTAAAAGCTAAAATAGAAAACAAGAAATATATAGCAAAAGGTTACCAAAGGTGAATGACCATCTCTATTTCAAATGTATATGTAGATAGTGCTGAACATGTATTTATCATTTCTACTTCATACAATATTAATTGAAGATTACAATGACTTTAGACTTCTTTTTAATATTCACTTGAATATAAATGAACTATATAACACTCTGCATTCTTAATGTTAAATTTCAAAGAGTTTCAGACTTACACTATTTTGTACAAACATTTGGGAGGATATTTGAAAGTATCCAGATCAAAATGTAAAATAAATAAAAATAAAATGAAAAATGAAAACAGATCTAAAGTTCAAGACTTAGAAAAGTTAGATCAGCTAGTGGAAATAACTGATTTAACTATAAGCAGAAACTATGAATGTGTCTGAGATCTTCAAAACAGAATATAAAATGATTTGTGGTGGAAACATATGCAAGCATGACAAAGTATACAAAAAATAGACAGAAATATATGTAGTACACTTTCTTACAAATGATCATGTAAGTTTTCCAAATGTTTAAAGATTATAGTTTTAATGAATTTAGATGTTTACAAGTTGTTATCTCTAACATAATTCTTACCTTTCTTTACTCTTGTTTTGAAGAATGAAAGAAATTGGTTACAGAAGATGGATGCAGAAGAAAACTTCTATCCTCAAAACGACGCTATAGGGCACTGCACACCAGAACAACTAGATACAAGGACAGTTTTTTCCCAAATGCCATCACTCTGTTAATAACTAATTCCCACAAAACTGACAAATAATTTACTAAGACTGTATTACTATTATTCTTCTCTTCCTTACTAGTATCTATCTTTTCCCACTTATTACTATAATCATGTCGCTTGTATCTTTCAATTTATATTGTTGTTATTTGTTTCCTAGTATGATTTGATAGCTTATTAGTAACCTTGACTACCACTAAGTGTCTTATCTTTTTATTCTTGATTAATGTATTTTATTCTCCTTATATACACTGAGAGCATATACACCAAAGCAGGGCCGGATTTAGATGAAAAGAGGCCCTAGGCTATTCCACTTATGAGGCCCTTTCACCTATAGTGAAAGTGTAATTTTAATTTTGCTAACAATTTGAATGTAGGCCCCTCTTGATCTTGAGGCCCTAAACTGAAGCCTAGTTAGCCTATAGGAAAATCCGGCCCTGCACCAAAGACAAATTCCTTGTGTGTCCAATCACACTTGGCCAATAAAGAATTCTATTCTATTCTATTCTATTCTATTCTATTCTATTCTATTCTATTCTATTCTATTCTATTCTATTCTATTCTATTCCATTCCATTCCATTCCATTCCATTCCATTCCATTCCATTCCATTCCATTCCATTCTATTTTAGAGTTGACTGAAAATTGACTATTTTGATTAAAGAAAAGAATATAAGTCCTTTTGTTTCCACATGGGGACTACTTCTGAGCTTTGTACTTGAATTGGAAAAGAATGAAACTTTGATTTTGGATTTTACCAAATAGATTGATAGACCTTTCTAGAAATGGCTTGTTCATATTATTATGAAAAAGCAAAAAGTTGTGATTTGATGCTAATGCCTTATTTTGCTGCAACAGAGAAAGTTGGAAGTGAATATTTCTTTTTCTTATCCTTCCTCACTTCTTTTCCCCTTCTTACTCCCCACTGCTTTTCTATTTAGTTTTGTATTTTATATCTTATAATATTTTATTACTCAACAAAAATGTTAAATGTTAAAAAAAAGAATGAAAGAAATGACTGATGAGTATCTATTGTTGGAGACATTCTTAACCATCATTGTACTATTGCTGAGGGAATTGCAAGGGTCATAATCACAAGCTCTGCTTCGGTTTCCAAAGGAACAGTAAACTTTATCTTGCTCTGGGTTTTTCCCCCCCTGGGATTAAAAAAAAAATAGAAAAGAAAATATGAAAAAAAATTCCCAAGTACCAGTATTGTCTGAAAGCCCAACCCATTTCAAAGTCTTTGCACATTGCAAAAACGTATGGATTAGCATTTATTCACCAAAACTCTATTATATGTAACATACATTTATTGGCACATGGAATTATACCAAATTTATAACCTCTAAACTGTTAATTGCTCCATGTTGGCTTCATTTGTAATGCTTGAGATATTTTGATTCATTTTTTTTTTGTTACACAGGTAGTCCTCAACTTACAACAGTTCATTGAGAGAATGTTCAAAGTTACAATGAGACTGAAAAAAGTGACTTATGACCGTTTTTCCAGTTATGACTGTTGCACCATCCCCATGGCTAATGTGATCAAAATTCAGACATTTGGCAACTGACTCATATTTATGACAGTTGCAGTGTCCCAAAATCAGGTGATCCCCTTTTGCGAACTCCTGACAAGCAAAGTCAATGGGAAAGCCAGGTTCCTTTAAGTATCGTCTTACTAACTTAACAATTGCAGCAATTCACTTAACAATTGTGAGAAATTGGCCCATTGCCTCAAAATGGGCAAAACTCACTTAATAAATGTTTCACTTAGCAACATGAATTTTGGGCTCAATTGTGGTCGTAAGTTGAGGACTAGCTGTATACGTATGACTAAACATGTTCCTAATGGTAATGATATTTTAGATAGTGGACATTGAATTAGAGTGCTACTTGCAACACCATAGAAAGTTTTAAGCAATCCATGATTATGGTTTTTCCCAGTAGCTTTACACTACCATACTATGTGTAAGCAGTTTGTAAAACAGGCGTGGCTTTAAAGTTAAAGTATAAACTACAATGATTGCAAATGTAACATACTTTATAATATATATTTAACATGCATACGAATATTTACTCAAATGATTTATCTCCCTGCATACAGCTTGTCATAGGAGTGTCTAAATGTTGAGTATGTAAAATTTTCAAAGAACTGCATAAAACATTTTGATTTCCATATTTTATGTCTCTAATAAAATACAATAAAAGGCACATTTACAACAGACTGTTATAATATATTTGAAAAAAAACATAGCATGGTAGCATTTTTTAAAAAATTTCAAGTACAGTATAGATTAGATTTGACACACATTTTTCATGCAATCAAGGCAGCTGTCTAAAAACCTTGGCAATAGAGCTGAAGGGAAATATGATATATACTCAGCTCAACAGAACTCAAGATGGGAAGGTGGAAAAGTAATAATGTATTATTCAACCACAGTAGAAGAGTTAACCAAGGCCTTGTTAAAGCACTCATATCGTGCTTTCAGAATAATGGAACGTATTGTGTAACAGATGTCTCCCTATGGAGAAGAAAGTATATTGTGGGTCCAAATTTAAATGCAACGTAATCTCCATATTTATCCTCAACCTGTCTTGCCCTCGGTGAAGTTAAATATAAACATCAACTCAGTAAAAATTATCTATTTTTTCATCACTGAGATTATTTTTCTTTTGATCAAAGACAAACAAAATATATGATCAAGATATAATTGAATAATATAATGTTTATTTAAAGCTTCTTTTAAAGCTTGGATGACACCACTTTCTATGAAACTATCATTTTATAGTTTTGCTTAATTTTCTATTTTCCCTGCTTTAAGCTCACTCTTTTTCCACAATTGGTGTATTTTTTAAATAAATGAACGCAAATGTATATGCAGTTTTATGCAGGATTTACATAGTTCCACATTTATCATATATATTGTTGAATATCTGCATTCTTTACATTTCCACATTTTTGAATATATGCATTTTATTTGTGTATGTACTGTTCTATAATATACATTTTCTAACAGTTTTATTTGAAATTACCCATATTTTGAGATATAAACAATCTAACAGAATTTGGGGGAAAAAACAAAAAAGCCAGCAACAGCTTCCCATCGCCCGGTGCATTCCCACAGACAGGGGCTCCTCAAGGTGCTGTCGGCCAGACAGTATCGGCTGGCGACCCCCACGGGGAGGGCTTTCTCTGTGGGCGCACCTACCCTTTGGAATCAACTGCCCCTGGAGCTCCGGATGGCCCCCGACCTCCGCTCTTTCCGCCACGACCTGAAAACATGGCTGTTTCGTTTGGCTGGCCTGGACTGATGGGGTTTTAATTCTAATTTAATTTTAACTTGTTAGTCTTAATTGTACTTTTAACTGTTAAATTATGAGATTTGGATTTAATTTTTTAACTTTTTATTAGATGTTTCTTAACTGTTGTGAGTCGCCCTGAGTCCGGCTGGAGATAGGGCAGCATATAAATCTCATTAATAATAAAATATAACTGGCACACAAATCTGTACTATTTGTATAACAATTCAGAACATCTGAATCTGAAAATTACATCCCATTCCAATGTAAATGAAGAAAGGGGGACTTCTGATTATAAACCCAAAGCTTCTGAGCTAGCAATTGGCACTATAGAGCATTGATATTTTTCATTTTGAAAATAAAGCATTGGCAATGCAGCCAATGAAGATAAATTATAATTTGCTCATTATATAATTTTACCTATTTCCCACCCAGCAATTTGATATACAAAAACAGTATTGGAAAATGAAATCTAAATAAGTTAGAAGCATTTGATAGTGGGTTTTGAGGGCTAACATAAAATTTATGGCAGTGAATTTCTTGATAAGATTTGTCAATATAAGCTAAGAGAGCGTCAACTAGGACAACAATAGAATCTTACTTCAAAATTCTAACTACCTGCATCCCAATCTGTCTCTGGACATATTGATGATGCAAAACCATAATTTACAGTCATGAACTGGAGATAAAAGCTTGACTAGTGAATGACCAGTGTGGGATGTCATATCAATTAAAAAAAATGCAGCTAGGAAAAAAAAGGGGGGGGAGGGAGAACCCTGCAGATTTTTCTCTGCTAGTCATTGCTGACTATAGGGGCAGCACTAGCTCTGTTTCAAGGCTATTGAACCAATGCTGCGTGAAGAAATTTCCCTGGTCAAGTGGCCAGCATGACATCATGGAGCTCTGTTATCTTCCCACTGAAGTGGTACCTATTTATCTACTCGCTTTTGCATTCTTTCGAACTGCTAGGTTGGCAGCAGCTGGGGCGAGGGTGGGAGTTCACCTCATTGTGTGGTACTTGGGTCTTAAACCTGGGTTGCTGACTTTCCAGCCAACAAAAGCCCAGCATCTTAATCACTGAGCCATCATGCTGCCCCCATACTGCTAAGCCTTTTTTTACAATTTAAGCTCACAATGGGCAACCTATATCTCCAGGACTGCACACTGCTGACAAGTCTCTCTATTAAGCTACCAATCATGACTGCTGAAAACTGAAAGCACAGTCTCCAGTAAGGATTGAAAACTATAGCAGAAACTCTATAACAAGAATTTACAGGTATGAAAAAACCTCCCCAAACCTATTCTCTAAGCCGGAGCTCTGCCTCAAATGTTGTGTTATGAAGTGCTTTCTTAACCTGCAACCCTAAACCCTAAACCCAAATTGAATCAAAGGTATTATTTCCATTTTACAAATGAAGCTCCTGTTGATACATCCAGTGAAGACGGATTGTATTGTTGCTCATATTACCTCTGAATACTTTATTCATCTGATCATTTCTTCTCCATGTAGTTTATAGGAGGGTTGGGTGGCAAGATAAATTACCTGCCCCCCAAAAAAATTTCATTCTACACTTATGAAGCCTGATTGTTCCTTTGTCCTAGGAAGCATTCCAGAGCATTTCCAAAATTGATTCCATTAAGCCAGTATGGCTGTTTGATTTCTTGTTGGATCAGAAACAATGTGTCAGAAGCACATATGTTAAAACATCCACCCCACTAAAGTAATGCAGAGATATCTACACCAAGCTACATTTGGATGAGTCCCTGATTACATTACCACCAACAAATTATATTTATGAATATAATGCAGAAAACGACTTCTGAGCACAAATGTCCTTATCTAGATAGATGAAAGAAAATGGAACTTGGTGAATGAAGATAATGGCAAATGAAAGGATAAATAGGGAAAATGGCAAAATGGAGTTGAATTTTTTCTGTTACTTCCCATTTTTCCAGATCATGTGCAAAAATATAGTAGTCATTTTTTTCCTATCTAAATTATGTCAAAGCATCATTTGGAAGCATGTTAAAAGAAAAAGTTCTAAGTTCCATGAATGGCAAATCAAAAGCAGTACATAAGAACCTGATGCCTGCTTTTAATTAGCTGTGTAGCTTTCATTAGTTTTATCCAGCAAAATTATCTTTCAAAAACTGACTGAAGAATTAATTTTCAGACTGATCTAAGTTAGCTTAGAACTGTGCTTCTTAAGCCTAATTACACAGACATAGAATATAGCAAATTTGTTATTTCAACATTTACTCATTTTACTGCTTAATTCTTTTAAAACATTTCATTTGAAATGTGATTTTGCTCCATATGAAAATTGATATTTAAAAAACATGAACATTTGTATACATACATATATGCCGATACTTACAAATGTTCAGGAATGCACACTTTTTATAAGTATGTTTTCTCTAGCATAATGTATTCTATACACATTTGGGCTAAAAATCTTCTTTCTGTTTAAGTCGCACGGAAACATCGTGAAAGTGCAGAATTTGTGATTCAAGTGTTTTCTCATTTGTGTGTAAGTTTGGTAAGTGTAACTGAAATTTTTTCCACCATCCCTAGTCATAAAAAAAGAAAGGCTCTTTTGGGACTAGGGAATTGAGTTCGACTCTCCTGGTAATTACCGTATTTTTCAGAGTATAAGATGCACCGGAGTATAAGACACACATTAGTTTTGGGGGAGGAAAATAGGGGGGGGGGGAAATCTGTCTACCAGGTTTTAATCTAGCTAGTCCTTAGCCCGGTCAGCTTCAGCACATTAGTTCGCTCGCTGGTTTTGAGATTGGGGCTGGTTGGGGCTAAAAAACAGCTTCTAAAGCACAGCTGATCATCGGAGGGAGCAGCAATTAGAAAAGCAAGCAAAGCATGGAAGATTGCTTTGCTCCCATTAGGCTGAAAAACAGCTTCAAAAGCACAGCTGATCATCGGAGGGAGCTCCAGTGACTAAAGCAAGCAAAGCATGGAATGGGTAAGAGAAGGCAGCAGCTGTTCCAGATTGCCATTTTGGGCACTGCAAGCAGGGTTACATTTGGAGTATAAGATGCACCCAATTTTTTTCCCTCTTTTAGGAGGGAAAAAAGAACGCCTTATACTCCGAAAAATATGGTAATGGAAAGATCATTGTAGTTTCCCTGGCAATCACAAAAAAACCATGGTTATTTGTTTTCTCAACCTAGCCTGCAGTCCTGAAATTTTATATTTTATCTATGCAGATTCAGTCCAATTTTTATGAAATTCCTATACATATGTAATTTCTTTTTCTAAAAGTATGATTTTTTAAAAAAAATACATATCAAATTAAACTATTGCATTTTCATACTAAAGTCCTCAATCTAATTAAACTTTCTTTTTTAAAGCATAAACAAAGAGCAGGAAAACTTCAAACAGTCTTGTGTAATAAGGGCACTGAAAATTATTATAAAACAAAAAGAAAATGGATATTTGTATCACAGTTTAGCCTGGATGATGGCCTTTCTTTTTATATCTCTTTTATTATAAACAGTTCATGCATAAAATTGCTACTGCAGAAACAATCAATTAATTTCTGATTTATTGGCCATCAGCCATCCTTCACCAGCTATGGATAAAACTGGTAATGCTAGATATCATGATTAACTAAGTTTAAACAAGGTTTGTATTCCTGTACAGAGGGTGCGGTATTTGTGTACAGAGGGTGCTGTATATTTCTCATATACATAGTGTGACATTTTTATATGAAATAACAATACAATTAATCTAATATTAAATATAGAAATTATAACTTTGCAATTAAAATTTCATGCAGAAAAATAGCACATCTGTTTGTGTTTGTGGTGTGTGAGAGAGAAACTGAATTACCGTCAAGGGACTTTGACCATCAATTCACACATTCAATTATTAGAGATTCCATCTTGTGACATTTCCTTGAAGATGTCCCAGATGACATATAGATATTGAAGACATGGTTGGGGTGCTAGATAACATTAGAGATAAATCTATTACATTTCAAAATTTTCTTTTCACTTTTGCTAATATACAACTAAGTAGTTGACTCTTATACATTATTTTTTACCAGCATTCCAGCAGTATACTATATGGCAGGGGTGTCAAACTCGATTTCATTGAGGGCCACATCAGAGTTGTGTTTGACCTCGGGGGGGGAGGGCAGGATGGGCTTGACCAGCTTGATGTCACTCATGTTAGGGGCTCCTGTGGTTGCCTGAGCACTCTGCCAGTGAAAACAGGCTCCTGACCTCCATTTCCAGCTGTGACGGACTCCTGCAACCCTCTGCCAATGAAAATGGAGCTTTAGAGGGCCACACATGGCTCTCCCAAGCTGAGTTTTTTCTGGCAGAGGCACTGTGGGCCAGTCCTTTGCTGTTTTCCTGCAGGCCAGATCTAACCACCCCACGGGCTGTATCTGGCCCCCAGGCCTTGAGTTTGTTACTCCTGCTATATGGCATCTTAAATTGATCATCCCAATGAATAGCAGACTATTTACTTCTCTATCAAAATCTTTGAGGAGATCTTCAGACCTCAGTTTCAATAATTTATGGTGTGCCTGATTGACAGGATCTAATATAACAACATTCATTTATGAAAGTAAACTTCTTGGAAAAGCTAAGATTGTCATGGTTTAATTTTTCTTTAGCAAAAATTGAGTAATACAGTCAAAATCTAAGAAACTGTTTTCTCTATTAGTGTACTTTGGGGATAAAAATGTACTTTAGAAAACAGAATTAAAGTATCATGTTCCATAATATTTAGACTTTGTAAGCCTCATAATCTTAAACCATGTTCTATCAGAAAAAAAAAAATGAATAAGGGCTTCCGGTTTGCTGTTTGTCCCCGCTGGACGCTCCTTTGGGATCGTCCCACCCACTGCCTGTAAAGAGCCACCTTTATAGCGGAATGGCGGCTCGAAAAAAACTCCGTTTCCATGAGGAAACGGAGATAGAGCAGGCTGGGGTGGGTTGAGTCCTCTGCCTAATCCCAAAAGTTTTTTTTTTTTACTTTTGGGACGGAGCGGAAGAGACTCCCCGTATCCCCAGCCAATGCTCCGGGCTCTGGGAGATCTCTGCTACATGCAGAGCTAAGGGGCAAAAGCAAGCCTGTAAATTCGTTAAATTAACTCAAGAAGACGTCAGTTGGACCTCTGATCCTGAAGCGCAAGTATTCTTTTTATTGGAAAAGTTATTGAAGTTGTTTAAGAAGTGAAAGGAAAAAAGATTTTTAAAATGGCGATTGCTGCTGCGACTGCTGCGGCTTGAAGAGAGGCTGAAAGGGAAAGTCCTTCCATTTTCTATTACAAAGTAGCGGAATGAATACTTCTGGCCGTAATTGAGGCAAAACCTCACTCTCACTCTTGCTTTTTTTTTCTTTTTTTTTTCTTGGGGATCTGATATTGATCTTGGTTGGAAACAAGCTTTTTTTTTCTCTCTTTTCCACTAAATCTTGTCTGTGTGGGAAATGGCACCGGGACTCACACAGCTAGACAAACAGGGGGGGCGGGAATCTCCCCCATTAATAAATTACACCAACAAGTTTTAACTCTCCAGTGTCAGAAACCTGATTTTAATATAATAGAATTTCTTCTTGAAGAGATTGTAAGAAGGGATGAGATTGTGAACCAGCAACTCGAAAAATTTAAGCAGGAAATTAAAGAAATTGGTGAACTGGTGAAATCAAAGTTTGACTTTTTGAATCGAAAGATTTTAAAAACAGCTAATGGTTTATCAGACTTTCTGATTCGGGTGGATGCAAAGACTAAATTATTAGAGTCTAAAATGAAGGAAACTGAGGAGAATTTGGATGACAAGATTCAAAAAATTAAAAAGGATTTGGTAAACATTCAGGATAATAGCTCAGAAGACAAACCTAAATTGGAGGTTGACCAAAAGACTGGTAATGAAGAAAATGTGCAACAGAGGATTGAAAGAGAAGTTTTAATGATTCAATATAATTTTACAGAATATGCAATTAGACTGAGAGGTTTGCAGGAAAATAATAGAGATGACTTAAGGAAAATATCTTCTGAAATTCTGGCTGGGATTTTAAAGGTTCAACCTGATGAAGTGTATTGCAGGATTGATAGAATTTACAGAATAAACTCCTGGTTGGCAAAGCAAAGGCAATTGCCTAGAGATGTGGTGATCTATTTTACAGATAAAGAAATTAGGAATAATATTGTGCAGAACTCTTTTAATTCTACTTTGCAATTTCATGGAAGAAAGATTTGGATTTTTAAGGAGCTCCCGACTAAGATGTTAATGGAGAGGAAGAAATTTGGCTTTCTAGTGACTGAGTTAAAAAAAAGAAATATCCTATTCAGGTGGAATGCCCCAGTTGGTTTAATATTGAGACACCAAGGAGTAAGATATCAACTGAACACTGTTGAAAAAGCGGAAGAATTTTATCAAAAAATTTTAAAAATGAATTTAACATCTTTAGGCATAATACAGGATAAGCAAAAGGAGTTGGAAACAAAAAGAAAATATCAAATTACAGAGGCTGTGGTGGATAAGTTGTCTTTGGACTCTCTGGATACCCCAGCTGGACTGTCTATAAATAAGAGAGCAGTGTCATCCGACTCCAATGTGATGAACCATCAAGTCACAGACAAGTGCGCAAATCAACCAGTTGATATACAAGTGATGGAGAAGAAAGATGAGATGATAAAACTAACCCAACAAGATCAACTCACAAAGCAGAATGAAAATCGATCAGCCGATACACAATTGGTAGGCACGAAACGAGGATGGAAATTCAACCCGCAAAAGAAAAAGAAAAGAAATAGATCTCATAGAAACAGCAATTTCTAAACCAAGCAACAGTGAAGCCAGGGATTTTAAAAAATGAATGAACATCTGAAAAGATAGTGGAGGCGAACAATTGTTTAATATATCCTGAGGATTGTGGCAGATCTCTGTAATGCCGTGATTTTGGGATGTGAAAAGAGCCTTACCTTGTTGGATTTGAATTATCTACTCTGGATTTCTTTTACTGGTGAATATATTATGATTATTTTGAGTTACAAGGCAAGAGAGTCACGCTGGGGCATGAAGAAGATCTGGTTGTTACCCATTAGGATGATGGGAATCAACAATCCTGATGAATACCACAACTATAACTATATGGATATAATTATAATGTCACTCGGGTGGTTGTTTTTACTTTTATATATATACGAGGATATCTACTACTGATGGGGGCAGAAGATGATTGAAGATTTTGAACAAACTGTTGCACCAGTATGTTATTTTACCCTATTATGGGTGATGGATTTAACGATCCAGTGGAAAGACATCAAAGAAGATATTATATGGATTATAAATTTAAAGTTATTGTCTTTTTTTTTTTTTATAAAATGGAATGCATATATAGATATGTGTATATTTTAGTAAAGTGGGCAGTGGGTTATATTTAGAATTGTATTGCATGATTTTGTAGGAATTGAAGGGTTGAAATAGGTTAGTTTACTGATTGATTAGTCTAAGAAAAAGGATCCTTAAGTCATATATTTAGGGGAGTGGAGGAATTGGATAGAACTGAATAAACGTTAAATCTGGATGTAGGGAGAAGGCTGCTTTAAAATGTTATATTAATATATATAAAAGATTAAATGTTAAATTGTAATAATACACTATAAGTTTAGGGGAGGAGAAAAAGGGCAGATTATCGTAAAAATGGGAGTTATAAGAATAATATGCTAAGGGTCAGTATTCTGAGGAGGGAGTAAGGGAAAGGAAAGATATTATGTATGTAATTAGTTATGAAATAGCCTATTGTTGTGAAGAAGTCACAGGGGGGGATGGGTGGTGAGGGGGGGTTAGGGAAGGGGGGGGGGAAGGGGGAAAAACTTGTATTTGAAAACTTTTTCAATAAAAAAAAAGAAAAAAAATGAATAAGAATTTCAATACATAAGCAATATAGTGTGATACAACTGAGGAGTAAATTTATATATTAAGGTCAAAGTTACAACTAAGTTACAACTAAGCATGCAGCTCTTTTGTCCCCCTGCTGTGGCTCCCTGTTAACTGGCTAGCCTCGCCCCTTGCCCTCCCCTCCTACCTCGTTTTCCCCAAAATAAGACATCCCCTGATAATAAGCCCAATCAGGCTTTTGAATGCATGGCAATAAGGCCAAACGCTTATTTCAGGGTTCAAAAAATATAAAACAGGGTCTTATTTTTGGGAAACACGGTAGTCACTCCATGCATAGCCTGAGAAGGTAAGGGTGACAGCAGGGATAGAGACTTGCTCCAAATGAGAGGGAAGCACCTCTGTACTTGCCTCTCATTTTGCGGGTGCTTCTTAGTCCTGCGCGCACCTTGGTTGCTTGGGGAGATGCTTGTCTTGCTCTCTGCCCTGAGACACTGGTTTGGGCCAGCTGCGACTGATGTTCCGCGTTGTAATGGGCTTCAAGAGGAGGTGACGCTATTTACAACTAAATTCAGTGAGCTAAATTGATTTATGTCTGATTTAGCTGTGGTCTAGTTGAAACTGCTAAAATTTAAGGGTTTTTATTGGTGGGGGTGAGATATTATGGCTTTTTTTCCTCATTAGAAGAAACTTTCTGCACTAATTCTTGAACTTCCAATGGTGTAAAGATAATATTATTTTAAGGTAGCTCCTTCTGTTTTGCCAGTTTCCCCATTTTCAGCATGAGACAACCCAGTGTTTTGTGCTGTAAGTTTCTAAAGTTTTCATTTCTATTTGTCGGCAATATGAGTTTACGGCTCTGCAGCAAATTGGGGCACATCAGTGGTTTTCATTTAATTTTTCTTTAGAATTTAGAATCCGCAAAAATGAACTGACAGATTGTCTTCATAATGCTTCTGAGGATTTGCAGAACAAAAATAATGGTGGTATGAAAATCAGTTTTATAACCCTTGTTTTAAAGAGTTTTATAACCCTTGTTTTAAAGAGACACCCCTAGATTCCAAAAAGCAAATTGGTTTGTAATGACACTGATGCTTTTTACTATCTATAGCTTTTTGCAGTGATGTTCTTCCATCTAAAGAATATTTTTTTAATAAATGACAAGCATTTGACATGTGTAACTAATATATATTTTTAAATAATTAGTGGCCTGAATAGGATTTGTATACAATATATTTAGATATATACGTAGGAAAATATATGAAAATAGTACTAAAAGATTTATAAACTCCTAAATTAAATTCATTCTTTAGAAATTTATTAATATATTTCTGCTCATAAGAGATCTTGGGATTTGGCTTCTTGACCTTCTGCTCCTATGATTCCTTCCATTTCATCCTGATGAAGTTTTCTATACTGAAGGATAAGGTTTAGATTAAAACAGAAAATTGGGCTCAATGAAGTATACCTCTGAATGAAATACAAATGTATTCTTGCAGGAAAGTAGATGACTGGGTATCTCAATGGTACTTCAACTTTCACACCTATCTATCTATCTATCATCTATCTATCTATCTATCTATCTATCTATCTATCTATCTATCCATCCATCCATCCATCCATGTATTCTATATCTATAGCTATAATATAGTATACAAAGAATTACTCATTTGCTTTCTTTTGAACTTTCTGATGCTCAAGAAGTCCATTTTTACTGTGTAATGTTTATTGTTCTGAGTATTGAAATAAACAGAGGCAGATTATAAATTCAATAAATAAGAATTTGTTTTAAAAATATCATTCGATTGAAAAGAGCTGTTGAAAATCCAAAGTTAATATTTGGCATAGAACTCAATAGGCATAAGTTGAAAGTATCTTGGGAAAAATTGCTCAGAATTTAATATCTCTTCTTTGGTTATAAAGTACTGCAATTTTTTGGTAAACTATAAGTTATAATGAATTCATTACACTGAGCATATACCATAAACTAGGAACACATATAATACATCTAAACAGTAGTAAAATCCACGCTGCCTTTAAAGAAGAGTGGGTTTGCCCCTCTTGAAAATCCCACTAGTTGCAAAATTGATATGCATGAATTTCCAACACTTGAGCCCCAGACTATATACAGGAAGATGCAGATCCTAAGAACCCTGAGAAGAGTTTGAGATCCAAAATATTCTTCCTGTACTCATGCATTCCAGCCAAAGCTGAGGAGCCAAGAGTTGCTAGGCAACACCGTTCTCTGGTTGATTATTGCAATAGTAGTAATAAAACATGCATTTTTGGTCTTCTCCTTTGCTTCATAAGAAACCATGTGCTAATAAAATGATATTAGTCAGAAGCTGAAGTATATTATGTTTCTGTACGCCTAATAATGACTACATATAAGTAGCTATATTTCTCTTTTTTATGTATAGTCTAATACGAACAACTACATCATAAAGAAAAAAAGTATAACAAATACACAATAAAAATCCCACCTAAATATATATTTAGTGATTAAAATAAAGTAAATGTGGAAAAAAGAGACCTAATTACAGAAGAAATGATACATATAATAATACAAATAATATAAGATCAATTTAATTTTTAAGCTTATTCATTAAATGTAAACATATTACATTACTCATAAATTTCAAAAAGAAATATATTTCCTTTGGGCTCAACCCAGTCATCTTCTATAAATGCTGACTTTCATTTATTTTTTATAATCCTTACAAAATGGACAAAATATGGTGGAAATCGATATCTTCTTAGAATAAGCTTCAAATAGGAGGAGGAAGGTGTGCTGTAAATGTTTGCTGCCTTGAGATATTTGTAAAAACAATGGAGGAATACAAATAAATAAACATAAACATATATTCAATCTCAACCACATCAAAGAATTTTCCAGCATCCAGCAGTATTAGAACAGTTCATTCCAATTTACATATATCAGTGTCCATAATATCAATCACCCGATGAACATTGTTAGATGCTTGTCTATTTTTTATAAATCCAGATGGAGAATGGATAAATTATTGATGGAAATATTTTCTGAAGCTTCCTGCCTTGCTTTCACTTAATATTTAGCATCCATATTAAACAAAGACATTGGTCTATAGTTTATGTATCAAGTGTGGGGGAGGGTCTTTTTCACATTATATATGTACTATAATATAATATGATAAAGGAAATACAAAAATTTACAACTTTGATTATAAACCCCTAGCAATATACATTATGTAAAAATAGACCTATAAAAGTGTTGTAACATTCAGCTGGAGGTCTATCCAGTCTATGAGTTTTCCCGATTTTATAGATTGCAGTCCCCCCATGATTTCTGGGGTTGTGCCAATTTATTTTTATCTTCTAGGGAATGGTCTTGTCAATATTCCCCAAGAAATTAATAATTTTCTGCTTGATTTTAGGCATTTGTAGTTTTAAGAATCAGTATAAAAATTACAACACTAATGATTAGTTATTCTGTCACAGTCTATAATAGTCCATCATTGGCCTGAAGTACAGATAAAATGTTGTAGCTTTTTCTCATTCATGCAATAAGCCAATAACTTTCCTCACATAATGCCCAATATTTCTAGTTAATACATTTCTCAATGTAGAAGTCTCAGTTTAAGCTTTGCTGCTATTAAAGCTTGATATGATTCATTTGTGGGACTTCTAGTATATAGCAAAACTGAATCTTTAATCATCCTTTCTAATGGCATAAGATTAGCGTATCTAAGTCTCTCTTTTTTTGCTGAGGTAAAAACAGTAATGGATCTCTTGATTGATGCCTTTAAATGCCTTAAATGTATCCCAGAGATTTAACACATTAATAGAGTCCCAATTTATTTTTTTTTAAAAGATCAAATTTCCTTCTTAATATATTCCACAATGATCATCTCTTAGGGAAGAAATATTCAATATTCTAAAACTAGCTGATTTTTAATTGGGAGAGCATTAGAGCACAGTCAGAGTTTGAAGTGGAGCCTATTGAATAGTTCATAACTTCATTAAATAAAGAAGAAGGGATTGAAAAAATATATAATAAGAAACAATTTTTGTATTTGTGAACTATGTAGATGTATATGTGAAAAAAGTATATTCTCTACAAATTAATGAAAAAATAGCATGTTAGCTTAAATCCCAAACTATATATATTCTACAATTTAACTTTGAATCTTTATTAAATTAAAATCTGTAGCACAGATTATAAACTGATAATTTGTAGAATATAGTTTAAAGAAATAGCTATGAGATATTATTTAATGGATCTATGCAAGTTAACCATAATAGTGGACAGTAGCTATCCTTAGTATATATTAAAAAAAGCTTTAGCGTTCATATTTCATATCAACTTTAAGATTGCTGTTAAATGTAATGGCTACCAATATATTTGAGTCTATATCTATTCTTAGCAATCACATAGTTAGATTTTCTCCAGAAAAATCTGTCCCCAACCTGGTGTACCAACATCACTACAATTACTTCCATCCATCTTGCTTCTAATTATCCTCTTTTTCTCTTTCCTTTTACCATCCCCAGCATCAGAGCTTTCTCCAAACAACAATGGTCCTTGCATAATGTAAGCATAATGTAAGCAAAATGTTATAATTTGAGCCTAGTAATTTCTGTCTCAACCTGAAAATTCTGACTTTGATTTGTTCTATCCTGCTTCTTTTAAGGCCAACTTTTCACTTCTATAATGTCACGAGGAAAACAACTGCCTGCTGATCTCTGTAGGCATAGACACATCATGACATCTGAATATATTTTCTAAGGTTTTTATTGCTACTTTATCAACCAATAGTTTGAAGCATATATTTGATTGCCATTTACTTTATTGTTGATAGTTGATGTTAAAAACAATAACACAGAAATTGCCCACTACTTCAGTTTCTTCATTGTCAGTTTTAAAGCTTTTTTTTGTACTTGCTGTCATTAGTTTAATCTCCTTTATATTTCATCTTGGTCCTATTTTTTCACTATGCCTCTTGATTTTTATAATACTAGAATTTCCAGATATCTGCATTTTCAGCTATCAGCATAGTGTCACCAGTACAGTGTGGGTTATTTATATTTCTACCTTCAATATTTAAAGGCACACTCATCTTTTAATCCAACTGCCCTCAATACAGTGGTGAAATCCTACCGGTTTGCACCGGTTTGGGCGAACCGGTAGTGATAAAAGCTACCGGTTTGGCGAACCACTGGTAAAAAAAAGCTAGTGGTTGGTCTGAACGAAATACCGTTTGGTATTTCCGATGATCAGCTGTGCCACATGATTTAAAATCAAGAAATCCTACTTTCTAGTGAATCTAAATCAAGCGGCACAGCTGTTCCCCCCTTGCTGTTCTACTTACCTTCCCGAGCCTCCTTTTTCCATGTGCAGTGCGTGTTTGGCGCGTACTGCACATGCATGCGCATGCAGCGTGCATTTGGCACGCACTGCGCATGCATCACACAGGGCACACTTGGCACGCACCACACATGTGCAGGCAGCGAACCGGTGGCAAACCAGGGAGAATTTCACCGCTGCCTCAATATATATTCAGCATATAGTTTGAATTAATAAATAGCACAAATAGCCTTGTCTCTTTCTTTGGTTGATCTGCTGTCAGTTTAACTATTTTATGTTCCATCCATACTATGGCTTCCAGATTGGTTTTTAGGTTTTGTATGGTGGACAATGAAATATTTTCATTTTCCTAAGACCATTCCATAGCTTGATAGTTTACACACTCAAAGGCCTATAATCGATGATGCCCATTTTGACTTCTTTTTAATATTCATTGGCATTCTCAATTATCCAGTATGCGACTGCAATGATAGCCTTTATTCCTCAGAAGTTTTTGAAATCAGTTTGAAATCTGGCATCTCTTTTTCCATGTAAAGCTCTTATCTCTGCTGTATGAACTTAAAGATCATTTTGCTAACGTGAAATCAAGGATAGTGCATGAATATTTGCACACTCTGTTAAATCTCCTTTCTTTAGTTTTGATATGTAAACTTGCCTCTTCTAATCTGTTAATCACTGCATGATCAGATTTGCTGAAATAATTTGGTTATAATGTTTACAGATTCTTCTTCTGTTTGTCATATTTCTTTATTTTAGTGCTTTATTTTAGTACCACTACTACTATAATTCGCTCAATCTATAATGAAAAAAAATCTTCATTATGTAAGCTGTTCTTGCGTTATAATTATATCAGGCTGCTATTTCTTCAAATTTTTACATATTTGACTCTTTTTTTTTAACCTTAACTTTACATTCTTGCTGATTATTTGAAAGTGACATGTCTCCATGTAGACAGAATAGATAGCCATGAACATCAAAAGTGACATATAAACAACAATACTGCTCACATTAATAGTGTAAAAACTCAGATGAGAATCTTGATGTGTTAACTTTCAGTGTTTAATTTCTAAAAAGAAATGTTTGGGGCCTAAATTCATGATTAAGTTATAGAATTGGAAAACATTCTGGAAATTAAATTAATCTGTAATGAAATATTATTTAAGTTGTTCTAATATACCAAGCAGACCAACTTTTTCAAGGAATATCCAGTATCATGATACATATATTAATTTGATTCAATTTGATCGATAATATTCTGCAACTCATCAGAGAACAAAACAGAATCTTCTGCCATTAATTTCAACTCAGATTAAAAAAAACAAAACCCAACAATATGCTTTTTTTTAGTAGCTAATTGGCTTATGGCAGAACCAACAGGTTGGGTTTAGTAATAGTTTAAACAAACTCAAAACTCTATACAAACATCAAAACTTGTCTTAGGCAAAGGGATTATAGGAATTATTTATTCTACTTCAATATTAAATCTCTTATGGACAGCTGCTTTGGAGTATGAACCAAAAGATCTGAATGAGATTTCAGCTCTTAATTTTTGTCAATTACGTTCTTATTTTATTGTGAGCTTCTCTCCTCCTCAAATTCATTCATTCCCACATATACTTCAAAGGGGGAATCAGCAGATGCTTGATTTACATTTCAAAGGATTGTGCTATCCTTCTGTCTAATGCAAGATCTTAATATATTTGAAAATGGATAATATAACTAAAGTTTGTTGCTCCCTGTTTCTAAATAATGTGAAAGTTAAATCATGAATTAGATTTAACTAAGATTTTTCAACAGTTTCTTCCAGCAATATGGTCAGTTGACAGCCTTTATAGAGAGTGATCTGCTATTACAATTGCTTTCTCTTATTAAACAACTGATGAGTGTACTGTCCTCCTTTCTCTTTGGACAAACAAAGAGAAGTGCCACAGGCAAAAAGTGCAAAAGTGCCATAGGCAAAAAAAGTAACAGGTTGAATCAGCAGAAATCTGATTTGTAGCCAAGCAAAGCTTTTCAACCAAGAACTAAAAAAAAAGGCAAAAGAATGAAAGTAGCAGAAGAGTCTACAAAATAGACAATAAAGTCATGAAAAAGAGTAAGGCTACATAGTGTTCATTCAATGGACATAAAGTGATACTTTTCTTGAATCTGAGGTCACCCTTCTAAAAGGGTCAGGACCAGGGGTGGGATTCAGCCAGTTCAGACCGGTTCGGGTGAACCGGATGTTAATTTTAATCTGGTTTGCTGTACTGGTAGTTGCAAGGACTGGCTGACCCTGCCCACACCACCCAGCCCCTCCCAGGAGTCTCCATGAGGCCCATTTTGGATGGTAGATAAATACAGGGCCTGCATGGAGGCTCTGGGAGGGCAAAAAATGGGCCTACTGGAAGTCTGGAAATGGGCCAGTTTCTAGCCTCCAGAGGGCCTCCAGAGCCCAGAGGAGGATGTTTTCACCTTCCTAAAGGCTCAAGGAAAGCCTTTGGATCCTGGGGAGGGTGAAAAATGGGCCTACCAGAAGTACCGGAAGTCTGGAAATGGGCCCATTTCTGTCTCCGCAGGACCTCCAGAGTCCGGGAGAAGCCGTTTTCGCCCTGGGAAAAATGCCTCCCCTCCCCAGAGCCTGGGGAGGGTGAAAATCATTCCCCTCACCATGGTACAGGAGGCCACGCCTCCATGGCCACACCCACCCAGCAACCAGACAGCTAACCAGTTGCTAAAATTTTTCAATCCCACTCCTGGTCAGGACCAAAGAATAACCAAAACCAAAGAAATTAATTAAATATTATAGACAGATGGATAGTATATATAGATAATCTGATCTCTAAAATTAGTGGATATGTTATCTGAAAACCAGTTGATGGTTGTTTTTTTACTAGCAGGAAACATTTAAAGGAATTGGAAACAAAGCCAGGCGAATCCATCAAACACTTTCCTTAATTTGCAATAAAAAAAAAAAAACCACCCTGTAATGTGCCAGCCTTAATACTGAGATAAATCAGGGCGTAGCTATGGGAGCACAATATTTTATGCTATTCTATTTTTCTGCTAAAAAGTGTTGAATTCTACTTTAATATATCCATCTAAGAGCCTTGGTGGCACAGCAGACTAAAGTGCTGTTAAGTAGCACCAGCTGCCTGCAATTACTGCAAGTTCAAATCTCACCAGGCTCAAGGTTGACTCAGCCTTCCATCCTTTCGAGGTAGGTAAAATGAGGACTCGGATTGTGGGGGCAATAAGCTGACTTTGTATAAAAAAGAACACCACTGGGGGGGGGGGCAAAGCCCTACTAAGCAGGTATATGCAAAAGTATGTGTTCTGTCCCCGTCTCACACACACAAACCAGCAGTCGACCAAGAGTTAAAATAAACCAGTAGACAAGAATTTCCTTTAATAACAGAATTGGCAGCAACCCAGTGGCTGCTTGCCAACAGTTTTTTACTTACAAAGGTAGGTTTATCTCCTCCGACCGAAAACATCAAAGTCCCCAAAAGCCAAAGAATAGTCAAGTCCAGTCCAAATAATCAGTCCAAGCAGAGCATATAACAAAGTTCCAGAAATGCAGAATGACTTGCTAGCTTTCAGTTTTGTCCATAACAAAGCCTGAATGGCCACTACACCCCCTTTTATCCCCTGTGGGGTGTGGTCCAGTGACTCAGCTTAATCTCTGGCACGCCTCCTTCTCTGCTGCGTGCGTTTGTCTCTCCGACACTGTCGGGGATCCAGCCAAGACTTATCTCTGTCGCTGTCTAACTGTGGCTGCTCAGAAATGCCTGGCTCCTGACATATCTCTTCTCCTTCGGATGACACCTGAGGCATTGCCAGAGAGGAGGATCCTGGAGAGGGAGGCCTTGCCAATTCCCCTCCTTTACTTTTGGAGTCTTCTCCCTCCGATAAGACGGGCTCGGGGGTCGGAGTCACAACAGTATGAAGGCTATTGCTTAAGGCATTGTAAGCCGCCCTGAGTCTCCGGAGAAGGGCAGCATATAAATCGAACCAATAAATAAATAAATAAATAATAAATCTGTCTGGGCCCTAAGTACCCTATTTTGGTCAAATATAAGTATTAACTTGAAAAGGCTTATTTGCGAGTCTTTTCCATTTTACACAAGGAGAAAAAAAAAGAACAGTCAAATGATTCAGAAAAAGCATATCCTATTGACACTCAATTAACTTTTTTAAATCAAGGAGCTGAGCCAGATCAACTTGTGCTGAAAATTAAACAGATAGGAGAAATTAATGCCTGATTTAATCTTTTCAATGACTTTCTTTCTACAAATGCATTAGTGTAGGATTATCAAATCTGGGTTGAAAAAATTCAGGCCATCACTGGATGGTATAAATGGCAAATAGAACACCCTTAACTCTTTGCTGCCATCTAATGTTCATCTGGATTTTTTCTGGCTCATACTGTATCTAATAGTCCTAAAATAATGTAGCTACCTCCTTCAAAGCTCAAATAATTCTATATTCTTTCTGATTTGATTGGAAATGTAAATAAAATCATTTCAGGGTCTACTATAAATGAACAAATCTAAATGTTCTTTATTCTATATAATCAAGCAGGTGTAGATACATGTTTACGTTTATAGCAGGTGTGAACACTTATCTGAACACTGTACACAGAATTTCAGTGCATGATTGTAGGGTTGTGTGTTTACCTTCTATTTGTGATGTGAAGCAGAAAATTACTTTTAAGTGTTCAGCCTACCAAGGATTTGAGCCTTCAAACGGTGGGCCTTTTGCACCCCCTACTGATTCTTTTTCATGTCATGTTTTCTTAAAATCAATAAACTTTACAATACCAGCAATTGTGCTTGACTTAACATCCTATAAAAAAATTATCTGACCTAGTTGTATTAGTTGAGGCCTCTCAACTAATTCAGAGAAGACTAACTTAATATTTAATGAAAAAGCAACATTTAAATATAGTGCTAAACGGTAACACTATAGAAGAATTCAAAATGTTAGGACCATAACAGATATTTAAATACCTTCTTTCAGATATCTTTAGAACCCTCCCATTGTGTAGAAACTTTCCAAATTTGGCTAATGCACTCAAATTTTCAGTTATTAATCTAATGTGAGCACGAGCAGTTTGCATATTTCCAGGGAAATTCTAAGGCAGCTTCCAGTGTGTTTGGGTAATGAACAATCTATGTTATCTGTATCGTTGTTTGGGGCTGTACAATAATCAGTTTCAGATAGGAATTAAATATTAAACACAATGCCACAGATGATAAATGAAGACCTCACTTATTTTTAAGCACTGTTTTGACCATCACTGAAGAATCTCTAAACACATATTGATTTCTATTCTCTTGCCATACATGAAACTTCATTCATTAATAATACAATCCAGTTTGCATTGTATATTTGCGTGTGAGACATAAATGAGGGTGCTGAGATGAGCATTGAATTACTATATTCTGAGCCTTAATAATTTGCATGGTCTTATCATAGTGCATTATAATGTCATATCCGGCTCACAGAAGGTTGACAGGTAAATCAGGTATATCCTTCCTTAGCAGCATTTACACACAGTCCCTTTGAACAGCAGGGGTAATATCAACTGTAGGAAAACTTTAAACCACATTAACAATAGAGCATGGCACAGCTACCAGTTCCATTAATTATCTATAGAAAATAGAATGCGTAATTAAGTGGCTATGTGCTATTTGAATTGAAGCCTCCTGTTGCAATATTTTTGTTTACGAAGAAGCAGAATTTTAATGGAGCATAAAGGAAAGTTTGATACTCAAATCAGACATTTGAGTGATTACAATTGGGTATGTAAATTCACATTCATGGCTGACCAACATCATCAACAAGCAGTTGCAAAAGGAAAAGCCAAAAACTTCTCAGCATTTTATATATCCAAGTAAGGATGCAATGTTTGAGGCAACCAAAATTTGATACAGGAAATCTGGCATAACTTTCGCTATTAAAGACGCAATAGACAGAATCAGCAGTAGAGAGGGTAATAAAATGCCAGCATTTATTTAATAGAAGCTGAAGTCCTCGAACCTTAAACTTACAGTATATATCATTAAGATATACTGGGTGTGGAAACCCTAGATTTGGACCTGAAGCTGAAAAACGGCAAAGACAAAAACTCTTTGCAGCAGTTTGAAGCTGCTGTGATTCTGCAGAAGGGGATTAGGAAACTGAAGAATTAACACAGATAATATCACTCTTGGCAGTGTTGAAACATACATCCATTACTTCTGTACAATGTCCATCATGCAATTTTTTGCATATGTGTAAGCAGTGGTATGCAGACTAGAGGAAAACTGTTAGAAATAACAAGGCAAAGAAATTAAAGGCATGAGATTAAAAAGAAAAAAAGGAACACAGTAAAATCGAGTTTACACCAAACATTGTTGCTTCTCCAGCATTTAAAGACTGCTTCATACATGGCTTTTTGTTTTTTACTCTCATCTTTCTCTTTTTCAGGGTCTCATCAACTCCACCTAACCACAACTTCCTTGATCTTCTCTTGTTTTACCACACATATTTTTTTTAGTAGTCCATTTCTCCTGCCATCAACTTACTTTTATGTTTCTTTCTTTTATGTTTCTAAATATGAGGCCCAAATCTCATATTTACATAAAAATGTTATTTTACTTCTTATGAAAAACAATTATTCCCCACAATAAACCATTCGCAACCCACAACATTTCCATATTTTGAAATTTTTCCATCCTTGTTTACTTCTTAGTATACGTTCAACCAAGGTACACTAACTCGCAGATGTCTACTTCATTTTCTCCAGCCATCACAACTACTTTGGGTTTTGATGTGTCAATTTTCAGATCCATGCTCCTTATTACAAGTGAACATTCAATGCAAATCCTTCAGATTCTCAGCCAACAATAGAACAACATTGGTATATAAAAGTCCATGTACATTCATGTCTCAACCAGAACAGTATTTTTCTACTACTAATATGTTATAAATTCTTCTGAATGCTTTTTGAATAAAGCGCAGAGTAAAAATTATCCAAAGAAACACAAGAAGTAAATATCCTTTACTAGACCTAAGTGAAAAATCTCCATGTTAAAACAAAATCTAAGTGCAACTTGCACAGACTAGACAGACTTTCTAAATGTTAAATGGGCCCCAACTTCCAAAACATCTACATATAGAGAATTCTTCCAATCATTTGATGCTCAATTCATTCATTTTCTTTCATCACAATCAAAAGAACTCTACTGTATTACTGCCTCTTAAAAGTAATATAAACACATACATAATTGTTCCTAAAGTGTAGTGTTTGAAGTACTCTATGGAACCAGTATATCATAATGGAAAACATATATTTGTCCGTCAATTTACTCAATCTGAACACAGATGTAGCATTTTCAAAATGTTATGGTGGATACTACATACATTAACCAAGTTTCAGAAACACCTTGTTCATGTAATCTAGTTCAATTTTTATAAGATTCACTGAAATGCAAAATGTTATCTCATCCACTGAAACGTTGTTTGATATTATATATAATTCAGTTACAGTAAACTAAAATGACATTAAAAATAAAGTGATATAATAATGAATATAGTAATTTAATGGTTCTTTTTTTCTGGGAAAGAAAGCATTAAATATCATTTTCAAAAAGCATTTACAAGTCTACACTGCTGACAAGTGGACAGTAAGAGAACCTATATATTTCTGTGACAACAATGAAACATTTTTCATTTTTCAGATGGGCAGATAATAGCAGTTATCTAACAGCCCGCTTGAATGTATCTACTCTCAATCTAAACATATTCAAGGAAAATGTACTGGTATTTTCATTCTTCTGCAAGTATCTGATTCATTAATTCCACATGGAAAGCACTGCATAAGTCATCATACAATTCATTAAAGGCTTGGCTCAGATGCATTCAGTATTTGAAAGTTGAGCAAGGTCCTTGGAAAAGCTAGTAGCTGGTAATATTATGTTTTGCTTTGGAATATCAAACTTTATACAGAATTGTACATACACTTTTCATTTACTTACATATTCATTAATCCGTAACCCATCCTGTGCTCAAAAGCATTGGGTGTCTTGGAGTGCTGTACAGTTGCATTGCTTATTCATCTTCCATTTTTTTAAGCCAATAATGAAGCAAATAAAAGTGATGTAAGTCAATACTGGAGTTAATTTATGAGATAAAGTAAAACTTTCTTTAAGAAAGGCTCAACTTCTGGTTACTTCAGGTACCTATCTGTACTTTTCTTGGCACTAAAAAGTTGTTTGATGTCACCTTTTTAGAATGTAGTTTGGACTTCTCCGTCAAGTCGACAAACTTGCTATTTTCATATATTCACCCATCCAAGTACTAAGTTCAACCTGCTCTACTTTTCAGAAGCATTCAAGGGTAGCCAAGTGCTGCTATTTATCTGGACCAATTTCAGTATGGTCCTTGTTAAATCAAAAGGTAGAAAGGCTAAAGGCAAAATAGAAATACTAGAATAGTACTAGTAAAAACACTGAAACTGGGAAAATATACTAATCTTCACTTTAACACAAACCATAATGTTGGGGATTTTGGGGATTATGAATATATATCAAAAGGAAAATAAAATAATTGGTTTTGGAATAATGCCTGCATTGAATTTAATTTTAATATTTAATTTAATATTTAAATTTATATACTACCCTTCTCCCGAAGGATTCAGGGCGGTGAACAGCCAGAAGTAAAAAACATCAAATACAAAATATAAAAACAATTTAAAAATGAATTAAACAATTTGGCCGGACAGTTAAAATCTCCCATTAAAAATCCAAATTAAAATACACAATTGGAGAGATCAGGCCAGAAATTGAAGTTTCCTGTTCGGGCTTTCTCAGTTCCTCATGCAATAATCCTTGACCCATGATCATTATTGGAACAGGAATTTTGTGATGAAGCACCTATATGGCCAGACTTAACTTTTTATGGCAATCATTAAGGAAATCACACAATTGTAAATTCTGATCCATTCTCCTGAAGGGGTGTTTTTTTTTTACCAGAAACTGGCAAAAGCTGATGGAAACTAGTAAACAATGTCATAAATGATATCACATGACCATGGGACAACACAACTGGTCTTAAATGTGAACCAGCTGCCAAGTTGCCCAGAGATAGGAACAAACAAACAAACAAACAAACCTGAAATGTGATCATGTGACTGAGGGGAGGAGGGCAGCGAGATATTTTACAACAGTTGGAAGTGCTTTATAGGCCCTAAAGCAATTTTTCTGAAACTGTTGTAACTCTGGATAGTCATTAAACCTAGCTGCAAATTGATAGATTTTTCTGATTTCTCTTTTTTTGTCTCTTTTCCCAGGGACAAGTAAACCCTGCAGCAAGAAGATACAAGACTGTTGTTAAATAGATCATAATACCTTGGGAGCAATGAACAATCTATGGTAGTTATTTATGTGAACAGGAAGTAAAAAGTAGTTGGGAGACGAATGCCAAATTTCCTGGTGAGCCAAAATGTCTTCTTCCAAACTGTGTCTGAAGTTGAAACAGATCGGAATAAATTTTATTTATTTAACAAACTTCAATAGCAATATACTGTACTATATATACTATCAGAGGGATAGAATCAAGATATGTGAAATGTTAATACCACTTTATAATGCCTTGGTAAGGCCACACTTGGAATACTGCATCTAGTTTTGGTTGCCACAATGTAAAAAAAGATGTTGAGACTCTAGAAAGAGTGCAGAGAAGAGCAAGAAAGATGATTAGGGGCTGGAGGCTAAAATATATAAAGAACGGTTGCTAGGAAGGGGTATGTCTAGTTTGATGAAAAGAAGGAGTAGCGGTTACATGATAACACTGTTCCAATATTTGAGGGGCTGCCACAAAGAAGAGGGAGTCAAGCTATTCTCCAAAGCACCTGAGGGCGGGACAAGAAGCAATGGATGGAAACCAAAAAAGGAGAGAAGCAACCTAGAATTAAGGAGAAATTTCCTGACAATTAGAACAATTAATCAGTGGAACGACTTGCCTCCAAAAGTTGTAAATGTTCCAATACTGGAAGTTTTTAAGAAGAGATTGGATAACCATTTGTCTGAAATTGTATAGGGTTTCCTGCCTAAGCAGAGGGTTGGACTAGAAGACTTCCAAGGTCCCTTCCAACTAAACTATTCTATTCTATTCTATTCTATTCTATTCTATTCTATTCTATTCTATTCTATTCTATTCTATTCTATTCTATTCTATTCTATTCAAGATTCACAGAGCATGAAAGTCATATAGTCTCCCAATTAGTCTCCCAATGGGCAGCAGGGAGCTTACTGGCTGCTAAAAAAAAAGCCTAGAAACTAGCGGATTGGGATTTCACTGAACTAGGGCTGCATAAAAATCTTGGTTTACATAGGAAGAACCTGGCTAAAGAGAAATACACACACACACACACACACACACACACACACACACACACACACAATAAAGTAGAATAGCAAAAACACTTATATACCACTTTACAATGCTTTAAGCCCTCTCTAAGCAGTTTACAGAGTCAGCCTATTGCCCCCAACAATCTGGATCCTCATTTTACCCACCTTGGAAGGATGGAAGACTGAGTCAACCTTGAGCCTAGTGAGATTTCAACTGCCAAATTGCAGGCAGCGGGCAGTCAGTAGGAGTAGCCTGCAGTACTGCACTCTAAGCACTGCGCCACCATGGCCCATGAAAGCAGGTATGTTTGGACAATTGGAATTATTCTGTTTTTTTAATAAACAAGATAATTACACTTTTTCAAGGAAGATAGAAAAAGCTAACATTTCTGTCTGGAAATTATTCGTGTTTGTGTATATGTGTGGGTAATCACATAATTATTTTGGTCTGAAGTTAGATAATATTTTAATCTAAGTTTATTCAATTTAATCAATTAAACCTTCACAATTCTGATCAAATGCTGTACTTAAGTTCATTTTTAAAATTACATACCAAAAGTAGAAACATTACTGTAATTACATTTATCCACTTGATACTACTATTTAATAAAATACTTTTAATATTAGCACTAATATGAGTAGTAAGATGCTGTCAATAATATGCTCTAAAATATTGACAATAGCAGTTTAAAAAGAATTTCTGGAGGCCATTTAAAAAGATGTGCCTTAGTACTTCCAGATGATTGTAAATCCTCTGCTTGCAGATTTAATATTGACTTTTAAGGAGGACAAGAAAAATATATCTCAGGAAATTGGAAACAGAGTCTGTTTTCTATCCTATGCAATATACAATGTACTTCGATTCCAAAATGGACTACTAAGAGAGCCATCTCAAAGTATTTCTTCAGAAAATATTGATTGAATAAATTCTTGAATTTTTTTATCTACTTTTGTTACCTCCACAATATTTTCTGCAGTTTATTAAGATGGAAATGAAACATTGATATATGTATTGCTTTTATCTTGCTGATAATGGATTGAATTACCTCTGTATGAATTTTGATTTTCCAGGAAATTTGAAGCATATGGAATCCTTATTTGAATCCAGAATTGAGAATTTCCAAGTTAGTTCCTATGCCTTGTTTATCTTCTAAACACTTTTCAGAAGCATAAACTTTCTAAAACAAAAAACAGTTATATAGCATTTGCAGGAAGCCAGAACATAGATGTAATTGGTTGTAGAAAATTCAAATAATTCCTTAGGTGTATGGAAGTCGCATTATCTGGTGATAAGAAAATTAACTTTAGATCAAAACATTTAACATATAATTATCAAACATGATTCAATATTTTTCCACATTATAAAATGTAGAATAAAGAATCAAAGTATCCAAAACAAAAATAATTAGTGGATTTAGATTTTTAAAAATGGTATATATAATTACAATTTCAAGATATAATTAATTTAGTAAAACCTGTTTGGTTTGTTTGTTTCTTGGATTCCTCAGTAAGTTTTAAAGAGGGTTGGTTATTTATCTTTCTAGGTTGGAAAGTCAATACATTTGAGCATGTGTTAAGAAATAAGATTCGGTCATGCCCTGTGGCTTTCCGTACTGATTAGCAACATTTAATATTGTTAATAAGAGATGTAGTGAGTAATTTAGTACGGCAGTTGAGATTTAGAGATGTTAATGTGATTTTAAATTATATTCCTAAAATTTGGAATTTCTTTCTTTTTTAAAAAAACCTTTAGATCTACCATGTTTGGATTGTTGAAGAAAACATTATGTTTCTAGAAAGATATTTGTATACCTGAGACCAAAACGAAGACTTTATGAAATATACGGTATGTACTCAATTTTGAATAGACTCTCTTTTGATACAGTGGAAAGACCAGACAAATGATTCCATGAGACTCAGTTTTAACTTGTTTTATTATTTTTAATCCTGCATTCTATCTATTTTTCCTTTTACTCTCTGTAACATACATTACAGAATACAGGGTAAATATATGTCGCGCCATCAGAGGTGGGTTCTACTTCAGTGGTGGGTTGCCCCCGGTTCGCACCGGTTCTATAGAACTGGTAGTAAAACTGGCTGGAGGCTCCGCCCACTGACACCGATGTCATCAAAACGCTTCTGCGCAGAAGCTTCTGCGCATGCATGTGGCCTTGTTCTACTTACCTTTAATTTAATTTAATTTAATTTAATTTCCAATTTATATACCACCCTTCTCCCTGAGGACTCAGGGTGGTGTACAGCCAAGATAAAAAACATAGAATACAAATATTAAAACATTTAAAAATATATATAAATTTTGGCCCGAAAGTTAAAAAATCACAGACTAATTAAAAGAATTTAAAAATTTCTTCTTAAGCCAACCCGGCTTGCTGGAAAAGATGGGTTTTCAGGGAACGACGGAATGCATTGAGGTCATGGATTCTCCTTATCTCAGGGGGAAACTGATTCCAGAGGGTGGGAGCCCCCACAGAGAAGGGCCTCTCCCTGGGGGCCACCAGCCTACATTGTTTGGCTGATGGCACCCTGAGGAGGCCCTCTCTGTGGGAGTGCACGGGTCGATGGCAGGTCATCGGTAGCAGCAGGCAGTCTCGGAGATAGCTAGGCCCTATGTCATGGAGCGCTTTAAACCAACACCTTGAAGCGCACCCAGAAGACCACCGGGAGCCAGTGCAGTTCACGCAGAAGCGGTGTTACATGGGAGCGCCATGTTGCTCCCATCACTACCCGCGCTGCTGCATTCTGGACCAGCTGGAGCCTCTGGGTGCTCTTCAAGGGGAGCCCCATGTAGAGAGCATTGCAATAGTCAAAGCGAGAGGTGACGAGGGCATGAGTGACTGTGCACAAGGAATCCTGATCGAGAAAGGGCCGCAACTGGCGAATCAGGCGAACCTGATAAAAGGTCCCCCTGGTAACAGCCGTCAGATGTTCCTCCAAAGACAGCTGCCTATCCAGGAGGACTCCCAGATTGTGAGCCCTTTCAGTGGGGGCCAAAGACTCGCCCCCAATAGTCAGTGATGGAGTCAACTGACTATATCGGGATGCCGGGAGCCACAGCCACTCAGTCTTGGAAGGGTTGAGCTTGAGCCTGTTCCTCCCCATCCAGATCCGCACAGCCTCCAGGCACTGGGACATCACTTCAAGGGCATCGTTGGGGTGGCCTGGGGTGGAGATGTACAGCTGGGTGTCATCAGCGTACTGATGGTATCTCACCCCAAAGCCACGGGTGATCTCACCCAGCGGCTTCACATAAATGTTGAACAGAAGGGGCGAGAGGACCGATCCCTGCGGCACTCCACAGATGAGAGGCCTCGAGGTCGACCTCTGCCCCCCTGCCAACACAAACTGCGACCGGTCGGAGAGAAAGGAGGAGAACCACCGCAACACAGTGCCTCCCACCCCCAACTCTTCCAGCCGGTGCAGCATGATACCATGGTCGATGGTATCAAAAGCCGCTGAGAGATCTAATAGGACCAGAACAGAGGAATAACCCCTGTCCCGAGCCCTCCAGAGATCATCCACCAACGCGACCAATGCCGTTTCCGTGCTGTGCCCAGACCTGAAACCCGACTGGAACAGATCTAGATAGGATGTTTCCTCCAGGAATTGTGGAAACTGTTGCACGACCACACTCTCAACAACCTTCACAATGAAGCGAAGGTTGGAGACAGGACGATAGTTAGCCAATATTGCTGGATCCAGGGACGGCTTCTTGAGGAGAGGCCTCACCACCGCCTCTTTCAGGGCAGCGGGGAAGTGACCCTCACTCAACGTAGCATTAATGATGCCCAGCCTCGTGTAACCTCCCGGGAAGCCAGTACCAACCAGGAGGGACACGGGTCCAGTAAACATGTGGCCGCACTAAGTCTCCCCAAAATCCTGTCCACATCATCGGGAGTCACAGCATCAAACTCCTCCCAGATAACATTCTCAAGACTGTTCCTCGTCACCCTGCCCTGATCTACCCAGTCAGAGTCCAAATCCCCCTGGATCTGAGCGATTTTGTCATACAGGTATTGTCCGAAATCCTCCGCCCTGCCTTCTAAGGGATCCTCCTGCACTCCCAGATGGAGCAGGGAGCGGGTCACCCTAAACAGAGCGGCCGGACGATTCCCTGATGATGCAATAGAGGCGGAAAAATAGTTAGACTTTGCCGTCTTTTTCACCACTAGGTAGGCCTTAATATGCGACCTTACCAGTGTTCGATCAGATTCAGCAAGACTGGCCCTCCAACCGCTCTCCAGGCATCTTTTCCGGCACTTCATTTCCCTCAGCTCCTCAGTAAACCAAGGAGCCACACGGGATCGGCATCGGGTCAGAGGCCGCAAAGGCACGACTCAGTCCAAGGCCCCACCAGCCGCCCGATCCCAGGCGGCTACCAGGTCCTCGGCCGAGTCATGTGCTAGATCCTCAGGAAATGGCCCAAGCTCCGTCTGGAACCTATCAGGATCCATCAGGCACCTGGGGCGGATCCATCTAATTGGGTCCGCCTCCTTGCGGCGAGGGGTCGCGGTTCGAAGAAGGAGTGAGTGGTCAGTCCATGACAAGGGTTCCATGTCTATATCCCCTATAATAAGACCACTCAACCACTGGCCAGAGACAAAAATCAAGTCCACAGTGTGACCTCCCCTGTGAGTAGGGCCATGAACTAACTGGGTCACATCCATGGCCGTCATGGAAGCCATGAACTCCCGAGCCACTTCAGACATTTCACCAACGGATGGCAAGTTTTGATTTTTTTTTTTTTGATTTTTGATTTATATGCCGCCCTTCTCCGGAGACTCAGGGCGGCTTACAATGGGTTAAGCAATAGCCTTCATACTTTTGTATATTTATACAAAGTCAGCTTATTGCCCCCACAAACTGGGTCCTCAATTTACCTACCTTAGAAAGGATGGAAGGCTGAGTCAACCTTGAGCCTGGCGAGATTCGATCTTACTTTAATTGCAGACAGCTGGTGTTAATCACAATGCTATCAGTCTGCTAAGCCACCAGGCCCTTCTTGAAATCACCCATGACTAAAAGCCTGGGTGTATCTACTGCCACCGTGGCTATCACGTCGAGTAGCTCAGGTAGGGCTGTTGCCATGCGGCAGGGAGCCAGGTACATAAGCAACAAGCCCATCTGGACCCCACGGCCCCACCTCACAAGGAGGGACTCACATCCGGCTATCTGAGGCACAGTGGTCTCCCTCGGACCCAGATCCTCGTTGATAATAACCGCCACCCCCCCGCCCCTCCCCTGGGCCCTCGGCTGATGGAATGCTCTGAAGCCTGGTGGGCACATTTCAACCAGAGGGACGCCACCCTCCGGGCCCAACCAGATCTCCGTAATACCCGCCAGGTCTGCTCCTCCCTCTTGTATAAGATCGTGAATGAGGGGGGCCTTATTGACCACGGACCTGGCATTGCACAGCATCAGCCGAAGGCCCAGCTCCTGAGTATCTAAGCCACCTAGTATCCGAGCAGAGCCTTGGGGACCGGGGCAAGCAATTGCTCTCAGACAGCGAGTGCGATCCCCCAACACCTGGTACCTTTACTACCAGTTCGCAATGGTTCAACCCTGACGTTCTGATGATGTCAGGGTTGGTGCGTGGAGCCTCCCGCCGGTTTTACTACTGGTTCTATAGAACTGGTGTGAACTGGGGGCAACCCACCACTGTGCACCATACATTTGACAATGGTTCCTCATCAGCATAGATACTGATTTGAAAACACGCAGACAGTGGGAAGAGAAAGGTGAACAATGATAGTGAAACATGCATAATATTGTCACACAATATTGGTGTATTTATCTGAGTCAGACATTAGGATGCTACTACATAAATCTGTTGTGTGCTAACATCACCACACACATTGTAGACTTTGCTGCATGCACTGCCATGTAGATATAAATTGTAAACAGGAATAAGCAGATAAGTCAGTACCAGAATGCTTCTTTCTATAGTGAGTGGATAGTGCCATTTTTCTGCTGAGAGCTTTAAGAAATGGGTGGGAGGCCTAGTTTAGAAAGCCCAATCGATTTACAATGTACTGCACCTTTAAGGAAACTGCCTTCTATTGTGAGAGAAAAAGGAAGGACTGGGATATTCACTTAATGAGGCCAGCAGTTAAATTATTCTTTCACCTGTGCCTGTAAGCAGTTTCCTAATGATGAAAGTAAAGCTGTAAAAAGTTCACAGTGTTTTTGTGTTGTTGAATCCCTCAGAAGAGAGGAAAATCTACCCTTAGAGCTCCCTTACTGGTGGAAGAGTTGGCTGCAAGTTTGTTTAAACCAGAGCTGAAAAGGATCCTGCTTGGAAAAACCCTGAAGAATCAGCTTTTGAATTTAGGACCGGCACTGTGTTTTAGCAGAGGCTATATACTTAAGAACCTCCTGCAGAGAACTCCTGAAAAGTGTTGCATTAAGTCAATTGACTGGTATAGACGGATTGCCTAATAGCCTATCCATCCAGTCTAGAAAAAGAAAATAACACTATTGGCAAGACACATAAAAGGCAAACTTAACTATAGAGACAGACAAATCTGGAGACAATTTATTTAATATAAATCACACTTGACTTCAAAAGCAGTTATTTACATTCTTAAATCCACTCAGAGGGTAAGCCAATAAAATTCCATTTAGCAGCACATAGTTTCTTGCATATTATTCTTGTTCTTACTATGGATTACTTATATATGCCAGATCCAATCTACTTATATATGGATTGTCATATATAAAAAGTTGGATTTGGCATGTTCTGTCACATAGAAATGCCCATAAATCATCACTTGGTTATTCCTCCTTCTTATTAACCTATTATTTACATTATTTTACAGGTAGAAATTTAGGGAAAGAATTTACTATCAGATAAGAGGATGCTTTTATGAAAGAACTTTACACTTCTTCATGTTCATAAAGGCATTCCTTCAATGTTGGGAATAGGTAGACATTGCATGGTGCCAAAACCTGGACCAAATGAGGGCCGTAATCAAACAGTGGATTTCAACTTCATTATTATGTTTTGGTGGTTCATAAATTAAGCTGCAGTTCACAATAAAAAGCACCTAATGGGGAGAAGATTTCATCCACTACTTGGCTTCTTCCCTCTCCATCTATAAACTCATTCACCATAAATAAAGAAATAAAAACAATGAAGAATAACACCAATACCACCACAGCAAATAATATTTCACCAAAATTAGAAGTATTCAATACTTAAGAACTCTAAAATGGTTTCCTAAATATGTCTGAAACAAAATGGTCTTAATTGAAGATGGCAAGACATAAATAGATATCACTGTAAAAAGGCTCACTGAGCAAAAAAAGGCATTTCTAATGAATTCTGTTTCAATCAGCTCTAAAATAGACTGTTTTACATAGCCATCTCCAGCAAGTCTCATTGGTGGTGGCATCACTATGCAACTCTTATGGATTTTTACATCTCAATCTCTGAGGCAATTCTGTAAATCATGAGTTTGCATTGTGACATGACTCATACTTGATCAGTTCTTCATACCTTGTGAATAGCTCTGTAGTGGAGTCTGAGACATGAGAAGCTATACAAAGCTGCTTAAAAAGATTCATTGTGTTTATGCTTTATGTGTGGATGACTAACTAAAAAGCCTAGAGCTAAAATATATCAAAGTAGTACACAATATTCCATAGTTTTAGTAAATATTCTTTGCAGTGGGTTTGCTTAGAAAACATGTTAACAGTAAGAAAAAAAATGTGCTTAGATCTGAAATACCCTCTTAGATCCAAAATATTTGGATTTGTAAAGCTTGCACTTTTGAATATGTACTTATTTCAGTTGCCATATTAATTTACTCTGCAAATTATTTATATTCAAGCTTTGCAATAAAATACTAAAAACTATTGGAAATGAATCACCTAAAATTATAGGCTAATGGTATCAGCTGCATTAACAGAAGGCCATGTGCGCAATAAAAATTATGGATAGGGTTATCTTTGCTTTGCAAAGTCATTTTTTGAGCATCAACTCTCTGTTATCATTTTATGGCAATACAGTTTCCTGCCAAATGTTAGGAATTATTTAACATTTGGCAGGACATAGTATTGCCATCGAATTATCAGTTGCATTACAATGATGTAATAAACTGAGATTTTCTTTTAGGAAATTTGAAAGACAAAAAAATGATAGGGTTGTATGGCAACATACAACAGTGTGCTGGAGGAATAGTTTATTGTCTTATGGAAAGAGGTTTCTCACATACAAAGTGGATCTCATCAGTGTGCTCATCATAATTCATGGAATTAAGAGTTATTGGCACAAAACAGAGGGTTTTTTTTCTTAGTTTAGAAATTTTTATTTATCTGGAGCTAACAAACCAGGATCCCAGGTTTCAACTTTACACTGAGCCAACAACTTACTCCCTAAACCTAGGACTGACATTTTTAAAAAAACATATCAAGATATTACAACCCCACAGAGAAAAGCTATGATGGCACTACACAAGAATGTTATGATGTTACAAATGTTTATCAACCTTACATTGTAATAACCTACTTAGTTTAGTGAGAGTTTCTTTACTATACAACGTTATGCTTTAGCACCTTCCAGAAATTTTGGTCCAACTTTTGGATGCTATATTTGGTGAACGATATTTGGTTGACTTAAATATTAGCCAACAGTGTGCAGCGGTAGCCAAAAAAGCCAATGCAATCCTAGGCTGCATTAATAGAGGATAGAGAAGTATTAGTACCACTTTACAAAGCCTTAGTACGACTTGGAATACTGCATTCAGTTTTGGATGCACCATGATATAAAAAAAGATGTTGAGACTCTGAAAGAGTGCAGAGAAGAGCAACAAAAAAGCAACTAAACTATATAAAGAATGGCCACAGGAATTGGGTATGTCTCAGTGGTGGGATTCAAAAATTTTTACTACCGGTTCTGTGGGTGTGATTTGGTGGGCATGGCATGGTGGGTATGGCAGAGAAAGGATACTGTAAAATTTCCATTCCAGGGGAAGGATACTGTAAAATCTCCATTCCCTTCCCACTCCAGGGGAAAGTTACTGCAAAATCCCCATTTCTTCCCAATCAGCTGGGACTTGGGAGGCAGAAAATAGATGGGGGCATGGCTAGTCAGAGGTAGTATTTATCAGTTCCCCGAACTACTCAAAATTTCCACTACCGGTTCTCCAGAACTGGTCAGGACCTGTTGAATACCACTTCTGGTATGTCTGGTCTAGTGAAAAGAAGGAGTAGGGGAGACATGATAGCAGTGTCTCAATATGTGAGAGGCTACCACAAAGAAGAGGGCTCAAACTCTTGTCCAAAGACAAGAAACAATGGATGGAAACTAATGAAGGAAACAATCTAGAACTAAGGAGAAACTTCCTAACAGTGGGAACAATTAACCAGTGGAACAGATTGCCTTCAGAAGTTGTGGGTGCTTCAACCCTGGAGGCTTTCAAAAGAGACTGGACAGCCATTTGTCTGAAATGGTCTCCTGCTCGAGCACAAGGTTGGACTAGATGACCTCCAAGATCCCTTCCAACTCTGTTAGTCTGCGTCCTATGGTTGTCATTATTACATTTTTGCTTATTTTATTTTATTTTATTTTATTAAATTTCTATACCACCCTTCTCCCGAAGGACTCAGGGCGGTGAACAGCCACAGGATAAAACACATAAATACAAAAATTTAAAATAAAATAAAAATGAATTAAATAATTTGGCTGAACAAATTTAAAATACCCCATAATTTAAAAACAAATTAAAATTTACATTTAAAAAGGGGAGAAGATTATGAAAATATTCTCTTAATGGTCACATTGATTAATCAATGTAGTCAAAATTTCTTGTGGCCTTGACTGATCAGAATCACCCATAATAATAAACAATTAGTTTGCTTTACACAACATGCTATTGTATATTATGGTTTATAAAACACAATGATTGAATTTATGTAAGAAAAATGTCAAAAACAAGCATACTGCATTGTGGCTTAATGTGATATGAAAAACTCAGGTATTTGTATACATGTGTTTGATTTTCAAAAAAACAGCTTAGAAAATTAAATAATAGACTGAGCTGGAAGTGGATCCCTCTGTAGCAATAGTGAAGTTGGATTAAATTACTTTCTTGGCCTTTTTGATTTGAAGGTTGTGAGTGGTACAGTTTACTGTCTGCTTAGAGAAGAGATTCATTGACAATAATGCATTCATGTAATATTCCTTCAAACATTGCTTGTAAATTGCTCTTGTATTTAAAGTCCCAATACTGACAGATAACCTTCAGAAATGAAAACAATTCCCAATAAATATAGAATGTGGATAAATTAAATAAGATTTTAGCACATAATATGTGATTATTTTCTAAATGGTTCCAGATGATTTCCATTCAATTCTTCAAGGAAATAACTAGCTTAAAATGAATTCAAAATTGGAATTTGTTCAGCTGATTGAACTATGACTATCACTAAACGTAAATCCTTTTAAGAGAACAGTTGATCACATTCTCTAGCAAAGTACATGCCTTGAGAGACAGAATATTTTATTTGCATTATAAAGCAGAAACAAAATGAAGACTGCAGCTGTACGGATTATTTTGCTATATAATTGCTATGTCCTACAGTCAGCATTTGCAGTATAGCTGAATGTTCCATTCTTCTGCTGAACTAAGAATAAGACATTAGTAAACCTTTTTGGCATTATTGTCCTGAAAGCTGCATGGATATATCAGTATGGTTACTAGGATCTGAATTTAAAGGCATTCTTTATCTTACCAAACTTATGCTTTTGGATAATATTATGCAAATGTGCAAAATGCACATTTTGATCTGAGACATATAATTACATCCTTTATTGCATTTGTGATGTTTAATCAATGCCTACATTTTTATTGAATTGTTTTCCTTCATGACACGGCCCTTTACTTTCTCACCAGTTCACATGTGCATGGGGGTGGGTGGGGTATTAGTATAGAAGAATACATTTTCACTGAAGTATCAGCTGTCAGGAAAGCATTTTGTGCCCTGTTCTGAGATGTCATTGTGATGGTATAGAATCCTTTCTTCAACGAAGAAAGCATTTAAATTGGGGGTGGATTCTAATTTTTTCTGTGGGTGTGGCTTATTTTGTGGCCGTAGCTTGATGGTCATGTGACAGTGGGCATGGCTTGATGGTCATGTGACTGGGTAGGCATGGCCAACTCAATGTCACTCATGTCAAGGGGTGCCTTGCCTGGCCCCTCCCTTCCAAGCCATTCCTCGTCACACCCAGTCTCAACGTATCTATAGTTCTGTAAAAATGTTGTTCACCTTTTTTCAACTTTATTATCTACATACTATAGATGCACTTTCATGGACCACTGAAAGGAAGAAATGGCTCACATGCTTTGCCCAAGAGTGTGATAGGCAATAGGCTTTTAAGGGGCTGCCAGAAAGAATTGGGGGGGGGGGCAATGTATTTTCCAAGGCAAAACAAGAAGCAATGGATGGAAACTGAACAGAGAGAGAAGCAACCTAAAGCTAAGGAGAAACTTCCTGACAGTGTGAACCAATATAGGTGCAGAAATATTTCAGTCATAATTCACATATAAAATAGCCATTTGTGTAATACAACCTGCATATTGTTCAAAACAGTCATTAATATTATGGCTGATGTTTGACAGCAAGCCTAAAAGTCAAAAATTACAAGAATGCTTCTTTCTCTGTATGTTCTCTGTAAACATCACATACCAGGAATAGCATATTAAGATGGACTTACGCAGTGGTGAGTTTCAAAAAAATTTTCTACTGGTTCTGTGGGTGTGGCTTGGTGGCGTGGCGTGGCAAGCATGACAGGGGAAGGATACTTCAAAATCCCCACTCCCTCCCCACTCCAGGGGAAGGTTACTTCAAAATCCTCATTCCCTCCCCATCCCACTAACATGCTCTGGGAAGGAATCAACTCTCCCCTCTTCATGTCCCCAAATAAAATATTACTCATAAGAAAAGCAAGGAAAAATCAAGCTGCTAACAAGGAACCTGCCTGATACTCATTCCACATTCCTGCCAGCTGCATAAAGGACAGTTTGCAAGAACCGGGGAGAACCGGTAGCAACCCACCACTGATTTAAATGAAATGTCTACACTTTAATTCAGTGTTGCTGCAGATTCGAATAATCAACGAACCATTCCATTTTTAAAGTGCTTGGAGAACAGCTTTCTTCTGATGCCAAGTGCTCTACAACTTCCTTAAGAAAATCCAACTAAATTTAAATGAGAACAGTGACAAAAAGCCTGTTATTCCCCTTGCTTCAAATTTGTTTTATTGTTTTAATCTTATTTTTAGTGGATTGCAACTTGCTGTATGATTCCCTTGGATGGCAAGAAAGCTATAAATATTTAAGCAAATAACAAATCTGCACTAGGGCTGTGCAGCCTTTCGGAGTTGGCCTCCAGAAGATTCTTCCAAGTGCAAAGGGACACAAACATATCAACTGTCTAGACTTCTAAAGCAACTTCTGGAGATCAGCTCTGAAAGATGGCACAGCCTCCTGGCTCACCTTCCAATTCAGGAACTGGCAAAGAATATACAGCCTTTTAAAATATTATTCTCACTGTTTGGCAATTGCTTCCACCATTCACAGTATTTCAATTTGAAAACCACTGAGACTGCAAAGGAAGCCATCTCTTTAAGACGGCAGTACATAGGGAGAAAAAAAATCTGCACTATAAGCAATTTAAAGCAAAGCAATTTCTAAAGGCAGAAACACATGGAATCAATAAGTTATCTTCTAAATACCATTGGGACTCATTCTGCTATTTTTTAAAATTCAATGTAATTCCTAAAAAGGTAGCTTTCCTTGAATATGAAGGTGCTTATTGCAGCAATGTAGTGTCTTAAAAGTCGAATCCATATGGCACAACAGCTGTGCTGTTTGGAGGGCCATCAATTTGCTATAGACACAGCTGCAATGTATATCTTATCCAAATTCAGATTTCATATTAGGTGCAGTCAAAACCTTGCAAAGTTTTTGAAGTGCTTTTGAAATTCATTGTAAAGTAATAGGATAATCAATTTTCTGTGTATGTATTAGTAGTTCTTAAACTTCTATTGTTGTATGGTTGTTGTTTTTCAAAATGTTTTGCATATATATATGCTATATATATATATTGATTATATATATTAATATATATATAATCTCTGACAATCTGAAACTGTATATTAGAATATGTGATAGCAAGCATTTTCATACTGTTGTAACAAATCCTAATACTTTATGATTTCAAACTCGAAAAACATTGGTGGTCAGAATTTATTCTTAAAATTATTTGCAACAAATAATGGCACTTCTGGTGAAGGAAAAAACACTGTGGATATTTTCTACAAAAATGTTTTGGATCACATGTCAACGTAAGTTTTTTAAGTGTTGCTAAAAATAAATAAAGTGATATTAATTTTTTAAAAAAAATATTGCTATTTATATTTTGATTGTTTCAAGTATATGACACCTGAATCAGAAATGTTTGTCTTAAATTCATAATCAGTATCTTACATTAGAGATACCAGATGTAGCTTTAGTTCATTGTATACAAATAATTCTGAATTAATATGTGCATTTATATGATAGTTTTGCTCCTAACAGTGTTAATCTGCAGAATTAATAAGATGCTGGAAACAGATGTCCATGCTTGGAAAGAGTTGTTATTACATGATTTCTCCATATCAAATTTGCTCTTTCCTCGTACCAGAAAAATGAAGAAACGTATGACAAAGAAGATAAACCGAGATGTCAAAAGAATGAAAAGCTTAGATTGCTCAGTTTGTAGAAGAAAAAGAAAATTAAAGATATCATATTTAATTTTCACCAACTAATGTGGAATTTACAATAGGATTAACAATATAATATGTACAATTAAAACCCTTCAAAATGAAATAATGGTTATTTGGATTGAAAATATTTTACTTAGCGATTATAAAATTGCGTGGTAGAGGCTGATACTAGGACAAGGGTATCAAAAGAAACTAATCAATTGAGGGTAGTTTTAGACTTCTCCCTTCTCACCTTGTTTCACAGACTGTTGAACTGAGGATAAAATAATGGATGAAGAAGCCTAGCATAAAGCCTTGGCATGAAGTCCCAAGACTATCCAAATTAAGTGTTCATGCAATGAGAAGCATTTTTGCATATAAAAAGGTGGAATGTAGCAGATGTATAAAATGAAATCTCATGTGGGGAAAATAAACAAGGAGTTTTTCTTCTCGTCTTTTATAATACTACAACTCTGAGTCATGCAATGAAACTGAATGAAGGAATACAGAATGGCTAAAAGAAATGGTTTCTTCATACACTATGTATAGTTAAATTATGGAATTTGCCACCAGAAGATATAATAGCAATGGCCACTAAGTGCAGTTTTCAAACTAGTATACTTTTGTTTGTAGTTGTTGTTCTCCCAGTAATTCTACAGTTAAGCTCTGGTTGCCCAGCCATAGCTTCTGAGTCTCATTACCTATTTATTGACAAATGCCAGGCAATGACCAATCTGGAAGAGGATTTCCCCCCGTTTTTTTCACCATATTAAATGGCTTAATGGATACACTTAATCTGTCTTTTCTGATGACAGCTGTATGACATACATGACTGTTCTGGTAGAATACACTACCACCACCATGCTCTCAGCATCATCAAAACATCACAAGCCTCTCCCCCGCAACAAGGAGGTATCCATCAAGGGGATTATTGTGATTCATCAGCCAGATATTTAGACTGGATGTGACATTTTTATTCACCTATAGAGTCCTTTCCAAAGACTTGGAATGGGCAGAAGTGGACATTTGATGGCGTTAAAGGTATTGTCACAGGATGTAAGCTGTTCTAATGGCCTTTACCCAATCACTGATTGTGATTTTTTCAATGCCAATCATGCTCAAGTGCTGTTCCAGTTGTTTTGGGATTCTATCCATTGGCACTATCTTTGCTTTCTTTTGCCACAATCCTTTTACTTCTATTTGCAGATCTTTGTATTTTGTTATCTTCTCCAGTTCTTTCCCTTCTACTCTGCTGTATTCACATTCACTATCCAGACTTTTGTGTCTTTCTTATTGACAATTGTTAAATCTAGGGTGTTATGTAGTAGGTCAGGGGTATCAAACTCACACTGTCACAATGTCATCATGTGATGTATGGTGACTTTACTCCCCTTTGCTAAACTGGGCATGGGCGTGGCCAGCACATGATACATCTGGTCCATGAGCCACGAGTTTGACACCCCTGTAGTAGATGCTTGTCTGATTGAATTCTAAAGTCCTAGAGCAGTTTGGTGCTTTCATTTTCTATTACTTTATCTTTTTGATGGTTCCACCAGTTGTTGTTTGCAGGCAAGTAGTTTTCTTGCAGAACTTCCAATGTACCACTGTTACTGTTATTTTAGTCTGTGTGATTTTCTTGCAGCAGCTAAGTGGTCTTACATCAATAGCACTTAGACCTGTATACCACTTCATAGTGCTTTACAGCACTCTCTAAGAGGTTTACAGAGTCAGCATATTGCCCCCAACAATCTGGCTCATTTTACTGACCTCAGAAACATGGAAGGATGAATCAACCTTGAGCCAGTCAGGATCAAACTCTGGGCAGTGGGCAGAGTTAGCCCAGGGGTGAAATCCAGCAGGTTCTGACAAGTTCTGGAAAACCGGTAGCGGAAATTTTGAGTAGTTTGGAGAACCAGCAAATACCACCTCTGGCTGCTCCCAGAGTGGGGTGGGAATGGAGATTTTGCAATATCCTTCCCCCAGGAGTGGGGAGAGAATGGGGATTTTGCAGTATCCTTCTCCTGGAATGGGGTGAAAATGGAGATTTTGCAGTATCGTTCCCTTGCCACACCCACCAAACTGCACCATGCCCACCAAGCCATACCCACAGAATCAGTGTGGGCATGGTGCGGCTTGGTGAGCACCATGCCCACCAAGCCACACCCATTGAAAATTTGAATTTTACCACTGAGGTTGCCTACAATACTACATGATAACCACTGAGGCCACCATACCTGTTATGGTTGATCACACAGTCAGCCAGATGTTTAGATGATGGTGGTGATGATGATAAGATAATTTTATTATAAAAATCTATTATCTAGTTTTGCCAAGAAAGACAAATGATGGATATTAGTACTCTCAGATCCTGATCTGGTTGGTTGCAGTGTAAACTGAATGTTGGATTTGTCTTTAATTCAATTTAGCATTCCATTTTTGTGATTTACAAATACAAGATAGAGTGTTTCTTCTCTAAAATGTTTCAATACAATAAAACTCTTTAAAAATGCACTACAGTAACAGGGATGGGGGAATACAGGAATTATATTAATTTATGTTATTTATGCAAAAGATTTGTAAATCACATTCAGTGCAATTCTACAGGACATTTATTTATCAAATTTATAAGACCATCCAACTCCATAGTTGCTCTGAGAAGTGTACAACATTACAGACAACATGAAAATAATATAATAAATAAAAAACAATCATATCTTGACAGAACAATAAAACATGCAATCTAAAGTAAATGTATCAATTGCGTTAATTGCCAAAGACATTCACCATTCCAGTCTTCATTGTTTGGCTTTTGAAGTATTTTTTAAAGTTGCATTCATTTTTCCCCAAAAACAATTCTTCTGCTGTGACACAAAGTCATTAAAATACTGAAGATTGGATGTTAATCCAGTCATCAGCTTTGTTACTGTATTCCTTCCAGGAACATTCTGTACAACACATATTGACATTCAGAGAACTTCATGAATAAAATCATTCCACAATGCTCATTTGCAATATTATTAAAGTTCAACTATCACCCAAGTTTCCTAAATGTGTGAAGAACAACAGAAAGAAAATGCTGAGATTAATATTGGAAATATAGACAGATTTTTTCAGAAATAATCATCTTGTTCTGGAAATCCAATATTTTCTACCCTTGCAAATTTAAATCAAGGGGGCAATTTTTTATGGGGGGGGGTCCATCTCAAAAATAAGATCTGTTGATTTTGTGCCAGATAAATAAGAATGCTACTGACCATTTTGTAGACTGGAATTCATCAGCTGCAATAGTTTTTTAAAAAAGCACATAGGATCATATAGAATAATAAAGGCTAGCTATTCTGTTGTCAAGCCTTAACCCAATGTCTGTTATTTAGAACATGCTTGACAACATCTAGCACTACAGACATTTATTATGTCCAAATTTTTTTGTTTTGAAAAATACTTTCTTATTCTGCAGAACACACCAGGTATACATGCTATGTAAAGTTCAGGCCACAGACTTAAAATATTAAGAACGTTTTGCTATTATCTATGGATTCCGTGGCTCAGTGGCTAAGACGCTGATCAAAAGGTCAGCAGTTCAGCAGTTCAAATCCCTAGTGCCACGTAATGGGGTGAGCTCCCGTTTAGCATGCCAGTCTAACATGACAGTTTTGTCTATCAGCATTTTCCAGCCACGGTGCCCAATATGGGTTCTTCAATTTGAGTACCCACCTAATGTTCAGATCAACACTTAGCAATGGCTAAACACCTGCCCAGACTGAAATTTTAATTTAAGAATCTATTTTCTTCTCTTTTTCCAAAGAAATAAATAAAAAATCTTAAATTAAATTAAATTAAATTAAATTAAATTAATCATATTTCTATGCCGCCCAACTCCCTAGGGCCTCTAAAATTGTAACCTTGTAACCTCCATGCTTTACTATTAATATGGGCTTTATATGGAATTTCCTTTGTGTCTTATCTGAAAAAAATAATCCAGAGAAGTCAAAAAGGCCACATAAAATATGTGTTGAAAACATTACATTCTGAAGATACTTTGGTTACTACTTTTAAAGCAAAATATTTTAGCCCTTAAACTTCTGTATGATTTTATTTTAATTTTATTTGGTTTTAACTGGGTTCATGATGTTAATAAAAACCACCACATTTTCTCTTTTTGATGCTATAAAAGGGCTAATATAATAAAAAAAATCCTTACATTTTAGAAAAGACAGAATGCTAGGAGAAGGCCTTGAAAATATATTATTTATTTCTACTTATACTATTCCTGGCAGATGCAGTAAAGAGTTTTATCATAAAATGTTTTTCCATGTGATTAATATCCGTTTTATTAACAGCAGGATATTTCTGCAAATACTTTGGATAATATCAACATGACTGAACTAAACATATTTTAGTTTAAAGGTGCAAGACAGTGACAGCCTTGTTCCTGAGCCAAGAAAACATTATTTTGTTTTATAGCTAAAACCTGGAAGAAATAGAGCTGAATTTTATAAAGCCAGAGGAGTTTTGGAAGATAAAAACCTAAATTGCCTTATAGCTTCAGATTGACTCCCTCAGTTTCCAGAGAAAATTATCACAAATCATGTTCAGATCTCATATTGACACTGTTTTCTCCTCAGAGTGCATAAAAACTGGGCATATTTCCATGTAAACAAAATTCTCTATTATGGGCAACAGTGACTTATAGCATAGTTAACACTAACTGATGTTGAAATGTGATTTATCAACAATTTGGGAACTCAAACATTACCTATTCATTATCAAGTGCTAAAAAATTTCTTAACAGAGGAACATTAATAAATATAAACAACTTACATTGCTCTATTGCTATATAATATCTCCACAAATGTATGTGTTAAATCTATAGTAATACAGATTATTGTGGCTAGATTTGTAGTTTCTTTTCATTTCTGTTCCTTTATCCCGTATTACAGATTTGTTCTGGAATGATGACATACAGATCTATTTATTTTTGTGTTATTCCAGTGTTTGTAGTACTGTAACCACAATCTAGATCCAAAGATATTTGCCCCAGTCATGCCTTCATCTAAACTCAGGATTTATTTTCGTGTCCTATTAGTTCTGACATAAAGACGTTTGAGCACTACTTTTAGATTCCACATACTCATGCTTTTGCCTTTGCCTCATTACCAGTCTAATGTCAAGGCTACATTTGTCTTTCGTTATTTCCAGTTTTAAAGTTCTATTTTTTCCCCTCTTCATCCAACACAAATCTTGCCATATAAACACATATAAGCATTCTATGATGTCTCTCCCATTGTGGGCCTTGTTAATCGTGCAGTCAGAGGCTGGGAAATGTTTGGCTCCAATTTCATTTGCTCAATGACCTTCATAACCAGCGATGGGAGAGTTAAGTCATGTGACTTCTACATGAGTTACATTTAGGCTATACATGGGCTCCTCGTATACATTGTTTACAGTTCTGAAAAACTGTGAAACCTGCTTTTAACATGTGTTGATCTTGAAGCATGGTTGACTCAGGTTTAAAAAGCAGGGCTATTGCTTTCCCACATGGAAGATTAATTCAAATCTGGAGAGTCAGTTGTTCCTAATTTTATCTGAATACATTACAGGCTTTTCACTGCTTCTACCTACATTTTCACATAGCTATGCTTTCTATAGTTTTTATTACAAAGACGCACCATTTAAAACACTCAAATGTTGTTTTGCATGCTCAGTACTTCCAGAAGATATTAAATACAAACTGTATCTTTGGGAGTTGCAGTGAAATTTCTTTCTAGTCCTTTGACATCAATTCAAGAATAGCCAGTGGCATAGAGGTTGGGCACAAGATGGAGCTGACCTGATATGCTAATTGAGGTTCCCCATGATTGATAGTTTCCCTTCTCTACGAACTAGTCTGTCACTGGCCTACTTTTGGACACTAGTCTATTGGTCTTAGACTGCTATACAGATTTGAGGAACGTGTATTAGCATGATCATGAGGAAGAGCTCTCAGAAGGGAAATTAATTCCTTCCCTGGATTTCAAACATAGAATGAATGCAGGAACTATTGCAAACCAGAGATGTATTTTTGCTGCAAATCTCTGCTATACCCATCTTGGTTGCATTCCTTGAGAATACATGGGAGTGTACCAATGGTGGGTTGCCCCTGGTTCTGTCCGGTTCTATAGAACTGGTACTGGCTGGAGCTCTGCCTACCTGGCACGACGCCATCATTGGTGATCTGCGCATGTGCGATCCCGCTGCAAACCGGTAGTAAAGGTAAGTGGAACCCACCCTTGGAGTGTACAATTATAAACTGAACCAAACAAAAGATTAGCCTCTCTGCAAATAACTGTTTCAGGCTGCTGTGTTTCTACTTGTTTGTTTTTAAATGCAGATATGCACGCATATAGTGTAAATGCTTTCCATCACCAGAGGGATCTTTGTAGCTACTGCCTGGAGAGGGAACATGAAGACCACTGCTTGGTAACCTATAGATAACCCGGCTACCCATAATTAATCTGGACTCTAGTTACATTGTCTCTATGTACCTGTTTTGTCTTCATTCAAATAATTTAAAAACTGGCTGAAATCAACATACATATTTTCAAATGAGCCTATTTCATTAGAATTAAATTCTAAGCTGGTTCTTATGCTTGAATGCAGCCAGACGTGTATGAGCTTATTGCATTTGCTGTACATTTGTTTTCCAAACATAACTTCTTCCCTTTTAGGACCATTAAATGCAGACTCTGACATTACCTAATGGTGGCATGATGCATATCAGTTCTAATCACTTGACATAAAACTTCTTTAGGTCTACTGATGTTTACTACTATGGGCTATGACAGCTCTGCTATATACAGAAATATATAAAAATGAAGATGTGTGCAAAAATGTGGTAGTCATTTCAATGAATAACTGCATAATGAATAAATAAAACATTAGTTTAATGTTGCTTTAAGAGGAAAATTGTCTGCCAAACCTCTTGCCATTATAATCTTACTGAAAACTGTAACATAATGAACTAGTATACAATTTCAACAATATCCCTGAAAATACATTAAAACACCATCACCATTGTCAAGACACAATATTTATGTTCTTTAGAATACATCTCTTGCAGATTAAGTTTGATAGCACAGTATGTTGATAGCTATTCCATTAAACAGAGATCAGAAATTAGCAAATCCATTTAGCTAAAATGCCACAATTGCTATTGGTACATGCATCACTTTAATTCATCATTAAACATATTTGCAAAATTATTTTCCCTTAAATCATAATGGTATAATCAGCAGGCAAAAATATGACATAGTGGGGGCAAAAGGGAAGGAGAAGAAGGGATAATTAATTGTGTGCAAATTATAGATAGCTCACAATTTATGACTGGTTGCTTAGTGACTATTCAAAGTTGTACCACAGGCAAAAAAGGCACTTATGTCCCAGAGTCAAAGTTCCAATAGCTGCCACCCCTGTTATCAAGTGATCACATTTTGAGCATTTAGCAAGCATCATGCCTTTATGGCCATCTGCAGCATCCTGACCACACATGATCACCATTTACAATGCTTTACAATACTTTTTGCCAGAAATCTGTGTTTATTTCAGATTTCTGGCAAAAATATCCATTGCAGACAATTGTTTTGCTTAATGACCGTGGATTCACTTAAGGACCATGGTGATTCATTTAACAACTATGGTGATTCACTTAATGATTGCTACAAAAAAGTGTTGAGAAATTGAGTCAATCACATGATGATCCACTGATGACTAGCATGGCTTATGATGGTAATTCCTGGCTCAATTACGGATATAACTGTAGACTACAGTAGTGCCTATTTGTCTGATTTCAACAAACTGTGTAGTTTGTTGAGGTGCAGCACAAAACAAGAAGCAGAGTCTGTGACTGGTGCTCACCTCTGTACACCTATGGGTAGTTCTTTCCCTTCTCTGTATCATGCCTCTTGGATACTCTACTTATATCCTAGATTTCTCCTGACCAGTTTCTCTGATCCTGTCATGTACCCTAGCAGTAATTTATTGGTTGCATTTTAAGCCTCCAAGATACGTTGAGTAAATGTCTGAAAAGGATATGGGCTGCTTAGCAATCTACCGTAATATAAAGGACAAAGACTTAAAAATCTTCACATTGGCTTTTACAGTATTATTTTGAGACCCAAACATTTGAAATATTTCTTATTTGTCAGTAGGGCTAATGTTGAAGAGCATTTCGACCAGTAAAAGGATAATGGCAATATATCTCATTAGCATGAACATACCAAATTAACAGATTCATCCAAAAGGCAGACTTGGTAACATATCATAGTCTCTTCAGACAGTAATAACTGACTGTTGAAGAACTATCCAAGAACAAATCACAAAACCAATTATCAATGACAAAATATGAAATAATTACAGTAGAAAAATATATGAGGATTTCTTTTTTAACCACAATGCAATTATTACCACAAGATGTCACCCTAACATAAAGAATAGAGAAATAAAAATCTTGGTGCTAGAACTAGAGGAATAAAATACAACACATTTAAAAAGTTACTGGTATTTGTTTTAGAATATTTCAGGTTGTATGTATCTTGATTATCATCAGTTTAAGTAATGTATGATTGCTTAGATTTACTGTGATCAAATGGAAAGAAAGATATAATAAGAGAAACGTCTGCATTTAAGAATATTGGCACAAAGTTGAGTTACTATATATAGAACAAGAAATAATATTTTGACAGTTTTGACTGGGGAATGAAACATTCATATGAATGTGGGTTCTATAACTATGGTGTTATTCTAGGGATATGTAATGTGGATTCTTTAGAGAAAAAATGTTTTATAGCCCTTTGGGTAATACTGAGAAGCAAATGTGTAAGATGTTATAATTAACTATTTCTTGTTAGATTGTGGGAGGACATTATGAATATACAACAGTAAATGAAAAACCTTTAAAAACACAAGGGAAATGTAAAGATTTCTAGCAAGTTTTTTGTAAGTATTAAACAAAAATAGCAATATTTAAAATATAAATATGAAAAATGTTGAGAGGAAAAACAGAAGACTATGTATATTATTCTTTAAGGAAAGGTAGGATATATATCTAATAAGAAGTTATGTAATATGTAATTTGATAGATTATGTATAATGATTTCTGAAATAAAAAAAACAAACATGAGTAGTATGGTGCTACCATTCCCCCAACTTGAAATTAAGTTGAAATTTTATGCATGACTGTATTTTTCCAAAGACCACATTAAAACTCTCAAACAGTGCCATTGGGAAAATCACCTTCACCTTTTGTGTGCACCACAAAAAATGTATGCACACAGAAAACTATTTTGGCATCTGAGTTGGGGGTGAAAAATGGCAAAAATCATTTTGCAATACAATAATTGGGCGATCATTTTTCTAATTTTTCCACACCAGAATTGGATGGAAACAAAAAGTAGGTAAGTATACCAGAAATAGTGGCAAATAGGTAAGTTTAAAAGTCTGGAGTCGAAACTGTTTCAGCTAGCCTTTATTCCATTTGTAAAACAAAACTGAAATTTTTCCTTCTCCACCACTGATCCTTCATTCCTAATATTATGGGGAACCAAATAAAATACTGTTGATCCTCACCTAAATTAAGCAATCAGCCTAATAAGAATGTATTGGCTACATCGTTCACTCTCAAAATGGACTTTCGTCCCTTACTTTTTCCAACATGATTTTTTTCAAGGAAAGGACAGCGCACATCTTTTCAGAAACCCAAACTGGTTGCAACAACTAGCTTAATTCCAGCATTTCCACTCGGCCAGAAAATTTGACGTTCGGATGCATTTGTCACTGGCTCCCTTCATCAGAACTTGCAAACGAGAATAGAAAAGAGGGAGCTCTAACTTTTCTCCCTGCACCTTTCAGGAAAACGATAATGGCCGACAAGAGCCTTTCTTTTCCGTGGTGCTTGTATTAATTCCCCTCATATTGTACTAAACAGGTAGAAGAGCGAGAAACAGGCCGCCACATCCGAAGAACACGCTCCCCCATCCCCACCCCCAGCCCGCCAAGGAGGCAAAACTCTGAGCTATCGGGCGGGGCATCGCCTAGCAACCTGCCCCGCCCACTTTCAAACAACGAAACAATCGCGAAGGCCGCTGCCTCAGATCGCTGCCGCGGCGCCTACGCGCATGCTCCGAAAGGCAAAGCAGGGGCGGGAGAAATCTCGTTTCCCCTTCCGGCTGATGGTTCCTTTCGGGTCTGTCTACCGGCTCCTTTCAGTATGGGGGCGACGAGGAAAGAGCGGTCGGGCTTGTGGTGGGCAACAGGTACAATTCCCGCGGATGAGCTGCTTAAGGCGAGGTGGGGGTGGGGGAGGAGGCAGTATCCCGGGCGGTGAGGAGTTGGCCGGAGGGAAAGAAGGGTTTATTTAAAGCTGTTGAAGAAGGCTGGGCGGGAGAGCGGGGGGGGGGGGGGGAGGAATGGGGATGGGGCGCGAAGAGACGCGCGGGGGGGGGGGAGAGTTTCGGAGAGGAATGGGAGAAAGACAGGGGATCCCCCCCCCCCCGCCGCTGCCTCCCCTTCACTTCTCTTGGAAAGGAGGCGAGGGACGGGGAAATGGCCCCGACCGAGCATCGATTGATGCTGCAGGAGGAAGCGGATTGAAGGTTGGCGGGGCGGGGGAGGGACAAAGAGAAATAAGCACCACTCTGAATAATACAGCTCTGCCTTGGAAGTACGTAGGAGCCTCAAGTGGAAGGCAGAATGGGGCGCAGGGAGTGGGGTGGGGGGTGGCCTCGTTTTGGGTATTTTTTATTTATTTTATTTGTCAACGGTATATAAGATAATGGATAAAAGTATAAACATGATTATGAATACATGGAATGGATACATACATACATACATACACACACACATATAAAGTGTTTTTCTATCGCGACATCTGGTCTACCCCAACATGGGGTAGGCGGTGGTGAGGCCTCTCCTCAAGAAGCCATCCCTGGATCCAGCAATATTGGCCAACTACCGTCCTGTCTCCAACCTTCGCTTCATGGCGAAGGTTGTTGAGAGTGTGGTCGCTCGACAGTTTCCACAATTCCTGGAGGAAACATCCTATCTAGATCCGTTCCAGTCGGGTTTCAGGTCTGGGCACAGCACGGAAACGGCATTGGTCGCGTTGGTAGATGATCTCTGGAGGGCTCGGGACAGGGGTTGCTCCTCTGTTCTGGCCCTGTTAGACCTCTCAGCGGCTTTTGATACCATCGACCATGGTATCTTGCTGCACCGTCTGGAAGAGTTGGGGGTGGGGGGCACCGTGTTATGGTGGTTCTCCTCCTTTCTTTCCGACTGGTCGCAGTTTGTGTTGGCAGGGGGGCAGAGGTCGACCTCGAGGCCTCTCATTTGTGGAGTGCCGCAGGGATCGGTCCTCTCGCCCCTTCTGTTCAACATTTATGTGAAGCCACTGGGTGAGATCATCCGTGGCTTTGGGGTGAGATACCACCAGTACGCTGATGACACCCAGCTGTACATCTCCATCCTGGGCCACCCCAACAATGCCTTTGAAGTGATGTCCCAGTGCCTGGAGGCTGTGCGGATCTGGATGGGGAGGAACAGGCTCAAGCTCAACCCTTCCAAGACTGAGTGGCTGTGGCTCCCGGCATCCCGATATAGTCAGTTGACTCCATCACTGACTATTGGGGGCGAGTCGTTGGCCCCCACAGAGAGGGCTCGCAATCTGGGAGTCCTCCTGGATATGCAGCTGTCCTTGGAGGAACATCTGACGGCTGTAACCAGGGGACCTTTTGTCAGGTTCGCCTGATTCACCAGTTGCGGCCCTTTCTTGTTCGGGATTCCCTGTGCACAGTCACTCACACCCTCGTCACCTCTCGCCTTGACTACTGCAATGCTCTCTACATGGGGCTCCCCTTGAGGAGCACCCGGAGGTTCCAGCTGGTCCAGAACGCAGCAGCGCGGGTAGTGACGGGAGCAGCATGGCGCTCCCATGTAACACCGCTCCTGAGTGAGCTTCATTGGCTCCCGGTGGTCTTCCGGGTGCGCTTCAAGGTGTTGGTTATCACCTTTAAAGCGCTCCATGGCATAGGGCCTAGCTATCTTCGAGACCGCCTGCTGCTACCGACGACCTCCCATTGACCCGTGCGCTCCCACAGAGAGGGCCTCCTCGGGGTGCCATCAGCCAAACAGTGCAGGCTGGTGACCCCCAGGGGGAGGGCCTTCTCTGTGGGGGCACCTACCCTCTGGAATCAGATGCCCCCAGAGATAAGGAGAATCCAAGACCTCAGTGCCTTCCGCCGTGCCCTTAAAACCCATTTTTTCAAGCAAGCCGGGCTGGCTTAAGAATAAATTTTTAAATGTTTTAATTGATAGTTTTAATTGGGCCAAATTTATATATCTTTTAATTGTTTTTAATATTTGTACTGCATGTTTTTTAATTTTGGCTGTACACCGCCCTGAGTCCTCAGGGAGAAGGGCGGTATAGAAATTTAAAAATAAAATAATAAATAAAATAAATGTGGGAGGGGGCATTCTGCTCCCTTTCACCTTTCAGCTCCAATCCAGGAGCCCTCAAGCAGTCGCATTCACGACAAATCATTTTACACCAAATTTATATTTATATATATATAAAACAAACTATTCTAATAATACGAGTTCCAGGTATATTAGTGAAGAAAGAAGCAGACATTCTGCGAGCTCCGGAACTTAACATTTTAAAATAATTAAAATTTTATATATATATGTGTGTGTATGTGTGTATATATATATGTATGTATGTATGTATGTATGTATGTATGTATGTCTTCTTAAGTTTTTGCGGATGTGCATATGCAAAAAATTAAAATCTCGGGTGTTTTCCCACGTCATTGTAAATAAATTGGTTAAAATGTTTAAAGTTCTGGTTAAAATCCCAGCTTAAAATCTTCTAAAAATCCTTACAGAGCACTCTGCAAGGTCCTTTAAAACCTCAGCTAAAATCATTTTAACCACCTTATTTTTTCTTCCAGCATTTGCTGCCTTTATACTTGCCATAGATGCATCCTTTGTGGAAGACTTAGATGAATCGTAAGTATGTAGCATTTACACAAATTACGAATTTAGAGATTTATGTTTTACTGTATCTTTATGGAATGATAAAATCCTTTAAGCATCAGTTTTCTTTTTGTATATTAGTGCATTGTAGATCACAAATATAGAAGAGAGACCACACCATTGTTTGCTTAAAAATGTCCTTTTCCGTAGTGAATAAATTACAGTTGTTCATATTACCTAACTACTCTTAACTACAAAAATCTTAAAACCCTGAATTTATACAATATATGATGATACCCATAATATTTGTCATATATAAATACTCACATACTTTCTTGTTTTGTTACAAATTATGGTCATTGTGGCTCTTTTGAAACAAGTACAATGGAATTAGTGCAGTTATTTGCTTTAAAAGAAAAAAAAAACATCCATTTTGATCTATAAACAAGTATCAAAAGTTTTAAGTCAGAAGTTTAAGACTTTGCAGGAAACACAGTTTTAACCAGAAATCTAAAAATTCCAACACATGAGACTTGACGGATGTTATTTTTAGTAGCAGCTCCATAAACAAAAAGATCTCAAAAATAATCACTGTATATGTGAAATAAAAATTTAATGTATTCACATGTAGTAAATAATAGCAACACGTAATAGCAGCATGTGATAGGGAACTGGATTATTTTAGGATGGGGTAGATTCTTTTTTGCTTGAGGTATTGAAATAGAGCTGCATTATTATCTGTTTGGAATGCTTTAGTAGTGGATTCATGTATTGGGTAGGGAATTTGAATAAATAAACTATAAGTTCCCATTGGACCATGGCATTCTATATTTCTATTATTGATCCAGGATGTGGCACTGAGTTTGTTTCGTTCTCTTGGTGGATGGCCTATTTCTAAAACTAGATGTGGAAAGTGCTACCGTTTTATTTTGAAGATTATCTTTTTCTGTTTTACATAACTCTTCAGGAATAATATGATTTGTAAGCAATCTTTTCATTTCATGTTATTTATATTGTTGCATTGTGCCTACTTAATCGTAGTTATATAATAAGATTATAATCCATATTACACAGTAGGTTTGGGCAAGTCCTTTGAAAGAGATGATTTTCAATGCACAGGATGGAAAAAAAGTAAAGTGAAATGGTTGTGAGGCCTGCTGAAAATTTTAAAAGAAGTCGTGCAAGCCTGGAAAAAGACATAGCTGCTTTAATTATTTGAAGAGAGATGCTTTGCCCACCAAGTTTTTCAGAAAATGTTCACAGCTGTAAAATACACAAAATGATATTCTAATCAATACCAAATTCTGTGAGATCTTTCTGTTTAAAAAGGTAATTTCCCACTCATCACTTTGTTATGACCTAATAGACAAATATCTAAATTTAGTAAGAATATTTATTGGTCATGCATCTTTTATAGGTTTAAAGAGAAACGTAAAGATGACATTTGGCTTGTTGATGTGAGTAACAGATTTGTTAAACCTTTTAAATATGATTTGCTTTATTTATTTTTTACAGTTCTTTTGTGATTAGCCTAATCTTTTGCAAATGCAGAACATTCCGTTAACAATAAAAAGAATGAAACTCAACTCTTAATGGCTCATAGACATGTCCATGTAGTTTTCTTTGACAAATATGGAAGTGATCGGCTGTTGTTTTATTAATCTTGTAAATGCACTATAATTATTCTTATTAAGAGTTGATTTTAGAAATCAAAAGAATATGATATAAATTAGCACTGTTGTGTTATGTGTGAAGCAATGGTTTAGAACTCATTGTTGGAAGATCTGACCTGCTAATGTTAATTATTATATACTTTCCATACTGAGATGATCTATGGATTGACTATATTTATAACTACTTTGCATGTATATAATTTTGCATATTAAGACCAAGTATCTCGCTATTGCACTTCCCCAAAAAAAGTATTGTAAGTGTCCTTCTAATAAAAAGCATTTTTAAAGGCACAAATAGGAAACTGCCATTCTTTATTTGTAGGTTAAATTCTGAATGGTTATGGTTTGTTCATAGTTCTATGCACCTTGGTGCGGCCATTGCAAGAAATTGGAGCCAGTGTGGAATGAAGTTGGTAAAGAGATGGGAACCATTGGGTCTCCAGTAAAGGTTGGCAAGATGGATGCAACTTCTTATTCTAGTAAGTTTACTGCCAATGTACTCCATGTTAAATAATTTATAATTTTGGAAACTAATAAAAGCTCAGAAAAATTTTGGAATGTGTGGAGATGTACAAATTAACAAAGGAGATACAAGAAAAAGAGGAAACAGAATATTACTTAGTGTGGGAGAAATGGTATGAATGGTTGGAAGAGAGAGAGAAAAGGCAAGGAAAAATTAAATAATGGTCGAAATAGGAGTAGAAGTATAATTGCAAATATGAGGAAATAAAAATTGTAGAAATGAAAGTGTGTACACGCATATTTATATGTATATATGTAAATAAATAAATATTAGAAGTATATGTATAAAAGATATAGTAGAAATAAGGGAGGAAAAAATGTATAGGTATGAAATTTTTGACTGATGCGAAACTGTTGAAACAAAAAGTGTTAAAGCTTTCTTTTTGTTTTTTAAAAAAATGTTAAATAAATTTTTTTTAAAAAAACTCAATTAGCTATTGCTCCAAAATATTGGAGCAAAAACTTAGTGCAGAAACTCAGTGCAGCATATTAATTGTCCAAATCATTTCCTCAGTAAAAGAACACTTTTTAAGGTTATCATTCTTGTTCTGTATTATAGTTGCTTCTTATACTAGTATACTAGTTTGGGGTATATGAATTTGTCAAAGAGAAAAAACACATGCTTGAATTTTTTTCCTTTTTTATTTTGCTTCTTTTGGTAGGTATTGCTTCTGAATTTGGAGTTCGAGGCTATCCAACAATTAAACTGTAAGTTGAATGTTGTATTTCCTGTATTAAAATATGTGTGCTTTATAATGTCTCACTTTGTTTCTAAGAAAAAGCTTTGCAAATTTGTATAAAACTTAAGCCAACCTTTTATTTCAGTTTTGTTTGCATTAGCTAAAAGGCAACTGAAACTTTATGAAGAGTCATTTCTCTTTACTGTTTCCAAAGTATGTTTTAAAATTCTATTGCTACCCTAGGGTTATCTCTTATAATTGAATTCCATATGCAATGCTTTTATTGGCTATTATTAAGCCTAAAAAATCTAGCATTAAAAGTATTCACTGGTTTCATGTCTATTTATTTAGATTGAAGGGTGACTTGGCATACAATTACAGAGGACCAAGAACCAAAGATGATATTGTTGAGTTTGCAAATAGAGTTGCAGGGTAAGTATTTATGGGCTCAGTCTTGTCTAGCATGTAAAATAAAGAGCTCCAATGACTTTTGCTGTTTTAAATGAAAATGAAAGGTTATTGTTGCCATTTAGAATACTTTAATTAACTTCTCTGGGATATGAAAGATTTAAAAAATAAGATTTAAAGAAATAAGGAATAATCCATTGAGTATGACAAACAGAGTATCAGTTTAAAGCTTTAAAATATGCTATATTAAATATTAATATATCTTTGATTCCATTGCCATTATCTTTGTAATAATGATGTATTTACTATTGTGCTTATTGTGCTTACATAGAACTTTTAAAATGATTATAGCAGTTACTGTTTTAACATTGTCAGTTGCAAACAAACGTTAGAAACTCTCTCCTTTTTCTTTAAAAATTGTTCTAGTGGGCAATAGTCTCTTATGAAATTGCATTACTAACCCTTCAAATGTTTTTATGTTACCTTCAGTAATGATACAATTGTAAAAGATAGTTACTGTGATAAAATAGGATAGGATGATGAAATATTTGCTACTAACTTGTAGATTCTGGACTGCAATGAATTCTGGTAAGATTTTATTTTCAAAGCAAGTCTTTTGGTTTGGTAACCACAGAATTATTCTGATAGTTTTCACACAAGTGTACTACTATAAGTACTGATGACTGCTGAACCTTGTCCCTTGATAATGAAAATGTTTTGCTTTTAAATGTAAATACAAACAGCAACTTTAAGCATATGAAGTTAGCACTGTGTTTCTCTGTCTCCTTCCTACATGTGCATGCATTTTAATTGTCATGGGAGTCTTCATCCAGCTTTAAATAATACATTTTTAAAATTTAAAACCTTATCAGTTTTAGGATAATTATGTTCTTCCAAGTGGGATTGTTGAGAATCCTTATCCTCTGAAAGAACTCTAGGAATAGCATTTAAGAAGCAGTTCACTGCCTTTTCCTACTGATGTTGATCTTTTATTGTTTTCCCTATCTACAGGCCTATTATTCGAAATCTCCCTAGCCAACATATGTTTGAGCATGTTCAAAAAAGACATCGCATATTTTTTCTGTATATTGGTGGGGAATCTCCATTAAAGGTCTGAAACTTTGCTAATCACAAATATTTGTTTTGCTCATTTTAGATATAGTTTTATGAATTACAATGCCTATCTCCTAATAAAGTTCTATTATTGAAGAATTTTGCAAACTGGTAGAAATTTACTTAAAACAGCAACATCAAAGGGACTATGTTCGATTTAACTGGATAGAAATCATGAAACCAGGGTAATATCTGAACAGCTATATTCAGAATTCCCAGTTTTTTCTTTTCACTTTTTAAAAAAAGGCCACTATAGAGTTAATAACTTGGAAAAATTAAAGTGGGCTGGCAGATTGTGATATTCAATGCACACTCTGAAAATGCAATAAAAAAAGGAAATGCTGTAGTTTCCTGAAATATTTATGATAATATTGAAATGGGGAAGTGGAATTATCTTATTGCTTTACTGAGATACAATAAATGTCAATAATACAAGATGAAAGAATTAATAAAAGATTGTTTTTGCCAGGGTTGATTTAAATCACAATTTAAATCATGATTTAAATCACTAGTAAAAAGGCTTGATTTAAATCAACTCGATTTAAATCATAATTTTTAAAGAACAACTGTCATCTCTGCTACTCCTTTGACCCACTGTTGACTCACCGATAGTCCTAGTGTTGCAGAATATACAGCCTCATGCTACATAACTAAGCTCCATTTCATGCTGAATAAACTAAATTATTTATGTATCTTAAATAGAAAACTATCTTACGATGGATTTTTTACCCCAAAAGTTTTTTATTAAAATAAATTTGATAAAAATCAAAAAAATCCAATTTAAATAAAAGAAATCCAATTTAAATAAAAAAAAAATCTGATTTTTTTTTATTTATTTTTTTAAATAATTGATTTTTATCCACCCTGGTTTTTGCTTAACATACCAGAAAGTTGGACAGAAAAAGGATGTGTCATTTGATGTAGCAAAAGAATGGGGAGATATTTAAAAGCTGTATTTATCAGTGATCGCCTGCAAATAATTATGAAGTGTAATTTCAAAAAACAATACAGTGACATTTACTAGAATCATTGGAGAGGCAAAAGACCCGCATTAGTTGCTTACCCATTAAGCAAACTTCATATGTGAAATTGAACTAAAATGGTATCTTGTTCTGTTACCAGAAGAAGCTTATGAAGACGCATTAAAACTACCCATTTGTATTTCCACAGGAAAGATACATAGAAGTTGCTTCCGAACTAATTGTTTATACATACTTTTTTTCTGCCTCAGAAGAGATACTTCCCGAGGTAAAATAATAACAGTTATGATGATGTACCTGATTGAACACTTACTTGTGTTGAGAAATACCTCTTTATCTATTGACAATATACTGCTTACTGTTGACAGTAGTTTTAATGAATGCCAGGTAGAGTAAGCAGTTAAACCTCTGACTATTAATTCAAATAACTATTTATTGTCTAACTGTGTTTCATGGTAGAACCTAAACTTTCTTGGCTGTCATGCTCACATATTATGTTAAATTCTAATTTATTTTTACATTGATTTGTTCTAAAAGCTGTAATGACATTGGTTATGCAGCACTTGGCCATAGTGATTGGTTTATATACTGTATTGCTCTTAGTCAAATCGCATTCAAGTTTAGTGCAATCTGTGAATCCAAGTTAGATAAATGAAAATATTACAGTTAGAGAGTTTAATTGCACATTTAAAACTTAGGTCTTAGGGAATGATATTCTTGTTGATAATTGGCAACCCAATATTAATTTATGTTTATGTCTGAATGTAAGTGAATAATCCAACCAACGTTGCCTGCAAAAATCAGTTTAATTTTAAAATAGTAGCATTTTATTGAATAGATGGACATTTCACAGAACAATAAAATACAGAAAAACAGAACTGGGGGGGGGGGGGGGGAAGACCACTACTTAAAATTTAAAATGCCAGATTAAACATAGGTGCCAATTTCTTTTTTAGAAAATTGAAAAAGTGGCAGATTAATCTTAATCCTTGAAGGAGAGCTTTCCTAGGTTTGGAAGCAATGTAGGCAAATGACCTTTCGTCTGAATTAGAGAAATAGCTCTCTGTGAAAAATGAATATCCTCAAAGGGCCTTCCTGCAGATCTTACTAACTATGATCATTTCTGAGCCAGGCTTTCAGCAGTTCATTATTTTAAAGGTGAAGAACAATTAAAATTGATCCTGGAAAACAATTCATCTTTATTACCACCTCCCCAAAGAAATATTTTATAATCTAACTTAAATATCTCTCAATGCTTTCTGCTTTTTATGTTTTTTTCCTGCATTCAGAAAACTAGGAGAAAAAAAAACCTTATGTTTTACGTTGTAACACTTTACCTTTAATCATGACCTTAGTAAGAACAGGCCAGTACATTTTTATTAGTACAAGTTAAATTATAGCCCTTTCACATATACTTGATGTTACAGATTATATAAAGACATGGTACAGCTTCATTAAATGCATGTTCTCTATTTATATTTTGATGTGGCAAATTATAAAGGACAACCTGTCAGACAGATGATTAATAGAAGCAGCAAAGAACACTTACTGTTTTGTTTGTAAACACAACTGAATTGTTTCTGTTAAAAGTAGTATTTATAGTGACTGTAGTATTCCCTGGGGCTTTATTATATGAGGAGAAGTTATGAAACCTGATTCAGACTCAAGGGATCATCTCAGCTCTTCGTTGCTCAAGAGATCATTCTGCCTTGGGTCCTTGATAGTTTTTGTTATCTTCAGAGCCTGAAAATGAAAAATTGGAAGAAGAAAAAGAATTAAGATGCAAATTTCCAAATTCTATAAAAGATCCAAATGTATCTTTCTTTGGAATTTCTTTCTATTAAGAGCAACTTATTAAACATGTATACACTAATTGACATTTAAACATCGTTTTAAATAGTTATATAATGCATAAACTAGTTTCTTTGATTAATTTAGTACTGGAAAAACATAAGCAAAATATTTATGAATTGAATTGTCATTTTAAAAGGCACATCTGGGTCCTTCATGGTACATCTGTGAATAATTGTTTTTAAATTTCCTTTTTTCCCGTGTTATAAAATCAGCCTAGTTTTTTCATGATCCAAGAGAGGAAGAAGGAAAAGAAAGGACACAAACAATAACATAATTTTTTATCATTAATTGCTTGATTTTTTTTAAAAAACAGTGACTATGTATATAATATCCATAATTTAACTACAGATACTTTAAAAAGTGAGGGAACAAATAAAAACAGCTTATGTTTTAAAATCTATTAAAACTATTTATGAATTAAAAAGTAAAGTGCTTTGCCAGGCATCAGAGAAATGATCAGGAGCTCAGGCAGTTGGTTCTTTGGGAGACAATAAGCACACCACTAAATAAAGAGATTTTAAGCGTGATTATTAACTCAAGCAAACAGAGTTAAAAATATGACACAAAAGCATACATACCAAGCAAGATAATACCCAAATATCTTAAAAGCTTAACGATAGCAGAGATGCCCCAATGGGTGGCCAATTTCTCAACACTGCCCAGCATTAGGTTCCTTTGCAGAAGCTCTCCCATAACAATAGTCCCATGTTGTTGTTGTTTTTTATCAAAACTGGCACCATGATTTCATGGCTCTGCTATGGTCAGGAGACTGCCAGATCTGACCTTGACTGGGTGGCACATGACTCTGATGGGAATTGAAAGTCTGAGACTTTCACAGAAGGCAAAGCTATGAAGCTATGTGAAGATTTCTCCCCCTTCTCTTTCAACAAGCAAGAGAGAAAATCAAGCAGGCTAGCTCAGAATGAATCCTAAACTTCTAGACTTTTCATAACACGATGGAGAAAGAAAAATATGTCACTAACTCCTCAAAATAACAATGGCACTACATTAAGTCAACTCAGGTTTTTTTTTTTAAAAAAAAAACTTTAGCTGACAAGGCAAACACTTCAGAGAGACTACTTCTATTGCCAGTTTTCTTTATTCCAGTATTAATAACTGAGAAATGAAATTAAAAACCAATAAATATGGGTAAAGGCAATTTGTTATTAAATTGTTTTACTTTGTTTCTCATTTTTTCAGCATATAACACTCCCTGAGATGCCCGCTGTTCTAGTCTTAAAAGATGGAACTTATTTTGTGTATGATGGTAAGTTCACTCACTGGCTCTTATCCTAAATAGGCTATACATTTATGGACCTTAATTTTTGTATCCATAGCTATTTTATTTATTTATTTATTTATTTTTTGAAAACAGAAGCATGTTATTTTGCAATACAATAGTGTTGTTTCATATTTACAAAGATTCAAAAGCAGTGCAGTGTCAGGTTAAATTATTTGCAGATTACTTGGGAATTGCTAATATATATATCTGTAGGTTGTAGCAGATTGCTGAACTAAGCAAGTCAGCTGAAATTAGTGCTGAATAGACACCAGGAAATGTATGCTATACAGAGAAATAAAACAAAATCTTGAATTGCTGCAGTAGAACAATGGATCAGCTTTGGTGCATATTGACCAGTTTGGTTCCTTTAAAAAAGTTCAGTTAATGACCATGGCATTCGCTTAATGATTGCCAGGTTCCTTAATGATCACAACAACAAAAGGTGTCTATCCTCCATATTCTTAGTATATTTCAGCCATTGATTAGAGTCTTTGGGGGGAGGAAGAAGAACTAGAATATTTTACTCTGTACATGACCCGTTGTGTCTCTTCTTTATGGGAAAGTGTAGTCTGACATGAAGGGGGCTGCTCTTCCTCATAAGGACTGACAGTTTAGAATGAGGGGCTGGCATACAGGCTACATTGACAATATTTCTTTACATGCTTGACTCCTAAATGATTAGTGGCAGTTTGAAATCTTGCAAATTTTGACAGCACTTGCAATTTCCAGTAATCCAGTCAATATTCTCTCATTTCCTAGGAAGCATCGGTGGGGCACACAGCTTTGAATTGCTGTTTATGGTCTTTATGTGCTTCTAATATATACTGTTGAACTTAGGAGGTAACTCTTGTTTTTGTACATCCTTTCATTTTTTTTCACTTTCTCCTTTTTTCCCCATAAAGAGTATGTAGATGGTGATTTGTCAGCCTGGATAAATAGGGAAAGATTTCAAGGATACCTTAATATAGATGGATTTACACTCTATGAGCTTGGAGACACAGGTAAGATGACTATTCCTTCTTATCTTATAGAAGTTTAAAATATGTAACTGCTGATTTTTAACAACAGTTCCAATAGTCCCAATTTCCATCATTATACTAAACTGACACAATTGCAGCATCCCATAGTTATGTGATCACCATTTGCAACCTCCTGCCAGTTTCCCATTGACTTTGCTTGTTGGAAGCTGTCAGTGAAGGTTGCAAATGGTGATTATGTGACCACAGGACACTGTAACATCATAATTGTAAAGTGGTTGTTGAGCAGACAAATCACAATCACGTGACTTCAAGGCCATAGTAACCGCCACAACTGTGAGGACCCATCATAAGTACCCCTCATTCAGCAACATTATAACTTCCAATGAACACTAAATGGGTGGATGTTAAAAAAGCACTACCTATATTTAATATTTTCCATTTCAACGTCTGATCTAAAAGAGAGGCTTCTTTGAAGATCTTTTTCTGCACTGTTTCCAAGTACAGTGCAGAAAAAGTACATTCAGGAGTTGTATTTGCCCCCTTTCCCCAGTTCTCTTAAGTATTTAGAAAAACTATGATAAGTTTGGATTTATTTTATTGTTAATTTTAATCTGTAATTTTAAATTTTTACATGTTGCTTTTGTTTTTAAATTTCATTGACTGCCTTGAATGCTGATGTAGAACATAATGATAGAACATAAATCAAAACAAATATGCATTAGGCATCTTACTTTATTTTAGGAAAGCTTGTGGCTATTGCAGTTATTGATGATAAAAACGCTTCTGCAGATCATGCAAGGTAGGTCCAGGGGTTTTGTCTTAAAATTATGAATTATTTTAAAACTGATGTTGAACTTTAAAGAAAAACAGTTGACTTTATGTAGCAATAACACTTGGACTTTTATGCTGTTCCATAGTGTTTTATAATACTCTCTGAGCAGTTTACAAATAGCAGCGTATTGCTCCCAACAATCTGGGTCCGCATCTTACTGACCTCAGAAAGCTGAGTCAACCTTGAGCCCCATCAGGATCGACCTCCACGTTATGGGCAGAGTTAGCCTATTACACTACATTCTAACCACTGTGCCACCAGGGTTCCTGGTATATAATACTCATAATTTAACTATCATAATAAGAATACCTTAAAATATAAATAACAACATAGGTAGTTGTCGAATTATAACCATTTGTCACCAACCATTTGGAATTACGGCAGTGCTAAAAGAAGGGACTTACGACCTGTTCCTGACGTTATGGCTGTTACAGCAGCCCTGTTTTCACATGATCAAAATCCGGGCACTTGGCAACTTGCCCAAAGTTAATATCATTATGGTGCTGCAATTCCCCCCACCCATCTATCCCCTTTATCTCTGCCCTTTGCAAAGAGAAGGTCCAACAGAAGTGAGCCAAATATATTTCTTGCTTTGCCACCCTGCGCTTCCTTACTTCTCTTCCCAACCCTGATTTGCTTGTTGGGTTTTCCCAGGATAAAAACAGCAGCCTCCCCCCAAATCCTTCTGTTATTTTAAGTCTAAGAAGATAATGATATGATTTGAAATGAAGTCCTAAGAAGGGAGGTGGAAGGAAGAAAAAATATTTAGTGCTTAGAAGTCTGGGGGGAGGGGATAATGACAGCACTCTTCAAATATTCAAAAAAGTGCCACCCAAAAGAAAAATCTGATAATGTTTCCTATCATTGCAGCATGCAGATCAAAGAATAATAGTTTTACATTTGTAGGAAAGCAGATTTTCATTAAATATTAGGAGAAAAGACTTTCTAACCGCAAGAAAATTTGAGTTCAAGTGTAGACCAATACATAAAGAGGTTTTATTCAGACAGTGGCTACCAGGATTTTACCGGGATACTTTAATTCAAATTCCTGCATTGAGAAAAATTGGATTCAATCCAATCCTGAGCAGATTTTACATAAATTAGAGCAATCAGGTGACGGTTGGTTCAAAGTCCTATCTGAAATTCTATGCTGGAGTAGTCAAAACAATCTGTGTTCCAGTACAGTATAGCTTCAAGAAAGCGGAACTCATGTCCCTTTGTTTTTTATACCAAAGTTCCAGAAGTATATTTAGTGATAGTCTGTGCTGAGGAACCAACCAATAGAAAAATTGGCCAAAGGACTTTTTTTTCCTCCAAGCTGAAAAATTTCATAAGGAATAATTTATTACACAGACTACCATGCCGCTAGTAAACAAATTCAAACAAAAGGTATTCTAGGAATCTGTCTCATTAGCAACTGACTTCTTGAATATTTACTGGTACTTACATACCAGTGTGTACTGTTGGCTGCAGAACCAAATACTGCTATTTAACTCTTGCATAAATCACATATTTCTTATAAAATTATTATTAGCTGTAATATTTACCACTTAAAATATCCCCAACCACTTAAAGCCTCTATGGAAATGCATTCTGAAACACTTGGGGACATGATGTTTGTTAAGGATTGGATTCTAAATCAATTTCTGTAATCTTTTTTTTGAATAGGCAATTCAAATTTAAAATATTATACGCTAAGTTTCCCTTTGGTACAGATTTCCTAATATTTCATAACAATAAACGTTTTTTCTTTCTAATTTGAAATTAAAGTACAAAATGGATTTGATAAAAAAAAGATTTCCAGAGAAATTCAGATGCCATACATAGATGTAGTTCATTTCTCATTAAATGGCTTCATGCTTGTATTCTTTATAAAGAGATACGGAAATCCAATATTTTTTTTTATCTTACAGATTGAAGTCTATTGTTCAAGATGTGGCTAAAAATTACAGGGACCAGTTTCACAGGTAATTAAGTTACATTTTTAATGTTTATAACCTAGCTCTACATTTTTTGTTACATGGATATATATCCAATTACTACGCTTCTCAGAAATTTTTGATATTTTAATAGGTAATATATTTTTGTTTAGGAATCCTAATATTAAAAAATGTCCAGGGAATATAGTGGTTTAATTTAGATAAATAGGGATTGGATTGCAGTTTAAACCATTTGCAGTTTTCTGCATTTTAAAATTATGTACATATTACAAAATGTATTCTGTTTTTTTACATAATGTTTACAGTATAACCCAACTAATAATATACACACGAGAAATCCAATAGTCTATAATAAAATAAGCATACTAAAAAAATTAAGAACATAAAACAGCAGCAGCATATAATTACAAATAAATTCAACAATCCAAGCCTTTATCTATTATCTATCATTGGAGTTGAGCCATTAGTGGTGCTAATTAAAAGAAGATCTTGATAAAAAACAGAAGTAGTTGGGTCAGTAACTCTATTATGTTTTGAGTTTATTGGTTTAGGAGAAGAAGGATATGGGATGGGAAAGCATGGGAAATGGGTGGACCAATGGGATATGCCAAGATGGAACTTATACAGCTGCAATTAAGAGGAAGGGAATAGAAGTTAGGAAAATGGTAGACCACTGTATGCTGCAATGAACGCTGTGGAAGAGAAAGAGGGGTGCTGATCTGGGATATGGTAGTTTGTTTAAGGGCATGAAACAAAGCTTTCCCCTCGCTTCCTGTACATATGTAGTAAGGAGTTGTGATAAGTTAATTATTTTCTTGAGACTAGGTACTGCTATCTGCTAAGATCCTATAAAGAGCTATAGAATTAATAATCAAAGCAGTAGAAAAAAGCCGTTTGTATTACCAATGGATTTAATTTCATGTATTTTTTCTGCATTTTCATATGCTGGTAATTACAATAATCAGGAGATCAATACGTCCATGTTACACTGTTAGATCAGTGTCCCACTCTGCTTCATGAGTTGCATTGGCTGTCCATAATTTTTTTGAGTGCAATTCAAGGTGTTGATTGTCAGCTCCGAGAACCTTCATAGCATGTTGCCAGGTTATTTGAAGAACTGTCTCTTTCCAATCGTCTTTACCTATCCCAAGAGATCTAGAAAAAGGGGTGTGCTCAGTTCCCTTCAATTAAAGAGTTCCTGCCATCTATCAGGAACCAGGACTCCTTAGATTACTCTAACCCTGCTGTCCTCTTGTGAAGCTCATAAGATCTGTTTTCTCTTAGGTGTAGGAGAAATGAAGGGAATGTATCTGTTATTAATTGGTTCATCCTTAATGGCCATTTATGTGTTTTAGTTACCGCATATTGTGGTAGACATCCAAAGTTGTTTATCTGATATAGATGGCCATATAAATCGTCGTCATCATCTTAAGATCATGAGTAATAAGCTCCCTTTACTTGTTTCAGTTTTCAGATCTGTCTATCAGATCCTTAGTGCAATACTAAAAGTTTGCACTGCTCTTTCAAGAATAGTTTGGTAGTTTAGAGAGACATACATGCAGAGTATAACAGAGCTCTCTGTTGCTATTACCTGTAAATAGTACTGTAATATTGCCTCATTCTAGTTTCATAATTAATTATGACACAAATGAACAAGAGCTTAGAGGTATTCCATAACTTTACTTGCCCTAATTGGCTTCTGAAGCTCAGGAACGAATCCTGTCTCCTTTCAAGACTCTTCCAGGTGCATGTAAAGCAAATTTTGGAACAAAAATCTCATGTAAGTTGAAAGGATAAAATACTACATTTGCAGCTATTTCCATTCCAAATCATTAGTTGCTTTTTTCCTTAGGCAAGTTCTTTTATTATCAATGATTGCAATAGGGTATTTAGAGTAGGTAATCAGTTTTCTTTATCTGCTTCTACTATCCTAAAGATGGAATCTCCTTCCTTTTCCTCTTTGAATTTTCCTTTCACTAAATTTATTGGTTGATGTCATATTTTTTGTTTGTTTATTAAGATTATTATTTATTTCAAATGAGGATAATATTGTGAATTGCTTTTTAATAGAAACTTCCAGTTTGGCTATATGGATGGAAATGAATACATTAATAGTTTACTAATGGAGTGAGTAAAACCATTTTTGTATTGTTTTCAGATGGAGAAAAAGTTGTTTGTTTCTTTCAATTAAACTCTTTAAACAAACATAACAGAAATATTAAAAAAATATTTAAATGCATTTCCACTAGATGGCAGCATTAAATAACTAATTTTCAGGAGCTGAGAAGACTTAATATTTGTATGTATTTATGGAGTATGCACTGTGCCTACCATGGGTCAGATCATGTATGTCTTTCAGAAGGCCACATAGTTTTTTTGTGATTGACAACTAAACACATACAACTCCCTCTTAAATTAGTTAGCAGTGAATTGTAATGACACTTTAAAAAGGGAAGATTCCCTTATCAGTGCTTACTGCTGCTTTTGCCTTTTCTATTCTATACTATTTCCACTACTACTATTAATGTTCTCTAAATTCAGTTATAATACTTTTAATTTCTCATTGGTGACATTTATTGGGTAAATATTAAAATTGAAAAACAGCAAGTACCATCAGTTTATAGCATAATTAATGCCTGATTCATTGATCCGACAGGCTAATGCAGATGTTGAGTAGAATGACAGAACTGTGAATACTTTAGAAACTTTGAAAAGGATGATTAATTAGCCATAATTATTACATTTATATAAGAAATAAATTAAACCAACCTATCAGTAATCAGTATTATTCCATAAAGATTCAGTAGTAAGTAATATGATTAAAAAACCCCTTATCTTCCTAATTATTTTGGTAAGAATGTGATCATTCTTCAAAGCTTTATTAATGAACTAGTTATATTTCAGTTTCTGAATTGTTTGGCTTTACTTTTTCAGTGATTTGATAATCCCCACTATTGTTGTCCTGAATACATCCAATCAACAATATTTCCTACCTCATAAACCAGTAGAGAGCACTGAAGATCTGGTCCAGTTCATTAATAATATTTTGGAAGGCACAGCTGAAGTAAGTATTGCACATTTATTCAAAAATCTCAGCAGTTTTTCAAATTACCAAAATACGAGAGCAGTTCATTAATTATCTTACTTCATTTGAATTGTCTTGCTTTAAGCATCTTTAAATATATTTACTTGAAAAGCAAAGCAGAATCTTTGGAGAGTAGCTAATCTCAATATTTGAAATGTGTCTATGGGTAGTTGATTGTTAGAGTCATGAAAAGATTTTGGGTTTTGGAAAGGAATAAGAACGATGTGATGGGAGAGCTAAAAGGAATAAAAATAAAGAGCAGAATTTTCCAAGAAAGATACATGGAAACCCACTTAGATATAGAATTGGAATGACTTTATTATTACTTTAGGCTTTCTAAAATAATAGCATGGGGAGGATTAAAATAATAGCATGGGGAGAGTTATCCAACTGTATTGCTCGGTAGGAATAAGGTAGAATCCCCAAATCTACATGAGGTGGTTTCTCTTCAGTGAAATAATATTTCTGTAATGAAGTATTGGTAAGATGACATTGTAAAATAAAGTAATTGAAAACTGAAAATATAAATAAATAACACTGATCTCCTTTAATCTTTTATCTTTCAAATTTCAGGCATATGGTGGAGATGGAATTCTTCAACGAATCAAGAGAATAATTTATGATGCCAAGTCTACAGTGGGTGTATGTAAAGTATTAGAACGTATTTATATCCATCAAGCTAAAGTAGATGCACCACTTGCTAAGCACAGAAATGAATCTGGAAATGTTTCATTCAGTCATATTACTATGTTTGTTGGATTTGTCTTGGTTACAATACATTTTGTTTTTGAATCATACCTGTTGACATATAAAATGTGTCATTGGTAGTATTTGGCTAGCATCTGAATCTGTCATAGTACATATAAATAGTTGACAGAGCGTTGGACACTTTTTCCAAATTAGTCTTCTCTTGTATGTTCCCTCCCACAGAGAACATAACATTTAACTATTACGATTTTGTTTTCCTTCTCTGATTGGTGTACATTTCTATTACTTTCAAAATATGTTCAGTTGGATGTTGTGCTGCTAGATATACTGGATAAGGAAGGATATTATTTTCTTTCAGATTGTACAGTTTTCTTTCCATTTCTTTCTTATCTTGTACACATGGATGCATTTTGAGCTTACTTTTTATGGCCATGTCAAATTGTTTCTGATTCAGTTGAGCACATATAAAAACATGTTAATGTTGGTAGTTGCTGTCCATGAACACTAGTTGACATAGGACCAATGTTGTGTAGACTTTATCACAGTTTTTCATATGTATGTTGTGTTTTTCTATAGGGTTTAAACTGTTAAATAATCTAAATCTAGGCCATCCTCCACCTATGGAATAAGTTCTGACAGAATTTTAATTTATTTATAATTGCAAAAGAGTAACATTTGTATGCATGTGCTTTAAAAGCCACCTTGCAAATTCCTTTAACAAAATTTAAATGGATCTATTTGAAATATAATATTTTTTACAAAGGTAAAGGAGGCAAAGTATAAAGAAGGAAAAATGGGGAGTAACACCCAGGCTTTCTCTTAAACCTTTTTTTAAGAACATTTATGTGCATATTCCTTGAGCTACTGGGAATGGTTTCTGGCAATGTTCCTAGTTCTAAGGGTGAATCATGAGAAAAAGGGTGTAGAAATACTAGCAAAGAAATAAGTCTTCCCACTTATTTCATTAAAGTTTCGGTGTGACACTCAGTGACATTCTCCATGTCTTGATTCTTCTTAAAATATGTTAATATATAAGTGTGGGGAAGTGGTGGGAATCATCTTCTCCAAGTTATTCAAAATGTTATGAAAATATAACTGATGGCCAATTATTTCTCTACAGTCCGTTTTCAAGAGTTCGCCACTTCTTGGTTGCTTTCTCTTTGGTCTACCACTGGGTGTCATCAGCATCATGTGTTACGGGATTTGCACTGCTGACTCGGGAGGATCAGATGAAGCTGAGGCATCTAAAAAGGAATCCACAAGCAGGGATCTAACTGATGAAGGCACTGAAGAAGAAGCAGAAGAGGAAAGCAGTGAAAGTCCTGTAGAATTTCCAGAGAGAGAGCAAGAACAGAAAACTATATTGGAAAAAAAGAGAGACTAAACTGTTAATGTTTTTTTTTTTTCTGTAGAATTTCCAAATAGAGACTTATTTATTGAATTCAATTATACCTGTGATCTTCAGAGATAAGAACTTTTTTCATTCATTTGTGTTATGTGCATGCATTCAAGTTGCTTGACTGTGAAGAAGAATGGGGTTGGAGTTGGGGTTTTAAGGTCTCTTATTGTCTCTGTTCTTCATAAAAAGGAAATTCAAGAGAGTAGGTGGGTTATTTTATATAATGCATTCTGAGTTGGGTGAAAAAAAACCCTCTTATTTCTTTTTTGGATACTGATATGTACATTTAAAAACAATTTTTCCATTATGGCCAAAACCAACCAACCTTCCTTCCTTCCTTCCTCCCTCCCTCCCTCCCTCCCTCCCTCCTCCCTCCCTCCCTCCCTTCCTCTGTGATAAAACCTATAAATACTGAGCTGTAGAAATTTTTTATGGGAAATATGCTTTGAGATATTACATATTTTAGTGGCTGTACTTTCAAAACTATTTTTTATTTTTTAAGAAAATAATTTAGAATTTCTCTTTAGAAAATGGGATAGCTAAAGAGAAATATTACAAATTCCCTGGCTTAAAAAAAAACATGATTAGTAAATAGAGAAATCGCATTTTCTTACTTTTTGTTTGATCTCTGGGTCCAGATGGTTACTTTTATATTATATTGGTCCAATGTGTTAAATCTTTTTCCTTTACAGGAAATTTCCCTATATTTTAACCTTATGATAGTCTCAGGATTCTGTTTGTTAATTGCTGCAGTAGCATAATAGTTTGGTGAATGTGGCTTCTGCATAGTTAATTGCAAATCTTTTTTTTTAACTTTAAACAATATTTATGTAGTAAATATTACTACTAGTAAATTTTACTATGTAGTAAAACCCTTGCTACATCTTTGGTTTCTGCAGCTGAAAAGAAATCTTAATATTTTATTGACTTACTTATATTGAAAATTCACTTGACATCTTTATATGGCCAGCATTTTTTTTAAAAAAAATAATTTTTGCCGTATGTTTAATTATATATATATCATCCCTTGTACTGTCCCATGATATAAATAGGGACCATGTCTCCAAGGTTGAGATCTCAAAAGAATAAGCCATAGGATTATACTTAGAATATTGAAACCATGGTGATTGCCATAGCAATCAAGCTTATGCTGCTGATTTTTAAGACTATGGCTGTATAACATTCAGTTTAATGACTGAAAATAAAAATTGTAATCTTATGTCTCATAGTGGAATACTTCGGCTTTAATCAGCACTTGTTTTGAAAAATAATCATACACTTTAGAAGAAGAATCCCTTTCCTTGGTCAAAATGAATATTGGTCTTTAAAAACACTTTATATTTCTTGTGTTTTCATACCAAGTACTTTTACTAGGAGTTACTATCTTTCCAAAAAATAAATGGTTTTATTCTAAATATAGTGAATGGAAATGTTTTAACTATTACTGCTGGGTTATATATAAAATGGTTTATTTTTATTGAAGCTTATTGAAAATTTTCAATTTTCAATTCAACTAGTCTATGAATGTAGAAATATTTTATAAATATTTTCCCCTCAGGTGTTTCACACATCTGTTCAAATCTAGATTTGACCGATGTAGCAGAGATCATTTCTAGTTGCTTCAAAATAGTTGCTCAAAATGCCAAAGGATAGTTCGTAGTTCTGCACACGATGCCTGTTGCCCAGTGCAGTTTAAAGGGAATTATAGGTCTCTTTTGTTACTACAATTTTTATGCCCATTAGATACTCCTAATCAGCTGCTGAGTGTATGAAACAATAACATTTAGACTAAGTATAGTTTATCATTTTTCCTTTTGAATGATTAATCTTCCAGTTATTTACTAAACTGAAATATATTCCCATTTTCACTTGCAATGTTTTAATGTTATAATAATTAGAATGGAAAGCCTCTGGTATAAAACAAAGTGAGTGATCACATGAAGTGCTTCACTCAGTAGCTATTATGACTCAAATCGGAAGTGCTCTATTAACTTAAATCCAAAATAAACATTGAGTGTAAATTGGTTGTGTGTGTTGGGGGTGTGTGCATACTGTATAATAACAAAGGTTGGTACTGCATTTATGTGTATTTTGGCACTAATTTTTCTAATAAAGGATATAAGATTCCTTTTGGATCAGACTAAAGGGTCATATAAATATCTAATCTTTCCCTGAGAAACCAGGGGATGCTTAATGCAAAGCCCATAAATAGTACAGGTAGTCCTCAATGTACAACCGTTTATTTAGTGACAGTATAACATTACAACAGCACTGAAAAAAGTGACTGATTGTTTTTCACACTTCTGACCATTGCAGCATTCCCATGATCATGTGATCAAAATCATTGGCAACTGACTCATATTTATAACTGTTGCAGTGTCCCACGGTCATGTAATCACCTTTTGTGACCACCTGACAAGCAAAATCTATTGGGAAGCCAGATTCACTTAACATCTGTGTTACTAACTTAACAACTACAGTGATTTACTTAACTGTTGCAGAAAAGGTGGTAAAATGGGTTGTAAAACTCACTTAATAACTATTTTGCTTAACAACAGAAATTTTGGAGTCAGTTGTATTTGTAAGTGAAGGAGTACCTGTATGTAAGACAGACATCTAGCAACTAATATTTAGTTACCCTTTTATCTCCATATGTCCCCAACTCTTTTCCCATTGGTCTATTTACTGATACCCTGGCAATAGCCAGGGTAATACCAACACAGACCTCCATCAGTTTAATTTATTACAATGTGAAACCAGGTCTCTTGGTGCCGACAGGTGTTTTTCATATTTGTTCACACCTTTTGCCTGGACAATGCAAAGTTCTTTACTCCATCCTAAGAGCCCGTCGCCAAGCAATCAAATTGTTTGCTGCCTCTTTAATAATCTTTAACATACAGTTCTGTTTATCTAAACATCCACTTAAAGATGAAAATCATTGTCATTTTTTTTAATCTGTTTTTGTGCTAAAAATAGTCTTGCATGAGCAGATCTTCTATTGCTCAATAATTGGTCCTTGTGGAAACAATGCTGTGTTCTCACTGTCAAAAGTGGGTAGGAGGGAGATCACCTCTAAGAATGTATCTCAGATTAGGTTCAATTTGTTGTTCTTGCAAATCTTTGCAGGGCCTTCAGATACATCTTCCATTTAAATGGCATCTTGTTAAAAAGTGATAACTCTACCTTGTTTCTAACTAATGTCAAATGTAGATGGTAAGATAATTGTGAAATAATTGCACTTGGAGGGTGGACAGGAAGACTGAAACTTGATTTTTCTCTGTAGCTTCCAAATATGCGATGATTGCCAAGAAATCTCCAAATCAAATTGATGTGTATAAAGAGGTAGCCTTCACTTAAGCTTCCAATACTACAGTGTCAATTCCATAGATGCAGAAATGGGAATAAGCTGTTTGCTTAGACTACTCCATAATTTTGAGTTCAGCATCAGACAATATAGATAGGAAAATACTATGAAGCAAAAGGGCTTGCTTACTAGGTATAATCTGTTATAATGTCATTTACAAAGTCACACAGAACCGATATCAATAAATCCTGTGTGTATGGTCAAAAACAATCATTTATAATCTGGGTTGAAGTGAAGCTGTTTGGAAATGCACTATCTACGGGAAAGTTTATATAAATCATAAAAGTATATATAAATTATCAGGGTGAATTTACTAAAGCGACAGTAATGTAATAAGGATGCATGCCCTACATGTATAATATTATATGGACTGATTAACTCTTCATTTTATTAATCTTGGAAATGTATTCTGGGAGATGAAACACTTCAACAGTGAAACATATTTAATAGGACGTGGGCCAGTGTGTATTTTTTACAGCGGTGCACATTTTGTTAAGGAACATCAAGAGAAAAGCTGTCAGTGCTGCTAACTAGAAACATGATCTGTATATTCCTCAAGTGCAAAGCACAACTATGTTATTCCCTTTGAATAAGTCATAATCATCTGTCATCCTCACTAGAAACAAGGAAACCTGCTGACAAAACAATTGTCCACTGCTTGTATGGTTACATTTAAGTACAAGATCTTTGGTCTAAGGCCTCTGTATACAGGCCATTTCCATGTACTATGTCTTTATTTTATAGAGATCCTCAAACACCAGGCAAAACATAATTTGCCTGGTGTTTGATCCACCTTGTATAACTGGTGACTTTTTGAAAATATATCTTTGCCTCTGATACACCCACCTCTATTTCTGTGCAACTAATATTAATCTGAGTGTCAAATAGGTGCCAGATCAGTGATGGATAACCTTTTCGGCACTAAGTACCAAAACTGGAGTGTGTGTGCGCTGGAGTGCCGGAACCCGGAAGAGAGCAGCTGGCCGGCACGCATGAGCTCAGCAGCCAGCTGCTGTCTTCGGGTTCCGGCGCACGCATGCGTGCTGGCCAGCTGGTCTTCAGAAGAACAGCTGGCGACAGTGCATGTGCCCACAGAGAGTTCTCTGCGTGCCACCTCTGGAGCCAGAGAGGGCTCTGTGTGCCACCTCTGGCACGTGTGCCATAGGTTCGCTGTCACAATGCTAAATTAAACTAAGTTACACTTAGCAGTGCTTTTCAAAACAACTAGGACTTTATTTTGTTTCCTGAGATTTCTTTTCATTCTAGACCAGAGATCCCCAACCTTTCCAGCTTGGTGGCTCAGCCTGGTGGTGTGTGTGTGTGTGACTAGGAAGTGCATGTGTGCACACACAGCTCCATGTGTGCGAGCTGTGGGTGCATGCATCCTCCACTCATGCAAATGGAGCTTTGCGCATGAGCGAAGGATGCTTGCACTTATGTGCAAAGTGCCACTTATACCAGCAAAGGGGCTTGCGCACAAAGGTCCATTTGCATGAATGGAGCTTTGCACATGAGCACAAGCACCCTCCACTCACACAAGTGGAGCATCATGTGTGTACGTTTGCCCATGTCTCGTGGCCCGGTTTAAAAAAGGCTGCGGCCCGGTAGTAGCCCACGGTCTGGGGGTTTGGGACTCCTGCTCTAGGCAGAGAGGAGAGGTTTAATCTTTTGCCTAGCAGGAATTTTATTAGAAATAGTTAAGCAACTCAACTTCCTGTTCTCGCCCCCAATTTTAAACTCAATGAAGAAGTAGCCTAATTGAAGTGATAACTGGGCAATCATAGTTCACCTTGCTGTTAACAGGCCAATGCAAATTTGTCCCAAATTGTTATTTTAAAATCATTTTGTACCCTTAACTTGTAATATGAATATGTAGCTTGATTGAACTCTAACCCTTAATTCTAACCCCCATTCTTCAGCTTTCTGTTATATGTTTATTTTACCCACTAAACATTAATAAATAGGAACCTCGGGCAGAGGTGCGTTTCAGCAGGTGTTGACTAGTTCTGGAGAACCAGTAGTGGAAATTTTGAGTAGTTCAGAGAACTGGTAGTAAATATTCTGACTGGCCCCACCCCCATCTATTCTCTGCCTCCCAAATCCTAGCTGATTGGGAGGAAATGGAGATTTTGCAGTATCCTTCCCCTGCCATGCCCACCAAGCCACGCCACGCCCACCAAGCCATGCCCACAGAACCGTAGTAAAAATATTTGAAACCCACCACTGACCTCGGGGTGGTAAGAAACCTAGGGCAGTTTTGGTAATGCAATTGTTATAGGAAAGTGCACCTTTGCATAGCATCTTTCTCTTCAGTAATACAAAGTGATCTGGAACTGGTCATAGATCCCCTCATTCTTTTACCGTGATGGATAATATCTAGTGGCTTAACTTCAAATCCTGTTCCAATTATGATTTCCAGTTCTAGGAACAGTCACCATCATGTGAGACGGGTTTTATTTTTGAAGAAGTTCAGTTCTGGTAGAGCTACACTTGCAATATACCAACTGAGACATCTGCACAGATGTGTAAGAGAGGATCCTCTTTAGAGCAAAGAATGTCCTTTTCTTCCCTTTGTTACAAAAGAAATGTTATATGAAAATAAAAATTAAATGAAAATTAATTAAAATAAATTAAAATATATGATGCTTAACTTATTTCTAACCCTAATTATACCATGATTGATTATGTACTATCAAGTCATTTTTGAATCCTAGTGACCGTATACATCAATTTTCTCCTACTGATCTATCCTTAACCTGGTGTTTCAATTCTCCCAACGGTGTACTCATTGCCACTGTAACTGAGTCCATCCTTCTTGCTGTTGGTCATCCTTTTTGACTCTTGCCTTCCATTTTTATACCTACATATATTTACCTATTTCTATATGTGTTACTTGTCTGATTTTAAGGATTCTTATGTACGGTTATTGTGAGCCTTCATAAATTCCCCCTTTCCCCTTCCTTCTTTATAGGCAGACTTGAATTGCCTAGATCTGTATAAAATAACTCACTTAGATATTATTTAGTCATCCGCAACACCTCTTCCTCAGCTCCCTCCCATATACTGCAGTCTCCCTTCTCAACATTTTTATTTATTTATTTATTTATTTATTTATTTATTTAGTTAGTTAGTTAGTTAGTTAGTTAGTTATTCAAATATATATGGGATAACAGATATAAGTATAAACATGGATATGAACACAGGAAATGGGTATGATAAATGGGGACAATAGGACAGGGACAGTAGGCACGCTGGTGCGCTTATGCATGCCTCTTACAGACCTCTTGGGAATGGGATGAGATCCAGAGTAGGCAGTTACAGACTCTAAGCGGTGGTGAAATTCAAATTTTTTTACTACCAGTTCTGTGGGCGTGGCTTGGTGGGCATAGTGTGGCTTGGTGGGTGTGGCTTGGTGGCTACCCCACTCGGGGGCCAGCTAGAGGTGGTATTTGCTGGTTCTCCGAACTACTCAAAATTTCTGCTACTGGTTATCCAGAACCTGTCAGAACCTGCTGGATTTCACCCCTGCCTCTTAGGAATGGTTTGAGGTCCACAGTAAACAGTTTAAAGTTAAAGTTTTGGGGGTTTGAGGATGTAACAACAGAATCAGGTAGTGCATTCCAGGCACCAAGTCGTATTTTCTGCAGTCGAGTTTGGAGCAGTTTAGCTTGAGTTTGTATCTATTGTTTGCTCGTGTATTATTGCAGTTGAAGCTGAAGTGTGTGTGTGTGTGTGTGTGTGTGTGTATTTATTTTCTGAGGTTTTTGCGGGTATTTGTATATAGGTCTTTGGTTATTCAGGTTTTGTCCCACGTACTTTTGTCGCCAAGGTACTTCCAATTTTATGCGAATAAAACCCGAATAACCAAAACCTACATATACATATACATATACATATACATATACATATACATACACACACACACACACACACACACACACACACACATATATATCATGTATACTCATATCCAAGTGCTGAAAATATCCTCTTCCCATATAGTGTGCTCTGCTGTCTTAAACTGAGGGGGAAACAGAAGAAAAGGGAAAGGAAGGGCTTATGTTGATCCCTCTGAAATTCTTCAAGGTTTGTTTCCTCTTTGTGAGGAAACACTTACTATTAATTTTTTGGCTCTTCTCTGCATTCTTTCCAATTCCTTGATATACTAGGCTAGACCCAGTATTCCAGCTCAGTCTGACCAGAACACATAGACTAGAGCAGTCAGCGAGTCTGAGGGTGATGGATGACTATACTAGAATAACACTGGATACTAGGATTGCCATATTTCTGGTGTCTACATTGCGATTTTAACAAAGGGGTTTGGTATATGGCAGGTCAGAATTGCTAAATTTATCTCCTGTATCTTGAGTTGCAGACATGTGGTGCAGACAAAATTCAGTCCTTGTATGCCCTATTGATTTTAATCAGAGGATTAAATATGAATTGGGAAAATTTAACCTTTAGGTGTTGAAAATGATAGCATGCATTATTATTCGTCTAATGAGCAAGACCATGATTACTACAGCTTTTCTTTTGAAGGCCCCCTCCCAACAATTTATGACTTGTTATTGAGTTCAAGAAATGCTTTCTAGGGTTCAGTAAGCACTTAATCTGTCTTTCAGTCTTCACACTGGGACTTAATTTCTTTTCCCATCCAATTTCTTCCAGAAGCAAATAATTTTAGTGGCCATTTTTGGGATGTGCCTGGGAAATGATCCAGACTCTATTCACCATGATGAAATTCAAAGCCAGCAAATGGTTTCTTCAACATTGTCTTCATCAATTCAATTTTCAAATTCCGTATTTTAAATAGATTTCACTGGTAGCTTGTTTCATGAGTAAGTTGTACAAGCATCTGATATTGATTGCATCTTTTTTAAAACTGGAAAAGCATCAAAGTTCAGATCTTGCAGAGTAAAAACATTTCCTTGAATTTCTTGGCATTAAATGGTATATGAATATATGAATTGGAGTTCATGTTCACCAACTGGTATAGAAAGTATTCCTTTAAAAGTTGATATGTCAGTTCATGTGTAACTGTAAGGATTTGTCTGACAGCTATACTTTTTTAAAGAAATGTCAGAGTGATTGGTATGTGATTGCTGTTTAGCAAAATATTGTATATTCTGAGTGACAAATGAAAAAAATTGCAAAGAAAGAAAATTGTGGTATTCAAACTTAATTTCAACTTAAAATCCTACTTTTTCAGTATATACCTATTGATTTTACAAGAGCTTCAGTAGTTCTCAAATATGAATTGGCATGCTTTATTATGACAAATATTCAGTTATGACAAGCATTCAAGCTACATAAAACAGATTTGGCTTTAAGAATTCTAGTTTTAGTTTAAAAATATTTCACTAATATCTTTATTTGTTATATATCAGGGCAGATAAACAATGAGTGAATAGTTTCATTTTGACCTTCACTTAAACATATTCCAGCAAATTACTATTTTGTCACTAGTCAAATGCTAATTTCTCTGATTAAAACACTACACAACCTCAGTTATCATTTTTGCAAGTACTGATCATGCATGCAAGTAATTACCAAATCTCTAATTAGGACACAGGGCATATGTTTTTCAGAATGAAAAAAATATATTTTCAACTGTATCTTTGTGTCTATGCTGATGGTGAGGTTTGCTTCTAATAATGGAGCAAACTAAAATGTATTAACTATTCAGAATCTGGGAATAATTCTAGCACACTTTTTGCAATAATAGAGAAAAGGATCCAGCTTCTGCATACATGCATACATATCAGAGAGCTAAGTATGAATCGTTCTTATCTAGGTTACAAATATCTAGAGCGTCACAAGATAGAAGGGAAAAGTGATAGAAACTCCCTCCTTCTTTTGAGCCACTTAGCAGTTATTTGAATTTTTGCAGCCTGAATCAGTACCTCTATTTTTAAAGGTAGTTTAACAACTTTTACACCTTTACATGAGAAATGTGAAGTATAGTAGAAATGAATCGGTGTGGCCTAGTTCATCACAGTTAACTTGAGAGTTGATTGCAGAGTACATCTACCATCTAGGACAGGGATGTCAAACTCAAGGCCTGCAGACAGGATTCAGCTCACAGGGTGCTTAGATCTGGCCCACAGGACCACCCTGGAAAGAGTCAAGGACCAGCCCGTGGTGCCTCTGCCAGTGGAAACGGAGCTCGTGAGCTCCGTTTTCACTGGCAGAGGGCTGTAGGAGGCTGTCCCAGCTGAAAACGGAACTTGGGAGCTCGTTTTTGCTGGCCGAGTTCTCGGACCATAGGTGCCCACAACATGAGTGACATCAAGCTGGCCATGTCCACCCTGGACACACCTACCCCAGCCCCCCGAGGTCAAACACAATCCTGATGTGGCCCTCAATGAAATCGAATTTGACACCCCTGATCTAGAAGAAGACTGCCAGGCAGCTTTAATTTTTGGTGATTTAAAAATAAAACAAAACAGCAAATTGGTTTAACTGCTTTGTTTGAAAACCTCAATTTGAGTTCTGAAAGTTGTTGATGTTTTGCCTACAAAGTTGATAATTAGGCCTATATTTTATAGCCTTAAATGATGATGATCCATATTTCTGATTTGACATCTGTGGTTTTCATCAAAGATGTGTGGTACATTTTAATGACAGTACAATAAATATACAACTCATACTGTGCTTGAAAAGCTTGATTAGCCTTTAGAGCTAAAAAGTTATCCAGTGGTTTTCTATTTGTTAAGAAAGGGCATTTCTGTTTCTATACACCCTGAATAAAACATAAGCAATGTCATTAAAATGCATTGCTAACTATGCTTTTCCAATATTGCCATCTATTCATGAATGCAAGAAACTGAAAAGCTATTAATATTAATCACAAAAACATTGCATCTTTATATTTCTATAAATGGATTAAACAGGGGTTTTTTTCGAGAAAACAAGGTTTTCATCTTTTCCTCCTCAAAATTACATAGTTAATATAAGAGATCTGGATCTCTCTAAACTGAAGGGGGAAATCATTTGTTGATGGCAGATGACTTATTCTACTGAACAAAAGCTGCAGTTATATTAAAATAACTGCTGCACAGAGCTAACTTTCTATAATGCATTCTATTTCAAGCGCTGTTGAAGATAATAATTTTAAAAAATAATAATAAAACATCCAGAGTATCAAGATCTAGCACCTATCATTAAATACCACATTATAAGAAAGATGGAAAACTGCCACAGCATGGTAACCATTAACCATATTTAGAAGTACTAAATCTGGCTGCAAAAATCTGAATAGTCAATAGATAGCAGCAGTTTTCTCTCTGCTGTCATCTAGTGGTTGGTTGTATTTTTGGCAGTCCAGATCTATTTGAGCATATGATATGAACATTAATGTGGACAAATTCACAAATTTGCTGTGGAAAGCTGCGTATGTTTATTCAGAAATAAATTCTTTGAGGCAAATTTAAAAAGCGAATGATATAGCGTGGTAAATGTAAAACAAAATTAAAATCCAACTAAATACAGCATTGTAGGAAGCAATTATACGTAATGTTGAATTTGTGTTTCATCCAGGCCAATGATATCAGATCTTTTAACCAGTAAAACCTTTTGTGGCATAATGACTACACTGCAATGTACTGATAATACTCATATTACCAAAACTTGGCATGAAAGAATATGAATTTCATTGCCTCGTTTCTCTTAGAGTTCCTTTGGGGAAGAATTGTAAAATATCCAAAAAAATAGTACTACAGCTGTGAATTTGGTAACTCTAATCAATTGTGCTTAGTACATTACAAAAAAGGGGTAAAAAGTAAAAACGGAAGTATAGTTTCAGCAGAAAGACCGGAGAAATGCTTACATTTAAAATGTTGTATTATAGAGGATTGTAGCTAAATTGGCAAATTGAAATGTGCAGAATAATCCTAAACAGGTTTAATAATAAAGTCACTCAAGAGTGACTAAACCATTTGTCATCACATTTATGATCTTTCCAGGTCTGTAAAGCAAGGAAAACTAAAGTAAAATTACTCTCTCAATGACCAAATTGCCAATCCCAATCATAGTTGCTAAACAAGGATTACCTTTACAATGTCATGGTCACAGCCAGAGAACTTCTCAGTAACAGTACTGAAGGGGTTCAGACATGTCTTCCAGACTGATTTTTGTATTTCTAGTGTAAGTTATACTCCTGAAATTCCCTGGTAATGTCTCATTTCAGTATTAAGAAGACAGGGCTGGGCAATTAATTTTTCCAAGGCACCACATGAGAATATGGGACTGTTGTGGAGGGCTGCCCCGTCTGCTGCTGCACTGCCCCCATCAATGCCACTGCACCACTGCCCCCTCTGCTGACAATTCCCCTCCTCTGCCTATGCTGCACCAAAGCCATGCCCCCTGCCACCAACGTCCTGCCACCAATGCTGCCGATGTCCCACTGCCAACACTGATGAAGGTCTGACTGGGACTGCCCATGGACCAAATGTGACCCATGTGTCATAAAATGCCCAGGTCTGAATAAAGCCTAATCCAGAATAGCTATGTTGCTTACCAAGCAGAATTATAAATCCATTATAGACTATCATGCATGACCTTTGCCCGGTCATGCATGATAGTCTATAATGGAGACTAGAAGTATAGTCTGAATTATAGAAGTATATGCTCTCTGTTCCACCAGGCCTTAAAATGATAACAGCATATAATTCCTCTATATCAGGGGTCTCCAACATGGTTAATATTAATTTCCCATGGTCAATAAGGCTATCCAAGATAGCAATAGCAATAGCGGTTAGACTTACATACCACTTCATAGTGCTTTACAAACTTCTCTAAGCGGTTTCAGAGTCAGCATATTGCAGCCACAATCTGGATCTTCATTTTACTGACCTTGGAAGGACAGAAGGCTGAGTCAACCTTGAGCCAGTCAGAATCGAACCCCTGGCAGTGAGCAGAGTTAGCCTGCAGTACTGCATTCTAACCACTGCGCCACCATGACTCCTGTTTAATACTACTATTAAAGTAGTATTTATTAAATTATTACATTATTTTCATAGCATAAATATTTGGAGCCTGTGAACAATCTGAAACTTCATGAAGTTGGTGAGCTGAAGAGTTTGGGGACCTCTGTTCTATATGTTCTTATATATCACTTGAGACTTTCAAGAAAAGCTTGGACTGTCATTTGTCAGAAATGGTATCGGGTCTCCTGCTTGAGTAGGGGGTTGGACTAGATGACCTATAAGGTCCCTTCCAACTCTGTTAATCTGTTACCAATCTGTTATCTGTTACCAATATACAATTAAAGGTCATCCATCTCAAATGCTGTAAAAGGAAAAGGATAGCTTTTACCACTTTTCTAGGTTAGCAGGTTGAGGATTAATCTGGCTTCGGAGGAACATACAGTTACGTAAGAAAGGGGATTACCGCAGAACAGATCATCCTCTGGGCCACTTTAACCAGCTCAGTGAAAAAAGATAAGAAGATGGTATGCTTGGCTTCCGGTTTGCTGCTGGCCGCCGCCAGACGTTCCTTTGGGATCGTCAGCTTCCATTCCCTGTCAGAGCCGCCGTTACAGCGGATGGCGGCTCGAAAAAACTCCGTTTCCAAGAGGAAACGGAGATAGAGCCGGCAGGGGTGGGTAGAACTCTCCGCAGAGTCCCAAAAGTTTTTTTTTTTAACTTTTGGGACGGAGCGGATGAGAAGCCCCATATCCCCTGCCGCTGCTCCGGGCTTTGGGAGACCTCTGCTTATGCAGAGCCAGGCGTCAAGAGCAAGCCTGCGAATTCAACAGAATAATTAAAGAAATGACGAGCTGGACCCTTAATACTGAACTGCAAGTATTTCACCTTTCCAAAATCTATCTAAGAGAAAAGAGGAGAGGAAAAGAGGGAAAAAGAATCTTTTAAAATGGCGTCTGCTGTGGCTGGAGAAGGGCTAAAAGGAAAGTCCTTCCGTTTCTTCTTACTACAATGTAGCGGAATAAATATCACTGGCTACATTTGTAGATAAAACCTCGCTCCTGTGCTGTTGATTGAAAAGAAGTTTTTTTTTTTCCTTTTTTAAGGGAAAGTTCTTTTGTTTTCTATTTCTTCTCTCTTTTTTGCTAAATCTTGTCTGTGTGGGAAATGGCATCGGGACTTACACAGCTGTACAAATGGGGGGGGAACTTCCCCTCTCAAGAAATTGCGCCAACAAATTTCAACTCTCCAGCGTCAGAAACCCGATTTTAATATATTAGAATTTATCCTTGAAGAGATTGTAAGAAGGGATGAGATTGTGAACCAGCAACTTGAAAAATTTAAGCAGGAAATTAAAGAAATTGGTGAATTGGTCAAATCAAAGTTTGACTTTTTGAATCAAAAGATTTTAAAAGCTGCTAATGGTTTATCAGGCTTTCTGATTCGGGTGGATGCAAAGACTAAATTATTAGAGTCTAAAATGAAGGAAATTAAGGAGAATTTGGATGACATGACTCAAAAAATTAAAAAGGATTTGATAAACACTCAGGATAATAGCTCGGAAGACAAATCTAAAATGGAGACTGACCAAAAGATTGGTAATGAAGAAAATGTACAACAGAGGATTGAAAGAGAAGTTTTAATGATTCAATATAATTTTACAGAATATGCAATTAGACTGAGAGGTTTGCAGGAAAATAATAGAGATGATCTAAGGAAAATATCTTCTGAAATTCTGGCTGGGATCTTAAAGGTTCAACCTGATGAAGTGTATTGTAGGATTGATAGAATTTACAGAATAAACTCCTGGTTGGCAAAGCAAAGGCAATTGCCCAGAGATGTGGTGATCTATTTTACAGATAAAGAAATTAGGAATAATATTGTGCAGAACTCTTTTAATTCTACCTTGCAATTTCATGGAAGAAAGATTTGGATTTTTAAGGAGCTCCCGCCCAAGATGTTAATGGAGAGGAAGAAATTTGGCTTTCTAGTGACTGAATTAAAAAAAAGAAATATCCTATTCAGGTGGGACACCCCAGTTGGCCTAATATTGAGATATCAAGGAATAAGATATCAATTGCATACTGTTGAAAAAGCGGAAGATTTTTATCAAAAAATTTTAAAAATGAATTTAACACCTTTAGGCATAATACAGGATAAGCAAAAGGAGTTGGAAACAAAAGGAAAACATCAAATTACAGAGGCTGTGATGGATAAATTGTCTTTGGACTCCCTGGATACCCCAGCTGGACTGTCTATAAATAAGAGAGCAGTGTCATCCGACTCCAATGTGATGAACCATCAAGTCACAGACAAGTGCGCAAATCAATCAGTTGATATACAAGTGATGGAGAAGAAAGATGAGATGATAAAACTAACCCAACAACAACAATACATAAAGCAGAATGAAAATCAACTAGCAGACACACAATTGGTAGGCAAGAAACGAGGATGGAAATTCAACCCGGAAAAGAAAAAGAAAAGAAATAGATCGCATAGAAACAGCAATTTCTAAACTATGCAACAGTGATGCCAGGGACTTTAAAAAATGAATGAATATTTGAAAAGATAGTGGAGGCGAACAATTGTCTGATACTATCCTGAGGATTGTGGCAGATCTCTGCAAGGCCATGATTTTGGGATGTGAAAAGAGCCTCACTTTGTTGGATTTGAATCATCTAAAAATTTTTTTTTTTTTTTTTTTTTTTTTGGTAAATATATTATAATCATTTTGAGTTATAAGGCAGGAGAGTCTCGCCGGGGCATGCAGAAGATCTGGATGTTACTCAGTAGGATGATGGGAATTAATAATCCTGATGAATACCACAACTATAACCATATGGATATAATTATAATTATAATGTCACTCGGGTGGTTGTTTTTGCTTTTATACAGATGCGAGGATATCTACTACTGATGGGGGCAGAAGATGACTGGAGATTTTGAACAAACTGTTGCACCAGCATGTTATTTTACCCTATTATGGGTGATGGCTCTAACAATCCAGAGGAAAGACATCAAAGAAGATACTATATGGATTATAAATTTAAAGTTATTGTTTTTTCCTTTTTTACAAAATGGAATGCATATATAGATATGTGTATATCTTAGTAATGTGGGCAGTGGATTATATCTAGAATTGTACTGCATGATTTTGTAGGAATTGAAGGGTTGAAATAGGTTAGTTTACTGATTGATTAGTTTAAGAAAAAGGATTCTTAAGTCATATATTTAGGGGAGTGGAGGACTTAACAATTCAGTGGAAAGATACTAAAGAAGATATATTTTTTTCTCTTCTTTTTTTTCTTCTTCTTTTTATAAAATGGGATGCATATATAGATATGTGTATATTTTAGTAAAGTGGGTAGTGGATTATATCTAGAATTGTACTGTATGATTTTAAGTCATATATTTAGAGGAATGGAGGAATTGGACAGAATTGAATAAATGTTAAATTTGGATGCAGGGAGAAGGTCGATTTAAAATGTTATATTAATATATATAAAAGATTAAAGGTTAAATTGTAATAATACTCAATAAGATTAACATGTTAAGGGTCAGTATTTCGAGAAGGGATTAAGGGAAAGGAAAGATATTATGTATGTAACTAGTTATGAAATAGCCTATTGTTGTGAAGAAGTCACAGGGGGGGTTGGGTGGAAAGGGTGGGTTAGGGAAGAGGGGGGGGAAAAGGGGGGGAAAACTTGTATTTGAAAACTTTTTCAATAAAAAAAAAAAAAAAGAAGATGGTATGCTTAGGAAATGTAGTGTCTTTCCGTACCTCAAATAACAAAATTTAAAGCTGAAGAGACTGTGGGATAAATAACAACTGAGTCAATTTTGTTTTGTAAAGGTTGATGGACTGGCTATGTTAAGTAGTCACAAGGAGATGGTTTTGGAATTCTTGCAGGAAATGATTAATGTTTTATATGTTTCCAAGATGAGCCATAAAGTATCGTTAGCAGATTTTCTATTTCAGAACTGAAAGTCTTATGAAATCTTGAATGATTGAAGTCATCACCAAAGAGAGAGGAATGAAACACCTGCATTTCTTAGCTTTTTGGCATGCCAGCAGTTTTTCTGAGATATGAGACATATTAGTGATGACTGTGACTTTGTCAAGAGAAAATTGTGTTACCATTAAAATCTACCTATAACTAGAAGTAATCAGTTTGGGACTCATGACATTAAATGGCAGAAGAAATGGAGGTGGGTGCAAGAGATGAGAAAGAGGGGAGTACCAACTTTACTTTTTGTTTTGTCTTTTAATGACCCTGTAATCCCTTGCATCAGGGTGGAGTCAGGGCAGCTGAATGGAGCTGAGTGCTTACTGGACGGAAGCCCTTCCTGTTGCCAATGCAGAGTTCACAGCAGATATTTACTCACTGAGCCCAGAGAGAGAAATATCTGCCGCTACCTAGGATCAAACTCACAGCCTCCTGATTGTGAAGCAAGAGCTCTACCTTGAGGCCACTGCACCACTACCAACTTTACTTTCAGGGTACCTATAATCCCTCCAGACTTGGTAGAGCAAAAATATTGATCCTTTATTGCATTTGTAGTAGAGTTGATGCTGGGATTTAAGAAATTAAATGGGTGCTTTAGGTTTAAACACCTTTTTCACCTCTTAGAACCTCCTCCAAAAATATCACTTGTTTCCAGCAAATCATGAAGTGAAGATCTTCAAAGCTGGAAGTTTCAAATCTGGTTTTATATTGTTAAATACTGTTTTTTCACCATTTTGCTATATCTTATTCCATCCCAGTCTTGCTATTCTTTATGAGCTCAACATTTTCTTTGCTAAATTCCCATCACGGATAGGAAGCAATATTCCAACATTTTTGCTTAGACTTCATGCAATGAATTTTCAAAATGTGTTACTTCTTTGTAGAATGCTTATTTTAAAGCATTTTTGGGGACCGACCCTCTCCCCCCACATGTGTTCACAGATCTCTGAATGCTTTGGGGAATTTTCTCCAACGCCATGTCACTTGACCTAAATACCACTTAATATTGTTTTAGCTGTGGGTTGTGAGAAAAGGTTGAGCAATCTTATTCCCTGCAATTTAGAATTGTCTCCAGAGAAATTGTATGGTTTCTTACCTGGTTTCTGCAATGCTCTCTGATTTCTAACTGCAGCTTACAGTAATATTGGGAATGGAAGTTGAGAAAGCATGTCTATAAATTGGGAAACTGTAGAAAAGAAAAAAAAAAAACACCCTGAAACTAGGCCTTCCATATAATGTGATGCAAATGTTGCACAAGGCATAATAAACAGGAAAATTAGAATGCAGCAAAACATCTGGCAACTAAAAATATATTTCAGCCCAAATAAACAAGCTTATAAGATGTATGAAACCCAAATATGGCCAAATAGGAAGAAAATAGGAAATTATTTTGACATGCATGGTAGTGTGGATTCATTTTGATTTTAATTTGCACATTCCAAGGATTTTCGATTTGTTTCATTTCATTTTTATAACTTCATTTGCCTAGACCCCTGAAACATCTGTGTCATTCTGAAAAATCTTCTGAAAAAATGAATGAAATGAAAAAAATCTTCTTTTCCATTAAATAAAATTATAGAGAAAGAGAAAGGGAAGGGGGGGAGAGGGAGGGAGAGAGAGATAGTGAAATATATTCATTAAAGGAAATTGTTTCCCTGACAGTCAGCCGCGGAAGAAAGGTGAGCAGTAGGAGTTGGGGAATGCATCATTCCCCGACGCCGGCCTTGCTGCGGAGCCGCTGCCGCTCACACTTTGCTATGTGGCTCCGCCCACCCACCCCATTCCCCGGAGTCGAGGAATTCACCATTCCCCGACTCCTACTGCTTACCTTTCTCCCGCGGCTGGCTGTCAGGGAAGGCAAGCGCCCGAAAGGTACTGGAGTCGCTCACTCTCCTTCTTGAATGAGCCACTCTGGTCCACGTGCCGCTGCACAAGTGCACATCCAACCTGCCACTGAATTAAATAAACAGTGTCTGCTTGTACAGCCAGCACATGGACCAGAGCGGCTCATTCAAGAAGGAGAGTGAGCGACTTCGATACCTTTCGGGCGCTTGCCTTCCCTGACAGCCAGCTGTGGGAGAAAGGTGGGCAGTAGGAGTCGAGGAATGATGCATTCCCTGACTCCGGGGAATGGGGCAGGTGGGCGGAGCCGCGGGAGAATGGTAAGAACATGCAAGCAGAATAGAAATTTAAAAGGTTTTCCTACCGGGTTCTGTGGGCATGGCTTGGTGGGAGGGTGTCTTGTGACTGAGTGGGCATGGCTGTGAGTGACTTTGAGTTGGCCATGCCCACTCAGTCACAGGACACCTCCCCCACCAAGCCACGCCCACAGAACCGGTAGGGAAAAATTTTAGATTTCACCCCTGCAATTTCAATAAAACTAATTTTTGCCTTCAGAGGAGTTGATTTGGTCTGGTCTACCTAGTGGGGCTGATACCAAGCCCTCTTCATTGATTAGTAACTGTGGATCCACACTTTTCCTTCTCTTCTGGCCTTCATCATATGCTTTTTCAGATTATACACAACAGCTTTCTCTACTTTCTTCAGCATGCCTACACTGCCCAATGTTTTCCAGCCCACATATGGTAGTTCTTTTTATAAAAGCAATATTAACAGTCTACTATCTACTTCATTTTTGCTGCCAAACCGCCACTCCAATTTCCCTTCTCCTTTTCCTCCTCTGCCCATCCTAATTGTAGCTCAACCCCTGTAGTTCTTCCTTATGTCTTGAATAAGATGGCTTTCTTATGAGAATCTAAACTAAGTCTGAACAAATGTGTAGGTTGTTAACAGATGTGCCAGAATAATAGCCAAGAAAAATAGTCCTATTGTTGAAAAGTAGGCAACAATTGAAACACAAAAGCAACCGCACAGCTTTTGTGTAGAAAACATTCACTAGATAAAGTGCTATGTGTAAGCAAATAATTATTTCTTGCATTTGGGCAATAATGTGATACATACTGTATGCTATAAACCAGAGTCTGAACACATAGTTGGGAAAAACTATGGCCCCTATTCTCTAGTCTTAAGTAGGAAAGTCTCAAGTTCATGTGGCAGGTAATACTGAGTGAAAGTATATATTTATGAAACTTTAAGAACAATGGATAAATAAAGGTCACTATAGATTTAGATGGACCCATAATCTGACTGAAGATAAGAATTACTTTTGATTTTTCCAATCATTTTCATAGAGCGACTTTGTTGCTCACTGTTACTCCTGAAAACACTTTAAAAAATAAAAGAGGATCATATGAAGAAGTCCTATTATGCTGAAGACATTTAGATTAACAGCCTGGAATTACTTGAAATGAGAAATTGTATTTTTTTAAAATATGGTGACCTTAGACAAAAGTTACGCCTATTTTATCTATGGTGTGTTATCAAGTATTTTGATTATTGATTTATTTGTCTGTTTTTTTTAAATCACGGGATACATATTCCATTTATTCCTTGGCATCTGTGTGATCAGTGACAACATCTACAGTATATGGTCAACCATGCAATTCTAGAATAATATATGTAATATATAGTGTTCAATAATAGTTAGAGAAAGAATCCATAAAAATACCACCAAATATAGATGATTTAATATTTTGCTGATATTACTTCTGTAATGAATGGATAAGCGTTTTTAGCCTTTCCATTTTCCAATTTACTCAATTAAGTTGAATACATATTCCTATTAGAATTGGAATTGATTTTTTTCATTCTCCATTTTTGTTTTTGTTTTTTGCTACAAGAAGTGTTCACTGATAATGTTTTTACATGGATGATAGACTAATTTACCCTTTGAGTCTCAAAAGATGCTTAAAAGTTTCAATAAATTTTAATTCTCTTTGAATTTCCCCCAGGAACATCTAAACCTCTCTCCATACCTTACATATGCAGTCCAGGACAGTCACAGCTTTAATAGGTCAAATGACCCACCTACATCAGTGGGTGACCATCTCTTAATAAAAGCCCCTTTTCTTCCATGAACTTCAAAAGGTTGTATCTATCACTGACCCTTAAAGCGGAACTGTGCTATGGAAAGATCTATCTCTCCCCATTCAGTCTGATTTATCTGTATTATCTTTCTTATATACAGGCTGACATCTCAGCTCCTTTTTTTTCTTTTTCATATCCTCTCTCTTTCCACTTTTCTTTCTTTCTCCTGTTTTTCAGGACTCACTATCTCTCTTAAGACAAAGAAGAGGGTTTGTTTAGAACTAGCATTGACTTCCTGTCTTCCTTAAATACTGCATTGTATTTGCTGGTCTATCACTATCCCTTAGTGATCTGATTGCTCATTGTTATTCTCTCAGTATCGTTTAAATGTTATTTCCTCATTGAATCCTATTTCTCCCATGATTGCTGCTTTCTCCTTCCTTGCCATTTCCCACTGATATGCTTTCATTGTGCTATTCTGCAATAAAATCCAGTCCCTTTGTTTGAGGTCTATACTGTCACCGTTTTTAGGTCTGCATTCACTCTGGGATGTATAGTTTTTAAATACTCTTTAGTTAAAAGATTTTGCTTTTATACAGTTCCCTGCTGTATAGTCCCAACATAATAGTATATATACATAGATCCTTGGAGGCATTACTGATAATGTATTTTTTAGTTTTTCTATTTGTGGTGCATTTTTTCATCACACAGAATGCTTTTATATGAATCTTGCTGTGTTTGCAGTGATAATGGACTGTTCCATTTATTATAGGATTCCCTGAAGGTACTTTACTTTGCTATGTCTTGTCTAGCCACTTTTAAGAAATCTCTAAACTGTTCCAGTAACTACTATAATGTCATAAGCTTTTTGAGTTGGAACAAATGTAACATCTATAGGGAGCAATAGCTTAAATCAGCAAGTCAGAATTGAAGTCTTCTAGCAACACAATTTCTGAGATATGTAGCATCTTGCAAACTTCCAATCTTCCTTTTTTTAGTTATTTAGCCAGCTTCAGCCAAATTTCTGCCTTTACTTAAACATCGTTCATTCATTCATTCATTCATTCATGCATGCATGCATTCATTCATTCATTCATTTTGTGTGGCCACCAATACATGACTCTGGGTGGCTAACAATAAATAAAAGCAAGTTAAAAGCCTCACAACAACATAATAAATTACATATATAGCAGCTAAAATTAAAAACAAAAAACAACAACCAACATTTACACAACCACGATAGGGGATGAGCCACACACTTCAGGTCCTAGGCTCAGTAACAAAAACAGGTCTTAAAGAACTTATAAGGGTGATGGAATGATGTTCCAGAGAACAGCACTTTGATAGGAAAAGCTCTCTTTATGGGTTTTGCCAGACAACATCTATTACTATAGATGGGCCCTGGAGCAAGTCTTTTTTGCCTGGGTTAATTGATGGGTAGATACAGCCAAGTAGAAATGATCCCACATTTCTGTAGCTTGGGCCCATGCCATGGGGTATAGTTTTAAAAATATAGTGAACTTGTAGTAGCAAAAGTTTAACCTTAATTAACTGTTCAGTTTTGCAGTGCTGATGTTATTTGGCCCCATGTTCAACAACCTATCTGTTTAGTCAGATAAAGGATGGAATAAATTATAAGTGCAGTGGAAAAGAAAAAGATGAAAAAAATAGCTATCTTCTTCACCAGCTGGTAACAGTTTTTTGAAATTAGTCTAGAGAAACTGCTGAGATTTGATGAAACTTCCTTTCATTTCCTTGCATAACTCAGTGTAATGAGGTCTTTAAAGATAATCTGGGTCTGTCCAAATAGATTTCCCACTTTTATTTATTAAATAATTATTTCTAATCCACCCAATCATGAGAACATCCCATGTGAGTGAGAGGAAGTAAAGCAGAAACTGTACAAATTAGTAAAAAGGACAAAGGTGGTACTGATAGGGATTACTTAACAGCAGGGAGGACCATAGTCAGTCTAATTTCAAGGGGAATCTGTACAGAAGCATCTACAGCAAACTGCAATGACACTGAAATAATGACAAATGTCTGATGACATCATACATAAATGCCACGATCATGTCCTTGCCTCCTGATGACTAATGCTGGCATATAAACCATGGCATCTGTGCAATGATGTTGTGATGCACGCTTTGCAAGAAGAAAAAACTATGGATAAGCACTGAATGTAAATAATATTTCAATTACCTCTTAGCCAGCCATGTACATTGCTTATTGTTACATTTTGAACATGAACAGAAGACTGTGATACTGTGCTTAAATAATTCTTTTTCATCATCTCTACATAGCAGAATGACAAATGCCGCCATAAACAAGCAAGCCTTCCTAATTTATATTGCTTTTTTGATATGTTGACAAAAGAATTATTTTCATAGGACAACAGAATGGAGAATGCAGGATTTACACCGCTTTACGGAAAATGTTTCCAGAAAACATTTATGAATGGATTGTATTGATAAGTGTAAACATTTAACTCAGAAAATTACTTAATTCAAACTCAGGATATATAAAACATTTCTAAAGTAGTCAGAATTTATTACCTCTTAGAGCAGAGATAGTTTGTGTATGCAGGCCTTAAATTGTGCTAACTGAACTCTTCAAAGATTTAAATCCAGGGCAAGTATTGAGGAACTTTTCAATATCTGTCTTACAATGACAGTCAGCAAAGGCATTCTAGTAATTAATTTGGAATTCAGACACCATCTTGCTGAATACTATAAATGATAGATCTACCATATTTGGGTGCAAAAATCTGGACAACCCCAAATTGGCATCAAAGATTAAGATTTTTATATTCCTTTGTGCCTACTAGTTGTCCAGCTCTAATATAGTATATAAAACTGTGTCATTCTCAGTTATCAAAAACAGCAATGTTGAAGAAATAGAACAAAGTTTGCAAACTATATTACAGGGATAGAGACTATTTCACAGACCAGAAATTATATCACTTTTGTATTTTATTACATTTTAGGCTCCAAAGGTCATGGAAGGGCTTAGATCAGTTAAGAAGATGGCCATTGGTGTCCCATTCCCCTATTTGATTTGGGCCTTACTGTATAGCAACACTTGTTGGTTCTTTCAAGCTGTGAAACTCAAGTCTATAGGGCTACTCGTTAGATTTGAGAAGGGTGTAAGTGGACAAGGCTGCATCCTTCTTTGAGTTGGATTGGCAAGTCCAGTTCAATGGAGGACACCAAAGTCCTTTTCTCACTTCCTGATTGTGCTGGCTGGACTCACATGACTACAAAGACTTGTTTCAGGTAGCTCCAAGAAACAAGGATAAGCTCCAAGAAACAAGGATTTGCCTGGGATAAGCAAAGGCTTGCAAGGAGAAGGAAGTGGAATGATCAGAGCTGCTGCTGCTCCTCTGGAATTACTTGAATTACAAATGGAAATAAGATTTTAAAATAGGTTTCTTTCTGGGAAAAGCAAAAACAAGGAAAGAGTGATTTGGAACTGGCTACCCAGCTTTGCAGTATCCTCTTTTTGTCTTCCCCAGGCAGACGGGGAAGGGGGGGAGGCAGAAATCAGAATGGCTTCTTCACCCCTTCTCATAGCGATGGGTGAAAAAGTTAATTTTGTTTGTTTTTTATGGTGACTGCCCCATGTGGATTATTCAGAGGATTTCCTAATTGTCCCTCAATCATGGGCATATTGATAATTGTCTTTAAAAATGTGACATCCCCTTCCCTGTTCATTCATGAGATTTGCAATCCAGCCAGCCTTTCAACAGGATGCCTTGACGCTTGCTTTCAAGAGGCTACGTGGAATTAAACCTGAACAAAAGGCAAGGTTAGCAAGGGAGAGGAGAGTAAAGGAAGGAAGGATTCTTCAAAAACATTGCCGGTAGTATTCTTGTGTCTCATCGAAATACTGCCAAATTATAGAGGCCTTTTCTCCTGTATCATCCTAATTGCATCCTAATGCAGGACTGGAACTTCAGAGAATAATGTATCTGAGGACAAGCTGAAGGGAAGAGGTTTTCTGATCAAACTGGTTTCATTACAATTCTATAATCTCTCTTCTACCAGAGGGATAGAAAAATATTAAACCTGATTATATTTTCAGCATGGCATTATGATGTTAAAATGCTAAGAGCTGAAGCTTGCAATACGAGTGGTTTAACTATCTGAATTTAGATCAGGAGACGAGAGCATTGTTGAACTGACTAATGTGTCATTGCACCATTTCTTTCCACTCTGTAGCTTATTCTGTCAATTGTCGGATCCCATCGATGACAGTAGCAAAAAGCTGGTCTTTAAGTTAGAGCTGATCAAGGAGCTTTTCTGGTTTCTACCACAACTCTGCATTGGTTTTAAATAGAATTTCCTTCACACCATTTATTTCACTTCTCACCAGATAGGTTGTTCTCATTTTCCCACCCACTGAAAAAGTAATGGCATCAAAGGCTTGCTATGTGAGAACTGTTTCACATGTGAAAACCAGGGGGTTGAGGGGTTTTTTATCAAATTTTTTAATTAAACTTTTAAGGGGTCCCAGGGAGGGGGAGGGTCGAATTAGAAATTGGGTTGTGGGTTTGGGGGAAAACCCACAAGGGGGAGGGTTGGGTCCGGCCTCGAAGTGCGGCGGGGGGGTGGACCTGGGGTCGAGGGGGGTGTTAGAGCTCATCCGGATAGTGTTTCAAACATCAATACTGTGAGTGGGAGGGGTAGATATGGTGGGAGCAGGGGGCCATATCGTGTTAGGGGAGCACGCACCCGCTGTTTACGAGCGGTGGCGTGCTCCAGCCCCCTAGGCTCCACCCGTTCTCCAGGTTGCATAGACCCTCAGGGCCCAGGCCTTCGGCTGATGCTGTGCAATGCCAGGTCCGTAGTAAATAAAGCCCCCCTCATTTGTGAACTTATTCAGGAGGGGGGTGCGGACCTGGCAGGTATTACGGAGACCTGGTTGGGCCAGGAGGGGGGGGTTCCCCTCATTGAAATGTGCCCACCAGGTTTCCACGCATTCCATCAGCCAAGGTCACAGGGGAGGGGCGGGGGGGTAGCGGTTATCATTAAAGATGGCCTGAGACCGAGGGAGGCCACTGTTCCTCAGATGGCCGGCTGTGAATCCCTCCTTGTGAAATGGGGTCACGGGGTTCAGAGGGGTTTGCTGATCACGTACCTGGCTCCCTGCCACATGGCAGCAGCCCTGCCTGAGCTACTCAACGTCATTGCCGCGGTGGCGGTTGAGACCCCTAGGCTCCCAGTGGTCTTCCGGGTGTGATTCAAGGTGTTGGTTACCACCTTTAAAGCGCTCCATGGCATAGGACCCGGGTACCTTCGAGACCGACTTCTGCCACCAGTAGCCTCCCACCGACCAGTCCGCTCCCACAGAGAGGGTCTCCTCAGGGTGCCATCGGCCAAGTTATGTCGGCTGGCGACACCCAGGGGGAGGGCCTTCTCTGTGGGAGCCCCAGCCCTGTGGAATGAACTGCCCCCCGAAATACGTAGGATCTCCGACCTCTGGGTGTTCCGCTGCGCTCTGAAGACCCTGTTGTTCCGCCAGGCAGGGCTATTAACATAACATTTTAAATTGGGGGTATTTTAAATTTCTGGGATTTTAATTGGAGCCTAATTATTTAATGATTTCAAATTTTAAATTGTTGTTTTGTTTCTGTGTTTTTAAATAGGCTGTACACCGCCCTGAGTCCTTCGGGAGAAGGGCGGTATAGAAATAAAATTATTATTATTATTATTATTATTATTATTATTATTATTATTATTATTATTATTATTATTATTATTATTATTATTGTCATGGGGGATTTCAACCTGCCGTCTGTGGGTGAGGCGTCAGAGGTGGCTCAGGAGTTCATGGCTTCCATGACAGCCATGGACCTGACCCAGTTAATTCATGGCCCTACCCACACGGGGGGAAACACGCTGGATCTGGTTTTTGTCTCTGGACAGTGGTTGAGTGATCTCGAGATAGGGGATATAGTCACTGAGCCCTTGTCATGGTCTGATCACTCTCTCCTTCATCTCGACCTTCGAACCGCTACACCCCGCCGCAGGGAGGCGGAGCCGGTAAGATGGTTCCGCCCCAGGCGCCTGATGGAACCTGACAGGTTCCAGATGGAGCTTGGGCCATTCCCTGAGGCTCTGGCACACGCCTCAACTGGAGACCTAGTGGCCGCCTGGGATAGGGCGGCTGCTGGAGCTCTGGACCAGGTCGTGCCTTTGCGGCCTCTGACCCGGCGCCGATCTCATTTAGCTCCTTGGTTTACTGAGGAGCTGAGGGAGTTGAAGTGCCGGAAAATACGCCTAGAGAGCAGTTGGAGGGCCAGTCTTTCTGAATCTGACCGGACACTGGTAAGATCTCATATTAGGAATTACCTAGTGGCGATAAAAGCAGCAAAATGTAGCTATTTTGCTGCTCTTATTGCGTCATCAGATAATCGCCCGGCCGCCCTGTTTAGGGTGACCCGCTCCCTGCTCCACCAGGAAGCATGGGAGGACCCCTTGGAGGGTAGAGCCGAGGATTTTGTTCAGTATCTGTATGACAAAATCACTCAGATTCGGGAAGATCTGGACTCCGACTGGGTAGTCTCAGGGGGAGGGACTGGGGCAGGTCTTGAGAATGTTATCTGGGATGAGTTTGATCCTGTGACCCCTGAGGACGTGGACAGGATTCTGGGTAGACTGAACGCGACCACTTGTTTATTGGACCCGTGTCCCTCCTGGTTAGTGCTGGCTTCTCGGGAGGTGACACGAGGCTGGTTACAGGGGATTATAAATGCTTCGTTGGGTGAGGGTGTCTTTCCTGCCACCTTGAAAGAGGCGGTGGTGAGGCCTCTCCTCAAGAAGCCTTCCCTGGACCCGGCAATGTTGGTAAATTATCGTCCGGTCTCCAACCTTCATTTTGTGGCGAAGGTTGTTGAGAGTGTGGTTGCGCAACAGCTCCCCCAGCACCTGGATGAAACGACGTATCTGGATCCGTTCCAGTCGGGCTTCAGGCCCGGGTACAGCACGGAAACGGCATTGGTCGCGTTGGTTGATGATCTCTGGAGGGCTCGGGACAGGGGGTGCTCCTCTGTCCTGGTCCTGTTAGATCTCTCAGCGGCTTTTGATACCATCGACCATGGTATCATGCTGCACCGGTTGGAAGAGTTAGGGGTGGGAGGCACTGTGTTGCGGTGGTTCTCCTCCTTTCTCTCTGACCGGTCGCAGTCTGTGTTGACAGGGGGACAGAGGTCGACCCCGAGGCCCCTCATATGTGGGGTGCCGCAAGGGTCGGTCCTCTCGCCTCTCCTGTTCAACATTTATGTGAAGCTGCTGGGCGAGATCATCCGTGGTTTCAGGGTGGAGTACCATCAGTACGCTGACGACACTCAGCTGTACATCTCCACCCCGGATCACCCCAATGATGCCCTTGAAGTGATGTCCCGGTGCCTGGAGGCCGTACGGATCTGGATGGGGAGGAACAGGCTCAGGCTCAACCCATCCAAGACCGAGTGACTGTGGTTTCCGACGTCCCGATATAGTCAGTTGACGCCATCACTGACTATTGGGGGTGAATCATTGGCCCCCACGGAGAGGGCTCGCAACTTGGGCGTCCTCCTGGATTCACGGCTGTCTTTAGAAGAGCACTTGACGGCCGTGACCGGGAGGATTTTTCATCAGGTTCGCCTGATTCGCCAATTGCGTCCCTTTCTGGATCGGGACTCGTTACGCACGGTCACTCATGCCCTCGTCACCTCCTGCCTGGACTATTGCAATGCTCTCTACATGGGGCTCCCCTTGAGGAGCACCCGGAGGCTCCAACTGGCGCAGAGTGCGGCTGTGCGGGTGGTAATGGGAGCGACATGGCGCTCCCATGTAACACCTCTCCTGCGCGAACTGCACTGGCTCCCGGTGGTCTTTCGGGTGCGCTTCAAGGTTTTGGTTACCACCTTTAAAGTGCTCCATGGCTTAGGACCTGGTTATCTACGGGACCGCCTACTACCACCAATAGCCTCCCACCGACCAGTACGCTCTCATAGAGAGGGACTCCTCCGGGTGCCGTCAGCCAAACAGTGTAGGCTGGCGACCCCTAGGGGGAGAGCCTTCTCTGTGGGGGCACCTACCGTCTGGAATGAGCTCCCCCCAGAGATAAGGAGGATCCCGGATCTGCGCACCTTCTGCCGCGCTGTGAAGACCTTTTTATTCCATCAGGCGGGCCTGGCCTAATCTCTTCCCTTTTTTAAATATGTAAATTTTAATCTGTTTTTAAATTATTGGGGTGTTTTAATTCTGTCTGGGCCAAAATGATTTAATTTGATTTTATCTGGTTTTTTAAATGTTTGTATCTATGTTATTTTATTGTTTGGCTGTTCACCGCCCTGAGTCCTTCGGGAGTAGGGCGGTATACAAATCAAATAAACTAAACTAAACTAAACATAATGTAGCGGAAGCTTCTTCCTATGTTCTTTATTGTCTGCTCTTTGGGCTTATTCTCAAGTGACAGTAGTGCTGCTATTCATCCCTCCATGGATAGCTCCTGGATGGCCCAATAGCATTGTAAAACAAAATGGCTTTGCAACTTGATGATGATCAAACCCTGACTCAGAGCAATAACTATATAGTCATAGTCATAGCCAGTATGGCAATAATCACATCCACAGAGCCATATGTTAAGTACAATGAAGCAGCCGTGCCAGTTGATTCAAAGGGAGGGCGGTAGGTGTGATCATTATCCCATTTTACCACTTTTCCACTTAGCTAATATGTGGCTGCTTATATTACCTCAAGAGCCTTAAAAAGAGCCTTGGTGGCACAGCGGACTAAACTGCTGTTAAAGTAGCACTTAGCTGCCAGCTGCCTGCAATTACTGCGAGTTCAATTCTCACCAGGCTCAAGGTTGACTCAGCCTTCCATCCTTCCGAGGTAGGTAAAATGAGGACCCGGTTTGTGGGGGCAATAAGCCGACTTTGTATAAAATAGAACACTGCTTAGGGAGGGCCAAAAAGCCCTACTAAGCAGGTATATATTGTACAAAAGTATGAAGGCTATTGCTTAATGCATTGTAAGCTGCCCTGAGTTTCCGGAGAAGGGCGGCATATAAATCGAATGGATAAATAAATAAATAAATAAATAAATAAATAAATAAATAAATAAATAAATTAAAAAAAATATTTCCTTGGTTTTCCGCATGCTTTCCTTCTGCATATAAACAGATTTGGACATAAAGGGGGAGTGTGGGAAGGGAAGCTAATTTATTTCCGTTTCTTCCAAATTAAAATATCCTTTGGTCAGCTTGGCCACATAAGTATTTGGTGGGGCAACAAGAGCGCAGAAAAACATTATGGTGAGGAGGGAAAGAATTTAATGACAGTATACGCAAAGGTATTAATAAGCTATTACATGCATGATAGAAGTGGGAACAGGATTCATTAAAATATTGAAGAGAAAAAAGAGGAGGAAAAATGCAATGAGGTATTCTAAAAGTGAGGAAAGATACAAACAGGGCAAAAGGTTTGTTAAAAGATCTTTTCAGTCTACTATCTATTTTTCAGTATACTATCAGCCTGCAAAAGGATGCTATGCTAGCCAGGCCTGCAGATTGTACATTATCAAGGGAAAACTGGTGAAGTTGACCAAATGATCATCTGATAAACATCTGCATTTGGCTGTCCAAGTACCTATTGTATTCTTTTATGCTTCTGATACAACTCTTTTATTCAAGGCCTATTTTAATTTTGCTCTTTTGGAGGGCATTCTGATTGAAACAATTCATGTGCCTTCTGATGGTCCCATTACAATTTCAGTAGCACTGTCATTTCTCAAAAGATTTTATCCTGCTGTCGATTTCTTTGACTATTCCATTGTTCCCAAGTGCGGAATTACGTTTTGTCCTGGCCTTGGTAATTCAGCCTATGATTGTTCTTTCTTGATTTTCATGTCTTGCATCCTCTTCAATTTCATTGTGTGAAAATGATTGTTATTCACAGCCTGACACCTTTTGCAGGAACAGCACTTGATTGGTTCAAAGCCTATTACTGAATTTCAATTAGGATGCTTTATAAAAGTCCTGGAACACTACACGTCATGCTTTGATTTTCATCATATGAACAAACTTAATTCAGGTAATAAACAATCATGGATCATTTTAATTGGGCTGTAATTGTATCACCTGATCATATTTAATTCTAATAGTCATGTCAGGATGCATTCTACTTCCTCTCTTTGTTTTCAATGACCAAGGTGAAGGTTTCCATATTCCTATGGGGAAATACATAAGGGAATATTTCTCTTCTGGAATACTAAAGGTCAAAATAAAGATAAGCAAGGTTGTTTTAATGTGTCCATAAAAAGCCTTTGTCCTGCATAAAGCCATACCACTTCTCAAATTTTGGCATTGTCACCCCTCATAACATTTTAATCCAAATTTGCCAAATATATCCCCAGCACTTAAAAATCTAATCTCATAAAGGGCAAATGGCAAATTCATCAATATGATGAAAGCAGTGTTGCACCATTGTGCTCAAACGTTAAGCTTTTTGTATGTAACTGTGGTACCGTGATGACAAAATGACGTGAGACAAAAAGTGTGAACTTGTGTCACAACAACACAATGTTGCCTTTATCACTTGTCTCCCTTGATCCCCACCACAAATCTATTTTTATCCCAGAGAAAGCAAAACAATTATCTTTGATAATTCAATGGTATTTTGCTTCTCCGATAGGTATGTTTAATTACAGCTGCAAAATGATAGATGAAGCCACATTTGAAAATAAGAGCTTATAGATAAAAGAGTATGAAGGCTTTTATCAAAATTTTAATGCTTCTTTTGATGTATTCAACAACACCATCTAACTGTAATATATTGGACTGAAATGTCATTTTTTAAAATAAATTCCCATTACTCCACAGAAAAATATTAAAAATATAATATTGAATATTATAATTCCTCAAACCAACATTATACCATGCACTAATTAATACGACAAGTAAACTTCAGCATTCTGAGTCAGAACGAAAGGAAAAAAAATAGGGGAACTGAGTACAGTACCTGTTTTATTTGAGTTAATAACCAAATAAAATACTTGAGTCTCCAGAATTAACCTCATGGTTTAATTAGCTAGCATTTGCATCATATTTACAATATGTAATAAGAATCCAAGGGACTTGAGGCACTGTCTTTTTCCAAGAGTCTCTATCCACCCACTTCAGTTTAGTACACTGGATCTCATTAGCCAAAGAGTATTGGCTGGTGGGGATCAAAAGATGGCTTTCTCTGCTGTAGCCCCTGCTTTGTAGAATCTTTTACCTTCAGAGATTAAAATAGTCCCAACCATGTTGATCTTTCAGAAGGCTTTAAAAAGTTGGCTGTTTATCCAGGCCTGGGCTCCAAAGTTGTTATGGGCCCTGCCTCTTGGCTTTATTGTTCATAGGGCAATTACCTCAGCTCAGAGGTGGTATTCAGCAGGTTCTGACCAGTTCTGGAGAACAGGTAGCGGAAATTTCGAGTAGTTCAGAGAACTGGTAAATATCACCTCTGCCTGGTCCCGCCCCCATCTATTCTCTGCTTCCCTAGTCCCAGCTGATTGGGAGGAAATGGGGATTTTGCAGTATCCTTCCCCTGGAGTGGGGTGGGAATGAAGATTTTACAGTGTCTGTTCCCTGCCATGCCCACCAAGCCACACCCACCAAGCCATGCCATGCCCACCAAGCCACGCCCACGGAACCAGTAGTAAAAAAAAAAATTGAATCCCACTACTGCCTCAGCTGCTATACATACAGTATTTGTTTAGATTGCTTTATTGGCTTTAACTATTTTATAATTTTAGAACTGAAACCTGCCAGCATCATTTAGTTACGACAGGTGGCCAAATTAAATAAATAAATAAATAAATCATTGCTAATAATTATTGAATCTGTAAGAATATGTGTAATGGCAAACGTCATTAAATTCTAATGAAACCTCACCCATTGATTCTCCCCACCATCAAATGATGAAGGCATTCTTGAATAGGAGTATGGCTAATGTTTATGGTGATTTTCCAATGTGTAACTATAACCACTGTATTCTGTGATGAAGAATATTATTGGCTTGGAACACACTCCTTTGTACTTTAGACCTCTGAGACTTAGCAATCAGGCAGTGGTATAAAGAGTTAGGCTAAACCTTGTTGAGAGGAAAGGAGTGTAACTATTTTCAATCTATTTTGAGTCTTTTTTTAAAAAAAGCAAAAAAAAAAAATGCCCCACTAATAATGTGATATTTGCCATGAAATCTTGGCAGTATAATCTCATAAGGATGCCAAGCAGTATAATTTTCTACCACTGATAATTAGAGTTGAGTTCAGGAAAGTACTTATCAATTGATAGGCTTCCTCATGTTAATTATGTGGAAGCTTGTCACCTATGTCACAGAGGCAGTTGTCTTGCTACCAAAGTATCCCTAAAAAAATTCAGTGCCATATGAATTGTATATTTTATCTGCCCAACCAGACCAACGCCCCTAAGGGTTTTTCCTTCCCATGGGCATCATATATTTTTTCCATGATATTAAGTTGATTTTAATTTATTAATGCCTTTGACAAGCTATTCATCTTGCTATGAAAAGTATGCATCGTCCTGATATTTTTACAGTCTTCCTAATTGGTTTCTTTAATTTGTCTTTCACTTATTTCCTCCTTAGAGGGAGAAAAATCCAACAATTCAATACAGGTAAACAATAATTCAACTAGAAACTTTCAACATTGTTACTACAATTACTACAGGTAGTCTTGAATTAATGTTGGGATTAGAAATCTGGTCATGTCATTGTGGTCATAACTAGAGGCACCCAAGTGAGTAGATCTATTTTCTTACTTTGTTTATGTAGTTCTTGAGCAATTCACTATGGTCATTAAGTATGGGCATTTTTTGTTGGAAACCAGCAAAAAATACCAGAAACTAGCAAACTGTCACAAATTGCAGTTATGTGACCATGGAACACTGCAACTGATTGCAAATGTCATCCAATTGTCAAGCTCTGGAAGTGACATTTCACATCAGCTGGAATGGATGGGTATAAAGCATCCATTATGAGGTCATCATAACTCCAAACCATCGTAAAACAATTGGTCATAAATTGAGGACTACCTCTACAATAGATTTTACTGACTCTTCTGGCATCTATAATAGCAAATCACATTATCCAATGTGATATCTACAAGAAACTATGTAAAATCAAATCTGGATGGTCTCTGAATTTGGTTGTTCTTATTTGTAGACATTTCATTACCAAGCTAGGCTATTTGATCAGTGTAAGTCTATCGTATTCTTTGTTTCTATTTGGCACCCTCCTCTCTTTCTATTTGTTCTTATTCCTTTTTTCTGGCACCCATTTTCCTTTTTTCTCATTTTGTCCTTCCCAGTTCAAGCTGTCATGAATCAGCACATCAAGTCTAGACACTTGGGGCTTTTGAAATTGGATCAAGAACTGCAATGTTCTAACACTGAATGTTGTCCTTGACCACCTCATACTTGCCTTGACCACCTCACACTTGAAGACTGTGTACCATAAAGACAAACAATTTTCTGTACTTGCATATATCTACTCCTTTTGCACTCCCTTATTGCATGTTTCAAAAGTTGGTTTCTCTAAGTTGAAAGTCTCAGTCATCCAGGTCATGGTTGTCCCAAAGGTGTTTTTTCAGGAGGCAACTGGACTTTCTTGGGGTTGTTTTTTTTTAAAGACATTTCGCTTCTCATCTAAGAAGCTTCTTCAGCTCTGACAGGATAGTGGGGAATGGAAGGATTTATATTCCTTGCAGACAGCTGGTAATTTGCATCCTTTTACAGGGTCATTGAAGCACTTGGAGGTTTATCTGTGTCCTCAGGGTCACTTGAGTAGTGCTCCTGGTTCCTATAATCTGTGATGAATTTGAACTTTTTTCCAGAGGAAAAATTTATTGAATTTGGTACATGATGCATTTTGATGTGAAAATTGTCAAAGTTTTTTGCAAAATCAAATCCAGAAAGCACACACAGGTAAACTGATTCAGCAGGATTCATTAACTTCTTTATATACATATAACACATGAAGATAAATGTACAATACCAATAGTTGATTCTTCCAACATGATAGAAGTTATAGGCAGAGGAGAGAACAGTTCTTAGTTTTAATTCAGCAGAGCAGACAAGCCCAGACTTGTTTAGTTCTCAGCACAGAGCTGAGAACTAAGAATCTCCTCCATACAGGGCAGTTAAGCTAAGCCTAAACCACACCCAGATTCCAAACTGTTTCTTATGGCCCCACAAAAACAAATACTATGTTTCAGCTATTCAAACAGTCCCCATTGGCTGACTCAGTTGCTATGCCTATTCATCGGCTAACCTTGTTACCATGTCTTCCCAGTCATGAATATTCTGACAAAAATGTTGCCCTGGTATTTGTTGTTTGTTTGGTACTGCAGCTGTATGATAGGAAAAGGGGGACAGCCCTGGAGAGTGGACAGGAAGTCAGCCATTCCGGGAATATCACTGCAAAAGGAAGAGAATTATTAGTTTATACATTCAGAGTTTTTCCAACTTAGTTATAATTATAGAGGCTTTTATACCCAAGGTTTTCAAAGTCCTACAATCAGAAATAAAGAAAGGGAACTTAGCTTTCATGTCCAGACCTGAAATCAGATTAACTAAAATCCACCTTATGTATTCTGGGCCACTGTTTGATTGTGGAAACTGTCCAATTATCTCACCAAAAGCCAAGCATCTCAGTCTTTTTGGAATTTTTTAAAGCATTATGATTGGTGAATGTTTATATTTCATGTGCGTTCTTATCACTTCTCTATACTTTAGAATGTTATTAGCTGAACCATGCAGAGCGGCCGAAAGTGAACATTGAATCATTATGTTTTTAGCTCATCTTACAGCAAGCTAGGTGTTAAATTCAAGCCAGTGAAGAAGAAAGTGATGGTTGAAAGTAATATCTAATAAGTTAGGTCCAAAATATTTCTAAGGCAAGATGCTGTCCACACTCAACTTCAATGCTATAAAAAAGAAATATGTAGCATTGGTAGTTATGCTAGAATATAGGGGGAAAAACTTTAGTGGAATTCATGTAGGAGAGTTCTGTCAATTATTCTATAAACATTTCAAATAAATAGTTCATTCATAAGCTGCAAGTAATAGCCAGGTCCTCAGTCCCAAATAATTTGATTTTTTTTCTTTCCAATGTTGAAGAACAAGTCCCATAAATTAATAAAAACAATGTCAAGAATCCATTTCTATTTCCCTGTTATTAATTCCCATGTAGCAATTCAAGTAATTCTAAAGAATACTAATATCCAAATATATTATAATCTGTAAAAAATAAAGTCTCAGCATTTTGAGGTATCCCAAATATATCCATGAATGAAGAATTCATTTTACAGCATCTCCCAAAATGCAATCATTTAATTATTTATGTACAAATACAGTTTTGTTCAATAAGAGAAACACTCATTTATTTCAAGACAGTCTTCCATTGTTTCGACAAAATAAGGACCTCCAATATCTTATTCCATTTAATCTTTAAAATTTGCATGTCAAGTTGACATATTGCTAGCATGTATGTATAAAGATTGATTGTGAAATTTTTAGACTCAAAAGCTTTGGCAATTTCAGGCAATTTTACTGATGCTAAAAATGCTGCAGGCTCAAATGAAGATGTTATAGGTGTAAATACTGCTAGTGGGTGGCAAAAGACAAAATATATTATTATTTCAACACAGACATTCATCACTGTAATTCAATAATTAGTCAAAAGTAAAAATCCTAGCATTTATTCCAAATCTCTCACATAGCAGGTTTCTCATCAATTGTAGGGTATGGATCTCTCCCTAAAGTCAATTTAACATAAGAAAAATGTAATTTTGCAGAAGCCACAGTATTTGAAATGATGCAGTAGTTACAGGAACTATGTTTCACTGATCGTATTTGAACCTAAAATGGTCGAATTAAGCAAAAGTACTTATGTGTGAATATTCCAATGGGCCAGTAGTAGGTTTCAATTTAGTTTGCTACCAGTTCTCTTGTGCGCGCTCACACGCTTGCGTGACACTTCCGGACTAGAGGTGGGTTGCTCCCGGTTCTGTCCAGTTCTTTAGAACTGGTAGTAAAAGCGGCAGGAGGCTCTGCCCACCCACCTGGATGATCTGTGCATGTGCAGAAGCTTCTGCATGTGTAAGTGAAGCGAGTGTGCGCTCCCATTGCGAACCAGTAGTAAAGGTAAGTAGAACCCACCCCAGTTCCAGATGCATGCACAGAAGCATCTGGGCAAGTGGGCAGATCCTCTCACCACCGCCGCTACTGGTTCTCCCAATATGGAGCAAACCGGTAGCAACCCACCACTGCAATGGGCCTAAGGAGGAGAGTTTATGCTGAGGAAAGCTCTCCAAAATTTGATACCAATTAAAAGATATGCATAACAATATAATTCAATATTTGGAAAACCACACCACTCTCCTTCATTGGCAACTGCATTGTTTTCAAAAATATCTTCTGAAGAACATCATATGCATTTATGGATCAATTTATCAAGTTTTTCAATATATTTTCCTAATGGATAGCTACATGGGAATTTCATCCACAGAACTACATTTATTTTGAGAGTATTTATGCTACCCCAAAGTTTAAGGTTCAAATACTTCCATTTATCAATAATCCAGATTTAGATATCTTTATTCATCTTATTCTGTATTGCAGTTTTCAAATAAATACATATAGAATATCAGTATCTAATTAATGTATTAAATATATATTAAAAATGTTATGTTGTAATGCATCAATTTTAGCTTTGGACATGTATTTCAATTTAGACTAATTAACTGAACATCCTACAACTTGCCTAAACACATTAATCAAATGCATCAAAGCCAGAATTGAATTATAAATTTCAGACAAAAACAAATTATCATCAGCATATAATACTAGTCTTGTATGATTATTATGATTTTGTCTAATAGCACATGATAGAGATTCTAATCACATATCAATCAAAAGATAAAATGATCATCACTATCTATTACCTTTACCATAGAATAGAGCTGGAAGGGACCTTGGAGGTCTTCTAATCCACCCTCCTGCTCAAGCAGGAGAAGAGAACCTATACCATTTCAGATAAGTGACTGTCTAGTCTCTTCTTAAAATCTTCCATTGGTGAAGTGCCCATGATTTCTGAAGGCAAGCTGTTCCACTGGTTAATTGTCCTCACTGTTAGGAAGTTTCTCCTTAATTCCAGGTTGCTTCTCTCTTTAATTAGTTTCCAATCATCATCGTCATCGTCATCGTCATCATCTTGATGGAGAACCCCTTGTCATGGGGGTGGGGCTTGTGATGCTCTGTGAGGTTAAGAGTAATAGCCATGGACAAGACTGTATACTGTGTTTGAACATTGCACAACATCGCACAATTATACATCAGAACTAACAAAGTAAGAGGACTTAAAGAGAATGTTTGAACCGTGGGAAAGAATATCCAGACTCAAATATCACTGAACACAATTAGCAGATCAAAGGAGATTCATTACCATAAATAAAATATTCAGGGATACAGAACTAGAAGAGATTCAGAAAACTTGTGCAAATGAAAAATCCTTGAACAATAGTAGAACAGTAGAAGAAATGTAGATTACAATAATTGGAAATATAGAAGAAAAGTGTCATGAACTACATATATACAAATATGAAAAATAAATAAATAAATAAATAAATAAATAAATAAATATATGATAACTTGCTGTAGAACATAGAATCATAAGGAAGGGACATCAAAGGTCTTCTAGCCTAACCCCCTGCTTAAGACAGAAGACTTTATATCATCCTGGTCAAATGGTTGCCCAGTCTATTTTGGACAGTCTCCAGTAATGGATCACACACAACTCCAGTAGACAAACTATTCCACAGGTGTCAAACTCGCAGGGTCATGTTGCCGTCACATGACGTTTCGTGATGTTTTCCCCCTTCATGGAACTGGAGTGGCCGTGACCTGTGTGTGACGCAACTGGCCTGTGGGCCACCAGTTTGACACCCCTGAGCTATTCTACTGAAGTAATAACAACAGAACCAGTACAGGCCTGCACTGGGAAAAAAGCAGTGAATTGACTTGCCAACAATAAGAATTAAAAGCAATAATATGGTGAATGCAGAATTACCAGAACGAAAAACAAAGACTGCCAGCATTTCCTCACTAAAACCTGCACTTATAATGAAGGAAATGAATATGGTACTTGCAAGGATTAAAATAACATCTATCAAACAGACCAATAAGCTCGGCTATAGTACAGCAGTTACAGAAGAAATGGGTATAAAACTTAGAAAACCAAAAGCAAACCATTCAATCCCAAAATGAAAGATCAGACTGGAGGCCAAAATAAAGAAATTAAGATCAAATGTGAGTAATTTAAAGAACATGGCAGAGCAATAATTTAGGAATATAAGTATTAGACAAGTCTAAGAAAAAAATATTGGCTTAGCACCAGAAAAAATGAAGAGGCTTTGGAAATGATAAAGCAACAAATAACAGCAATAGTTGGAAAACTGAATGTTATGAGGTACGAATCATCCAATTTAAGCAAAATCAGCTACATCAGACCAGAGGCGATTCTACCAAAGTATAAATGGCAATAGACATTCTGACAATGAAAAACCAAATAACACGGAAATAATCCACATTTGGAAAGATCTATAGGAAACTCAAGATGAATATAATAACATTGCTGATTGAATAAATGAATTTGAAGATCAATTTAATAAAAATTAAATAGCAGAACTAATAATAACAGAAATGGTTAAAATGGGATGCAAAGGATTAGAAACTGGACATGTCCTGGAAATGATCAAATGTATGGCTTTAGTTCAAATATCTGACTAGCTGACATCCAATTATAAACCTCTGGTTGTGACAGATGCCTGTGACCCTCAGGCATTTTGCTTGAAGATGGGGAGGGGGCTTATTTCACCTAGCAGAGATACTAGGATTTGCTAGTTACCCTATAGCAATCCAAGGAAACAGCAATTTCAGAGAAAAAAATAAGTCTCATACTTTGTCATTTAATATTCATTTCAGCAGCCAAGTTTTTTTTAAAGCGAATTTTGATAATAGGGCACAACAGTGCCTGTTATAGAGCAATATATATATTATTAGCTGGTTTATTGTTTGCAAAATGCAAAGAAAGAGTACTGAATAAACAGCTTGAAAAATGTCCTGACTTGCTGGTGACTTTTAATAGGTTTAGTTTCCTGACAAAATACCCACAGGAGTCTTGTAGTGTAAGATTTGTTTTATTTTTCTGTTTAAACATGTCAGATGAAAAAGTTGAACTGGTTGGCCCTGAGCTTAGCAGAGTTATATTCAGTGCAGCCTCTGTGTCCTCTGAAAGTTATCCTATATTCTTTAGTTTCCCAAACGGGATACTGACTGTTTAACCACCGAACTCCAGCTGCAACTTCTTATACAACCAGTTTAATGCTGTTGTTTTTGAGGAAACAGATGTTGCTTGTAAGGAAATCACTTCAGACAGCGGGAAGAAAAGCTCTCTCTATAATAGAGATGCCACTCACGCAGAAAATTATCATGTCAGAAAGATAACTAGGATTGAATTTTTATCCCTGACATCTAGTTTCAATGAGCAGGAGATGCTTTTGAGTTGAAGAAGCTTCAATCATGTGATCCTTTAAAGAACTATAAGAAAAAAAAATAGGGTTATCTAATGTCCTGTTTGTAGATTAAAGCTTCAGTCACTTTCTAGCTCCATCTCTCTTTTCTTCTCCCTTCATTTGATTCAAATTTGCCTCTTTTTAAAATATTTCTAGCCAAAATACTGTTTTCAGACATGATTTTATATAGTATGAATACAGTGACCATATTTTCTTGAGGAAAAAAAACAAAGAACAAACCTGAAAAAGAGGCAAACCCTGAAAGAGGTTCATAAAGATTAAAAAAAAATCTGTATGTTTAAAACTTTGCTTTACAAAGGAAAATTTCAGAGCAAAACCAAGAAAATGGTTCTGGTTATCACCTTTAAAGTGCTCCATGGCTTAGGACCTGGTTATCTACGGGACCGCCTGCTACCACCAATAGCCTCCCACCGGCCAGTACGCTCCCATAGAGAGGGGCTCCTCTGGGTGCCGTCGGCCAAACAATGTCGACTGGCGGCCCCTAGGGGGAGAGCCTTCTCTGTGGGGGCACCTACGATCTGGAACGAGCTCTCCCCGGAGATACGGAGGATCCCGGATCTGCGCACCTTCCATCACGCGCTTAAGACTTTTTTATTTCATCAAACTGGCCTGGCCTAAATCTTCTCCCCTTTTTAAATGTAAATTTTAATTTGTTTTAAAATTATGGGGTATTTTAAATTTGTTCAGCCAAATTATTTAATTCGTTTTTATTCTATTTTAAATTTTTGTATTTATGTGTTTTATCTTGTGGCTGTTCACTGCCCTGAGTCCTTCGGGAGTAGGGCGGTATAGAAATTTAATAAAATAAAATAAATAAATAAATAAATAAATAAATAAATAAATAAATAAATAAATAAAATAAAAGCTTAAATAAGTCTAAAGGAGAGTTTTCTAAAAAAAAAAAAAAGGCCTTCTTTATAATAAAAAACCCATGGACTTTATAAGTATGAACAATTCTAGTTGGCCTGATACCAAGACTGAATAGGATACCTTATATCAGGGGAGGGCAACTGTGGCCCTTTTACAATCTGTGGACTTCAACTCCCAGAATTCCTAAGACAGCCAAGCTGGCTGAAGTTCACAGGTTGTAAAAGGGTCACAGTTGCCCACCCCTGCCTTTTTTGCTAGATCTGTTCCAGTATATGTGAGCTCCCATTGTTATACAGGAAAGTCTGCAGCATCCTCTAATTAAACTTTGGAATATTGTGTTATCAGGACTGGTTATCATGTCAAGACTTTTACTAATGTTCAGTTGAACTCCTTGCAAACATTCTGTTTTAAAACAGCAATAGTGGCTATTTTGAAACTTGAACCAACATGGAATGGAACTGTTCTTAATCTGCTCTCTTACTCTTTTGAGTCAGAACACCTAAATTGGGCCATTAAGAAAGGACCTTCAACTATTGCAACATATGTCAATCAATCAATTTTATTTGGACATACTGTAGACCAGAAAATGATATATTCAAAAAGTTAAATGAAGGTCATTTCTAATTAGTTTGGGGAATTTGATCTAGATGTTTGACTCAGGAGGCATTCCATTCTACCTTGATGGCTAGCAATAGAGTGAGATTGGTTAAAAAGAAAGGTTTGCTATCCCATAATCTATGTTTGTCTACCCTGTTTCCCCCAAAATAAGACAACTCCTGATAGTAAGCCCAATCGTGCTTTTGAGTGCATGGCAATAAGGCCAAACGCTTATTTCAGGGTTCAAAAAAATATAAGGCAGGGTCTTATTTTCAGAGAAACACGGTAGAGGTTTCTAAATTATGTCGTTTAAATATATCGTGGTGACTTTGGGACAGAATGAGATGAAATCTGCAGTGATAATAGATATTGCATTGGGGAAAACTGTTAAAAATGTGTACAAAGGAGAAGATATGTCCACAATCAGTAGTGACTTTCGCTGCAGTTGAGGTTATTGCTGGAGTTTGAAACAAACCTGTAAAGAATTATCTTACTGAGTGCTCACTGTTATATTATAAGAAATAAAATATAGGGAGAAATAGATAAATAGAATCTGAACCTGAGGAAAAATTAAGACATGTTACAGGAGGGAAAAGAACAAAGAAGCCACCAGAGCATGTTTGGATATCAGGTACAATAGAAATTATTCACAAAGAAATTATTCCTCAAAATCAAGCCAGACTGGAGAAAGGCAATCAAAATAAAATAGCTAACAGTCAACCACCATAACAAAAGGTCATGAAATGATCAGCAAAAGGCTGAGCTGAACATGGAGAAGAAGATATATGGAATATTTCTGGCAAAGGATAAAGGGACAACTGTACATGTTTCTGTTGGAATCCTCCTGATTTGTCCACAGAACTATCATCATTGAAGTGCTCTTGTTTTCCCTTTGCCCAGTACATTACTTGGCCAGACTACAACAAAGCAGTTGGCAATGTGGGTATATACATGTGTGTGTGTGTGTGTGTGTGTGTGTGTGTCTGTGTGATGTTTAATTAATTGTAAATAATATTCTTCAAATCAACAGACTTTGTGTGTGCTGCATGTTCCCTTGACCATATTTGCATTGCTTCACAAGATCTTGAACTGTTGTATTTCTGTTGAATGTGTGACTGACCACACAGTTCCATATGTCGTATATACTTGGATTAGACCATGTATAAAATCTCACTGTAATCTTATTAGAGGTGTTTGTGTGATTGATTTGAAATCACTGTATAGGGAATATGTGGACAAATTCAAGTTGTCTGAGTTGGAGGGCACTAAAGCCTTGCTGGAGAGTGTCACCTTCACTGCAAAATGTCTGTTTGCTGAAAATTCCACCTGCAATGGCATGTAAGCCCTTTTGAGCTTTAAACATTAGCATTAGCTTTCCAGTTCTTAAATTCTGTTTTGCCAAAATAGAACTGTAGTGTTGGCATAACATTACCTTTTGTGATTTAAATATATACACAGCAGGTGGATGCTAAGTATACAACATGTCATTTGTTGATGCAGCTATTCAGAATAAGCCACAGAGGTATAAAGAAAGAACAGCTGCTATTACAAGCTAGCTAACTGGGTGCCCTATTGAACTAACAGTAGTAGTAGTAGTAGTAGTAGTAGTAGTAGTAGTAGTAGTAGTAGTAGGATCCAAGTTTAATTTAAATTCAGCCTTAGATACACAGTACATGGCCTGGAACATGTAGATTGTGCTCAGTTTCCTTTAAGAGCCATATGCTTATCATCTCATGAAAGTGAAGATGAGGAAAATTCTAAGAAATATGCAGATTATTGTGTACTGTATTATTACTCAGAGAATTGGTAAAAATGGAAATGCTTTGCTTTTTACTCACGTTGCACTGTTTTAGATCACAGTCATCTTGGATCTGAGAAACTGGTCTGCAAGATTTCTGTATGGTTTTTCTCCAACAATTTGGCAATTTACTTCAAACAAAACCTGTCACCAAATCTTCAGCTAGACAATTGGATCATTTTCCCTTCCCGATAAAACCCCCCATAAAGCTCTTGGTTATGAACTATTCTAGTTCTGATTGCTGTCATTAAGAAGCAGTGTATAGACATCAAATAGGATCACACAGGTATAAAAACACCAAGGCAGTGAACTCAGAACTTTGTTCTGCAAAGAAAGTGGCTGATAAATCAACAATTCATACTCCTTCCCTAATCTGCTGAGTGAGCAATTTGATACCATCTCTCTTTCTCTCTCAAGTGTACCCATCTCTGTGCTTTTATACCTTTCCTAATCCTTGAATTCATTCCTTCCTTTTTATCTTTGGAACAAACTTTTCCAGTCTGGGGATCCTTAATTCTAATTCTCTCAGTAGCTCCACTATGTTTAACAGCAGATACCTTGACATATTCTTAATATATCTTTGTTTATTTTCCTCTTCACTTTCTGTTCTTTACTTTTGCTCCACGTAGTGATCTTTTGCAACCAGAGCTAGCAATAGGATGTACTCATCTAGCAAACTCTTACTAATTTGCATGTAAATTTAACTCCACTCATTATTCCTTTTAAAAATGTTTTCATTAGAATTTTTCCATATAATAAAAGTATGAATATTAAAAGAAGAAGGAGATAGAAACTAAGAAAAAAGAAAAGATGTGAAAGAAAGAGAACAGAATTATAAATTCTGCCCTTCTTTTTATTGGGTAATCATCATTTTATTCTTTCCCCTTCTCTCTGATCTATTTTAATCCCCTAATTTAAATCTTTAGTCTATCCTTTTTTCCCAGCAAAATGTCATAAAATTTCTAGTCTAGACAAAAAAGGTTTTTTCTGTTTTATTGTTTTTCCCTGACCAGTATTTATTTCTCAAATCTAACCCAATCATTGGGATTGCATCTACATAACTGTTTTATCTTTATGTTTTATGTTTATGTTTAGCATTCAATCATTCTTCCATTTTTAAGAAAAAAGCCCAGCATTTGAATGTGAATGAGAGGTTAAGTAATCCAAGGCAATGCCATGTCAGATATAGGAGCATGAGGAAAACCAAAATGGTACCAAAATGAAGATGTGGGTGATAATCCAATTATGCCAATTAACAACTGTGTACTTGCATCAAGATATCTGTTCAATGCTAGTTGCAGAATTTATATGATTAAAATAATTGTGGCATATTGTAATTTGCCTCCCGCCTAACAGGTATCCATAAGGATATGGCAGATAAAAAAATGTTTCCGTGTATATCTGTTCCATGGATACAACCAAGTGGGGACATGCACTTAGTCAGTGGTGAAATCCAAATTTTTTTATTACTGGTTCTGTGGGTATGGCTTGGTGGGCTTGGTGTGGCTTGGTGGGCGTGGCAGGGGAAGGATACTGCAAAATCTCCATTCCCTCCCCACTCCTGGGGGAAGGATATTGCAAAATCTCCATTCCCACCCCACTCTGGGGCCAGCCAGAGGTGGTATTTGACGGTTCTCCGAACTACTCAAAATTTCCACTACCAGTTCTTCAGAACCTATTAGAACCTGCTGGATTTCACCCCTGCACTTAGTGTGTAGTGGGTCTCCAGGCTGCTGGGTTAGTTTGTGGTTGAAAGTATTGTCCAAAATTGTACTATATGACAGAGAAGAAGAAAAAAGCAGAGACATCACCCTGCAACAAAGTGTGTATAGTCAAGGCTATGGTTTTCCCAGTTGCAATGTATGGCTGTGAAAGTTGGACCATAAGAAAGGCTGAGTGCCAAAGAATTGAGGCCTTTGAACTATGGTGCTGGAGAAGACTCCTGTGAGTCCCTTGGACTACAAGGTGATCAGGTAACAGGTAACAGGTAACAGAGTTGGAAGGGACCTTGGAGGTCATCTAGTCCAACCCCCTGCTCACACAGGAGACCTATACTAGGGATTCAAACTGCTGAACTTTCTGATCGACAGTGTCTTAGCCACTGAGCCACCTAGCCACTAGATCAAACCGGTCAGTCCTAGAGGAGATCAACCCTGACTGCTCTTTAGAAGGACAGATTCTGAAGATGAAACTCAAATATTTTGGCCACCTAATGAGAAGGAAGGACTCACTAGAGAAGAGCCTAATGCTGAGAAAGATTGAGGACAAAAGAAGAAGGGGATGCCAGAAAATGAGGTGGCTGGATGGAGTCACTGAAGCTGGCGGTGTGAGCTTAAATGGATTCCAGGGGATGGTAGAAGATAGGAAGGCCTGAAGGAACATTGTCCATGGGTTCGTGATGGGTTGGACATGAATTTGCAACTAACAATGACAACAACAGAGAAGAATTATATTACTGAAATATTATAATACTGATGAATCTGCAATTTGGAAGGACCTTTTCTAGTAACTATGTATTTGATAATAGGAAATAGTGGCGAGTCTTATGTAGAACAATTACATGAGAAATCTCATTCCATTGTTTTGGTTGCACAGACATGTATATCTGAATCAGAATCAGAATAGAGCTGGAAGGGATTCTGGAGGTCTTCTTGCCCAGCTCCCTGCTCTGATATTATGGAATGTCACTAGGAGAAGATCAGAGCCAATTAATGCCTGTATCTGATAGGTTTGAAAATATAGAAAATCAAACTTTGGCTCCTGCCATTTTTTTTTCCTGTAGAATCCCTAAGTTGTATATGATGATGAGAAAAATATTACTTTGATCAGGGGGTTTGCTAGACAAGATAGAACAAACAGCCACAAAGCTTCAGCTGGAATTCTTCAGGGGCCTTAAACCTGCCAACTGCTAGGAGGACTCAGTGGGATCAAAGCCAGCTTAAGTATATATTGCTGACTGATTTCTGTGAGTTATTGGAATTCTCCAGGGGAAGTTGTGGGTTTTTTCTTTCTTTCTTTCTTTTTTTTTTTTTAAAAAAAAATCTCTCTCAAGCAGTAGCACATTATGCAGTAACAGAAAGTGATGTGCATTCGTTTGGAGGACTATTAGAATTCTGCAGCAAAAAACAACCCTTAAATGTTGAAACACTTAAAAGACTAATTATTATTCTGAAACAGATTATGGGTATTTTCAAAAAGTATGTGGTCAGCATGTACAGCAGAGTAGTCACTGGAGTACATTTTTTTTCTTTCTTTTTGTATAATTTTATTAAAGGATTTTTTTAAAAAGATAAAATTAATACAAACTAATATAAAGTGAGAAAAAGAAGACAAAACTAAAAGTCTAAGAAAGGGGGGGGTGTTTAAAAAAACATAGAAAAAAGATAGAAAGGTGTAAATTTTGATCTTTGCAGTAGAAGTAGTCCTCGACTTACAACAGTTTGTTTAGTAACTGTTCAAAGTTACAATGGAGCTGGAAAATGTGACTTATGATTGTCTTTCATAGTTACAACCTTTGCAGCATCTCCATGATCATGTGATCAAAATTTGGATGCTTGGCAACTGGTTTATATATATATGACCTTTGCTGTGTCCTAAGGTCATATGATCACTCTTATGACCTTCTGACAAGCAAACTCAATGGGGAAGCCAGATTCATTTAACAACCGAATTAGTAAATTATCAACTTCAGTGATTCACTTAACAACAGTGGCAAGAAAAATTGTAAAATGGGGCAAAATTCACTTAACAAATGTCTCACTCAACAACAGAAATTTTGGGCTCCGTTGCAATCGTAAATCAAGGACTACCTGTAGTTACAAGTACAATTATAAACTTATTTCTTACTCTATGCTTACAACAGAACTCTCTTCTTTTTTTAATCTATTCTGTCTAATCAAAGCCATAAATCTTAAGTTCATTATTTTATGTTTCACACAAAAAAATCTACAAGAGGTTTTCAGTCACTAACAAATATAGCTATTGTCTTTTTTCTATCAAAGAACTGAATTTAGCTATCGCAGCAAATTCCATCATCTTTAACAATCATTTATCCATTGCAGATAACGCCAAATCTTTCCATCTTTGTGTACATAATAAAGTACGTATTTTTCAGGAAGAACAAAGAGACTTCTTGTTTGTCACCTTAACTAACATTTCAATTGTTTGCCAAAGCAGGTGTTGATATATAAAAATCCAAATAGTTACAATCAATAAAAGCAGAACATCTTGTTTTTTTAAAAAAAAAGTGTTAGGGATTTCTTTTTAATGCCCTGCAGCTTTTTTGGGTTTAGGCATAACTAAGTATGTATTCTCTTAAAATATACTTCAGATAGCCAATTATGAAAATCTGAAAAAAGTTTTAATTAAAGAGATTTTGCAAGAGATGGTTCAAATTGTTCATATTTGTACATCAAAAGATACAATAAAATTAGTGTACAATATACTCACAGAGGTTGGTCAGATATTCACTACTCTTTACGTGCTACATACATGTAAAGGAGAAGTTAATCTTATTGTAGTGTTACCTTTGTAGCTGGAGTGCTGAACTAACATTTGAGGTTCAACTCTATCCTGAAGCTATGAAACTCACCGAGTGATTCTGACTACTTGTTCGTTTTCCAGAGCAACCTACTTTACAAAATTATTACTGTGAAGATAAAATTGAAGAAAGAGCAGAATATACACTAGCTTCAGTTCCTGGAGTCTTCAACTACACTCATAAAAGGTCCCATGTTTGTCAGTCTACCTTTGAAAAGTGTTCCTTAGTCTTTCTATAAAGCATGTTCCTTAGAAGATCCCATTCTAGGGATGGGATGGGACAGCCTCCCACCAGCAGAAGACCTCTGACCTATTTCAGACTAAGTATACACGCATGGGGGATGTTGCAAAGACAGAACAGAACAGGGGCAAACATAATCCAAATGTCCAGGCATCACAGAAAAGTAGTGAGCCAATCAGAAATTAAGTCAAATTTCAGGCAGCACATGGGATGGGATCCAGACAAATGAAAGCATGGAGCCGAGATTGTAGTGATTATCCTTTGTTACTCTTTGAGGCTGGGTAGGTCAACAGAGAGTCATGACAGGGATTCCAAGAATACTGATTTATTATAGTACCATAGGATATAAATTTGTTTACTATAGTGGTCAGTCTAGAAACTAGGGGACTGAGTCATTGTCCTGCCTTAAATATGAATCCCATTGGGTGACCATGTGGCTGTTATTCTCGCATAGATCTAAGAAGGAGGCAAGGGCAAATCATTTCCAAAAACCTGCTAAGAAAATGCAGGCACTTCTCCAGGCAGTTACCATGATTCAATGCTGACTTAAAGAAACAAATATATATATTTATATATGTGTGTGTGTATAAACACAGTTCCCTTCTCACTCTTATGTGTCTTCTTGAATCTCAGATCTTCTACTGGGGGCCAAACCAGAGATTTAAATGTTCAGTGTAGCATCTTAGCTGATCCTAGCATTGCATTCTTTTGAACAGAGAGCTGTGGTGTTGTTCTTGGGATCTGTTGGAGCCATTCTCCCAACTTAGGGGTCACAGCCCCATGTACTCCTATCTCTACTGGGACTACTTTGGTCTTTACTTTACTTGAGCCTTTACTTCTTACTTTCCACTTTGACCTTTACTGTCTAGTTTCTCCTTCACGGTTTGGTACTTTTCCAGCTTCTCATACTCCTTCTTTCTGATGTTGCTGTCACTTGCACCACTGCATATATCACCACTGCTGTCTTCTGGTCTTTGTCTATTACCATGGGTGTCTGGTTGATTTGGTAGTAACAGCCTTTTAGTCTGGATTTGGAAGTCCCACAGAATCTTAGCTTGCTTATTTTCCATGACCTTTTGTGGGATCATGCATCTCTACTTCGGAAGGTCTAGCCCATATTCTGTGAAGATGTTCCTATGCACAATGCCAGCTGCTGGGGTGTATGCTGCACCTTACACCCTGCCTGCCTGCATCTTACAACCTGCCACCATGTATTTGACTGTCTCAGAGGCCTCTTTGCATTGTCTGTACCTTGGATCCTGTCTATATTTAATAATAACCAAAAAATATTCATTCATTCCTTTTTAATATATATATATATATATATATATATATATATATATATATATATATATATATATATATATATTAATTTTTATTATTATAATAAAATCTAATGCAAGCTAAACTTAAAGAAAAGAGACTAGAGAGAAGTAAACAGCACAAGAAAAAAGGAAAACAAAAAAAAGTAAGAATATAATAGAGAAAAAAGAAATATATAATGAAGTGACTTCCAACCTTCATGACAAGCATAAATATTTGCATACATTTATCTCTTCATCCCATACTTCATCTCTTATCTATAAACAAATCCATAAAGCATCATCTTTTCGGTCCTGGTGTCAGCAGAAAGTTCATAAAGAGTAGCCAGACAGAAGTTGACAATATATTTTAAACCTTGATCAAATAAGACAACTTTCTGTTACTTTCCTTTATTTCTTTTACCTCATTCAAATAGTGTACCATTTGATTTCTCTTCATTTCTTCATTGTCACATCATTCTTCAAGTCTCTTTTAAATCCAGTAGGAAAAAAAATTATTCAGGTCACTCTCTTGGTTTGTCATTTGCATATTTCCCTTTTAAATTTTAAAACAGATAATTTCTTCTGTAAATCCAGTGATACTTTTCTAAACCATTCTTTTGGCTTCCTGGTTGTAAAACTACTTTTGATAACTTCTCTATTTTGTCAGATAGAATTTGTTATATCTCTGACATTTCTTCCATAACATTTCTTGGATAAAGTCTACATGTAGAAGCAAATATCATTGTTGACATTGTTCATATTGCTGCTAGTATTTTCTGTAGTTCTTCAGAAATGATTTTGATAATTTTATTGTCGTAATGTTTTGCACCATCTTAGATATTTTCTCTCTTCCTAAAATTTTTCATTCCCTCTAGTTTTGAGTTTAGGAAATAAAGAAATTCTTTATCTTACATCTTATAAAAACCAAAACAGAATCTATTTCCCATGAACAAGTGTTTATACTTTATAGTTAATTCCAAACTCTTATTGTAAAAGTTTTAATATTCCAATTTTATCTGGTTCCATTATAAATTAGATGGAAATCCTAGTTAACTTTTTGCTGTTTATTTCAGATTCTTTAAATTTTTAAGTATATGATTGATTTTTTTTTTTATTCAGGATTAAAGACAGTCTTACTCAGCAATTTAAAACTTTAATTCTGAAGATCTCTAACAGCTTGGAAATAATAAATCAGCGATTTCCAAAATTGATTAGATAGTGACGGTTGCCAACTTAGCATCCTTTAAAAGTCTCCACCATGGTTGCAAACAAGATGCCTAATGTGATTATTTCCAAGGACTCATACAGGTACATTTTTATCATGTTACCCTGCAGTAAGATGGGCGGCCAATAAATTTTACAAAATAAATAAATGAAAGGTTCATTTCTGAAGTCCTTGATCCCCCAATTCCAAAGGCTGATATTTGTCCAAAGTATGAGTTCTAGGACTTAGAAGAGAAAATTATTGCTCTATTGTACTGTAGAATGAACTTTAGAATAGAACAGAATAGAATTCTTTATTGGCCAAGTGTGATTGGACACACAAAGAATTTGTCTTTGGTGCATATGCTCTCAGTGTACATAAAGAAAAAATAAAATATATTCATCAAGAATCATAAGATACAACACTTAGTGATAGTCATAGGATACTAATACGCAATCAAATCATACTAGGAAACAATAAAACAATATAAATTGTAAAGATACAAGCAACATGGTTAAAGCCATAAGTGGGAAGAGATAGGTACCAGGAAGGATAAGAAGAATAATAGTAATACAGCAGGGGTGGGTTCTACTTACCTTTACTACCAGTTCGCAACCGGTTTACTGCTTTGCTCGCACACGTGCCAGGCTTCTGCGCATGCACAGAAGGTTCTGTGCATGAGCAGACCGTCTATGATGACATCTGGGGCGGTGGGAGGAGCCTCCCACTGGCTTTACTACTGGTTCTTGCGAACCGGTCTGAACCAGGGGCAACCCACCATTGTAATACAGTCTTAGTAAATGATTTGACAGTGTTGTGGGAATTAGAGTGATGGCATTTGGGAAAAAACTGTCCTTGTGTCTAGTGTCTTGTGTTTTAGAAATGATCAATAAATTCAGCACTCTTCGGTAATATACAGCACTTACACATACATTAATGTCAGATGGAGGTCGTGATCCAGAAGATTCTTTCATGAAAAATAATACCCCTTATTCTTTTTTATTAAATATTCTTAGTATTGAGGAAATTATGGGAAGCTTCCATTTCATACGCAGAGCAGTAAAGCTGTTGTTGCTTGTCACTTTTTTCTTTAATGTAATTTTGTTTTTGTTTTTCAAATCCCATTAACTAACTATTAATTATTTCTTTTCTTACAAGATTGAGATAAAAATGCAACCCTAAATTGTGCTTGTAAAGTGTATCGGTTCATTACATAGGGATTTGTTTTGTTTTGGCACCAATGAACTCAACAGGAGAAGGAGTCGGTCCTAAGGTTCTGTAGCTATTTCTAAAACTGAAAGTGGGATGGTAACAACAAGGACAAGATAACATTTGCAGTCGAGACAGGAAATTCTCATAGATAATACAAGAATATTTCTTCGATTCATAGAGATTCTCCTGACACTCTTTAAAAAATAAAACTGTTTCTAGAATCTGCCTTTATAGAGCATATTTAACAGTTACATACTCTTGATTTCTCATCAACTTACAGACATTTACAGCCAATTAATATTGTATTTTCTACGCATCCACCTGTGTTGTGTGAGTTCTGTAACATTAGGGGATTTTATTCCTTGAAAGCTGCATAACTGTGCAGCTGTTTTTCTCAACAGAGAGTCCTAAATATGCAAACATTGTATTTTTGCTGAAGTGTGTATAATATTCCACAAGCATTCTTCTCAAGCACTATACTTTGATCAAATGTGATTATTTTTAATCATTTTATTGAGAAATGAATGATTTATTATAAGTGCATTGGCTTGCGAGTTTACCAATAGTATGCTTTTTAGTGCCCAATTTTAACCATATAACTAAAATTGTAGTTCCACTGAATTCATGGGCAAAGCTGCATTAAAATATGAATGCAATAACATGCTGATATTAAAACAAAACAGAATAAAGCAGCAAAACATTACTCCATAAATAGGGAGGGCTTTCATTATTGCTCTATAAATCTCTGTATTCTTCAATCATTTCCTTTTGCTCTTTCATATTTCTTCCTATGTACCTTATGCTACTTTCACACATTCTCAAAAAATGTTTCCTGCTTTATTCTCCATGAATTTAACACTGTAGATAGCTTTCAGCAAAATAGGCCTGCCTAACACTCCTGAAGTTTTATAAGCTTCATTAAACAGGGCCCAAACCCTGTGAATCCCTAGGGACAAAAAGTCTTCCCCCCCCCCTTAGGTGACTATCCAGATCATAGCTTATGAAGTGCTTGCTATAGATATCATGATGAAAGATGTCTGAAGCTGGTTCCTTTCTATCAATGCCTGTTAAAATGTGGTATTGAAATCATTGCAATCTGGGAGATTTTGAGTGTTCTTTCAATCATTGGCAGAGTAAATATCATTAGAAAATGATATTGGGAAATTGATAAATATCAGCAGGATGTTGCAGTAAGCTTCTGTAGATGAAAATTGTCTACTGAAATGTACATTTATGTGAATAGTGATGGCGAAAGCTTACTTTTGCTTTGAAATCAGAAAGAGTGCAGAGAAGAGCAACAAGGATGATTAGGGGACTGGAGAATAAAACATGAAAAATGTTTGCAGGAATTGGGTATGTCTAGTTTAATGAAAAGAAGGACAGGGGTGACATGATAGCAGTGTTCCAATATCTAAGGTGCTACTACAAAGAAGAGGGGGTCAACCTGTTCTCCAAAGCACCTGAAGGCTGGACATGAAGCAACAGATGGAAACTAATCAAGGAAAGAACCAACCTATAACTAAGGAGAAATTTCCCGACAGTTAGAACAATTAATCAGTGGGATGCCCCCAGAAGTTGTGGGTGCTCCAACACTGGAGGTTTTAAAGAAGAGATTGGACAATCGTATGTCTGAAATGTCATAGGGTCTCCTGTTTGAGCAGGGGGTTGGACTAGAAGACCTCCAAGTTTCCTTCTAACTATGTTATTCTGTTACATATTTATATAGGCAAGTATTAATTAGGATATGAAAAAAGGACACTATTCCTTACATTGTTATACAGAAGACACCAAAATTCTGCACCATATACATAAATGGTATATTTAATGAAAATCCATGGAAAGCACTGATACACTTTTTAATCAAACAGTTTTTAAATTAGATTCTTAAACCAACAACACTCCATACTTCCATAAGGTAAAGGTAAAGGTTCCCCTCGCACATATATGCTAGTCGTTCCCAATTTTAGGGGGAGGTGCTCATCTCCATTTCAAAGCCGAAGAGCCAGCGCTGTCCAAAGACATCTCCATGGTCATGTGGCCAGCATGACTAAATGCCAAAGGCACACAGAAAGTGTTACCTTCCCACCAAAGGTGGTCCCTATTTTTCTACTTGCATTTTTTACATGCTTTTGAACTGCTAGGTTGGCAGAAGCTGGGACAAGTAATGGGAACTCACCCTGCTACATGGCACTAGGGATTTGAACCGCTGAACTGCTGACCTTTTGATCGACAAGCTCAGCATCTTAGCCACTGAGCCATCACGTCCCATAGGCATACTTCCATATCTGTCCCTAAATTATCATACTTTTCATCTGATATTATGCCATTTCAAATTAGTCTGTCAGTTTCATACCAAACTTTATAATAAAGACTATAAACAGCAGTTCACTATAGGAAACCATACTAAAGAAGTATTAGACAAACTCAATGCGCTTGTTAATTCATTATTCAGACTAAAAAGTGTGAAATATAATCACTGAAAAGTATTGATATAGTGATAGCTATAATATATGTTTCTGTGCTTATGAACAACTATGTTTGCTGAGAAGAGGCTATCCAGAATGACTATGGGATCTTTCAGGATCTTTTCAAATACATAACCATCCACTTACGGCATCTTGAACAGGTACACATAACATTTGCATCATGTAATTATTATTAAATTACTTATTGTAACTAAGTTTTGTTAGATGGATAAGAGATAGTTCCAAAATCAATTTGGGAGCTCTAGCTATATTGGGCCAAGTCAAGATCATAGAAATCTTCCTATTTTCACATTCTTCATATCTATCAGGCTACGTCCTTGGGAGGAAATGAAAAGAAAGATATTTAACCCATGACTCATGAAGATGCAGGATTTAGAAAGGATGTAGGAACCGATAAGGACATTCACGAAAGAGAATCCTAGATTTCACTTAGGACTATCAGGATGAAGAAAGGGCAAGCAGTTATTATTTTTCTCTTTCTGAAAATGCCAAATGCATCTGTATTTGAACTTATCTACTTCTATCTATGAGAGAACAAAGATTCTTTGAAAAGTGAAAAGCAGGGGAGAAGGAAAATATTTATATTGAAAAAAATCTTAAGGTCATTCCAGACAGCAAGACTAGTAAATATCCCCTATAAACAGAACATCTATTTATTGATAACAATTCATCTTCCAACTCTTTGAAAACATATGAGAAAAGCTACATTATGGAAGCATGTGAAATTTCCCCCTAACTATTCCACATGTAAAGAGTGCATTGTTAGGAGACAATTCTCAAACATAGGCTGATCCCATTTAAAAAAAGACCTCACGGAGGGTGTTTTTTGAGAAACAAACAAACAAAAAAAAAAAGGCAAAAGAAGATGTATTTTTTTTCACTTTTCTCTGATAATGTATGCTTATTTATCATAATTATTTTTGTGGGTTTAATTTTTCTAAGTCATTAGTTTAAGAATAAACAAACAAACAAACAAACAGACAAACAAACAAATAAATAAATAATCCAGGTCATTACATTTTAAGGCTCCTATCTCTTTTGGGCAGCACAATTTAGTTTGTGTAGGGTAATTGCTGGAGTTGATTGGCTCCTTTGCAATGGAAGAAACTAAGTCAAACACTTCCTGTGCTCTCTAATACTTTTTATAATGTCTTTAGTTTGAATGCTATATTAGCACAATAGTTATATTTCTATTTGTAAATAGAAAGTTGATGGTTTAAAAGCCAGAAGTACACTTTTAAAACTCAGTTTCCAACATTTTCGAAAGTACTATTTCAACATTGGTTCCAGCCACCTACGGTAGAAGGGTTTCATCTCCAGCTTCATAAGAGACCATGGGTTTCTTGCTATCAGCATTGCTACTATATTTGCAAATACCTTTTCACCTTCACTTTATTTTTCAACTTTCACAACAACTGTTGTCCACTCCAGGGGTGGGTTCTAAATTTTTTTACTACTGGCTTATTTTGTGGGTGTGGCTTGCTGGTCAGAGTCATTTCTGGAAGGTCCTCGCACTTGCGACCAGTCCTTGCACTTACGACCCAACTCATTTGTTTGCTTTTAACACTGATCAGCTGTAGGACGGCCCTTTGAAGCCCCGCGGCAAGAGTTTAAACAGTTTTTTTCCCTCTAGTCATCAGCTGGGACTCAGGAGGCAGCAATAGATTGGGGGTGGGACCAAATAAAAGGTAAGAATAACGTGGGTGGTGGGATGGGGGGGTGAGGGGGCGGGGGGCGGGGGGAGAACCAGTTCGGTGATGTCATATCGTCACCGCTACCGGCTCAGCTGAACTGGACCGAACCGGGAGGAACCCACCACTGGTCCACTCAAATAGGAAACAAATATTCACCAATGTTCATTTCCCATGCAGCTTCAAACTGAGTATCATGTTGGAGATCTGTCAAAAAATGCTGAGCACAAACATTCCTGCGTGACACTAGTACAGACTATTCCTGTTGTAAAGGCATTGCATTTATGAGCAGGTTGTGAAATAAGAATGACTAACTATATGGCCATCTTGGCTTCTTCCATTTCATGTTTTTGGCAAAATCTGAACTATTCTCTGTATTTAGAACATATAGTTTCATTCTCTAGAAATACCTCTCTTAACCTGGTGCCCACTGTAGATATTAGGATTGAAATCTGCAAAAGTCCTGTCCAATTTGATGTTCATTTTCCTTTCTAATCTTTAAGAAGTCTAATCAAAATAATAATAGAAAATACACTACATGAACATAAAATAGTACCAAAACTTAAATTTATATATATATTTGTGGCTTCATAACTGACAAAAGCAATTAGCCTTTTCATGTGTGCAGTTTTAGATGGCTTTTAAAGGGATAAAATAAGTATACAAAGCCTTATTTATGTAGTGATTTATTTAGTTTTGAAGGGGTCCTTCCTTCCTTCCTTCTTCCTTCTTTCCTCCCTCCTTCCTTCCTTCCTTCCTTCCTTCCTTCCTTCCTTCCTTCCTTCCTTCCTTCCTTCCTTCCTTCTTCTAGATAGTTGGAAACCATCCCACCAATTCTTAACAATTATGGCTGAACAGGATTTGAAGGGGCCATTTAACCTTGACAGCCTGTGTAACCCATCCTTTCCTTCAAACTCCAATTTGTACTACTTAATAAATTGGAAATGAAAACTCAGTAAAATATGACAAGCAGAGCCAACAATTATATTGGTCGAACTCTTTTTAGAAGACATAATATTATAGGAAAAAGAATTTGGAATTATGGATATTGAATATAGATAAGCCACCCCTAATGTTGGTGACTGTGAACAGGGTTATATGAATAAAATTCAAGAATTCTGGCTGAACATCTTACAAGTAAGCAATGTTATTTGAACTAGAGTGGAAAGGCACTTAAAGACAATTTGCATGCAGCTAGATGCTGTCAACATAATTATAGTAATTACATATTCAAAAGTTCTCTATAAAATAGGAAAACAATGCTAGCATATGATACATTTTGAAAGGCAACAATTTATCAGTTAAATCCTTCCCTAATAACAAGGTTATTTTAAATAAACTAATTTGCATCAAGAACCCAAATATGTCTGGCAGATCTTGAAACAAAGATCAAATAGCCAAAAGAAAAAACTGCAGCCAGACCAGTCATAGACTATGGACAAATTATAAATAATCTAATTGAATTGTTGCTCTTTTGCACAAAATAAAGATGCACACAATCTCATTTCAGAGATTGTGACGAAAATACCAAGTTATTTCTTAATAATGAACATGCAATTAAACTTAATAAAATGCAAGAGTGGAAGTCTGCCTAATTGTAAAATTTATTCTAACCAGTGGAATTTTTCAATTTCCTGTTTACACGGCTCTATTGAGCATCTTCCTTTTTACAATTTAAAAACACCGAATAGCTTTGTAATTTTTTTTTTTCATTATTTGGTAACTATATTTGAAAATTGGTACAGGTGAAATCAGTATTAAAATACTACAGATAAGGAAAATTCATTAAATGTGGAAAAGGCAAATGGAACCTTGATTGCCTGTTAAGGTATACATAATACATTTTGTTATTATATCAGTTGTAAATAAAAGAATCAGTTTGGTGCAGTGGTTAAGGCACCAGACTAGAAATGGGAGACCTATGAGTTCAAATCTTGCCTTAGTCATGAAAGCCAGCTGGGTGATTTTTGGCCAATAATTCTCTCTCAGTCCAACCCACTTTACAGGGTTGTTGATGGGGGAACATGGGAGGAGGAAAGCATGTTGGATATGTTTATTTATTTTTTTATTTGTTTATTTGTTTATTTATTTATTTATTTATTTATTTATTTATTTATTTATTTATTTATTTATTTATTTCCAATTTATATACTGCCCTTCTACCTGAGGACTCAGGGCGGTGTACAGCCAGAATTAAGAACATGAAATACAAATATTAAAAAAACAATTAATATATATATAAATTTGGCCCAAACATTAAAAATCACAAACCAATTTAAAACTTTTAAAAATTTATTCTTAAGCCAGCCCGGCTTGCTGGAAAAAGTGGGTTTTAAGGGCACGGCGGAAGGCACTGAGGTCTTGGATTCTCCTTATCTCTGGGGATAACTGATTCCAGAGGGTAGGTGCCCCCACAGAGAAGGGTCTCCCCCTGGGGGTCACCAGCCTACATTGTTTGGCTGATGGCACCCTGAGGAGGCCCTCTCTGTGGGAGCGCACGGGCCGATGGGAGGTCGTCGGTAGCAGCAAGCGGTCTCGAAGATATCTAGGCCCTATGCCATGGAGCGCTTTAAAGGTGATAACCAACACCTTGAAGTGCACTCGGAAGACCACTGGGAGCCAGTGCAGCTCGTGCAGGAGCGGTGTTACATGGGAGCGCCATGCTGCTCCCATTACTACCCGCGCTGCTGCGTTCTGGACCAGTTGGAGCCTCTGGGTGCTCTTCAAGGTTAGCCAGCACTTGAGTTATTTGTAAAAATAATAAAGGTGGGATAGAAATAAATACATAAAATAAAGTCCTGAAGAAAAGTGGTGCATTTTTCTCAGCTCTTCAAAGTAGGTCAAGTCAGAAACAGACACTGTGAACTTGGCTGGACCTATAGTTTATTACTGTAATTAGTATATACCAAAGAACAGAAAAATAAAAGCAGTTAACTAATTCTTTAATTAGTGATACAGTGGTATTAATATATTTCCATTTATGATATTCTTTTATCATGATTTCGGGAGAAGGGCGGTATAGAAATAAAATTAATAATAAAATGATTTCACTGGAAATAATTCCGTTATAGAATGAATTGTATTCTAATTTTCCAAAATTTCATGTAATCAATTTTACCTTATAATGAAGATAATTTTGATAGATATACCATAAGATAATTCTGGATCCTATCTCTAGTTCATAATAGTATGAGTTGAGGTCTAAGTGCTAACCCCTTCAGAAGAAATCATGATTTTGTGATTAGTTGTCTCTACACTGAAGATAAAGGTAAAAATATTTAGTTCATTTTTTGTGAACTAGTAAGTAATCCAAAACAAGCTGATGTTATAAGTGGGTGTTTTATTTTCCAATATATAGGTTAGCTAAGGTTGGTGTTTCTCCGAGAATTCTGAGAGTTCAAATGGAATTCTAAGTATTCATTATATAAACACCTAGTGGGCTTATGTCCATTGTGTAGATCGTTAGCATATAGATCTAAGGCATGCTATTTTTCTAATTGGACTAGAGTGAGTCTGAGTCCAGGATAAAACATATTTTTAATAGTAATGTTTTTAAAAGTTACAATTAAAAAGATGAAAACTAATATGAAATAGACAAAAATTCTGTTTTTCTATACTGCTCTGTCCTGCCTTAGGCATGAAAGTCCTACTGTCCCCATTTATTTGTACCCATTTTCTGTTTTAATTCTATGTTTATACTTATTCCTGTTATCTCGTACATGTTTGACAAAACAAACAAACAAACAAACAAACAAACAAACAAACAAAGCTGGCTGGCTGGCTGGCTGGCTGGGTGGCTGACTTTGGTCTCTCTCTCAAATGGCTATTGTCTCATCTCCCAAAGTTCTAAATACATCAAAGACTGTTGTTTTGCGGTCTCCTCATGAGGAATAACTGTATAGAGCACTTCAGAGTAATCTCAGGTCCTCTCTTTATCCAGAGGCAAAATACAGTAAAAGGGCTGGTCTATTCACCAATTTTTCATTCTGCTGTAGTCATCAGCTTCTTGTTTCATTTGTTCACTGAATGTTCCCTAACAGATTACTACTGGGGCAATGTAGACCTTTGTCCAAAAATCTTGCCCAGGAAAAGCTAAAATAATATCCTCTTCATGTCCAACTGTTCTTCTACTTATGTCAATTCAAAATGTGTCCAGTGATCAGATTGTTTGCCATTATAGCTGTCTAGAATTCTTTTCATTATTTCCTTCTGTAACCTACATCTGAGAGATTTTCTTGTGATTGGGTATATAAGTATTAACCAGATCTAATCCAGTTTGTTGTTTTGCAGTTAGCCACAGTTGGCTTGCTGCTGCCATTTCAGTGGGCATTTCTATTGCGTAGCATGAAGATTTTTTTTTAAAAAAATGTTTTCCAATTAAATATACATTCTGCAGTTACCTGTATATATGACATTAGAAAGCAGAAAATAAAACAAGAGGGTGAAGAAAAATATAGTAAGCAACATTAATCTTTCATTAGTACCAAACATTAGATTGTTTTGTGGTAATTAATTACATAGGATCAATAAATACTCTTTGTTTATTGCTGTTCTGTGGGTGGGTTTCACTGCTAAGTTTGTTTTTTATTCGCATGAGAGATCTAATATATGCTACTATTTTTCCATTCTTTGAGAAGAAACTACCACAGAGACTGAGCAGTGGACTTTCATTGTTACTTAGTATTGATTACAAAAAGTGCTCTTAGTTTTCCCTCATTATAGCCAAGCTATGAAGCAGTCAGAAAGAAATATTATAAATTTAGTGCTTGAGAACAAAACCACCTCAGTGTAACTACAGTGTTGTTATGCAGAAGATGAATTCATACTAGTGAGATTTTTGAGAAATCTTTGCCTTAATTCAAAACAGGTTCAAAATTGATTTTCTTTCTTTCTTTTCTTTTTTTACAAATCAGTTCCCAATAACACTACAGAGATACTCATTCTGGTCAATGATGCAAAACAGATTTGCCTTTGGTTTGTTTTTGTTTTTTTCCTGTGTTGCTTTTGTTACTTTAAATTTCTGGTTGAGCCTACAGTCCTGTTTTTTCCTGGTGATCTCCCATATGTGCATTAACCAGCTTGCTGAGCTTGGATAAAGCTGGAATAGCTGCAGTCAACTAGAAAAAAGTAGAAAAAGAAGGATTTCCTGATGTTTAAAACTTGCTGTTCTTTGATATCTGAGTTTTAATTATCAAAAGCCAGAATTCTTGGGCTTTGACAAAAATAAGGACAGATGCCTCTCAGTTTTGTTTTCTTTGTGTGTGTGTGTGTGTGTGTGCATGTATCTTTTGTCACTGGTCTTCCCTGACTTGGACCTCCAGTGTCTCGCAATTTTGTAAGTAAACATGAACTGTTCTAATTCAATTTATTATATACTATGCTTCTTCCAATACACTTCTTTTCTAATTTCAAATGTGAAAGAACATATCTGAGGAGGCGGAAGAGAGAAAGTATCCTTTATCACCACAGGAGCCACATTCAATATTCAAAATCATGTTGCTTGGAATTTTTTTTAGTGATTCTAAGATCAGGGAGCGTTTCTCGAAGATCAAATCCTTCTCTTTAGGAGAAACAATGCTTCCAGCAAAGGCCTCCCCCCCTCCCCCTCCCCCCAGCCATCCACTTCTAATCTCCCCTCAGTACTTTTGAGACTTATTAGCTTCTTCTGTTCAATAATGCATTTCATGTGTAAATATTGTGTGGTATGGATATGTGTTTCTTAAGCACTAAGCCATATACCCTAGTATCACATTACCTTAATAAATGGTTCAGAGAAAAGAAGACACTTAAACCTTTCTGTGAAATGAGGTCATTGCACTGCCTAAGGCTTTTCTGAGTAAGGTGCTAATGAAGATGTTACATCCTTTAGTACGCAACCTGTTATCCTTTCTGTTTCAAAAGAAAAATGCTTGAAAAGAACTGTGGAACTCAGATTTTCCACCAACTAAATAACCATAAAGTAGAAGATCTATGGGAACACTAAAGTAAATCTTAGGATGTTTACAAGAAATTCAGCATCTTAATAACCACTATATAATTTTCCCTAAGACTTGGAAGACTTGTTTCACACTTGTTCAAGAGACCAGGAGGGAATCCTAGCCTAGTTTTAGACTAGACTGGGAGGTGAAAAATCAATCTAGAGGAGAGTTTCTCAACCTTAGCAACTTTAAAGTTTGTAGACTTCAACTCCCAGAATTCCACAGCCAGCATTCTGAGAATTGAAGTATACACATTTTAAAATTGCTAAGATTGAGAAATGCCTGCATAGAGTAACAATGGGTGTGCAATTCTATAGTGTTCCCAAAAGAAAATATCAAGAACATATCCATAAAGTCAGAACAAACTGAGCCAAACTTGCAGGAAACTATCTTTTTAAAAGATAATTTAATAAAGTAAATATTCAAATAAGCAATAAAAGGGAGCCATTTTTTTGCAATTTCTATGGATCTTAGTATAGTTTTAATTGTGTTGCAGAGTGTAGGAAACTTGTGGCTTTGTGTGTGAAGCTCAGATTGCTCTATTTAACCAAGGGTTTATGTACTTGTTTCTACCTATTTCATTTGTACATAGATGATATCTCAAAATATTTCCAGTAAGCCATTTTACAGATGCCCAAAGTCAGATATAAATGTGTAAACCTCTTACTGTATGCTGATGACATGTTATCTTACTCCCCAGGAGGAAAGGAAGATTGCAGTGCCAATGTAGTTTTTATTGTGAATTTAGCTCCCTGAATATTAATAAGCCCAATCTAAGGTGATTGTCTTCAGAAAGAGACAATATTTTCTTCTATTGGAAGGAAGAAATAAATTAGACTTAAATGGAGAGTAGATGGAAAACCAATTTATCAAGTTAAACCATTTCTATAGCTTGGATGATCTTTTTAGAACCAGGATCCTGGATTCCATATTTTTAAGTTGAGTTCATTGAAGGCCATAGCTAGTTCTCTAGTTCTCAAATTGTCTTACAAAATCATAGCCATCCTGGAAAGTAACTCCCCTTGTTAAAGTCTATGATGCAAAAATAGTTCTGATTTTACCATATGGAGAAGAATTATGGGATTTATGAATACTCCCATTGTTGAACAAAGTCAATATTGATTTCTAAAATCTATCCTGGGTGTGAAAAAACTCATGCCAACCACTGTGGCTAGGGCAGAGTTACAAATATTTTACATGGAAATACCTTTTAATTAATGTATGTGACCATAGGTTGGAAATCCATTCAGTGGAAACAGCCAGATTCCTTAAGAGTAATTGGTCACACATTTAAACAAATAACAGGTAATATGGTGGATGACTGTGTTTTGATTTGTTTATCAAACTGAAAAGTTTCAGGTAATTTTTGTACAGCACTTAATATGTACAGACCTTTTAAAATATTCTTACTTCTTAATCTCACTTGATAATTCCTGCAAGACAAATTCTTCCTACCATCATTTTTCAGAATTGTCCAATCACACATAACTCTGCCTCTAAATTCTTTCTGTTGCTAATGCCAACATTTAATTTTATTTTCACTTATTAATTCAACAGACTGGTGTCCTAAACTTTGCTACTTTTTATTCCTATTCCTTTAAGAATCTTAACAATATCTCACAATCCATCACTTTGCTATAAAAATGCCAAATGTTCTCATTAGCACTTTTGCTTTGATTCCCACTTATGTGTTCCTTCTTGAGGAGTGCTGAGTTACCACAATGAGTGGGTATGCTTACCAACACTCTACAAAGAAATGTTTGCAAAGAAATGAATGTATAAATTGGCCGCACAGCATGCTTTTTTTCTGTAGTGCTGAATGGTTTTGTGCTGCATTTGAAAGAGCAGTTTTAAGTTCATGTTTTTTTCCCCCCCATAGAATTAAAAAAAGAAAAAAAAGAACTTGTGTGTGTTCGTGCATGTGTGTGACTGTATTATAAACAGCAAAAGGTCACTGGGAGAAAATGTAAATGACTAAATAAGATGTTGAACATAATATTATGACAGCTGTAGTGCACTGCTGAAACAATTAGAGATTTATGGTTGTTTGTTTCCAAATGTTCCAAATTATAATTGACAGTTGAAGCACAAGATTTTGTTTCATTGAGTCACAGAATATAGCACATGCACAAAATGTTTGTTTTGCTCTGCTAGAATACATGCATTGGTCCATGTATGCAAAAGATTGATCTCTCCTCCCAAGTCCTCCATCATCTCTCTGACTTCATTTTATTTGCGTTGTGTCTTTTACAATATGGGGTCTTCTACCTTTGAAATGTGAGACCAATTTTCATTGTATACAACATGTATGCATGTATAAATTATTCACGTTAGAGAACCCAGAATGATTCTAAGGCTGTTCAGGTGCAAATATTACGGCTATGCAAAGCTCTGAATGGCTGATTATTTTTTTGACAAAAGGTAAAGGTAAAAGGTTTCCCCTTTCCAGTCATGTCTGACTCAAGGTACGTGTGTGCTCATTTCCTTTTCATAGCCGAGGGAGCCAGCGTTGTCTGAAGACAATTCCGTGATCGTATGGCCAGCATGATCATACATAGAGGCATATAGAATGCTGTTACTTCCTACCAAAGTGGTACTTATTTATCTACTCGCATTTGCATGCTTTTGAACTGCTAGGTGGCAGGAGCTGGGACAAATAACGGAAGTTTTGAGTTTTGAACCCAGGCTGTCATCTTTCCAGCTAACAAGCTCAGCATCTTTAACTGCTGAGCCATCCCAAAGGGATTATTTAAACTTGGTTTAAATAATCCTTTGGAATCAAACCCAAGAGTTTAGAAGCAATGAATTCAACACTTGTCTCCAAAGCATGTCAGCCCTTCTGAAGCACTTCAGAAATCAAGTAGCTACTTTGGAGATGTTTACAGAGAATAAACACAAACACAATGCAATTTTAATTGCATGCATGGTGAATGCTAGGTGAGAGGATGCTCAATCATCTCATGGATTCTTTGACATTGACCTGAGCCAATGTATTTTATCCAAGCTCTTTTTCTACTGTTTTTTGCTTGTGCTGTCTTTATGCTATTGCTTTCTTTTCACTCCACCTACAAGGACTTGCTTTGTTACAGCTTATTCTGTTTGGGAGCATAAGAGAAAGAAGTTATTTAAAAATAAAAAGAAGAAATTTTATGGCTTTTGCACTTGCCTTTTTTGTTAGGATCCCATGATTCTCCAAATCTGAAAGTTGTTGGCATCCAGTTTTTTTCTGATCTAATCCTCTGTTTGTCTTTTTGGGTCTGTCTAATCTCAATTCCTTATTCAAGTCACTTTCATTCCTTTCCTCTTTAACTTCACTCACTGTTATCTCTCTCTCCCCCCTCCCATTTTTTTTTTAAAGAAAACTCGTATTCCTCTGTTGCTCAGGGTTGCTTGGCTGTGTCTTGGTGAGTGAGTCTGAGAATGTGTTTGGGATAGATTAGATGGGAACAATGCATCCCATTTTCATATCACAACACTCCACACTCAAATGACAACAAGCACACATCTCTGAATGTTTAATTGATTAGCTTAATAAACAAATTTAATGGATTAATAAAACTAAATTAAATTGAACTATGGCAATGGTGGTAACGTGAGTTTGGGAGAGAAGAAAATATATATATGGAGTTTGTACATCTTCCATTTCATCCATCTTTTCCCTCCTTGTGGCAACTGGTACAGGAGCTCCTATATCAGATCTCCCACTCCCTCTTCCTCTCCCTCTCCCTCCCTCCCTCCCTCTCTCTCTTTGTTATACAGCTGCCATTTCACAAAAAAACTCACTCTAAGTGATGTACAAGAAAAGTAAAGCAATAAATATCTAAAACCATTATCATTAACAAGTATTAATAACATTAAAAACCATAGGAACAGCTAAAACAAGAATAATAGACAAATGGAAGTTAATACTCATACTATGCAACCTACATCAAATATACTAGCATCAGAGGAGCCCAAAACAGTAACATGGAATTTCCCCCAGTCCCAGGGCAGCAAATGTTATTAGTTTGCACTGAGGAAGGCAAGGTAGCTTCATATTAAATAGTAGGGCAATGCAGAATTGGACTGAGTTATTGTCAATAGAAGGGTTCTATTTCCCTCTGGGCAAACCATCTCCATCAACACACAGCACTAGTGCTGTTCTATTCAACCTTGCCGTAGTACTGAAGGGATGGCAAAGGAGGCAGGGTCCATATCCTCATGGAAGGTATTTGCAAGAAATATGAGAACTAGTTTGGTCTAATGGGTAAAATACCAGGCTAAACAGCGAGAGAATGTGAGTTCAAGTCCTGTCTTAGACATGAAAACAAGCTGGGGGACTTTGGGACAGTCTCTCAGCCCAACCTACCTCACAGGGTTGTGATTGTGGGGAAAAGAAGAGGAGAAAGGTGTATTGGATATGTCTGCCACCTTGAGTTATTTCTAAAAATAATAGAAACAGGATATAAATAAATAAATATTGTATGGGATCATTTCCAGCAGACATAAGATTATTCTTGGGTTGTTACTTGTAATTAGTATGATTAGTTGATCCAAAGATGCAATGCATCTGAGTACCTAGAATGAGACAGTATTCTCTTTTTCTTGAGCCTCTACAGCAGGGCTGTCCAACTCGTGACCTGTAGGTAGAATGCATCATGCGCTGACCACACCCATGCCCAGTTTAGCGAAGGGGAAAAAAGTCACGTGATGATGCCATGATGAAGCAAGTTTGACACTCCTGCTCTACAGGTAGAAAGAAAGGTTAAGAAGCCCTTCCATGCTACTCGTCCTTTCTTAGCTTTGTGGAACTGACCACCTTATAGTACTAGATATTCTCCTACTCTGAAACTTGTCTAAATTTAATGCATATAGCAATGCAGAAAAAGTTATTATATTACAGTTAAGCATAAACACAAACTGACAAAAGTAACAACAAGAATCAGTTAAGAGAAGAAATTCAGCAAATCAGAAGTATTTTTACTGGCTGTACCTGGCTTCAATTTTGTGGAAGTAATTTAAATATTAAACTCACTCCAAGAAGATGTACAGGAAAACAACCATAGCAGCATCAAACATGCAAGCTTTGAAGGAATTTATTTTGGAGATAAAAGTTGGTTCTGGGATTTTTAGCTTAATGTGGCTAGAAGTCTCGGAACTTAACATTATTTGTAAAATTGAAACAAGCCTTGGGATCATAATTTTGAAGTAGTTTCTTTCAGTTACTTTTTTTTTTTTTTGTAACCTGAAGGCAAGCGAGATAGGAAAGTCTATGCCCCAAAGTAGATGGGCTCTTTAGCATTTCATGTGAATTCTCACAAAATGTCTGCCAGGGGGAGAGGATGTCCTCTGCACATAATGGTTGTTGTGATAGTCCTAGTTATTAAAATGCAAACTGGTAAGTTCAGCAGAATGGTCTTTCCCATTTCATTTTATGTCATTTTTGAGCTCTTGACCAGATAAATCACTGTGTTGTAACCATCTGAAATTTTATTTTCTTTAATGCCCATGGTGCATTTAGGATCCAGAGGCATTACAATGAGATTAGAGACTTTGCATTTTCAGGAAAATAACTTTCACACTTAATTACTTAAAGAAATGTTTAAAAGTCAGGTTGAACACGGAGGTTGCTAACTACCATATGGGTTGCTATCCTTGTGATAGTTATCCTGGAAAGTAAAACCGTATAGCTCTTGTGATGGATGTTGAAAGAATGATATTATCACTACTTTTTTTGACTCCACCCTATCCCGATCTGCATGTGGTTTATGTTTTATAGTAAGCATAGTTACCTGCCCTTGTGTACATATCCTTAATCCCAATGCCTGCTTCCTTTCAACTTTCAGGAAACATCCAGTTCTGAATAAACACATGACTTGAGTAGACAGCTCAGCATTGATTTGGGTTTCATGTATGCTTTATAAAATCTCCCTTTGTGCTAGAATTTCCAGCTAGACTGAAGGGAGGTGTTAAAAGAGAGCAAGTTTAGAATCCTTGCTCTGCAGAAAGTGGCACAGGCCTTCCCCCAGAATCCCTGAAGCCTTATCTGATTATTCCAAAGGGGATATACTCAGTCTGGTAAGATTCTTGTAAAATAGGTAACTGATAATAAAGTTCCTGCTTGAGACATTCATGAGTGATTCTGGCTATTTGCACCCAACACCCTTGAACTAACATTCTCAAAAAGATTTATCCATACCCATTGTTTCCAAAAGCCCTGGCATGATACAATTTATAGTCAATGGGACTCAGGAATCTACTCTAGAACCTTTCATTCTCATATGTCAAATTAGGTCATTTCACAATGTAAATATATGGAGATGGTGGGACAATATGATTAAGGACCTACTTTTGATTTAGAAGCAAATTAACAAATGAACAATAAATGGCCACATGCAGATGTAGCTTCTATCGTATTGGAAAGCTTCTCTGGTCAGTTTTCCTAATTAACATGGAGTTTCAATTAATAGGAAAGAACAATTATCTGATTTTGTGCAGGCCTTCTATCCTTTACAACAACTCTGGAAAGAAGAAAATTAATGGATTCCTTATATATTGATCCTGAATATATTTTTACAAATTGACGTAGAGTTGAGTTGGTAGTACTTAGAACTGGTAAAATGTCCGTATGGGAGATTCTTATGTGTTGGAAAGAATTAATATCTACAGTCATGTTCAGATCAATGTATGTCCAAAAGTGGGCCATATATATCCCAAAAGAATTCGGTTCAGATCCTGAATTTATGTAATCTATCTTTTATTCTAGATTTCACTGCCATACAATGTATTCTTATTGGAATGACAACATATATTTATAATTGAATAAACTTGCTTCAATTCAAGCTGAACAATTCCCACCTCATTTATTAAGAATTTTTGAAGTTCAGCATGATATTCATTTGATAAAAGACATATTCTTGGGCCATAAATTGATGGCAAGTAAATCCTGCACAGCAAGCTACCTAGTTGACCAGTGTGACATTCCAATTTCAGCTTGCTATAAGGAAGAAACTTGGAATATAGAGAGAATTGCTGCACTAAGAATTAAATCTGTCTGCAGGGCATTCTCGTTGACCATTGATTAGAATGACAGATGCCATTTCTATCCATTGACTATAGCAGCCAGAGGCTTTTAGACATGAACATTTCCAATATTCAACTTTGTGTCAGTATCAAGTGATAGGTAATTATTGACCATTAAGTAGAAATGATGCCATGGCATTCTTTTTTTGAGTAAAACTGAGCTCTAGGAAAAAGAAAAAAAAAAGATCAGTAAGCTATTTTATTACTGACAGAGCTAGGCACTGTCAGAAAATAAAATAAAGCGAAATGGACAGCTGTTTCATTCTAGAGTCATTACACTGCTTGCTTTTCATTTTTCCTCCCAGATTCTGTCTTTTTCAATCAGATTTTCCTCTGTGCTCTTTCCATTATCCCTATCTCTATAATCTGAGAGTCAGATTTTCAGTTAGCATTTTAATAACATGTTCCATACATCAATTACACCAGAACACTTGGGTTTTAGCTGGCAGTTTTACTGGACTTCTTGGGATAAATTAGCTCAAATCTGGTTCAGGGATCAGTATGCCACATGCTGAGCTTTCACTTTAATTAAAATGTACTGAAACCTAAGTATAATTACTTCTTTATCTTTTCCCATTAACAGTGAAAAAATGATGGATTCATTCCCCACTGACACTCTCCACTTTTCTCTAGATATTGTTTCTCTTTTTGCATTGTTCTCAGTCTTCTTTTCCTCCAGCAACTTATTAAAATGAATTGTGAATTAGAAACAAATTTGTAATTGCAAAGTTATTGTCACAACAATGCACGGGGAACACCCCCACCCTCCAGGATACAAGGGGTATGTGAGGTTGCTTCTTATTAGTTTAAGAATGTGACAATATTGTCATCATGACTTAGAAATTCTCCAAAATCATGCCATTTTGACACCTGTCTAGGTATGGCAAGATATTGTTACTTGAGCTGCTCTAATGCTTTTAACATTCTTTGGTGAGAATTGAATGGACAGTATGAATTAGAGCATTGAAGTTTCTTCCAATTCTACATCTATAATTGAATGGAGAGAAACTACTTGTTAAAAAAAATGCAGTTTGGGTTATTGCTGTTGTTGTTATTGTTATTATTTGTTAAGAATCCTGATTTGAGTTTGACTGCTGGTGACTACATGGACACATCTTTGTGGTTTTCTTAGCAACCCTATTGGCATGGATTGTCCATTCTCTTCTTGAATATATTTCAGTACTTAATCTTGCCAAAAGGCTTTGGATTTCCCAGTGATTAGCTTTTCGACCCTGCTTAGCTTTTGAAATCAGCCAGCATGTGCTGATTTGTTGCCATAATAGACTCCTAGGGGCATCCAATATACTATGATTTATTATAATCATATGGTTTATGATATAAATGTGTTAGATAAATAAGTAATGCCAGTGATAAGGCAGCCATTTTATTTAAATTATTTAAAAGGTATGCAAGTAGTTGAGTAGGTTAGTGAGTTGGAAATATAGGACTATGTGAATGTTGTTTCATGGATAAGTTCATACCCCAACAGCTGATAATGACAATGACTTTTTTTAAAGAAAATTATATTGTTCTCTGTTCCCATCTTGTACCAAACAAAATCAAAATGGATTTTATTTTGAGTTTTCACTTTTTCAGAACTGGGCTACTCTTCATCTCTCTTAACGCTTCACTTTTAGTTTCTTCCTTCCCAAGGCATTCTAAAAAAAAATCTACATTCTTTTGTAAGGACACAGATATTCAAAAACTTAATTGATGAAGGCAGAGAGATCCAGGGAAGGACTTGGAAAAGGTATTCTGCTGAACACCTGGGAACAAAAGGCAGAATAAACACAAGAAGATGGTTGCTCAAACCATCTTGGACCTAAGCAATATAATTTAAACAGGTGTGCATTTGAGCTTCAATAATCAGATATCCTGAGATAATTATCAGAACAAGTGAATAACTAAATAGCAGCAGTGATATTAATTGGTGGCTCAATTCTCTCCACATATTCCTCCCCAGAGCTCTAATTACTATAGATTTATTGAATAATTGGAATATTTGCACTTGGCTATGATGTATATGTTAATAGAAAAGGTTTACACTTGTGTAGCCTCCCAGTCACAACAAAGCATTTCTCAGACTTGCATAGCCCACATATAGTCTTAGCGTATTACTGCATGCATGAAATATATCCACCAAATTGCTTCCTGCTCCTGTGTTGGCAGCATCACTTATGTTGATATTCAATCTTCACCATTAGTTAAGATATAGAAAAACAGCTGCTGGAATTTCTCGGGAGACCTGGCTGTAACAAGCACATGGGCAAATTATGTTATTTATAGATTTCTTTAAATTCTGTGGCAAAGTACAGCATGCACTGTGTTAATCACAGTTTTTTTAAAATGACATGTATAATATTAGCTTTTTCTCCTAAAAGGAAATGATGACTGAGATACTGGTCCTAGTCAATCTTCTGCAGGACTAAATAATTCTGGAATTCACCTTGGGATGGTATTTGCCCCTAAAGGTGTCACTTCCAGTAAAAACCTTGAGTAATATATAATAACAAGGGGGAGGATTTTCTGAATGAAATTATATGGATTTCCAATCCATCTTGGGAGTATGTCGTCAGGCAAGCAGGAAAGAAACAACAGCCTGTTAAATGCTTCTGAGGTTACTGAATTTTACTGATGAAATGCTCATAGGTATCCAATTGACTATTGTGGGAACAGACTGCTTTACAAGATAAGGTCCTTGGTCTATTACAACACAACTTTAATTTATGGCTTGCAATGCTTTGGATGCATTTCTGAAAAGCTGTATCTGGGGGTGCACAAGATGCAAGCACAGCACTTGTCAGCAGTTCATTAAAACAGCTACCCCAACTTTCAGTATTACGTGGTTTCCAGGATAGAATCTGGATATAGATGTGGCTGCTCAGGAGCATATTGGGAAATGATTTGTAAGTATACAGCTTGGTTTTTGTAAAAAAAAAAAAAAAGTATATTGCGTGTTTTTTGTTATAGCAAAATACCTCCATATAGGCAAATCATAGATGCAAACCTAAATTAGATGCCAATTTACTTTCAGAACTGGAACACTCTGGACTAGGAATTGCAATTATTTAAGCTGTTTATCAGTTGAATTGTTGGTATGTCCTCTATAACTAAGGAGTATCTACCCTAAGCACTAATCCTATTGCCTAGCTTTGTAGTGAAACATCTGCAAAAAAATTACCAAGCTCAGAGAGCACCAAAGACCCTTCAATAACAACTATGCAAGGTAAGTGCTACATTGAAGAGGATATCGAACAGAACAGAACAGAATAGAATAGAATTCTTTATTGGCCAAGCGTGATTGGACAGACAAGGAATTTGTCTTTGGTGCATATGCTCTCAGTGTACATAAAAAGACAAGAGACACTCGTCAAGAATCACAAGGCACAACACTCAGCGACAGTCATACGGTACAATAAGCAATCAAATCATACTAGGAAACAATCAATATCAATATAAATCGCAAGGATAGAAGCAACAAAGTTACAGTCATGCAGTCACAAGTGGGAGGAGATGGGCGACAGGAACAACAAGAAGACCAATAGCAATAGTAATGCAGCCTAATGTGAATAGTTTGACAGTGTTGAGGGAATTATTTGTTTAGCAGAGTGATGGCATTCGGGAAAAAACTGTTCTTGTATCTAGTTGTCTTGATGTGCAGTGCTCTATAGCATCGTTTCGAGGGTAGGAGATGAAACAATTTATGTCCAAGATGCACTTTAAAACATGTCATGTTATTTTTTAAAAAAACATAATTAGTATGTAAACATTGAACAATTTTTTGTAAATATTAGGAAATGTTTATAAACAATGCAATGCAAGTCCCATTATCTTGAACATACGGCTCAGGTATGTAAATATGCTTGTATCAGAAACAGTCAGAAGCCCTCTGTTACTTTCAATATTTACACTCACTAAAAATATTAAAAATATCTTTTATTTCTGTTCTTGGAACTTCTTAAGAGCAGGCACTGGCAGCTCAGAAATTGTCAGTAGGGCCATTTTCAGCACATCAAGTATGCAACACACACCTGCTCATTAAATAATCAACACAGCAAGATCTTGAATCTGCTGGGTAGCAGATGCTACTGCTGCTTAGAATGCAGGGCTACCTGGCAGGTAACATGGATGAATATGACCCCTATTACTGATAATTTGAGAAATTGGCTTGATTCACATTTTAAGATGAATTACTTCTCCCCCCACCTTTTTTTTGCTACAAAAAATAATGTATGAACTGGAGTGCAGTCGCCATTCAGATTTTACACTGTATCTCGGGGTCAATGTTCACGTATCAAATTATATTTGAATTGTACTTAGATATTATTTATGCTAGACGAAGCAGCATGCCTCCAATAGTCCTTTAGTAAAGAAAATGTAGGTATATACAGATATGAACAAATGTTCATGCAGCCTTTAAAAAGAAAATTTGCAGACTGATAAAGGATAGAATTGTTCCTGGGAAGAAATGGCAAACTGAAGGCACGAAAGTAACAGCTTTTTGTAATTCCTCTATGGCAGTGGTTCTCAACCTTCCTAATGCCGCGACCCTTTAATACAGTTCCTCATGTTGTGGTGACCCCCAACCAGGGGTGGGTTCTAATTATTTTTACTACCGGTTCTGTGGGTGTGGCTTATTTTGTGGGCGTGGCTTGGAGGTCATGTGACTGAGTGGGCGTGGCTAGCTGGTCATGTGACCAAGTGGCCATGGCTATGTGTATAGAGACTACTCAGAGGGCTGAAAAAAGTCATTTCTGACAGGTCTTCACACTTTTGACTGGTCCTCACACTTATGACCATCCTCACATTTATGCCTGTGCAGCATTCTTAACAACCATGTCACTCATTTCACAACTGCTTCTCTTCAACATGGTATAAGATAGGGCAAAAATGTAAATTGTGAGGACAGTCGTAAGTTCGAGGACTGGTGAAAAGTGCGAGGACCAGTCAAAAATAACCTTTTCAGCCCTCTGAGTAGTCCATATGCATAAAAGGATACAGCAATAGAGAGGGATGAAGGAAGGGAAGGGAAATTAGAGTAGGAGTGAAGGTAAGAGAGGGAGGAAGAGAGGAGGAGAAGGAGAAAGAAAGAGGAAGTAGGGAGAAGAAGAAGTGGGGGGAAGAGAAAGTAAGTAAGAAAGAAAAGACAGAGGTGGTAGGTTTGAGGAGAAAGATTGCTATACAATAAAAAAGATGAAAGGGAAGAAAGCCAACCCCAAACAAATATTAAGATATTAAGATAAAGAATGAATTGTTAAATTTTAAAGAATAAAAGAGAACAAATAGCAATAAATAGTAATAATTAGAAACACACATACAAACATACAACGTATTTTCTTTGAACAGAGTATTTGGCCGGTCCACAACTTTAAACAGTTGTAGGAGGTTAGCACCCACCCCTTTCCTAGAAGAATGAAATATTTTGGGAAATATTAAAAAGGCAGAATATTATATTTTCCTGTATGAGAAATGGAGAAGCATATTTTACAGACAGAGCAACTCCCACCTTCCTGCCCCCCACCCTTTGTTAATGGGCCAGAGGCAGAAACTCAATCCTTTGTCAAAGGACATTTGCAACACAATAGCAACAGAAACTAACACAATGGGCCCCATCAAGCCATGTGATCCTGTCCACCATTAAACAATCTTTCCAAGCAGTCTCCATGTTTCCAGTGTCTTTTTCCCCACTTGGAGCAGAACCCAGAAGGATATTTCTTCCAACACAGTATTTAGTCATTTCAATTAAATTTACAATTTTTATATTTCCTTTTTACCATATTTATTCCTCATCTATTTTTTTTAAAAAACCAATATTACCCTTCATCCTCATCTCTAATCTTAATCAAATTCAATTTTTCCCTTCTATTCTATATTATACCCCTTCCCATTGTCATCTATTTTTATATCCATCCTCACATTGGTTAATTATATAATACAGTTGTTTAATACAAATTCAACATTTTAATATAAATCAATTAGTTATATAACTAATATATTGTATATTAATCAATATGAACATGTATATTAATCAATATGAACATGAATATTCTAATTATTTCCATGCAATCCAATTTCTTACAAATCAATTAATTATATTTACCAATAATAATAAACCAAATAATTTCCCCCCATATTCCTCCAAACCACAACTTAACCATTTCTGCTTTCAACACAATATGCAATTAACAGTATCTCAATTATTACAATTCCCTAGTTAAATAGAGCTTTTTTTCTTCTGTGTTTTAAAATCTTGAATCTCCTCTTTTGCCCTAAATTTCCCATTGTTTGCAGTTTGCACCTACCTTTTTTGGTGAGGAAAAAGAAAAAGAAATCTCTCTGCCTCATTTTGTCACGTTGCAGCCAAGACCCTGCTTACTTTCAATTTTGCTTTTTGAGCATAGCTAGGGGGGAAATCTGCTCCAGGAATTTACCTCTTTGCATCTAGCTAGCAACAGAGCCCTCCGCAAAACAGTTGAGAGTAGGCCGGCTCTTTGAAGCCCCGCGGCAAGAATTTAAAGTTTTTTCCCCTCTAGCCATCAGCTGGGACTCCGGAGCAGCAATAGATTGGGAGTGGGCGGGGTAAGCGAACGGCGACCGGGCGATCCAGCAGAGGCAGAGGGTGAGTGAAGGCATGGGGAGGGGGGTGAGAGAGGGCTTTGGCGACCCCCGTGAAATGGCTGTTCGACCCCCAAAGGGGTCGTGACCCCCAGGTTGAGAACCGCTGCTCTATGGAGATGGAGAAGACTTGAAATTGACTACAAATGCTCCAGACAGTTGCTTGTTATGAGGAGACCACAAGACAGCCTTCTCTGACCTGTTTAGAACTCTGGGAGATGAGGGAAATCCAACTTTGCTCAGAATAACAATGTGGGAATGGACTGTGAAGGTCTTCTAGTCCAACTCCCTGCTCAAGCAGAAAACCCCATACTATTTCAGACAAATCATTGTTCAATCTCTTCTTAAAAATCTCCAGTGTTGGAGCACCTACAACTTCTGGAGGCAAGTTGTTCCACTGATTAATTGTTTTAACTGTCAGGAAATTTCTTCTTAGTTCTAGATTGCTTCTCTCTTTGATTAGTTGCTTCTTTTCCTATCTTCAGGTGCTTTGGAGAATAGACTTCCTCTTCTTTGTGGCAGCCCCTTAGATATTGGAATACTGCTATCATGTCACTCCTAGACTTTATTTTCATTAAACTAGACATTCCCTTTTCCTGCAACTGTTCTTCATATGTTTTATTCTCCAGTCTCCTAATCATCTTTGTTGCTCTTCTCTGCACTCTTTCTAGACTCTCAGCATCTTTTTTTGTATCGTGGCAACCAAAACCGGATGCAATATTCGAAGTGTGGTTTTACCAAGGCATTACAAAGTGGTATTAACACTTCATGTGATCTTGATTCTATCCCTGTATTAATGTAGCCTAGGACTGCATTGGTTTTTTTGGCAACTGCAGCACTCCAATGACAGTTGGCACCTTTATGGACACTATGTTCTCATACTTCCTTTTCTAACCACTTTTGGAAATTTCTTGTTAATTGCCTTTCAGTAATGAGGTGCCTTTGGGTCAACACATCTTATAGCATGAGGCGAGTTTCATTCAATAATTAGCAAACAAGTATTAAATAAAAATTTAAGGTCTTTTAAGACTTTAAGAATGATTAGAATGTTGATTTTGAAAAGTTACAAATGGACTAAAGATTCAGACGGATTTGAAATAAGATTTTGAAATTAATTATAAGAATCTCTTCTGTGGGAAAATGTTGTTCTTTAAAAAGACACCATAGTATGGCATTTTAAAGTTTGGACACTAAAGGGGATCAGAAGGAACTAAAGATTACAATTAAATGAGAAGAATGCTTAAATGTGACTTACTAATACAGAATGGCCAAAATACTTAAGTGTAAAAAGGATATTTATGAACAAAAACCCATAAGTTAATTTCAAGAGTGTCTTTTTTAAAAAACAACAACCCTGTTTTAAAATGTTGTGGAAAAGGAACAAAACTGAGCCTGACATGAAAGTGGATTTTAAAATAACAGAATTTATTTATTTATTTATTATTATTATTATTATTATTATTATTATTATTATTATTATTATTATTATTATTTTATTAGTCATATTTCTATGTCGCCCACACTCCGAGGACTCTGGGCGGCTTACACCAAAGACAGTATACTAAATAGCATATTGCCCCCAACAATCTGGGTCCTCATTTTACCTACCTTGGAAGAATCAACCTTGAGCCGGTGAGATTTGATCCGCTGATCTGCTGAACTAGCAGTCAGCTGAAGTAGCTGCAGTACTGCACTCTAACCACTGCACCAGCTCGGCTCATAGTGATATGGGGGAAAAATGCTATTCTGAGCATACAAAAAACCTGACTGATGGCTTATGTTTAGTTAGTTTATTATATTTATACACCACCCTTCTCCCAAAGGACTCAGGGCAGTGAACAGCCATGGCAAAAACAATATACAACAAAAATTTAAAAACTTAATTAAAATAATTCAATCATTGGCTGAATTTAAAACACCCAACTAAAATCATTTTAAAACCCCTATCAAAACCCAATTTAAAAACCTTTATCCCATCAGACCAGCTTGCTGGAATAATAGGGTCTTCAAAGCACGACGGAAGCCACGGAGGTCAGGGATCCTTCGTATGTCCGGGGGCAGTTTGTTCCATAGGGCCGAGGTTCCCACAGAGAAGGCTCTCCCCCTGGGAGTCACCAGCTTACATTGTTTGGCCGACAGCACTCTGAGGAGGCCCTCTCTGTGGGAGCGTATTGTCAGTGGGAGGCAATCGGTGGCAGAATGTGATCCTGTAGATAACCAGGTCCTAAGCCATGGGTTAAATTATGAATTTAAATAATAATTAAAAGTGATTTGCAAATGACAAATCTAAAGACAGACCTGGATAATTTTCCTACATAGATTTACAAGAAGAATCTTGTTAATATTTTGAAGAATGTTGTAACAGTAACGGAGTTGGAAGGGTCCTTGGAGATCATCTAGTTCAACCCCCTCCTCACACAGGAGACCTGTACTAGGGATTCGAACTGCTGAACTGCCGACCTTTCTGATCGACAAGCTCAGTTTTTTAGCCACTTGAGCCACCTAGTCAGGTGATAGTCCATTGTGAGAATTGACAAAGAAAATATGAAAAGTTCCAGCACGTTAGTTGAACAAATTAAAGATCAAGATTGTTAGAAGTAAAAGGAAGGAATGTTAGTGTATTTGATCGCGACTAAAACAGATAAATTATCTTGGTAACCTTTAATGCAGGGGTGAAATGTAAAATTTGTTACTACCAGTTCTGTGGGCGTTGCTTGGTGATGGGGTAATGTGACTGGGTGGGCGTGGCCAACTTTTTTTTTTAACTTTTCAAATCATTTTTTCTAATGCTTTGAAAAGCCTCTGCCGATCAGGCAACTCAGCTGGGATCGTCAGAGAGGCTTTTTAAAAAATGCCTCTCTGTCGATCAGGCAACTCAACTGGGATCATCAGAGACTTTTCAAAGCATTTTTTTTACCACCTCTTCGGCCAAGAGGTAGCAGAAAAAAGTGCTTTGAAAAGCCTCTGACGATCCCAGCTGAGCCGCGCGATCATCAGAAAGCCTCTTTTTTTACTTTTAAAAGCATTTTTTCATCGGAAGAGGTTGTAGAAAAAATGCTTTTAAAAGTAAAAAAAAAAAGCCTCTGATGATCATGCGGCTCAGCTGGGCATGGTGGGGTGTGTGTGTGCAGGGATTTTTGCTACTGATTCTCCAAACCACCCGCCGCCATCGCTACTGGATCGAGTGATCCGGTCCGAACTGGGAGCATTTCACCCCTGCTTTAATGGACTTTTGCTGACTAGGATTGAACCACATGGTTTGAAGGATTTGTTTATACATAAGAGATGGGATATGGGAAAACGAGATCATTCATTAAATTTTAAGACAAGAGAGGTGGTAAGCTTCTAGAATTTTTCATACTTGTGATGAAAAGGACATCATTTATATATTTCATTTCTTTTTTTCCTTTACTATATTCTGATTTTTTTTCCTTTTCTGCACTTTTTATTTCTTTAGATTTTTTTTCAGTTTGTATTCATTTCTATCTTTTTTATTGGTAATATTCAGTAACATTACTATAAAAAAGAATGGGATAGAATTTGATTTTCTGGTAGAAAAAAATTATACAGTGAAATTTGTAAAGTCTCAAAGAGTTATGGCCATTAGTGGGTTTCAAAACGCGGCACTACCGGTTTGCTATTGGTAGTATGCTGGCACGGGTGCTCGCTTTGCGAGAACATGGAGCTTCTGCACATGCACAGATCATTTTTGATGACATCTGGGAGGCTGGGTGGAGCCTCCTGCCGCAGTCACTACTGATTTGTTCGAACCGGGGTGAACCGAGAGCAACCCACCACTGGTTATGGCTCATCCATAGTACAATACAATTGAAATAATAATTATCTTTATTTCTATTTGATTTGAAACAGTGGAATTAATAATGAATATAATTATGTCTGAAACAGAACAACTAACACACTTGATCTTAGCCAAAAGGCCAGGAAGCAATAACTATTGAGATGCTCTGATTCTCTTGTTTTGAATAATAGCTTGATCAATATTAAAATTTATCACCCTTTTGGTCTAAGGTGAAACCTAATTACAGGATTTCATTGCAGTTTATGTCTGTTCTTTATTTTAGCCCCCTGATTAGGGAACTGCATTTTCTGTTAATGTTTTTTTCTACTATAATGAGCATTTGGTAACTTTTACAATTATATTATTTTATTCTGATTAATGGGATTGCACTCATCTGTACATTATATTTTCTCTCCAGTTCATTTACCCCAATGGCAGTTCTTGAACATCATCCCAATCAACTGATTAATAATATGTTTTTGGAAAAAAAGCCACTATATGAGTAGAAATAATAAAGTAAACAAACAAATCGTTAGCTACATTAACCATTTTTTCTAGTTACGATTTTGTTTTGATTCTGAATGCAAATGCGGAATACTGCAAAATAAAAAATACAATATGACATTAAAAAAATAACCCTTCACAGTAACAAACAATGGATGAATTGCTGCAGCATCCTTTCCACTGTGTTGTTTCTCACAACCATTGTTAGGACAGGCTTTATGAGATGTACTGATTCCCTAGTTTTTATGGCACAAAGGATTTGGCTCAATCACCACACTATGCCACAATTTGTTTAACCATGATGTTTTGATGTTTTGAATTACAATTAATTAGACCAGTAGTCTTCAACCTTTCTGGCTTTGCAGACTGGTGGGCAGGGATGAGAGGAGATGGTGTGAGTGGTGGGTGAATGCATGTGTGTGCGCAGCTCCATTTGCATGAGGTGTGGGCACACGTACCTGTGGCTCGCAAAAATGGAGCCATTTGTGCTCGCCCGCCTGCTGTGGACGCAAGTGGAGCTGGACATGTGTGCTTACCTGTCATTTCCGTGGCTTGGTTCTGAATGGGCCACTGCTCGATAGTGGGCCACAGTCCGAGGGTTGGGGACCCCAGAATTAAATTACACAAGCCACAAATCATGGTTTGCAAATCACAGCAGCTAGGTCTGCATAGCACTTAAGCCACAACTAAACAAATCATGTTCCAGCTGGGTTTGTTCTGTGAACTTTCCTGATGTTAGATCTAATTCATTTTATTATGACAGCTTCTGTAGGAATGCTCGGACTGATTGACTTTCAGCTTCTCTGTTAATTTACACAAATCTTTGTGTGTGTGGGTGTGTGGAATGGGAGGGGGAGGAAAACCTGCATGAAGACTAATTTTAGCTTTCATATTGTATGCTACGTTTACATTTTCTCTAAAATAATAATGGGTAAGTTGTTGAATAAAGGTTGATCGAAAGCTAATAAACAGAAATTGTTTGTTTTTAATATGACACATACAAACAGTAATTTCTTTCCTAATGATCTGCCACATTCAACAGTTCTTACAGTATATGGAGAGAAAAAATGCCCCAAATTTACCCTGAAGTCTTCATACTTGCTATAAAAAATTACATTGGAAGTAAAATATTGATGTCCATGGAGACTTTAGGTATTCTCCTTTGCTTTAAAAATAAACTTTGAAAATAAAGCTGTCATTGTTTCCTAGCAATTTCATAGTGACATCTCCAAGTTCCTAAAACAAAAATTTCCAATTCACGTGGCATGGGAGAAGGTCTTGTGCAGTGTGAATCAAAATTTGTTGTTGTTAGTTGCAAAGTCATGTCCGACCTATCGCGACCCCATGGACAACATTCCTCCAGGCCTTCCTGTCCTCTACCATCCTTTGGAGTCCATTTAAGCTCACGCTGACTGCTTCAGTGACTCCATCCAGCCACCTCATTCTCTGTCATCCCCTTCTCCTTTTGCCCTCAATCTTTCCCAGCATTAGGCTCTTCTCCAGTGAGTCCTTCCTTCTCATTAGATGGCCAAAGTGTTTGAGTTTCATCTTCAGGATCTGGCCTTCTAAAGAGCAATCAGAGTTTAGGACTGACTGGTTTGTTTGCCTGGCAGTCCAAGGGACTCACAGGAGTCTTCTCCAGCACCTTAGTTCAAAGGTCTCAATTCTTTGGCGCTCTGCCTTCCTTATGGTCCGATCAAAATTAAGGCACCATAATTCTGCATCTTCTATTTTGTCCATTTTGACACCTTACTCCATTCTGCAGGCAATTGAACTGGAACAAAATTTGTGTCTGGACTTTCCCTTTCAAAAATTCAAAGGGTCCATGTAGGAAAAAAATATACAGTGGCTTGGTATTGTTGCCGTAATTCGAGGATCGGACTCAATAAAGAATTCAGAATTATAATCTTCAAACAAAGTATTATTTATTTACAGAAGGCATTCTATATTTACAGAGTGATTGCAGATAGAAGCAAGGAGGAGGAGCATGTATCCCCTTTTATATCAATAAGGCGGGGTTAGAGGTAGGAGTGGTTACATATGAATACATTAAGAAAGGAAGAATAAATTAACCCTTGATATTCTATGAACATACATTTCCTCTATTTAAGAATAAGGCATTTACCCGTGACAGGTATTATGGCACAGTGGTCACCAACCTTTCTGGCTCTGTGGACCAGCAGCGGTGGTGATAGCAGGGTGTGTGTGCGTGGGGGGCGGAGAGGAGATGGTTTCTGTAAATTGAGGTTTGCATACTTGCATGCTGCTTGTGTGGTCCAGTTCTGAACAGGCTTGGTCCCAGGCCATGAACTAGAGGTTGGCGACCCCTGCTGTAGCATGTATCTAGTATACAAAAGCTACAAGGTTCAATCTTCTGAGCTGGGAAGTGATGCTAAAAATTATAATGCACTGACCTTGGAAAGCTTGGGCAGTTAATATTGACCGCTAAGTGCTAGTGAGAAAATAATTGCATCTGGCAGGAGGCAGATTTCTATGCACCTCAACAGCATCTATAGCACCCAATCTGCTGCAGTAATATTTGAAAGAATTTTTTTATAGCTCCATGATAGAAAACATGCTTTTCATATAAAAGGCATCTAGTTTCCAACTACGTGTGGAAAAACTACAGTCCCAAATGATTTGCCATTCAGTGTCTGCAGTACTGGGAATAGACAGGTGAAAAATCTGATTCAGTGTTAAGTAATGTCTCATGTTTTCTACAATATTGGGGAAACCATGTATTAAGTTCTAATGATTGCACTTACGATATAGTACTGCTCTTATATATGTCTCATGTCATTCAAAGACGAGAAGCTGGTTTAAACAGTGAAGCTAATATATGGCCTCATATTCATGGATTTGATCTTTGTGTTAATGTTGGCTTTACACAATGGACAAAGTTTCGCTTGTATTACTAGAAAAAGAAAATGGGTTAAACCAGTTCTAGTGGTTTATGATCATCGGTATTTTGCTCTTCTGGAAAGCACAGAATAGAATTGGACTGTAATATTGTAAGATAAATCTTTTAAGGCAAGATAAATTTTTTAAGGAAAACTTATGTGACATTTTCCTGGTCTGATATTTGTTATATTCTAGATCAAAATGCCAGTAAAGCATCTCTTATATGATAGTAGATGGAAGATATTTCACTTCAGCGTGAAAAATTATTTCTGAATTGTGTTTGGTGGCATTTGTGTATATGTCCTTCTATGTGTTATTGAGTGACAGAGAGAGAAAGATAGAGAATCCCAGCACAAAAAAGAATGACATAGAGGTGTCTTCACAATGGAAACTTCAACTGATACCCACTTTCATAAAAGGATCATATCAAAGCTCATTTAGCGGAATGAAAAGGACAAGAGATACAAAAACAACAACAAAAAAAAAAAACCCTAAAGAGATAATCTGAAACAGGAGGCTTTTCATACGAGGAAAAATTAATACTGAGCAACAACTCTTATTCATTTCTAGTCTTTTTTGAAGGTGTCACCAAGCATATAGATAGGGGAAACTCACAGATATTGTATAGATAGATTTTCAAAACAAATAAATTAGAAATTTGAGACTAGCAGCACAGGTTGTCCTCGATTTAGGACCACAATTGAGCTCAAAATATCTGTTACTAAGACAGTTGTTAAATGAATTTTCTCCATTTGATGACCTTTCTTGCCACATTTGTTAAGTGAATCACTGCAGTTGTTCAGTTAATAACAAGGTTGTTAAGTGCACCTGGCTTCTCCATTGAATTTGCTTGGGAATTGTTGTAAGTCAAGGACTACCTGTAAGTAGAAAGTTCTCCAACTAGTGAGAATTGCCAGATGAGTTTTGACTCAGGTTTGGCTGATGCATTTTTTACTTGTACGTAAAGGATCTGGAGTTAGGACTGAGGAAGGGGCTGCTGGTGCTCCGTTAAAAGAATTGGTGATTAAGTACAGAGGGTTGTTGTGTTTGGGGAGCTGGGTGTTGTGGCCCCGCCCTCTGAGCCTGTCCCATCGGAGGAAGAAAGCTCCGAGCATGAGGAAGAGGAGTCAGCCAGGCCTCCCTCTCCAGGCCCCTCCCCTCTGGCATTGTCTCAGGTGCCGGCCGAGGGAGAGGAGATCAGCAGGGAGACAGCTGATTCGGATCAGAGTGACATAGAAACATCATTCCTGGACGCACGCCTCTGAAGGCGTGATAAACGATTGCAGCAGCTTTGGAGGCGTGCTAGGGATTAGAACTGAGTCACTGGACCACACCCCAGAGACTATATAATAGAGGGTAGTGGTCAGGGATCCTTGTGACGAACAAAAGCAAACCTTGGATAGTCACTAAAGCCTCGTCCGGAACTGCTGAGAGAAAGATTTAAAGTGTCGGACATTTGGACTCTTGAGTATTTTATCTTTCTGTTTTACTGTGAAAATAAAGTCACTTGGCAGACGGTGTGTCTATCGCTGCCAAGTGGGAGATAAGACCTGGGTGCGTTCCAAAGTGTTTCCTTAACCCTCGGCTGGCTGTGTTTGTGTGTGTGTGGGTACGGGGACAGATCACTGGGTCAGAACACCCACCCACATTTTAGTAAAGGGGAAAAAAAGTCACAATACGTCACATGATGACAACATGGCTCTGTGAGTTTGACACGCCTGATATATATACTTTTCAGAGTACGAGTATCTTGTCACAGATATTCGCTCAAAGTCATGATGATATCACACATGTTATGATATGAGATAAATTTGTTTGCAGTTGATGACAAATTGCATACATTGAGAATGGGAAGAGAAGTGAGGAAGGATAAGAAGAAAAAAAAGAAAAAGAAACATTGGCTTCCTACTCTTTCTATTGCTGTAAAATAAGACATTGACATCAAATCACAAGTATTTGTTTTTTCATAATACCGTATTTTTTGGAGTATAAGATGCACTTTTCCTCCCCTAAAAGTGGGTGAAAATTTAGGTGCATCTTATAGACTGAATGTGGGCATTTTTAACTGCCCGAACCCTCCGTGCATTGCATTTTCTCCCTCCACAGCCCCCAGAAGCACTCTGCAGGCCAAAACTGGGCACATTTTTGGCAAAAACAGGCCCATTTTGGTGAAAATGGGCCATGTGGAGCACTGCAGAGTGTTTTTGAGGGTCTGAGAGGGCAAAAATGTGACATGCAGAGCGCTTGGGAGCCCAAAAACTGGCCCATTTTTGGTGAAAACAGGCCCATTTTTGGTGAAAATGGGCCATGCGGACCACTGCAGAGTGCTTCTAGGGGCCTGGGAGGAGAAAATCCGATGCACGGAGGCCAAAAACTATTTTTTTCTTGTTTTGTAAATTTTTGTTTTTCTTGTTTTGTAAATGTCTTTTCATGTAAATTTAGGTGCATTCTTATAGTCCGGTGCATCTTATAATCTGAAAAATACGGTAATATGAACAAGCCATTTCTATAAAGATCTATCAATGTAATCGGTAAAACCCAAAATCAAAGCAGTCTCCATGTACTTATAGTACTTGGAGTACTAATAAAAGTACTCCAAGTACTAAAAGTACTTATATTGTTTTCTTTAATCAAAATAGTCAATTTTGCCATTTCGGCCAACTCCATCAACTTCTGCAACCATTCGTCCATGGTAGGAAACGAAGTGTCCTTCCATTTTTGTGCATACAATAGTCTTGATGCTGTCAATATAACTTTACATACTTTGATTATTCTTAAAATACCTAAAGCTAACAACGCAGTGCAAGATGAATAAAAATAGGTTCTTTGTTCTTTTCTTAGAGAAACACCAATGAACTTTTCGTTAGAACAGCAAAAGAAATTGTTTTCAGCTTCGAATCTATGTTGTTTGGAAACGAAGGAACCACAGTGGATCCAATTAAATCTATTCTCAGCTTTAGCTTTAAGTCAGGGAAGAGTTTCTTGTCTTCACCCAAAGGAATTTTAGTCCAAGTAAACAGTTTAATAGCCAATAGCTATAAATCTATTCATGTAAGAAAATCCTGACAGGAAATGAATGTTTCTCGTGCTAAAAATGACACATTGGTCACTAAGTAATATAATAAGCATTCCATTTGTTAAATTGAAATTTTTTCTATAAAAGCTCATGGCTTTTGTTCTTAATTATTATCTATGAAATTCCTTTTTAGTTTTCTATAAAGAAAACTCTAAACAGGCTTTTTCTACAAATTCATCTCATAACCATTTATTTTAGGGTCCTGAAATATTTCAATCAATCAGAATAAAGCTGGAAAGGACCTTGGAGGTCTTCTATTTCCCCAAATACAGAGTTTATTGTTTGCTTGACAACAATACAGTGTAGCCGCGGTCATACTTAATTATTCTTGAGATATCTCGAATGATTCTGAAACAAATTGGGATGATAAACAATTTAAAATATGTTATCATTACTCATGAGGAATATATCCCCAATTACATCTATTGTAATAGACTAGAATAGAATTCTTTATTGGCCAAATGTGATGGACACACAAGGAATTTGTCTTGGTGCATACGCTCTCAGTGTACATAAAAGAAAAGATACATACGTCAAGAATCATAAGGTACAACACTTAATGATAGTCTTAGGGAACAAAAATAAATAATTGCCGGTAGTTTTTCCCCCCAATTCTTTAAACTTCACCTCCTCCAGATGTGCTGGTACCACAACATTCAGAATGTATTAGGCCTGGCAATGCTATTTTGTTCTGATATATGCTGAAATGCATCCATAATATATATCTACTTTCCTCAATTAATAATTTTAGCTATTCAGTTTACTGTATTAATGTGCTTATTATCTATATTTTTAACATTGAAACATTATGCAGGTGTGTTCCAACCCTAGCAACCTCCAAGTGTGCAGACTTCAACTGTTTGAATGACTATAAATGAACACTCTGGGAGCTGAAGTCCACATACAGGTAAGTCCTCAATTTATGACCACAACTGAGCCCAAAATTTCTGTTGCTAAGTGAAATATTTGTTAAGTGAGTTTGCTCCATTTTGCGACCTTTCTTGCCACAGTTAAGTGAATCACTGCAATTGTTAAATTAGTCAAATTGTTGTTAAGTGAATCTGGCTTCCTCACTGACTTTGCTAATCATCAGAAGATCACAAAAGGTGTTGACAGGACCCCTGGACATGGCAACCGTCATAAATATGCTTACATCAGTTGTGTCAGTTGCCAAGTATGTGAATTTTGATCATGAGGATGCTGCAATGGTCATAAATGGGAAAAACGGTCATAACTCACTTTTTTCAGTGATGTTGTAATTTTGAATAGTCACTAAATGAACTGTTGTAAGTCGAGGATGACATTTACCTGGAAGTTGCTACAGTTGGGCTGCACTGGTTTGTGGAAGAGCTAAGGATTGGTGGATAAATGGACCTTGTTTGCTTGAAAACTAAAAACAAAGCAAAGTGAGTAATTATTCTTATGTCATAGCATCGTTTCAGTTTTGATTAACTATTTCACAATGCCCTGGAATGCAGTTGATTTTCTAAAAATTATATTAAAAATCAAATATTCTGAAAAACATTGGAGAGAAAAAGATTCCTCTTCCCTTCATCTCATGGCAACTTTATGCAGATTAACATCGACATGAACATCAGGCTCCAAGAGATGAAAATAACGATTGTTTAGCATTTCTCTTTATGTTCATATTTTACATTCCATTTTTCATATCACCTGGGGATATGTAATAATGCACCCATTTTCCACTGTAGCATTTTTACATATGCAGACAGTATCCATTCGCCTGGAATTACTTAGGTGAGAAACACGGACATGCTAACTTTGAAAATTCTTGTGTTAGGTCCTAGTTATACAAGACTGCTTGCAATTGCTTATTGTAATTTTTGCAAGGGAATTTGAAGCTGAAAGAAAAGTAAAAATGAGCATGGGCTACAGTTTATACCAGGGCTGTCCAACTCCTGGCTCATGGGCCATATGCGTCACATGCTGTCCATGCCCATGCCCGGTTTAGTGAAGGGTAAAAAAGTCCCGATACATCACATGATGCTGCCATGACAATGTGAGTTTGACACCCCTGGTTTAGACTGTATCAGTGATGGGTTGCTCCCGGTTCTGTCCAGTTCTATAGAACCGATAGTAAAACCAGCGGGAGGCTCCGTCCACCTGCCACAATGTCATCATGGGTCATCTGCTCCTGCTGTGAACCGGTAGTAAAGGTAAGTAGAACCCACCCCTGGACTTTATACTATACTGATTATATATAGTATTGTATTATATATAGTATTGTATAGTATAGTATTGTATTATATATAGTATGATTATAGTATTGCCAGTTGGGTACTTTCCCCAATCAATGGGCTAATTTTGAAGATAGACTACATGAAATATTTAGCATTTGTGGGCTGCATTTTTGGGGGCTGTATATTGTGAATGAATGCAATGGAAAGATGATGGACTGCAAGCTGAGTTGGGTAAACTTGTCTCCTCCCTACTTGCTGCACCAGCAGCCCCTCATTTTCCAAATCCAACTTCTCCACTCTTCCCCCATTTTCTTCCTGGTATCCCAAGGATCCTTTGAAAAACTAGAGTGGACTCATACTTTGCAACCTCCAGCATCCCTTCTCTTAATATTTTGACTCCTCAATCTCTCCTGAACTCTTGGCATCCTGATGCCAAAGCCTCCCAATGCTCCCCTCACTCCTTTCTGGGAGGTTCCTGAAGAAAAGTGGGCATGTACTGGCAAAGAAAGGGGAAGACACAATGGCCTCTTTCACACTCTCCAAGCCTTCCTGTTCAGGTCACGATTTGCACGCCTCCATTCTGAATAACAAGAGTTGTAAGGGACCTTAGAGATCTTCTAATCCAACCCCTTGCTCAAGCAGGAAATCCTATACCATTTCACACACTCACACGCAATCCCTGCCAATGCGTTAGGGGCAGGGTTCATGCAGTACCTGTACTCCAGCAGTCAGGCCAAACCAATGTTGGAGGTTTGAGGATAGGAGATTGGAGATCACTTGAGAAATTTTTTTTGGTGCTTTCAGGTTGAGTATTTTTTAAAGTTGTGTTGGGCTACAGAAATGTTGGGCATTTGTCAACATTAGCTTTGAAAGAAGTACAAATGAACAAAATGAACCTGTACGGATTTCAGTTACACCTACAATACCTCATAAAACTAACCTGAGTTTTATATAAAGTAATGTGACCTTCCATGTGGTAAAATGGTAGCATACTAAAGCTATCTTCCATTTCAGAACATCTGTTTGTAGCCTCCAACAAGTTGCAAATAAATAACTGCAATTAGTAATATTCCACTGTCTTTTCCCACCTACCTCCTAATTTAAATCTTTTTTTTTATTGAAAAAGTTTTCAAATACAAGTTTTTCCCCCTTCCCCCCCTCTTCCCTAACCCCCCCTCACCACCCATCCCCCCTATGACTTCTTCACAACAATAGGCTATTTCATAACTAATTACATATATAATATCTTTCCTTTCCCTTACTCCCTCCTCAGAATACTGACCCTTAGCATATTATTCTTATAACTCCCATTTTTACGATAATCTGCCCTTTTTCTCCTCCCCTAAACTTATAGTGTATTATTACAATTTAACATTTAATCTTTTATATATATTAATATAACATTTTAAAGCGGCCTTCTCCCTACATCCAAATTTAACATTTATTCAGTTCTATCCAATTCCTCCACTCCCCTAAATATATGACTTAAAGATCCTTTTTCTTAGACTAATCAATCAGTAAACTAACCTATTTCAACCCTTCAATTCCTACAAAATCATGCAATACAATTCTAAATATAATCCACTGCCCACTTTACTAAGATATACACATATCTATATATGCATTCCATTTTGCAAAAAGAAAAAAGACAATAACTTTAAATTTATAATCCATATAATATCTTCTTTGGTGTCTTTCCACTGGATTGTTAAATCCATCACCCATAATAGGGTAAAATAACATGCTGGTGCAACAGTTTGTTCAAAATCTTCAATCATCTTCTGCCCCCATCAGTAGTAGATATCCTCGTATATATATAAAAGTAAAAACAACCACCCGAGTGACATTATAATTATATCCATATAGTTATAGTTGTGGTGTTCATCAGGATTGTTGATTCCCATCCTCCTAATGGGTAACATCCAGATCTTCTGCATGCCCCAGCGTAACTCTCCTGCCTTGTAACTCAAAATAATTATAATATATTTACCAGTAAAAGAAATCCAGAGTAGATAATTCAAATCCAACAAGGTAAGGCTCTTTTCACATCCCAAAATCACGGCATTACAGAGATCTGCCACAATCCTCAGGATAGTATTAAACAATTGTTCGCCTCCACTATCTTTTCAGATATTCATTCATTTTTTAAAGTCCCTGGCTTCACTGTTGCTTGGTTTAGAAACTGCTGTTTCTATGAGATCTATTTCTTTTCTTTTTCTTTTGCGGGTTGAATTTCCATCCTCGTTTCGTGCCTACCAATTGTGTGTCGGCTGATCGATTTTCATTCTGCTTTATGAGTTGATCTTGTTGGGTTAGTTTTGTCATTTCATCTTTCTTCTCCATCACTTGTATATCAACTGGTTGATTTGCGCACTTGTCTGTGACTTGGTGGTTCATCACATTGGAGTCGGATGACACTGCTCTCTTATTTATAGACAGTCCAGCTGGGGTATCCAGGGAGTCCAAAGACAATTTATCCACCACAGCCTCTGTAATTTGATATTTTCCTTTTGTTTCCAACTCCTTTTGCTTATCCTGTATTGTGCCTAAAGATGTTAAGTTCATTTTTTAAATTTTTTGATAAAATTCTTCCGCTTTTTCAACAGTGTTCAGTTGATATCTTACTCCTTGGTGTCTCAATATTAAACCAACTGGGGCATCCCACCTAAATAGGATATTTCTTTTTTTTAACTCAGTCACTAGAAAGCCAAATTTCTTCCTCTCCATTAGCATCTTAGTCGGGAGCTCCTTAAAAATCCAAATCTTTCTTCCATGAAATTGCAAAGTAGAATTAAAAGAGTTCTGCACAATATTATTCCTAATTTCTTTATCTGTAAAATAGATCACCACATCTCTAGGCAATTGCCTTTGCTTTGCCAACCAGGAGTTTATTCTATAAATTCTATCAATCCTGCAAAACACTTCATCAGGTTGAACCTTTAAAATCCCAGCCAGAATTTCAGAAGATATTTTCCTTAAGTCATCTCTATTATTTTCCTGCAGACCTCTCAGTCTAATTGCATATTCTGTAAAATTATATTGAATCATTAAAACTTCTCTTTCAATCCTCTGTTGCACATTTTCTTCATTACCAGTCTTTTGGTCAACCTCCATTTTAGATTTGTCTTCTGAGCTATTATCCTGAATGTTTACCAAATCCTTTTTAATTTTTTGAATCTTGTCATCCAAATTCTCCTCAGTTTCCTTCATTTTAGACTCTAATAATTTAGTCTTTGCATCCAACCGAATCAGAAAGTCTGATAAACCATTAGCTGTATTTAAAATCTTTCGATTCAAAAAGTCAAACTTTGATTTCACCAATTCACCAATTTCTTTAATTTCCTGCTTAAATTTTTCGAGTTGCTGGTTCACAATCTCATCCCTTCTTACAATCTCTTCAAGAAGAAATTCTATTATATTAAAATCAGGTTTCTGACACTGGAGAGTTACAACTTGTTGATGTAATTTATTAATGGGGGAAATTCCCCCCCCTGTTTGTCTAGCTGTGTAAGTCCCGATGCCATTTCCCACACAGACAAGATTTAGTGGAAAAGAGAGAAAAAAAAAAGGCTTGTTTCCAACCAAGATCAATATCAGATCCCCAGGAAAAAAAAAAGAAAAAAAAAGCAAGAGTGAGAGTGAGGTTTTGCCTCAATTACGGCCAGAAGTATTCATTCTGCTACTTTGTAATAGAAAACGGAAGGACTTTCCCTTTTCAGCCTCTCTTCAAGCCTCAGCAATCGCCATTTTAAAAAATCTTTTTCCCTTTCACTTCTTAAACAACTTCAGTAACTTTTCTAAAATAAGAAAAAAAAATACTTGCGCCTCAGGGTCAGCGGTCCAGCTCACGTCTTCTTTAATTAGTTTTACAAGTTTACAGGCTTGCTTTTGCCACCTAGCTCTGCGTGTAGCAGAGATCTCCCAGAGCCCGGAGCATCGGCTGGGGATACGGGGAGTCTCTTCCGCTCCGTCCCAAAAGTAAAAAAAAAAACTTTTGGGATTAGGCAGAGGACTCAACCCACCCCAGCCTGCTCTATCTCCGTTTCCTCATGGAAACAGAGTTTTTTCGAGCCGCCATTCCGCTATAAAGGCGGCTCTTTACAGGCAGTGGGTGCGACGATCCCAAAGGAGCGTCCAGCGGGGACAAACAGCAAACCGGAAGTCATTTAAATCTTATATCAGTCTGATTTTTCTCCAAATTGTGATGATGTGAAATGCAGCTCTTGAAAGCTGATGCCTTTAAATATAATTTATCAGTCAGTAAAAATGCTAGACTCTTTCTAATTTCACCTAACGCAGCAAAAGGTGTTTATTTATTAATGTTGACCAGGCATATTTATTTTGAAAGTGAAAATGTTGCTTCTTTGGTATTCCTAAAGTGAAAGAATTGCATTTTCAGAACCTTACAAGCCATATATATTTTTTAAGATAGAGTGGTTTTTAAAAGATGACTTTTTGAAAGCCAGTCTGAAATCCCAATAATATCCCATTAATTCTAAGTGCTATACAACATCTTGCTTTAATGCAAGGTATCTATAAATGTGTTCATTTGAAAAATAAAATAAAAATCCAGGAAAGGTTTTTGCTCCTGGAAATATTGCAACTCTTAAGGCAAGGATATGACATGTGGCAGGAGTGGGTTCTACTTACCTTTACTACCAGTTTGCAGCGGGGCCGCATGCTCTTCTGTGCATGTGCAGAAGCATTTTGATGACATTGGGTCAGTGGGCGGAGCCTCCCGCTGGTTTTACTACCGGTTCTATAGAATCGATGTGAATCGGGGGCAACCCACCACTGATATGTGATATGTGTAGAAATCAGGTTGTTCCCTTATACCTCCCTTGATGCATCCAGAATCCCTGGCCCACTTGGCAAGTCTGAAATATTATTGTTGTAAAAAAGCATTAATCTGGACCTTATTTCTGTACAAAAAAAGCATGAACCCATTTATTAACGCAAATGTCACAGAAGGTGGTTGGGAGCATCCTGGACATTAGTTTCCATTCTGGAAAATAAGTGTTCCCTGATGTCAAACCCACAGAGGCAGCGATTTTCAAAACAAGCATGTTGATCCTGGTCATCATCATTTTGTGATAGCATTTCCCACACCCAGTTACAATTTTGGATGTTTGTCTTCATATTTTGCTTAAGGCCAAGCCTGCTGAAACACCAGACACACCATTGAGAATATATTTTATACACTATGTATAAAATAAAAAAGGAAGAGGCCTAATCCAAATTGCAGTTCTGGCTCATTTAAATTTCATTCCCATTTACCTGCTAGTGGTCAATCCAAATCTTCTCATAGTTCTCTCAATTTTTCTCTCCCACCCCAAAAAAGATTTTTCTGTTTATTATTTACCTTATTTTTAATATGCTTTTCAATTTTTCTGAATTTATTATATGGCTTCAAATGGTTTGTTATGAAATACAGTATATCCATCATTCTATATTTTTCCCTGTTCATTGTAATAATCGTAATTCTACTGATAATGATTTTCATGGGAACTAACTGACAGGTGGAAACAAGAAAACCATGGTTGGTTAGTGAGTTGATCATTCCCTGAAGGGCAAAACACTCTTATACCACTTACTATGTTGTAATTAAGAAAAGAATAGCAACTTTGCTCCTACCCAGATGATTTCAACAATGCTTTGTTTTCTTTGAAAACAAAAACCAGATGTATTTTTCATTCAAATTCAATGAAGATTATTTTTTAAATATAGAATACTGGTAAATTTTGGCAGCATGATAATATTTGCAAATTGCCATTTGTGTCAGGGGAAACTTTTCTTTCAGAATAAATAGAAGCAATTGAAGTCTTATCCAGAGGAAGAGAAGAGGGATTAAAATGTCCATGATATAAATTGTGGGTAAGGGATGAGAAATTGTAGATGCTACTTTCTTTTCTAAGAATTGCAATTACTATTGCATGATTGCCATTATCACCTCATTTCTTTCTGAAGAAAAGATAGATGAAATAGTGACAGTATACAGATTGAATCCCCTTCTAACTACTCCTTATGACAGAATTTATATCACATCTTGCTTGCTTCCTTGTGTTAATGCATGATTTGCTGCCTTAATTATATACCAGCATATTTTTTTATATCAATTACTAGATATTATTGGATCCAGGGCAAGATGGGAACTTAAGTCCAACTGATTGATTATGTGCTGTCAAGTTGGTATTGACTCTTAGCAGCAACATAAATTGATGTTCTCCATCTGTCCCAAACTTGGTTCTTCAAATTTTCCAATGATGTACCCATCTCCTCTGTAACTGAGTCCATCCACATTGTTGCTGGTCATCCTCTTTTTTCCTTCTATCAGTTTAACTAGATACAGGAGATATAAAATTTATGGAAGGACTAGATAGAATAATTTTTTTATGGTATGGAGGGGAAAACATTGACATACCGGAGAGAGGTACATTGCTGTAAATGAAAGTGATATCTAGTGTGAAATGAGAAATGTCTCCAGAAATATGGAATGGAAGTTGTTCTATTTCACCTTTCCCCTGACAGGTCCCTGACATGATATAAGTAAGAAAGTACCTCAGATATCTTGCTCCCTGGATGAAGGATAAAATGAAGAATTCCCATCCTTGATTACTTTCCTGGCCATTGGTGACTCATAATGTAAGAGATCAGCAATTCTTGGTTAAAGCACTGAGTGCATAGAACTAGAAATAAAATAATGTTATTACAATTAAAATATGGAATACATTTAAGTAGCAGATCAAAACAGGGTAACAGTACATTTAAATATTATTTTAAAACCTGTATTTCACCTTGACTGTGCCCTTTTCTCCTTCTAGTAGACATTATTCTCAGATACTTCCAATGCTAATGCAAATGAGACATATTTACAGTATATGAGGAGGATTGAGATGTCTTCTGATATTTGCATACTGGCCTAGGAGGCATAATTTATTCAGCTGCATGTGTGAATCTTGAATATCTTTATCAAGGTATTTCATATTGTTTGAAATTCTCAAGAGGAAATATGTATTCTTGTGAAAGAATGCTAGTTACATTTACATTTTGCAACAGAATTAATATTTCCCCTGGGATAATACCAACAACTTACCTTGTATATCATAAATCATACATTCAGAGTTCTCTGCTGCATAGCAGAAGAAGTTATAATTACATTACTGGATAGGATGTATTGAAATAATGTGCTGTCACTTAGGAACAGATTTTGGGAATGGGATAGTGGGGTAGTAATCTGTGATGGCCCCAACTGTAGGTAACACATATAAATAGGATTATTATCTTTGAACATCAAGAGTTAACTAAGAAAAAAAAATTCAATGCTTCTTTGTTCTATCATCATGTTCTAACAATGGGGGAGTTTAAAGTTACTAGAATTCTCCCTTTCATCCAATATGTGAATATCATACCGCATTGGTTCAGTATCTACAGTTCTACCGACCATTTTCCATTTTCTTTGTGCAGATGCTTCCAGACTTCTCTGTCCCTTAATTCTCTCTCCTATTTTGTGCCAATTCTAAATTTTCTTGATTCATGATTCCTTTGGTCCTATATGCACTAACATATATTTTCTTTAGACCTTTGCATGTAAATGTTATTAGACTATCTAGTACAGGGGTGTCAAACTCCATTTCATTGAGGGCCGCATTAGGATTGTGTTTGACTTTGGGGTGTGTGTGGCCAGGGTGTGTGTGACCAGCTCAAGATCATTTGTATTGGGAGTGCCTGTGGAGGCCCGAGTGCTTTGCCAACGAAAACAGGCTCCCAAGCTCTGTTTCAGGCTGCAATGGCCTCCTGCAGCCCTCTGCTAGCAACAACAGAGACTTGGAGGGCTGTGTGCAGCCCTGGTGAGCTCTGTTTCAGGCTGCGACCTCCTCCTGAAACCCTCTGCCTTTGAAAATGGAGCACGGGGGGGGGGGAGGGCTCCGTGTGGTCCTCCCCAGCTCCATTTTCGCTAGCAGAGGCACCACAGGCTTGTCCTTTGATGTTTCCAGGACAGCTCTGTGGGCCAGATCTAAGCACCTCATGGGCCGGATCCAGCCCGCTGACCTTGAGTTTGACATCCTTGGTCTAGTTTATCTGGCTTTCTTTACAAGCTTTAGCAATATTTTCAAAGTCCCGCTTGTTTGAAGATCCTTGCTGAGGCAATAGCTATGCTTGCAAAAACATACCAACAAATCTTCTTGTATATTATAAACCATATATTATTAGACATTTCTGCGTAGGTCAGTTGGCTTTGTTTTATTATTTAAGGTCTTGAAGAATTATTGATTTGTTGAGCACTTGATTATCTCACAAATGCAGAACCATGCTGTACTATCTTTCTAACATAATGACATTGGGGCCTCATTTGAGTTTCGACCACACATTTTCTACCCCAGCTCCTAGCTCAACCATTCCAACCTACCAATAATAACACCTGTCACTTATTAGCTTATCTAGTACCATACTGCCTTCGCTTCCTGGCCAATCAACCTTATTCTAGGCTGAATTACATTTCTCTGGTTAACTCTGCCATTGGGTTTCTGGATTTGAGCCTGTGACCCATTTTACCATTTTTACTCATTTAGTCCACCTCTTAGTTATTTCTTGGAATGTCTTGTCATAAAATTTATATCATAAAACCTATGACAAAATTTAGGGCCACTACAATGTTTTTTTTTTTTTAAGGAAATTTTTCTTTTCAATCATTTCCTTCATCAAGTCTTGAATGATAAATGAATTCCTCTGCAATAACAAATGGAACCTAAATAGTGCTAATATTTCTCCCCGCAAAGTAATCTGGAAATTAGCATATTGTTTTTGTTATAATATAATGAATGCTGTCATTAAAAATGCATCCCTTAAATTTGGAATGAGTTTGAAAATTTGAGCGCTGCCTCTCAAGAGACTTTTTATAAAATGGAAGCAATGAAATCTTGTCAAAAAGAAGTGATAAGATCCAGGCAGCTTCAAAAGTCTTCCATCTTTCCATCAACAGTGTTGAGACTGTATCAAAAGCTCTTGTGTATTTACTTAACACAAGGAATGTCTGTTCAGCTATATGCACATGCAATCTCTCAATATTTTTAGCATTTGTATCACTATTGGTTGCCAATATTCTTTGATTAGCCAAATCAACTATGACAGAAAGTAGATAGCACAAATAAAGTGATAATAATTTGCGAATAAATAAATTCATAAAGTGAATAATGCTTCTGAATAGTAATTTATGAAACCAAAATTAATGTAGGACTTTTGCTGTTTTTGTGTCAGTACTAGCTCTGGTAGTCTGAGTTATGAATAGCCATGTGTCAGTTACTTATCTATAATATGGAGTGATTGTCAGGACTATGAAAGAACAGCATGTGGTCAATGGAAGAGCATCTTCTTGTCTAGAGGGTGTTATTTGCTCAGGAGTGGGCTTATTTCCTTTCTACTTGTTATCTATTTTATGCTGCATTTTTAAAGCAAAAGAATTCCCAAGTTACATTTTAAAACAATAATATGTCGTATAAAACCAACTCAAAAGCAAAGTTATTTAAAATAGCAACAGTAAAAGCCTAAGTAATAAAGGGGGTATCTATTTATGTAAAAGCAGGTTGGAACGTCCTGGTCTTTAATGTTCCTTAAAATAAGTCAAGATGCAGCAATTGTAAAATCTGTTGTCAGGGTATGAATGTGACTGCTACTGAAGCCACCGAATCTCTTCTACTGAATGACCTAAAACAACTTTTAACTGACAAGGAGCTCCATGGGTGATTTTAGTCTGATAGAAGCATGCTGTTAACTCTGGCCAGAACCTGAGTGAGTAGGAACAAGAATTAACAGTCTTGCCTGAAATATGCAAAGACATGCATAAATTAATTTGTTGGGGAGGCAAAAGAGCAAAATAAATGCCTACTTAATAGAGAAGTTGGTAGCACCATGGTTGCTCTAGTTGACTAACGAATAACCCTCTTGATGTCAGTGACTGACAGGCTGGTGTTACAGCTGCATACCAGCCAGCAGAAATGTGATTATCTTGTCGATGTGTTGGAAGTGTGAGGCAGTGCCAGGGACCTATTATCATATGTGGTGGGAGTGCCCAAAAGCCACAAAATTTTGGCACCAGATAAGACAATGGATAGAGGATATACTAATGAAAAATATAGAAGCAAAACCGGAATTCTTTCTACTGGGTATTATTGATGGGAAATGCAACAAGAGTGCAATTTATCTAATGTTACACATTCTAACAGCAGCAAGATTAGCTTTTGCACAAAAATGGAAAAACAAAGAGACCCCCACAGAAGAAGTGTTAGCTAAAATACTAATTTGCATGGAAATGGACAACTGACCTTGGAACTTAAAGATAAAAATGAATCAGAGTATTATGAAATCTGGAACAAATTTTATTATTGGCTGGAAAGGAGAAGAAATGCTGGGATATAGGACCATTGACGAGTAAAATGCTTGGAAGTTTTTATGCTAATTTGTTACGATAGATACAACTGAATTAGATATCGAAATAATCTATATGGATGAAAGAATATATGTATTTGAAATGTGATAATTAGTGTAAATATGTATAGAGATAAGGAAGTGCATTAATTACATGACAACATTTGGTGAAAATATTTAAACCAGAGATGTCATGTAATTTTCATTGTTTTTAATTTAAAAAACTTTTTAATAAAAAAAATGTGATTATATTGCACTGACCTACACAAAAAAGTATGTACTAATTCAAGCAGCTTTACAAATTGCTCTAGGCTAGGGCCTAACAGACAAAATTAAGTCATAGAACACAGAATCATAGGGCTGGAAGGGACATCAGAGGTCTATCGAACCCCACTGCTCATGGCAGAAGCCTCATACCATCTCAGTCAAATGAGTGTCCAGTGTATTTTTGAAAACCTCCAGTGACCACCCACAACACTAGCAGGCAAACTATTTCATTGATTAATTGTTCTTACTGTCAGAACATTTCTCCTTACTTCTAGGTTGGTTGGATGGATCTTTCTTTAACAAGCTTCCACCCATTACTTGTCCTGCCCTCTGGTGCTTTGGAGAATAAGTCAACCACTTCTTTTCTGTAACAACCCTTTAATATGCTCCTGGTAGCCAGCAAGGTCAGATGGACTTTGCAAAGAATGTTATTGTAGAGCACAGGTGTGGTGATGAAGAAAGCATACTTCCATGTCTCACAAAATGGCATTGTTTTCGATAGGCCCTGGGGAGTGCCATTAAAAAATGGACAGAAACATTGAAAAAAACCCAGCATTGTCCCATAAATAACCAGGTCCTGATCCATGAAGGATATTTGTTTAATAGATAACTGTTAAATGTGTTCAAGGATCGCGCCCAATAACTCCACAAGCAGGTATTCATCAAATCGGATAATATTTATTAACAAGGCATTTCATCATTACAGGTACAAGGCTGGAACTGAAGCAGGACTGCATGGCTGACCCTTAAGTACCCCCTGGGCGTGGCTAAGGTAAGGAGGGGTTATTGGGTTAGGGTGGACCTTGGGGGTTGGCTTGCTCAGCCCCCCTGCCTCTAGCCCTGGGTCAGAGGCAAGGCATTTATTCCTGACAAAACCCCTTCTAAATGCCTGGCCGAGGTGTTCTTGGGCGGTGCATGCCTGAGGTGTCATTTTTAAGAGGACACCCAATTTTGATGTTAGATATGTGTGCTGTTTGTTTTGCAATGGTTTTGTTAGAATGTCCGCTGTTTGTTCTTCAGTGTCACAATGTATAACTCTTATGAATCCTATGCTTGCGAACTGCCTAATGTGTTTGTATTTTATGTCAATATGCCTTGACCTTTGACCAACTGCTTCAGCCTTTGATATTTCCACAGCGGCTTTATTGTCTTCATGTATGGTAATTGGATAGTTGGGTTCGGCCCATATATCCGCGAGCAGGTCATCAAACCAGACCAGGTTGTTGGCAGCTTTGGACAAACATATGTATTCGGCCTCTGTTGTGGATGTAGCTACCAGGTCCTGTTTGCCCGTGTACCAATGTACTGGGCTGTTGTTGAGGAAGAATACGTAACCTGAAGTGCTCTTCCTGCTTTTTACGTCCCCAGCCCAGTCAGCATCTGCGTAGCATGTGAGTATGGGTGTTGTGGTATTCTCGGGCTCTAGTGATAGGCAGGCATCGGCGCTATGCTTTAGATATCTCAATACCCTTTTGATGGCTTCCCAGTGGTATACAGTGGGTTTACCTACATGTCGAGATAGCAAGTTAACTGGCAGGGCGATGTCAGGCCTTGTCCAGTTCGCAATGTATAATAGAGAGCCTATGGTGGATCTGTATAATGTGTTGTCTTTGAACGCCTCAGCCTCATTGTACATGTCCTTTATGAAATCTGGTTGCATTGGCGTTTCACACCCTTTGGCATTCGTCATATTGCATTTATGTATCAGTTCCAAAATTTTGTCTTTCTGTGATAGTTGGAAACCTTTGTCTGTCTTTCTGATTTGCACCCCCAAGTATTTATCTACCTTACCCAATATTTTCAGTGAAAAGTGTTTCCCCAGCTCATTGGCGAAGTCATTGCATTTGCTAGACTGATCACCGATATACAGTATGTCGTCCACGTATATCAGGAAATATTCGAGAGAGTTGCCTGACTTCTTCGTGAAGAAGCAGTTGTCGGCCAAGGTGGCTGAGAACCCCATGGATTTCAGTGTCTTGGATAAGCATTCGTACCAGCGTTTCCCTGATTGTTTGAGTCCATACAAGCTTCTGTTCAGGACCCAGGTTTCCCCCTTCCTGGTGCTTTGGCTAGGTGGTGCTCTCACATATATCTCCTTATCGAGCTCAGCGTGCAGATAAGCGGTTTGTACATTGAATTGGTGAACTTCTAGCCCAAGTAGTGATGCAATTACCAACGCACATTTTACGCTCTCAGCCCTGACTGTGGGACAGTATGTTTCAGTGTAATCATCAGGGTATTTTTGGGTGAACCCTTGTGCCACCAGTCTAGCCTTATAGAGGACTTTGTTTCCCTCTAGTGTTTTAACTTTGTAGACCCACCTGGTGCCTATGGGTGTTTTGTCTGCTGGGACTTCAGAGGGTGTGTATATGTTTAGTTCCCTCAGGCTGTTCATTTCCCTTTCCATGGCTTGTTCCCATTTTGCTCTTTCCCCATCTGGTAACTTCAGTACATCCTCATACGTGTTGGGGGTTAATTTGGTTAGTGTGGAGGGATAACACGTAGTCCCCTAACCTTTTTGGCGCTTTGCCCCTGTTTGCCCTGATTGGCCTGGCAGTGGGTGTCTCAGTGTCATGCATGTACCTAGCTTCTCTCTCTGTGAGTGAGTCCACTTTGATGCATGGGTGGTTCTCCTTCCACTCCTTCACTAGTATTTCCTGTCTCTTGGGTTTGCCCTTTTCCTGCTCTGTGTCCTTTCCTGCGTTGTGCCTTATCTCTCTTCGGCCATCCCCTGGTCCGTCCTTGCTAAGGGATACCTCGTTGAGGTGTATCTTGGACCAGTTGGTATTTTCATGGAAGACAGCTGTTCGTGATATCACAAACCTGTTGTTGCTGTCTATGAATCTGTATCCCTTCGTCCCTGGTTCATATCCCATGAACCTCAACCTTCTGGATACCCTGTCTCCCTTATGTCTCAATTACTTGGGGATGTGCACATCTGCTGTGACCCCGAATATATGTAAGTGTGAGACCTGTGGTTTCCTTTGGTACATCAACTCGTATGGAGTTTTATTCAGTACGCTGGACCATAGCCTGTTCAAAGTGTAGTTCGAATAAATGAGTGCTTCTGACCAGAAGTGCTGCCCTAAACCAGCATCCTCTAGTGCGCACCTCATCATGGTCTGCAGTGTTCCGTTTTTTCGTTCTTTAATGCCATTTTGAAAGGCGGAGAACGGAGAAGTCATGTAATGGACTATCCCGCGTGCCTTCAGCCATCACGAGAAGTCGCTTGACAAAAATTCAGACCCCCAGTCTGTCATTATTTGTCTGATCTTGGTGTTATGTTGTGTCTCCACCCTTGCATAGAATTCCTTAAATTTTTGGAATACCTCGTTCTTGTGTTTTAGTGTGTACACAAAGCCATAGCGGCTGAAATCATCCACTATGGTCAGGAAGTACCTCTTTCTGTATTTGATGGAGGGCCTTAGTGGCCCCACTAGGTCCATATGTATGAGTTGGAAGGTTGAATTGGTTGTGCGCACTGACTTTTTGGGCCTGGGTTTGGTTTTTAATTTGGAGCTTTTACAAATAGAACACTCAAGATAGTTCTCACAATTCTTTATTTTTACACCTTCGGAGCATTCCACCATTTTCTGCACCACAGGGAAGCTAATGTGCCCTAGTCTTCTGTGTAACAGGTGTGCACAGTTGTCATGCATTAGCTTTCCTATCGCTGGCTTTTCTTTCCTGGGTGTCCCCTGCTCACTTGAGTCACCAGTGGTGTGTGTGTGACTAACTCCCTCTACTTCCTCAGTTGTGTTGTCTGGGTTGTCGGGTTTTACCTTCTGGTGGTTGTTTACCTTGGTTTGCATGTCCCTGACTGGGTGGAGGAATGGCAGGTCCCCACTGATCACTGTTTTCCCTATGCTTTTGCCCTCTCTAGTTACCTGTGCCTTTCCTTCTTTGAATGTCACCTCGACATTGTTGTCCTTGCTTAGTTTTAGTGTGGCAAGGATGTTATAGGGTATATTTGGCACTAATAGCACCCCTTGTATTACCCCTACCCCTGGCACGTATGCGTTACCTTTCCCTGTTACTTGCACATTGTTCTGGTTAGCCATTTTTATTATAAGGCTTTCTTCTGTGAATGAGGTTAGTAAGCTACGGTCATATGTGGTGTGGTTTGTGGCCCCTGAGTCCAGTAGCCATGTGCCTTCCTTCCTGTCCTGACCTTTGTGTTGTTCTTGGTCTCCTAGTCCATACAGTGACCCAATCTGGCTCTCCCTGGAGCTGTCCCTGTGATTTCTTCTGTCCCTGGGGCTAGGGGAGTCTCTGTGCCTGTGTCTGTCCTTTGGCGGGCATCTGTTAGTGTATGTTGCCCTTTGTTCTGGTCTGTCCCTTCGGTGTGACCTGTCCCTGTCCCCTGCGTTTCTAGAGCAGTCCCTTTTGTAGTGGTTTTTTGACCCACATATGTAACACTCTGTGTTACTTTAGTTCCTACCCTGTGGCTCAGTCCTTCTGCTGGGTCTTTGCTCCCTGCGGCTTAGTGAGCAGTCTTTCCTGATGCTGTCTTCAGCTATGAGTTTGCTTGTTAGTAATTCCAGTGAGAGTTTCCCTGACCCTAGGTTGTCTATCTGCGTGATGAAGGTGTCCCAGCTGGGGTCCAGGGAATTTACAATAATGCTTATCATGGTTCTCTCACTTATGACCTCCCCCCTTTGGGTCAGCTGGGCCCTGGTGGCATTTAGGGACAATAAATGCTCACTCATTGGGGACCCTGCTTTGAGTTTGGTGGCATAGAACTCTCTGGATAGTCTAGTGGTGCTTGCTACGCTTTGGCAGTAGAATAGTTTGTGCATCCTCTGTATTACCTCTAGAGCAGTCAAGTGGTGGCTAATGCTAGGGTAAATGCTGGGGGTAATGCTAGCAATAACAATACAGTATGCTTTATGGTGAGTGCAATCTAATTCAAAAGTCCAGGGTTTTTCTGGGGGGTCAGTGACTAGGGATAATAGGTCTTCCTTCAGCAGAGTGACTTGGAGCTGCTGGTTCCAGTCCAGGAAATTCTCCCCATCTAGTCTTAGTTTGGGAAAGTCACTTGGCAAAGTCCCTGAATTGTAAGTTAAATTACTTACATTGTGTCGCTGTCTATGGTTCCTCACGTAAGGATACTTGCAATAAGGCAGGGGAACGACTGTGGCAAGTCTGAACTGACTTGATTCTATGTGCTTGTGTCGGTATAGCTCTATGTCTCACTCCGTTTCTCTTGCAGGAGGCATTGCGCATGCGTGAGGTTCATTCCTGCCCAGCCACTGTGGAGTGAGGAGCTCGTCTCTGCAGCTCCCGGGTGAAGGCCCCAATCTTCCGGATGGGCCTTTGGTTCTTCCTTGGTCGCCCTCGCTTGGTCGAAATCGTTGCAGATCGCCATCTGGAGCCTTGGGAAGCGGTGAGGATCGCCGGGGAAGGTCGGAAGTCCTGCTGGGGCCACGAATGGTCCTGGATGGCCTGGCCTCGCGTGGGTGTCGCCTCCGGGTGTCCGGCCGAGTCCCCTACCTGCCAATGGACGTCCCCTGCCTGCAGATGGCCCCGTGGGCCCTGGATCTGGTCCTGGTCATTGATCTGGTGAGTAGTCCCATCGCCTTCGGTGCCCCGTTCCTATGGGAGGGCTCCCTGGGAGTCCTGGGTAGCCCTGGGTCTGCGCGGTGGAGATCTGCTCCCCTGGGTGGGTACCGGTGCTGGCCCTCCTCGCGTTAGGGTCCCCTTTGCGCTTTGGCCTGGCACCAGGGTGTGTGTCCGGTAACTTCATTTTGTCCCCTAGGGCCTCGGTGATTAATTTGATGGCTTTGTTGACCTCAGGCTCGGTAGGCAGGCCTGTAGGTTTTGGCTTTGGGCTTTCCTGTTTTTTGTGGTAGTTTTGGGTGGCTACTTTGGAGTAGGCCCCGATTCCCGCCATGAGATTTAAATCTCGGGAATCTATTGGTGGTTGGTCGGCCATCTTTGGTGATGTCACCTCCCAAGATGGCCACCGCAAAAAGGGCGCAAAGTCTCCTTCGGCCTTTTCGGTCGGTTTCTGGTGGGGGCAGTTCTCTCTTACCGTGTCTTCGTCGCTGTAGTCGGATTCGTCTTCATCTTCCTCACTCGCTGCTTCACAGCCTTTGATCAGGCTTCGGAGTTCCGCGATGAGGTCGGTGTTGCTTTGTGACGAGTCTATCAGCTTCAGAAGTTTTCCTTTTAGGTCGTGCATTTCCTCTTTCGGACTCTCGTGTTCCTTCCACCCCTTGTCGCATCTGTCCAGGGTGCATGTGTGGTGGAATAGGCCGCTCATTTCGGGTGCCTCTCCTTGCGTGGCTTCGGGTTGGGCAGGCCATTCTGCCATCTTCTTGGTGAATGCCCTGGTATTCACCCTGTCTGTCGTGGTCCTTTGCATGTTATGGAGTATTAGGATTGGGCTGTTAAACCATCCTCTGCTACCATATTGTTAAATGTGTTCAAGGATCACGCCCAATAACTCCACAAGCAAGTATTCATCAAATCAGATAATATTTATTAACAAGGCATCTCATCATTACAGGTACAAGGCTAGAACTGAAGCAGGACCGCATGGCTGACCCTTAAGTACCCCCTGGGCATGGCTAAGGTAAGGAGGAGTTATTGGGTTAGGGTGGACCTTGGGGGTTGGCTTGCCCAGCCCCCCTGCCTCTAGCCCTGGGTCAGAGGCAAGGCATTTATTCCTGACAATAACAGCTAGCATCTTGAATTACACCAGAAAACTGATAGTAGGTGCAGCTCATGACATAGAAATGGCAGATGGGTATACCAAGATAAGCCTATAACTACTCACCAGAGCAATTTGGGCTCACTGAAATTTGTAAGGACTCTTCAAGACACTCCCATGTAAAGTATATTGCAATAGTTCAAACATGAAGTATCAAGATGCAAGAATGACTAGATGGGTTGGTCAGTCCAGAAAAGTGTAAAATTGGTGTACAAGTTATATAGATGCCCTCCTAGCCTTAATTGTCATTGTTTTTCAAACAATAGCTTTTTGTCGAGGAAGACCCCTAAATTGCATACCTATTCTGTCTGAGAAAGTATAATCCAAGGAAAAATAAGGTAGAAAATCACCCTTGACCAGCAAGTCTAAGAAGGGCAGAGCCAACCCTTTTCCTCCATATGGAAAAAATAAAGATTTTGGAGTTGTTAGTACGGCTACCTAAATTTTAGGAACAATAGCAATACCAGTTACACATATACCACTTCATAGTCTTTTACAGCCCTCTCTAAGCTGCTTACAGGGTCAGCATCTTTACCTCAAAAATCTGGGTCCTCATTTTACTGACCTCAGAAGGATGGAAGCAGCGGTGGGATTCAAGTAATTTAACAACCGGTTCTCTGCTCTAATGATTTATTCCAACAACCAGTTTGCCAAACTGCTCAGAAAGTTAACAACCAGTTCTCCTGAAGGGGTGTAAACTGGCTGAATCCCACCATTGGATGGAAGGTTGAGTCAACCCTGAGCCACTCAGAATCGATCTCCTGGCAGAGAGCAGTGAGTTAGCCTGCAGTACTGTATTCTAACCAATGTGCCACCACAGCATCAAAGGCACTCCATGTACAATTTCAGTTGGCAACCACTAAGATGAGGAATTTGGAACAGAATTGGTGGACAGAATGATATTTATAATTTAGAAATGGTTGACATTAACTGAACTTAAATAAAGAAACTTTTATTATAAAGTTTTTTAAAAAAATAAAAGTTTGAAGACATCGACTCTCTTTTTTCACCCCTTTACTACTTAGTAAAAATACATTTCATACATATTCATTGATTTCTTGGTCAAAAGGTTATGTCTGAGTGTAATATAATCCACAGAATATCCTGTAGATAAGGTCAGGGGAATTAATTTAATTTTTAAAATCTGGTTGAGCTAAGGAATATTCAAATAATGTCATACCACAAGGGTGTTTAAAAGTAAGGAACGGCGGCTTTTTGATAGAGAATAAGATTCTTTTATTTTAAACTTAGAATTAGAATCCAAGCATTGTGCTGAATATCTAGTGGTTTCTCCCCAAAGTATTTGAATCTAGGATAGTCAGTGAATTTTTTTAACATGTTGTTTGGTTTCTTTGGCTGAAAATGTATTTCACACGGTTTTAAAAGATTGCCTTTTTAAAAAACATTCCAGTGGTTAGGATTATTTCTATCTTCACAGATATAGATGACAAATTTAATTTTCTAGATAACCGATGCCATTTCAAACATTGGACATTTTCCTAAGAATCAGTGAGCGGTAAGGTGTTTGGTACTCAAAGCTATGTTTCACATGATTTGCTAAATCTTATTCTGCAGAAGATTATAGCAGCAACAGAGCTCCTATGAGCATCCAAAAAATTTCAGCAAAACTCACAGTATCCCTGCCATTGGCTATGCTAACTGGAATTACTTGGAGATGTTGTTCAGCAATTTCTAAATGGCCTCGATTTCAATGTAGGATTAAAATCTGGTCATGCATGTCACAAGTAAATGCTTTATTCTCCATCATGTAAATAGTATCTGTACAGTATATCAAGTGTTAACTTATTTCCATTGCTTAATGTATGTATGTCTAACCACTCCCATATCTAGCTCCTCCCCTTGTATATATAAGGAGCTGTATGCCATTTTTCAGTGCTTCTATTTGTGAATATTCAGTGAATATAGAATGTCATCTGTGATTAAACAGAGTTTTATTTAAACATACTATTCTTACTTTAATTATTGAGTCTGATCCTGAAGATATTGCAACAATATGGTAGCAGAGGATGGTTAATTGACTCAATAAAAAATTCAACAATGTCTGAGAGAGAAAAATCAAAAAGCAAAAAAATAAGACCCAACACCAGGGCATATACTAAAGAAATGGAAGCAGAACAAGAAATAATTGATGAATACGCAACTGAAATATCGAGAGAATCTGAAGACTGTATTACAGACAACGAAGATATAATAGATGAGAACAATGATCAAAAAGAAAACGAAATAGAAAATAACAAACTCAGGTCAGAAATACTAAAACTTTTAAAAGATCAAAAGAACGATGAAAATCTCATCGCGAACCTCCAAGACTTACTGAAAAAAAGCGGAGCAGCGAGAGAAAAGCACATCGTTACAGATGAAAATAAAGACTCAAAAAAGGTGAACGATTTGTCTACAGACAAAAATGCAACAAAGGAGAAGAACAACGGTCCCGCGCAAAATTTTGAATGGCAGCCATCTTGGTTTCAACGAACCTTCAGTCTAAGCGATGAAGAGCCAATCAGAAGACAAGATTCAAAATATCTGGCGCGAAAGGACTTACTTGATGCAAAAAACAAAAGAGAAAAGATCCATACATCAGAAGAGTCTGACACAGAGACTGAAGAAGAATCAATAGAAAATCAAGTAGAGTCTGCAATGAAAACGCTTTTTGCAACTTTTGGGTCAAAATTGAAAATAACTAAAGAATCAGTGAAAAACTGCAGTAAAAAAACAAAAGGAAGAACAGTGAGTAAACGAACTTCCCGAAGATCGCACGCCTCTATGCAGACAGCGAAAGCATCAACGCCTGAACCCAGAGAGCCCTGCAGATACCAACCTATGCCACAAACAATTCCAGAGACCAGCGCTCTCAATAAAAGGACTCCCATCGCCACCAGGACTCCCAAGGCTGAACCAGAGACCGAGTCTTCCGAAGAAGAACAATGTGAGGGAGCTGCAGCGACAAGAACCTTTCACCATGACTTCAGGAGCGAAATGGACAATGCACATGTGCAAAGCTACACAGACAGCTTCGAAGCAAGAGAAAGACAGAGACTGCCATTTAAAGTCGTCGCTAGCATCCCCATGCCATTCTGCGGTTACCAACACTTAGAAGACCATGGACTTCCTCCAGTTGTAAGTAATGGAGCTAACAACATTGAGAATTTACCCAATGATTTCCCAAAACTGAGGGTAGATGGTGTTAATTTACAAGAGTGGTGCCAACAGCTCCAAGTTGTCTTTATGAAAGAAAATTTATTGTTTTTCATTACTAACCCTCCAAAAAGACCTTGGACTTTAAGATTGGACTGCCTACACCATAGAGCATTTTTCTTACTAATATCCAGTATATCTCCTGCTATGTATCATAGTATTAAGTCAAATCTAACTGTATCAGAAATTGTTCAATACATGTTTAAGCTGTTTCACAGTGATAGTGTAGCCACTACAACAAGAATGTCTAAGGATTTCTTTTCAGCCAGGTTAAAATCTGGGGTCACCATAAGTGAACATTTAATATACTTAAACAAAGTCAGAGCAGAATTACAACTAAGAGGAGAAATAATTTCAGATCAAACAATGAAAAATGTTATTATCAATTCATTAGACCCATCTTGGAATAATTATATATCCCATTTAGATACAATCAATTTAGGGTATTTATCCATAGAAAACCTTTCTAATAGGTTGATAGCTGAAGACAATTCGAGAAGAAATCGTTATAATAATCACATAGAGCATAAGCAATATAAGAAAGTGGCATTTCAAGAAAGGTACCATGAACCAATCAAATGCCATAATTGTGGGTCCAAAGAGCATAATAGAAGAGATTGTCCTAAATTCCTCAGAGATAAACATAGGACAGATCATAGAGATAGATATCACAACAGACAGTCATCCACTGACAGACATAGATATAGAAGTCCACCCATCTATAAGGAACATAGAGGGGGTAGAGATGATTCAAGAGATAGAAAATCTGGTTCATTGAATGGACTGAACAAACACAACAACAACAACATACATAGACCAGAAGATAACGATTGGCTCATTGACTCTGGTGCAACAAATCACACTACACACAACAAAAATATATTATCTTCGTTTGTTGAAGATAAATTTATAATCAAAGTAGCTAATCAAGAGAAGGTCCAAGTCATAGGTAGAGGAAATATAATCTTACCTGGCCTAGGAAAAATAGAGGGGGTATTGTTAATACCTGAAATACCTCATAACATACTTAGTGCAATAAAACTAAGCAGAGAATCTGGCATAAACATAGTCTTTTCAAAAGGGAATGCAGCTTTAAAGAAAAATGAAACAAGCGTAGGTACTGTCATTACAAAAGGAGGCTTACCTTACTTAATAACAAATGAAAGATGTTTACACAATATTGATTCCAACATAGAGGATGACAATGACATAAATAACGAAGAAAATAGTAATAGTGATAATGAGGAACATGAGGTAGTTCATAACAACAAAAACTCATCCAATGATAAAAGACCTAATATAGGCAAACCTATTCATGATGAATGTGCCCATATCTTACATAGAAAATTAGGACATGCTAGTTTTCCTGTAGTACAAAAAATGATTGAACATGCTGATGGTGTTAAAATAAAAAACTGTAAAAACTATCTAGAATGCTCAGTGTGTAAATCCACAAAACTCAAAACTAGCCCCAGGCCCAAAAAATCAACCAGGTCAACCAAACAAATCTTTGAATTAGTACACATGGACTTAGTTGGTCCATTGACACCATCAATCACATATAAAAAACGCTATTTTCTAACCATTGTGGATGACTATAGTCGTTATGGGTTTGTCTACACATTAAGACATAAGGATGAAACATTTCAGAAATTCAAAGAATTTTACAAACGCATAGAGACACAACACAACATTAGAATAAAACAAATTATGACAGATAGAAGATGTGAGTTCATGTCAAACGAATTCTCACGATGGCTAAAAGATAAAGGGATGTTGCATTACACATCTAGTCCTTTCTCTGCATTCCAGAACGGAGTGGTAGAGAGAAAGAACTCATCACTACAAACCATGATTAGATCCACATTAGAAGATGCTGGTTTAGGTAAACAATTCTGGTCAAAAGCTTTACAATTTTCCAATTACACCCAAAATAGGACTTGGTCCAGCATAGTGAATAAAACACCATATGAAGTAATGTACGGTAGGAAACCTAAGTTAACACACATGCATATATTTGGAGTCACTGCAGACGTACATATACCTAAACAATTAAGGCGTAAAGGTGAAAACGTATCCAGAAGACTTAAATTCATGGGATACGAAACAGGCACAAAAGGATACAGATTTATTGATAACAATAACAGATTCATAATTTCAAGAACAGCAGTATTTCATGAACAGGCCAATTGGTCCAAAATACACCTTAATGAAATATTCCCAAACACCAATTCAGACACTGAACATCAAAATGAGAATATTGAAAAGAAAAACAATAACAGCACACGCAAAAACAAAGTTAGAACATGGACGAATAGTCAACACAAAATAAAAACTGATTCAGTAACAAAAAAGGAAGCAAGGTATTTGCATGACAATGATAGTATACCAGTGAGAACAACCAGAAGTAACAGAAATCAGGTGCCTAATAAATACAAAGATTATGTAATGTGTATGAATGGAGAAATAGTAACACCAAACACTTATGAAGAAGTGCTGAAACTTCCCCCCAAAGAAAGAGAAAAGTGGGAATCAGCAATGACCAAGGAGATGAATAGCTTACAAGAATTGAATGTTTTTACACCCACACAAGCCCCAAGGGATAAGACTATTATTGATACCAGGTGGATATATAAAATTAAAAATTTGGAAGGAGGTAACACACTGTATAAAGCCAGACTAGTCGCACAAGGTTATGCTCAAAGATATCCTGAGGATTATACAGACACTTACTCTCCTACTGTAAGAACTGAGAGTGTTAAAACAGCTCTAGTTATAGCATCAGCACTTAATCTCGAGGTATTTCAATATGATATACAAACTGCATATTTACATGCCAAATTAGATAAAGATATATATGTAAGAGCTCCTCATAGTCAATATACAAACAAAAATGATATATGGCTATTAAACAAAAGTCTATACGGATTGAAACAATCTGGCAAGCGATGGTATGAATGTTTAGTCAAAGTACTTAAAACTATGAACTTTGTTGCCACTACTGCTGACAATTGTTTCTTTGTTAAGAGTGAAGGTGATTCTCCAGAATTTGTATTGATTTATGTTGATGATATTCTATATATAGGCAAAGATACAAAAAGGAGAGAAACTTTTGTAACAAAACTCAATGAACACTTTTCCTTAAAATCATTAGGGAAAGTAAACAAATATCTTGGTGTTCAAATCAGCAAAACAAAGAAGGGATTCAAACTTTCCCAAAGGGATAAAATTATAGAACTCTTAAACAAATGTAACCTAAATGATGCCAAACCATGTGATACTCCCATGCAGACTGATTTTCTAAGAAACACTGATGAGTCATCTCCAGAATTTAAAGATAACACATTGTATAGGTCTGTTATCGGCTCTCTTCTCTATATCTCTAACTGGACTAGACCTGATATTGCTTTACCCCTTAACTTATTATCCAGACATGTCAGTAAACCATTATCATACCATTGGGAAGCTGTCAAGAGGATATTAAGATACTTAAAAAATAGCTTAGACTTCTGCTTGTTATTAGAACCCAATAATACAAATGAACCCATTCTCACATGTTATGCAGATGCAGATTGGGCTGGTGATGTCACTTGTAGAAAAAGTACATCTGGCTATATATTTTTCCTTAATGGCTGCCCAGTTTACTGGTACACTGGCAAACAAGATTTGGTAGCTACATCAACTACTGAGACAGAATATGTCTGTCTGTCTAAAGCATCAAATAACCTAGTATGGTTTAATGATTTATTGTCTAATATTTGGAAAAAACCTTCATTGCCTTATATCATACATGAAGATAACAAAGCTGCCATCGAAATATCTAGATCTGATGCTATTGGACAGCGATCTAGACATATAGATATAAAATTCAAACATGTAAGGCAATTATCACAAGACGGATTTATTAAAGCTATTCATTGTGAAACATCAGAGCAAATAGCTGACATCTTGACAAAACCTTTACCTTCTAAACAACACAAATACTTAACTACCAAGCTACAAGTTTTATATTGTTCTGAATCTGAATGTAATTATTGTCATATGTCGAATCAGCATTTAGAGGGGGATTTGTCACAAGTAAATGCTTTATTCTCCATCATGTAAATAGTATCTGTACAGTATATCAAGAGTTAACTTATTTCCATTGCTTAATGTATGTATGTCTAACCACTCCCATATCTAGCTCCTCCCCTTGTATATATAAGGAGCTGTATGCCATTTTTCAGTGCTTCTATTTGTGAATATTCAGTTAATATAGAATGCCATCTGTGATTAAACAGAGTTTTATTTAAACATACTATTCTTACTTTAATTATTGAGTCTGATCCTGAAGATATTGCAACAATGCATATGTCAGTATACACGGGGAAACAATAATCTCTCCTTTGTTCATAAATTTAACTTGTATGTGGTCTGGCTGTAAGAAGAGTTTATAAGAATGCTATTTATATGCTAGAAAAGACACGTCTTTGAATTTTCTACAGCAATGTGACAGTATGATTGTGGGTACTTATTATGTGCAATTATTTACAGCAATTAGTGACTTCTCTTTATAATAGTGTGTCCCAACTTTCTCAGTGTTAGCTTTCTTGCAGGCTGTCTCCCAGGGCTATTTGCAAAACTGCCTAATTCATTGCTAAATTTTCAACTCCCCCTACATCTTTCCTCTTCCCTCTCCCCATTTTTAACCAAAACATAGATAGGAAAGGAATGGGCTGAATTAGTTTGGAGTGCTCCATGCTTTCATCTTGTTCTCTTGGACCTTTATAGCCATCCTTCTGCATAGATGTTGTGTGATACACCTCCCTCTGGATCGTCTGTCCAGCCTTTTACCTTCTCTAAAGCCTCCAAGCACACATCTTCATCCAGCTGTCTCTCTCCTTCCTCATCTGCTTTGGATTTTAGATAGAATACATTTGGCTTCCTTCTGTGAGGTAAACCCCCCTTTGACAAATCCACCCTCTTCTCTCTTCTTGGGTCAAGAATTGGGGACCACACACTCATTTTTTCCAGCACACTTACAATGATGTTTCTGTCCAGCCAAACATCCAAAAGACAGATTGCTACCAGACATAACAGCAAGGCTGTGTTTCTTCCCTTCCCGATTCATATGCTGATTGGATTCATAATTAGTTTAGTGAGGAGAACCTAGGAAGTGTGAGATAAAATACATACAAAACACACACACACACACACACACACACACACACACTTACACAAACATGCATGCACACGCTTCTCTGTCCTTCAGGAGAGGAAACCGGCTAGGACAATCTTTGGAGAAGCATTTGGGACTCTTCCATTGCTGTCTTTCTGAAACTGTTAATTTAATAATCCTGATCATAGATATTCCCTTGAAAGTTATACCATAGCTCTTTATTTCTGCTCCCCTTGCCTGTTGTGGCCCGTACATGGCCTGTGCAGCTAGTAGCTGATTCAGACAGCGAGGAGGCTGGTGTGGTGCTGCGCCAGTAGCCTGGTCAGCTGGCACTTGAGTCAGACAATGAAGAGGCTAGAAAAGATGTGGCACCAGAGGCAGGGATTCATCCAGGGCCTTCAGAACCTCCAGAAACTTCCTTAAGTGAAGAGGACAAAGAGGAGGAGCCTCTTCTCGATGCACGGGCGCGCAGAGCTGCCAAAAGGCAGGAGTGGCTCCTCAGGAGGAAGTCTTCTCGAGAGTAAGGCTTGGGGCTAATTGGCCACTCCCTTAGCCTATTTAAGGAGGAACACTGGCTGAAGCAATTTGCAGGGAACAACTCCGTTCACATACCTTCGTGTCTTGTCTTGCTTAACTTATCAGCTTCCTGCAAATTGCTTCTGTGCATTCTGCCAGCCACAGTAAGCTTTCAGTATTATTCTTTGAATTCTTGGTGGCTGTTAATGCAGTTAATTAACAGCCGTTGTTGTAAAAAACTGGTTTATTTAGTAAACTAAGGTTTGAATGGATTTTGTATGTGCTGCATTCTTTGGGGTCCATAGCTGGGGCAGAACATTGCCACTGTTTTAAGTAATACAGTGTGATGTGGTAGAGACTTATGTTTTAAAATATTAATTCCATATTTGAAATGTCTGCTTTTTCCTCTTCACACGGTCAATATTCGTCTTCTTCCTGTGCAGTTAATAGCAAAGGCTGATGCTTTTCCTTCCATCATTACCTGATTTCACAGATGGCAGAAAAAGTACAATGTTCATGATTAGTCACTGGAATTGCCATCACCCAGATGTAGTTAATGCTCCAGTCATAGATATTTGATTACCTAGAGATTAAGTGCAACCCTGGACTGAATTGAAAGTTACTTTTTTAATCTGAGCCTTCTCTGCGGTGTTAATAATGTAGCTAGCATACTTCTTGTCACCTAGAATTTATGGCAAGAACATCTCATTTCTCACTTTAACAAATGATGTAACAGTTATCATGATGTATCTCATCTAGGGTGAAGAGTGTGGTATCACTTTTCTGTTTTTTGGCATGTTCTGTTTTCTTTGGCACCACTCACTGCAGATCATTTCAGTTTCTGAGGGTGAAACAAAATACAGCAATAAAATCCATATTAGCAACAACCACAAACCTTTGGAGCAGCCTAAATTGTAATCACAGTAATGATTTATATATCTCATCTCATCCACTATCCATTACTGCAGGGCTTAATGTATTAGCAGGATCTCTGATAATGTCTTTGATGGTACCTTCTGGCAAGACAGTGTTTGTTAGCTGCACTTTGCCAAGATCCACTTCCTCAGAGGGTTCAATACTGTTTCACTAGCTTCACGTTTAGTAACGTTGCTGCAGATCCTCTAAGCCAATGTGATGTCTAAAAAAAGTTTTTTTTCAAGAAATCGGTAGTATCATGAACTTGTTTTCTGATAAGCTTTCTGAATTGGTATGTAGGAATAACCTTGGGAGGCAGGAGGGAGACTCATAGGCAGGACAATGGGCATGTAAAAGTTATTTCATCCCACAGTAGGAGGGAGGGGCATAGGAAGCACTTCAGATGGGACCCTCCTGGACAGTAAAAGGAAAAAAGAAATACTTTCAGCCCTGCAGGATTCAGTTAAGGTAACCTTACAACAGTGATAGAGCTAGGAGTAATGGATGTGCTTCTTGTCTGGACTACTTCACAGGATTATCACCATGGGAAGGCTTGGTTCTGTAGACTTTGTATTCAGTAAAAGCATATTCACAGTCATGAGAGTTATCAAAGGACTCAGATGTTTTGAAATGATGTGTGCTATTTAACGGATGCCCCTATTCAACCTACCCTATAGAAGATGTCTACTTCCTTCAGTGTTTTTTTTTTTTTAATTTGATTTATATACCGCCCTTCTCCGGAGACTCAGGGCGGTTTACAATGCGTTAAGCAATAAGTTTTGTTTTGAATGAAAGTCATCATAGCTTTGAGAGGGTTACGTATTTTGAAATATCAAGCTAGTGTCTGTCTGTATTAAAGATGGACAGATTTATTTAATTGTCACATTTTTAAACAAATCTGTTCTACTCACTTTCTGTATAGGTTTTTGCTTTAAAGAAGCCAAATTAAAATGTGAATATAAATATGTATTTTTGAGTGTATATTTGCAATTGATAAACGCTTCCTGTTTTTTAAAAAGATACTTTCGCTTAAAATATCAACTTACTTATTTGGTAATGTTTCTTGAATTTTCAAGACATGCAAAACACAAAGGATAATTGTGCTACTCAGTCTCTTAGGAGGTATTGATCAGGTTAGCTTGAACTGAAATTTTGAATGAACTTAACCTTTCAACACTAAGGATATGTATGAGTCTGAATGTGAGTGTGAAACAGTAGTATTTTGGGAAGGAGGCATTTTTAAATTATTAAAGCAATATATAAGGGTTGCACAAACAAAAATATTTTACAAATCGAAATTGATACATTTTAACATCTTACAAAACAAAGATACATGCACACATATGTACACCACTTAAATTTTCCAGAGTCAGCATATAGCAAGAGATTTGACAAAAGACTGATCAAGAGTAATGGGCTAAAGTCAGAACCATCTTTGAAGTGCTGGGTTTGGGTTAGGGTTAGATTAACTAATACCATCTTTTGCCTTTATTTTCTTCATAAGTAAGTTTTGTATTTCAAGTGAATCTAGTCCATATAGTATTGCCACTAGAGTACTAATCATTCTCTTTTGATGATGTAGAGAATATCAAATAATTTTGTAGAAATTGGGAGAATCTCATCAGATGAACATAAATGCATCTGTGGGTACAGTCTGATTTATATCCACTGTTTCAAAACTGTATTATACTAACCTTAGTAAAATGCAGAGAAAACATGGGCTTATTTACTTATCTTACTGCACTTGATGTATAACCCATTGGAATAAATCAAAGTAAGTCTTGGAGTAAGTCAAAAAAAGTAATACTAGATAGCATGGATGTATGATCTTTTCTTTTATGCACACTGAGAGCACTTGGCCAATAAAAAAATTCTATTCTATTCTATTCTATTCTATTCTATTCTATTCTATTCTATTCTATTCTATTCTATTCTATTCTTCCTACATCATATTGCTGTTAAAAAAAGATTTTGCCCTCCATCTTGTCATTTTCTGGCTGTAGTGATAAAATAGAATGGAATAATAAGGAAATCATAACAAGCTGTTCAAGGAAAAACAACATATACTATAAATCTAATTTTTTTAAAAATAGACTTTTTTCTTTATTGTTGAAGGCTAATTACTATTGGGTTTGCCTTAGAACACATGTCATTATTAGAACTATCACAGTATTTCACTAAATGAAATATAATATTAAAAGTTAAATATATTATATCACATAGTCTAATTGCATTATTTCCATTTAGGTGTATTACTAAACTGTGGCTGATATCCAGGCTGAGCCTGAGGGAAGGGCCAAATATGTCATCAATCTTGAGTCCCCATGCATCTACAAGAGATTTAAGTTCAGTCCACCTTGAATTCCATTGACTCTTATCTACCACCAATTTGCTTTGACTGATAGTAGTTCAGATTCTTGTAGAGAGTTTAAGCTTACAATAAACCTTTATATTCATTTGAATTGCCTGGATTTCCCAATTTCTCATGCTTCACATAAACTGTATCATAAGTGTATCATTTAAAAACCATATAATGAGAATAATCTGAGTATGAAAACTTATCTAAACTCTCAATGTTCTTTTGCAGTTAATTTTCCTAGAAAGTGTAATCCAATGGAAGCATAATCAAATAAAACATACAAAGCATAACTACTATATATGTCCCTATATACCCTTGAAATATATTCTGGAAATGTTGAGGATATGTTACATTACAGAATTTATAGAACAAAGAGAGGTTGAAAAAGTTATACAAGCAGAAATCTATTCACACTATTTTTGATGACTACTTTTAGCTTTTCCCAAGTACATGCTTAATTATTTAGTATAAAATATAGTATATAACAGTAATTACAAAGAGTAAATATCTTTCCTACATATTTTATTGATTGTGTATCTGTAAATAAATGACTACTTATGCAATTATATAACGTTCTCATCCTGAAATACTTGCAATTCAGAACAATGATATGATAAATATAAAAATGTTTCCTGAATATCAGCATGTAAGGCCTTGAACATTGGAACCACTTATGTGTCATGATGAATTCTCCTGAAGAAAGCATAGTGTAACAATAATCACAATTTTTAATTATACCATATTCATTTTTATTATTGATAGACCAAGGCCCTAAGACCCTACCTCAAATTGTTTAGTATATTCTGTTTACATGTTAAGATGGATGGTTTCATGTACTCAGTACTCAATATATTTTGCCTGCTGACACACATAACCCCTGATACATCAGTGGTGGGTTCCTCCCGGTTCGGTCCTGTTCGGCCAAGCCGGTAGCGGTGACGATATGACGTCACCGAACCGGTTCTCCCCCCCGCCCTCCCCTCCACCCCCACACCCACGTTATTCTTACCTTTTATTTGGTCCCACCCCCAATCTATTGCTGCCTCCTGAGTCCCAGCTGATGACTAGAGGGAAAAAAACTGTTTAAACTCTTGTTGAGGGGCTTCAAAGGGCCATTGATCAGTGTTAAAAGCAAACAAATGAGTTGGGTCATAAGTGCGAGGACTGGCCGTAAGTGCGAGGACTGGTCATAAATGCGAGGACCTTCCAGAAATGACTCTGACCAGCTAGCCACGCCTACCTAGTCACATGACCTCCAAGCCACACCCACAAAATAAGCCACGCCCACAGAACCGGTAGTAAAAAAAAATTGAACCCACCCCTGTGATACATGTATCATGGCACAAGTCGAACACAGAATAGAAAATGGAACTTAGATATGGGAAAGGGTGAACTGGTGGTTTGAATACTGTTTTTTTAAAAAAACAATGAATGCATGTATATAGCAAATGTCAAAGTTTCTGATTCTCCCTTTTGCAAGTTAATATTGTTGGTTAACATATTTAATTCCCCATAATCTTCTCAAAACTATTATGTTAAGATGTTACTAAAAGAGACATTTTGGGAAAACAATGCTGACAGTTTTCATGATTAGAACATATAACAATTTTATTTAGGAAATGGCTTAATACTCAAAGGTAAACTCTGTGCAGGATTTCTTTTCGTGTAGTCAAAAATGATGTTGTCTTTTCTATTTAATTTCCATATTCTTCAAAATCCTCTTATAAGATTAAAAAGGATTAATGTTATAAAACAGACACTATTGAGGCTCCTCGTACATTACTATCATATTAGGGTATCTCACAACAAAAATATTTGGATTTTTTTTTTTTTTTAGTTTTTCAGCTATTTGAAAATATAAAAATACTTTTGCAGGTCTTATGCAAGATAGAAAAGGATTTTTATTAAACTAAAGTTATCTGAACAATTAATTTTAATATTGAAATCAATATTGAATATCAAATCTAATACATACATCCAACTGATATTAGGATGAACATCAGGATGTATCTTATATATTCAAACACATTTAACATTGACATGTGGTAGCCCAAAGATATCCCCTGAAAGTCTTAAAGTCTTAAAATTATTTCTGTCAATTATTTTGTCAGCTTCACACTGATTATTTAACAATGTTGTTATTTTTCCCCCCCTTGGGCGCATCGTTGCTTGGATAATACATAAAATGCGAATTCTTCTGCATGCTAATTGTCTGAAAATATAACTAACCACATCTCTTGTCAGCTAGACCTTAATTGCTCTTCACCGATAAATAGTAAACAAAATAAAGGGTAATATTTGAAAGTTATCAGCGTCTAATTCAGAATCGACTGACGTGCAAAGATATTTAGAAGGTATTCGGTATTTTCATGAATATGTTGAGATTCATGAAACTTCCATATTCTGAGAGGTGAGGACAGTGGACTTGTGATAATTTGTGATATTTAAAGGTCAAATCACAGATTGGTTCATGTTAGGAAGCATGACAGTTTATAACTAATGTTGACTAAGCTGAAAAAAGCTGAAAAGTGTTGTTCTAGGTTAAGAAATGAGGACAAGAATCTACAATTCCAAAGCCAGGTTAGAATGGGAGTTGGGGAAAAAAATAATACCTCAGTAGCAAGCCACTTTCACAGTGGTGCAAAGAGAAGTGCACAAATACCTCCATATAGGCAACAGGAGTCAAATTCACTTGAGAATCTTCACTTACCTTATTTATTTAAAAAGCAGAATTAGAAAACAGAAAAAATGGAATAATAATGACAATGTCTTTGAAAGCTATTTTAAAAATAATGTAATATATTCCTAGTCAACTGGCCCCCGAGTTATGAAGAGCTGTGCGCTTAAAACGACTAGTGAAACTGCTAAAATTGAAATGAATGTGTTTTATCTATAGATTCTGAGTGCGATAATATATGAAATATTGAGAGCAATAATAATGACTTGCAGAATCATAAACCTATTTTTATCTGAAATTGTAAGAATTCAAATGTCTTATTCTTTTGGTGCTGGGAGATGAGGAATCTACAGTAAGAGTGGTACTCTGTTTTCCCCAAAATAAGACATCCCCTGATAATAAGCCCAATTGGGCTTTTGAGTGCGTGGCAATAAGGCCAAGCGCTTATTTCAGGGTTCAAAAACATATAAGACAGGGTCTTATTTTTGGGGAAACACGGTATCAGAGAACATTATTTAATCCTATCTATATCTCAATAGAAGCTCAGAACGTAATCAGATTTACTCCCAGGTAAATGCACTAGACCTGTGATGGCAAACCTATGGCACGGGTGCCGCAGGTGACACATGGAGCCATATCTGTGGGTGGCTACCTCAGTCCAGCACGCATGTGAGCGCTGGCCAACTGATTTTCGGGCCTTCCGGGCCCACCGGAAGATGGGAAAGGGGCTGTTTCTGGGCCTCTGGAGAGCCTCCGGGGGAATGGGGAAGGCTGTTTTCACCCTCCCCAGGCTCCTAGAAAGGCTCTGGAGCCTGGGGAAGGCAAAAAAATGGGTCTACTGGGCCCACCGGGCCATTGCGTGCCAAAAGCAGGGGGAGAATGGGGGGGTCACTCGTGCATGCATAGAAGGACAGGGCGCATTGAATTATCGGTGTGGGCATGCACACGTGCAATCCCCCACAACTACCCCCGCTTTTGGCACACGACGGCAAAAAGGTTAGCCATCACTGCACTAGACAATCAATGAATGAATTAGTAAAGCAAAATATGAAGAGTCTTTCCTTTCCAACTTTGTCTGCCCATTTTTCAATGAAACAACAATTTCTCATTACTGCTGAGAATCAGGCTACCTGTGGAAATACTGTTTCTATGTAATATCTTTTATATGATAGTTCATATCATATGGTGATGGTACAGTGGTTTAATGCACCCTGTTATTAACACAGCTGCCTACAATTTCTGTTGGTTCGAATCTCTCCAAGGCTCAAGGTTGACTCAGCCTTCCATCCTTTTTAAGGTAGGTGAAATGAGGACCCAATTTGTGGGGGCAATAAGCTGACTTTGTATAAAATATACAAAAGAATGAAGGCTATTGCTTAACGCATTGTAAGCCGCCCTGAGTCTCCGGAGAAGGGCGGCATATAAATCAAATTTAATATATATATATATTATATATATATATATATATAATCTTGATGATCATAAGGATCTATTGTTCATAAACTTATAACTGCTTATTATTGTTACAATAATTGATAAAAACAGCTATTATTATTGGTTTTTTAAGCATCTATTGCCAATGCAGCCCTTGGAACAGCATCTGTCCTGATATCCAGTTGGCCCTGGCCCTGCTTACCTTTCGAAAGTTATCAAAGACACATCTATGGAGATGTTTGTTTTTCCTAAAAGACATTTCTCTTCTCGAACAAGAAACCCCTGAATTGAACTGAAGAAGCTTCTTGGATGAGAAAAGAAACATCTTCAAGGAAAAAAGAAATCCAGTTGCCTTTTGAAAAAGCATCTTCGGGACAACCATGACCAGGATGACTGAAAATCTACACAGGTTTGGGTATCAAAGACTTGTTTTTTCCCTCAACTTTGAGAAGAAAAAGACTAAGTGGCTTGGGTTTTAGGCCCTTCCAAATCTGGGACTTTGCTATCTTTGGTACTGGATGGGTTTGCAACCCAGAGGTGGGTTTCAGCAGGTTCTGACCAGTTCTAGAGAACCAGTGGCGGAAATTTTGAGTAGTTCGGAGAATTGGTAAATACCACCTCTGACTGGCCCTGCCCCCAATCTATTCTCTGCCTCCCAAGTCCCAGCTGACTGGGAGGAAATGGAGATTTTACAGTATCCTTCCCTGCCATGTCCACCAAGCCACACCCACAAAGCCATGCCACACCTACCAAGCCACACCCACAGAACCGGTAGTAAAAAAAAATTGAAACCCACCACTGGTTTCCCCACCTGTCATCTATGTGCTCCATACGGTTGTTTTAGATGTTTTTCTACTTTGTTTTATAGTGTGTGTGTTTTTAATTGATTTGCTACTATTTGTTGGCGATCTGACAGGTACTCAGCAATTATGTGAAATGAATTAAATAAATTGGTTGATAAGAAATTATGAAAAGATCTTATCAGAGAAGATAGTTCAAAAAGAATATAGTTACATAGTTCATAGCATTGACAAGAAATTTAAATGAGAGTAAGCGATCATCATTAAGAAGTATCTGACCTATGAAGTTCTTTAGATTATATTGAACTGCATGTACAGAATCTTGTTTGTGTACAATACACTTAGAATTAAGTATTAGTCAAATATCAATGCTTAAACAGTCGGTTATGAATGCTGCTGAAAACAGAAGTGCATTTCATGTTTCTCTTATATCTTTATAAGAACTCTGAAACTCAAATAACAGTTCTTCCATTTTCTCTTACATAAAGCAAGGGCTTTTGCATGTTTGTGTATGCATGTGTGTTTGTTGTAAATCAATGCCAGGGATGACTTTTTTTAAAAAAATATCATTCTGTTCTTCTGTTTGTGATAGAGCCATTTTGCTTGCAGACCATTATTCAAATCAGCCTGATCAGTGATACCGCAGATTGTTTTCAACTCCTTCCAGTCACGAAAGGATGAATCACACAAATCCACAAGCATTTGAGTAAGCTGCTAATGCACTGTGGAAGTATATACCACCTACACTCTATCGTTCATTCTATTGATTTAAATTGAATTTGTCTAATTGATGGGAACACAACAGCTGCTGCTGAGAATCAAAAGCAGGAGGATTAAATGAGTTTAACATCATATTAGTTGGTTAAGCATTATTTTTAATTGCCTAATGTTTCTGACTTTTCAGCTCATTGTTATTTGCAGGTAGGGAATTATTGCTTTCCTTCTCTCTTCTTTCAAAATACAATGCAGGCTTGCTATGGAGACAATTGTCTCATTCTACCTTTAATAGTTTCAATCTCCTTTGGCAGAGGAGCGGACTGCCCTGAGTTGAACCCAAAGTCAGATTAGTTGGACTGTGTATGTTGGGTTCTTTAAGGCCGTTGATTGCAAGGGATCTTCCTTATTCCTGTGGACTTACATCTGTAGTGAGACCTTTGCTGGACATTCTTCAGAGGAAGCTTGCCAAGACTAAGTTTGCCACTGCTTTGTCATCTGCAAGCAATGACCTGGTTGATTTTCAGATTGGTAGCATTAGAGATAAGGTACTAGATATCATTGTTGGAGGTGTTTGTGGCAGTGGTGGTGACTTATTCATTAGATCTATGCCCCTCTGGTTAGCTAAGGCTTTTGTGGCATAACCTGTGGTTGGGTTCTTTCAGCAGTAAGGTGAAATCTTTAAGATATTCTGCTATTTCTTCATCTTTTCTGGACACGTTGTTTTGCGCCCTTTCAAGAAACCATACAAGATCCCACCATACTGGACAATTTTTTTGTCCAGTATTTAATAGCCTTGGTAGCCAAGGAACCAAGAATGACATATTGTTGCTCACCTGTAAATAAAAATTTTAACAGACTAAAGCACTTATCTGCATAATTACTAGACAACTCATGTCTAGTATTAGTAGTAGTAGTAGTGTGGGTGAGGAGTTTTCCTTAGTCTTCTTTCTGCATTTTAAAGATTCCAAGCTTTTTTATTTCTTTGCTTCTTGAGAAACAGCCCTTCCCTCCTGTGACTCTGGACTACATTCCACCACAATATCTAACTTATCTTTTTTTAGATTCTGGGAAAAAATTGGTAATGTAGCAGTTCAGTGTACCCTGGATAAAGGAGATTATGTGCAGCCTTTTCAATTGGGTTCAGGCCCAGGTATGGGACAAAATTGATTCTACTTTTGAATGATCTCTAGTGGGAGTGGGATAAGCTAATGCATCGATTTTGTCTCTACTTGACTTTCAGGTGCACTTGATACTATCAAAATGGTATCCATCTGAACTGGCTTCATGGAGTAGAAGACATTATATTGGTTGGTTATCTTCCTTCCTATGGGGCCAATACCAGTTGGTGTTAATCAGAAATGATAAGTCCAAAAGGTTCAGTACTTTCTCCACTCTTTTTTGAACATTTACATAAAGCCGTTGGATGAAATTATCTGTCACCGACAGGTGAGGTATTATTAGTATGCTGATGATACTCAATTATACATTTTTGGCTTAGCAAACTAAGAAATACTATTGATATCTTATATCAGTGTGGAAGCTATGGGGAACAACAGGCTTTAATACAGCTCTGGCAAGACTGAGTGGGTTACATTTTAGGCCCTTCCAGGTCTTTGGTACTGGATGGGATTGCACTGCCCCAAAGAGACTTGGTGATAATCTGGAAGTTATTCTGAATTTATGACTCCTGTCAAGAAGGCTCTGAGGCCTTCACATACTGGTTGCACTCATTCCTAGATGGAGAGAGTCTACTAACAGTTATTCATATCCTGATCATTTCTTAAATAAACTATTGAAGTGAGTTCTACATGTGGCTGCCCTTGAAGAACATCCAAAAATTTCAAATGAAATTACTGCAGTAAAGCAGTTATGTGTGCCCTTAGTTATGTGCATTGGTCACTAGTTTGCTTTCAGGTTCATTTCAAAATACTGGTTTTGACCTTTAAAACCCTACACAGCATAAACAGGTTACATGAGGGACCACCTCTCCCTGGTTACATCTATCTGTCCCATTAGATCTGTCAGGAAGGTCCCATCTGTTAAGGAGTTCCATCTGATGGGACCTAGGAGATGAGCCTTTTCCGTCATGGTATCCACCATCAGGAAGAAGGGTGAGATTAGTCCCAATTTATGGACCTTCAGGAAACCTTTTAAAACAGCAGGAATGAGGATCCTGTAAAAATAAGGAACTGAAAAATGGCTCTATTGCATTCTCCTATAGTTCTATTTATATTTATGTTGATATATTTTATTGGTTATTGAAGACTTGTTTAATTATTTTGTTTCAATGTACAACTCCTAGAGTCACATTTGTGACATGAGTGGCTATATAAATCTGATAAACATTGATACTCAATATTTTTGCTTGAATTTGTTAGTAGAAAATAGAATGTGTGCACATATGTTTCCTCATAAAAAGCTATGCAAGTTTTGTCTACATAATGATCCTATTGATTGCTATTATTTAAGTTAACAATCTTAATTGATTACATTTAAATTCAGTTTCCTTAATTAGAGTGATTGGAGCCCTTCAGGGAAAGAATAGATGATTTGATAAGATTCCACAAACAATCATATTTGGCTACATAATGACATCAGTGAAATGTACTAAATTCAGCAGAAGATAATGCTTTCTCGATAGCTGATTATAGCTAATTATAAATTGTGATATCATTTGCTACAGTCAAATAAAAATATGATAAGCAGTGTTGAGAAATTGGTGGCATATTCTAGAAAATTGTGTCAGTTCTTCAATGATCCAGAAAAGAATCTCTCCAAAAATGAATGTTTTGAATCAACTGGATGACATTTTGAAGCACCCATAAAGCTTGTTTCATTATTGGGTGTGTTGAAAACTCCCTTGTAGACACAGAGGTCAGGAATTGACTTGTGAATAATAGAAAACAAACACTGGACTCTCCAAAGATGTAGAAAACCTGATGTAATTTATTCTTACCAAACTCTTAAGCATTCAGGGTCAGAAGTTGAAAACAAAAAAAAGATTCTTTGGAGTTCAACAGTCCAAACCAATAACTCAAACATAATTTCATTAAAACAAAATCAAACTAAGAAAGAAAATAGGTTAGGTTGCAGCAAATTGAAGCTAGTTATCCTCCTTTTGTACAAATAGACTCAATAGGCATCTGTTGGCATAAAGGCAATTGCCCTCTTGGAAGTCTCTGAACCCTTTTCTTCTAATAAAGATTTCCAGTATGAGGAACCTGCTCTATTCTGTGTCTGAAAAAATGAGCTGGGTTCCCACTGGACAGCATAGAAGAATGGGAGAATTTATTATAGAGGCCTGGACAAGGGTAATTCCAAGCTCTTCCTCTATAATAGGAGTGTGAAACTTGGGTCATCAAGGAAGCATCACATGATATAACAGGACTTTCCCCCCCTTTGCTAAACCAACCATGGGCATAACCAACATGTGACGCATCCGGCTCATGGGCCAGGAGTTTGGCAGCCTTGCCCTATAAGCTTTTCTTTGTCCTCATCTTGTGATAGCTGCTATCTCCCTCCATCTTTTTCTCCAACCTCCACACCTGCCCTTTTGCCAAAGCTGCCTTTAAACTTACCCAACTCTGAGTCTGCAGGCACTTACAGTCTGGAACTTTTAAAATATGTGGACTTCAACTCCCAGAAGATCCCAATAAGCACCCCAACTAGGGAATTCCCACTGGTGAATGTTATTTTGGGCTTATGCTACATTTTTGAATGTTTCTTCTGTCAACATTTTGTCATTAGTTTTCAGAAACCATTTAAGGATGTCCTTGCAAGCCAAATAAAAAGAAGTTCAGAAGATATATGTATTTTGGGGGCCTGATGTTTTTCAACTTCATGTTGCCCCAACTCCAGATGGAGAGTAGAAGAGAGATGACTCCTTCCCCTGCCCACTAAACTTCCCTTTTCTCTTGAAAACTTGCTGTTCGGGACTCTCTGGCACAGTCTATGTCTACATTTGAAATTTGTGAAATGCACCCACAAAAATATCCTACAGAGTTTATATTGAGTCAGCTTCCATAAGTAACAATCATGAAATATATGAATAACTCAAAGGAAATAATATACCACATTGTACATATTTTAAGGTTTCAATTCTTGAGTTGGATTCTATTATTTAGACACATATATTAGTGCATGCCTCCTAATGTCTACCCAGAAGAAAATTCACCCAAGTTCAATAGGATTTGCTCCCAGGTATATAGAGATTTGCATCTTAAATAGGTTAAATTATTACTTTTATAGCAATAATGGGGAATATTTTTCATGTCAAAAATAATTACAGTACTTCCTACAGAGTTTACATAATGAGGAAGTTAATTAACAGAACAAATATTAACTTGCAGAGAATAGCCAGTGGCTCTGAAGTATGAGAGCCAAATGCGTAGCCGAATTCTCTGATGTATATATCTGTGTATGGGTAAATGACAAAGGATTGGAATGGGGAGATGATTTCCCCCATTCCCTAAAGCATACAATAGCAGTATACATTTTAGAGACAGTCTGAAAGTGCCCATAAAGCACAGAAACATCAGCAAATCTAGCACTACATAAACATTGGGCAACATTTGAGAAGCTGCGCACCCATTGTTTGAGCAGCATATGCTGAAAATGCCCCTTTCAGGAGAGAACAGAAAATACAAATGTCAAATTCCCAGAGGTCTAGGGACAAGTAAAGGATGACATCATCTATTCCTCCCCTCCATAAATTGTTGGTGGCCTCTACTCATAAGGGACCGACCTGGCAGGAGAGATATGCCCTAAGAATGAGTGCCAGAGACCTCAGTCCTTGGAAAGCTCCTAAACTATGGAAGATTGTCAGCCGAAATGCTACAAATGTAAGTGAAAATGATTTATGTCCCATATGTCACAGATATATGGTGTATTACTACATTAAATCAGCTTGAGACTCCTTACCTCTCACTCCTTTTCATTACCAATTCAAGAGAATGTTTTCTTGCTTGAATTTAAAGTTGTACAACTTTTTGGTTTTGTTTTAACTATAAAGTCGAAAACATACTTGCAGCTGTTTTTAGTCTTACATTACTACACTACTATTTTAAAAAAGCCAAGGTAGAATATCAGTGCCTAAATACATTTATTTCTCACTATTCAGTGGTATTGTATTTCTGTTGTAGCTGATTGCTTTCTTCATCTGTCTCTGTCTCCTTCCGTCCTCCCTCCTCTCTCTTGGGATTCAAATAATTTAACAACTGGTTCGCCCAAGGTCAGATTGGCTGTCGTGGGAGGAGTGTCCCATCTCCATCCTCCAGTTCTGCTGCATATGCAGGATGAGCCTCCTGCAATGGCCAAACTTATCCTGGGCGAACTGGTTGTTAAATACCCCCCACTCCAATGACATGCTATCAAAGTGAATCCTGGGCACTACACTGCAATGGAGAAACGGGCAACAGAGCAGCCGGCACGAGGGAAGGAGGAGGAGCAGGAAGAAGAAAGAGGGAAAGCAGCCTCTTCTTCCTTCACAGTGGCTGCTCTATTGCCCATTTCTTCATTGCAGTGCAGCACCCAGGATCCACTTTGCTAGCATGTGTGTGTGTGTGTGTGTGTGTGTGTGTGTGTGTGTAATTTAACAACCGGTTCGCCTGAAGCAGTGTGAACTGGCTGAATCCCACCACTGTATCTATTTATTTTATTTATTTATTTATTTATTTTATTTATTAAATTTTTATACCGCCCCCTCTCCCGAAGGACTTGGGGCGGTGAAACAGCCAAAATTAAAAACACACAATACAAATATTAAAATACATTAAAACAAAATTAAATTATCTTTGGCTTCTCCAATTTAAAACCCTTTGCCCATAAAATTCCCCAATTAAAAGATTTTTAACTCAGCCCGGCTTGCTGAAATAAAAAAGTCTTCAGGGCCCGGCGGAAGGTATGGAGGTCTGGGATCAGTCGTATCCCTGGGGGTAGCTCATTCCAGAGGGCGGGTGCCCCCACAGAGAAGGCTCTTACCTGGGGGGTCACCAGCTGACATTGCCTGACAGATGGCACCCTGAGGAGGCCCTCTCTGTGGGAGTGTGTTGGTCAGTGGGAGGTTATCGGAGGCAGAAGGTGGTCTCGTAAGTAACCAGGTCCTAAGCCATGGAGCGTTTTGAAGATGAGAACCAACACCTTGAAGCACACTCAGAAGACCACTGGAAGCCAATGCAGCTCGTGCAGGAGAGGTGTCACGTGGGAGCGCCATGTCGCCCCCATAAGTACCCACGTGGCTGCATTCTGCACCAGTTGGAGCTTCCGAGTGCTCCTCAAGGGGAGCCCCATGTAGAGAGCATTGCAGTAGTCCAGGCGAGAAGTAACGAGGGCATGAGTGACCGTGCATACGGAGTCCCGATCCAGAAAGGGGCGCAACTGGCGTATCAGGCGAACCTGATAGAAAGCCCCCCTGGCCACGGCCGTCATATGCTCTTCTAAAGACAGCCGTGCATCCAGGAGGACACCCAAGTTACGCGCCCTCTCCGTGGGGGCCAATGTCTCACCCCAATAGTCAGCGATGGCACCAGCTGACTATATCGGGATGCCGGTAGCCACAGCCACTCAGTGTTGGAGGGGTTGAGTCGGAGCCTGTTCCTCCCCATCCAGACCCGCACGGCCTCCAGGCACTGGGACATCACTTCAAGGCCATCGTTGGGGTGGTCTGGGGTGGAGATGTCCAGCTGGGTGTCATCAGCGTACAGATGGCACTGTACCCCAAAACCACGGATGATCTCGCCCAGCGGCTTCACATAAATGTTGAACAGGAGAGGCGAGAGGACCGACCCTTGTGGCACCCCACAAGCCAAGTGCCTTGAGGTCAACCTCTGCCCTCCAGCCAACACAGACTGCGACCAGTCGGAGAGATAGGAGGAGAACCACCGGAAGACAGTGCCTCCCACTCGCAACCTCTCCAACTGGCGTAGCATGATACCATGGTCGATGGTATCAAAAGCCGCTGAGAGGTCTAATAGGACCAGAACAGAGGAGCAACCTCTGTCCGAGCCCTCCAGAGAGCCAATGCAACCAATGCCATTTCCGTGCTGTACCCGGGCCTGAAGCTGGACTGGAATGGATCTAGATAGACGGTTTCATCCAGGTACTGCAGGAGCTGTCGCACATCTATCTATCTATCTATCTATCTATCTATCTATCTATCTATCTATCTATCTATCCAGTCTGTATCTATCTATCTATCCACACACACACACATATGTAGAATATATTTGAAGTACGTTCAACACTTAGAATAAAAAGGACTGCCTTACTGTCTGATATATGCAGTCTCTTTTCTACCCTTGCATTATTCTCATAGAATTTCTTATGGAAAAGCTATAATACTGGAAAACTAAAAAAGAAAAAGAAAAGAAAAGAAATTTTGCTGCACCTGCTAGACGGTTGGATAATGAGACCTATTAGCTCAGTATCTTTATGCTCCTATGGAAGGCAGCAAAAGTGCCCAAAACTGCATTCCTGATATGCCACATTACCTCCATGAGTCCAAACTTATAGTTGAGACAAAGTGTAGGTCACTTCACACAGGCCTAATGTTTTCCCTTGATATTTCATGGATTCTGATGGTAGCATTTTTACCTAAACAGAGAGGAGAAAAAAAAAAAAACACAAGGGAAGGATCAATGAAACACACAGATTTGCATACATTTTGCATACATTTATGGGAGTTTCCAAAGATTTGTAGACAAACAGGGAAATATTTCTTCTTCCTTTTCTTCCCAAGGTAGAAATCAAGAATAAATCACCAAATGGGCTAAAGAAAAATGACTGCAGTGAGTATAAAAAATAATGATTTCTTAGAAGCTGCTGAAAGCTTCTAGAATGAACACTTATATTACAAAATACCCTCAGCTTCACTTGTTCCTGGTGGAAGACATTCTCTATTGTTAGGACTTTGCTGCTATAAATAACTGGCATGCTATGTACTAAAACTGAAGAGAAAAGCACATTTTCCTATGATGCGGTTTTGAAGAATCCTGATGATGGTGCCATTAAAATTTGAATAAAATCCTGAGTTCTTTGGCATCAATCTATGTCATGTGCAAAGTTATCTTGGCGATTGCATGAATCCAAAACTGAAGGAGCATCTCTAACATATACCTCTGAACTGCAGGGAATAGAAACTGGTTCAATAATTATAATCAGCAGCAGTTGGCTACTCGTGTTCTCCCAATAATTTTTGTTTATGTTATAATCTAATGGAACTTGGCTATACCATGCCACCTTTGCAGAATAGATGCCACAAATTGTGTTACAGAAATTAGTTACACATTTAACCATATGATAACAGTTTTCAGGTCTAGCTAACTGTACATTTTTTGCTTGCATATTCCGTGCTAATTTGCTGCTTTTTCTATAACCCTAAAATCAAAGTATAAGAAAATGCAAACCAGCCAAAAGCTGCCTAATATATAGAGTAGATTATACTTGAGAGTATATTGCATATCTTCTTATTGTTTTGGTGCTGTTGCCCAAGTCTCATATTTGGTTTAACCCTAAAGTATATTATTAAATAATACTGCAATATTGCATTTTCTATTTCTATATCCAATCAGAAATGATTCAGAAAACAATGGCAGATGATAGATAGATAGATAGATAGATAGATAGATAGATAGATGATAGATAGATAGACAGACAGACAGATAGATAGATAGATAGATAGATGGGTGGATGATAGAGATTTGTTTTCTTCTCTGAGTCCACTTACAACATTCTTTTCTTCTGGCCAGTATTCTGAGACCATTGCATGGTTATTTAGTGGAAAAAGAAAAACAAGGAAGGAAGGCATGATAGAAAATTATACATTCATGAACAATGTAAAGAAAATATTTTCTCCTCCCCTGAAATTAGTAAAATACAGGGATTAATCAGCAAGACTGATGGACTTTAGACTAAAAAAAGCAAAACATTTAGATCAATGAAATCAGTGGAGGTTGACTTCTTCACCTGAGGTCTTAGGTCTAATTGTAACTGTTCTGTCCTCACTACACATTAGTCTGTGTGCAGCTCAACATGCAGCTAAACCCACCTATCCTCCAATAAAACAGACTGTGTGCATAGATCTGAATGCTTTATTGAAAGAACAGGATATGGTGAAACTGGGGAAAATAGGGATACATACAATGAGAGCCAAATACGAGATTGACAATATTGACAATATTGTTTATGCTGAACATAACAATTAATAAATACAAGCAATTTAAATCTCACCAGCGATGCTCTGTGTGTGGGATGTGGGTTTTTCCTTGGATGACCATGTGGCACAGATTAAGGTGGATACTTCTTTGTGCTTCTGCCTTCTCCAATGCTAAAGGAAATGGAGTCTGGCTTCCCAGCATGCATTCGGTTTGAGAGTGCGGGCTGATGGATAATGAGGTGGGGTCAGCTTCAAACAATATACTTGGTATTTGTCTCTCCAGCCACTAGATGGGGCTAGAGAGCAACAACAGTATATAAAAGTTATATGCTGGGGCATGACAGTAACTCTTCTCTGTGTCACAAACTAACCCAATGACTATTGTATGTGTGTACTTCAGGGGTGAAATGCTCCCAGTTCGGATCGGATCACCCGATCCGGTAGCAGTGGAGGCGGGTGGTTCGGAGAACCGGTAGCAAAAATCCTTGTCCCCCCTCCCATGCCCAGCTGAGCCACACAATCATCAAAGGCTTCTTTAAAAACTTTTAAAAGCATTTTTTCTACAACCTCTTCAGCCGAAAAAAGTACTTTTACTTTTTTTTAAAAGTAAAAAAAAAAAAGCCTCTGATGATCGCGTGGTTCAGCTGGGATCGTTAAAGGCTTTTAAAAGAAAAAACCCTTTTTTTCTTTTAAATGCCTCTGACGATCCCAGCTGAGTTGCCTGATTGGCAGAGGCTCTGCCAATCAGGCAACTCAGCTGGGATCGTCAGAGCCTTTTGAAAGCAGTTTTTTACAATCTCTTCGCCGAAGAGATTGTAGAAAAAATGGTTTTAAAAGTAAAAAAAAAAAAAAATTGGCCACGCCCACCCAGTCACATTACCCCCCCCATCAAGCCACGCCCACAGAACCAGTAGTAACAAATTTTAGATTTCACCACTGGTGCACTTCTGTACATGCATCCATACATGTACAGTACTTTCATATTTCATATGTATAAAAATAATATTTAATTTTTGAAAACTGTCAAGGTCAAAGCTTGATTTAAAAAATGGTAGGCATAAATAACAAATAAATGAATATTGCTATATTCTTGCCATGAGACATACTGTAAATATGGCTTCCAGTGGGACATCATCAATTTTTGGAATTATTATGACTATGTTTTAGGAAACCCTTTGATATGTCTTTCAATTTCTGTGACATAAATCAGTTCTTCATTACATGGTTTTCTTTTATCTAAGCCACTGTGAAATAACCTAAGTAGATGAATTCTTTCTTTATTACAACAGGGGTCTTACCCTTCTAGGATAGAGCTGTGGCCTATAGAAACAAGAACTTAGTAAGACTATAATCAGTCAGGGACTATTAATCTTTACTAAGCCTTAAACAGAAACTTCAAAGAGACTCCAGACTGAAACTTTTATAGTAAATGGGTGGTTTTATCACAATTTTAACCATGCTGATGCCATGCTGTATTGGTGGCTAAATTTGCTGTTTCTAGAATTATTTTTATATGCATTAATGTCTCAGAATAGGCATTCTTAGAAATAAATATGACAAGCTGGAACTATATTTGAAGAAGGAAAACAAATATTCTAGAAAGCTTCCCAGGGTGGAAGTGTATAAAGGATTGGAAAGAGACTGATTGTGATTTTTTACTTTAGATAGTTTGGTGTTTCTGGATTTACCACAACCATCATGGCTACTCTTTTGTAAGGGACATTTTTATAATGCCTACAATATGCCATTTAGGCCTGTTCCACTACCAGCCTTTGTAATATTTCCTTTGTGATCTGAGAAAGTGAGAATTTGAAAATCCTCACTAACTTAAAAAAAAAGCAAATTAATTATTTTCGTAACTTATATTTCTCTTTCTTCTCTTCACATACATTTGACATTTCAATGATTACATCATGGGACTTGAGAATTCCTTTAGGTGACAAAAGTCAGTAATATATACATGCAAAAATTCCTTTTGTTTGATAATTTTCCTGAAGACTGGAAGGATGTATAAATATAAAGGAGACAACAGGAATCCAGAAGGACATTTTTAAGATCTTTATGAATATCTGAAAGGGCATTGGGATCTCTGGTTAAACAGGGCAATCAGTTGTTATGAATTTTTATTTCACTTTACATTCAATAGGATGACATATGACATTCTCTCTTATCAATAAAACTCACTTAAAGAAACATGAGGCTTCCAATATGAGTAAGTAAACATCTTGTGGAATTTCAACAGCAGATAAATAACTACATTTAAAAGGAAAGAGAAGCTGCAAATTAATTATGGTAGTTATCGAAAAAACAAACAGACCCAGGTTATGATGACTAGATAAATAATAACTTTTAAATCCAATTTGAAATTTGATAAAAGAGCACTTTTTTAAAGTTTTCTCCAGGCTCTGTAAAGTAATAGGAGATATATATATATATATATATATATATATATATATATATATATATATATATATATATATATATATATTTACAAGAATTTGATATGAAACTGGAAATGGAGGCCCTGAACTCCAGTGACACTTGCTTAAAATGCAGTTGATTGTTTCTCATATTGGCCTCACTGCTGAGACTTCATGGTAATATTTGCCTGTTTTAAAAAAATCAAAATGTCTAAGACTTTTTTTTTTTAAAAAAAGAAATATCTCTTATTTGCGCTTGCTTGATTTAAATAAACTATCATACAGAGAAGCTTCTTAGAAACATCATAACATAGCTACAAATGGCTATTAGTACTATTGGAAAGTAATTATTTGGCATTTCTAAATTAAAAAAATTAAAAATGTTAAATATGATTCTGTTTAGGGTCAAATGATGAAATAAGGAAACAAGAGAAGTCATGCTTTTGACTTAGGCCATTTTCCCACTAATGACTTAAGCATTTACATAGCATCATTAAATCATCAATGAAGCAATATGAAAGGGATATCTGTACTACATCTTTAAGCTGCTATTGTCTTCTGCTCATGCTAGTTTGTTTCCAAGCTAGTCTAAGACAATTCTACCTGGCAACAATTGCAAGATACTCAGACAAGGTATTGATAGTCAACCTACGTATGCCCAATTACTTATGTATTTTCTCTATGTTCTGTATCTACAGAGAGTCGGGGGAGGGGGAGAGAAAGTGAAACTGAATTTTATATACAAAATGAAAGTATTAAAATGCACATACATAAATAATTTTTATGCAAACACACAAATGTACAGGGGGATCTCATACATGTAGAGAAGTCTTACATTTTGCACAGTAGTTTCCATAAAAAAAATCATATTTTCAGTGAAATTGTAAGCCATTAGCAACTTTTTCATAAGTCTCAAGTAGCACTGGATCTTCAGTCCACTAAGTGTAACTATAAATGTAATTTTCCAATGTTGGAGGAAAAGTATCTTAACAAGAAGGGCCCAATTACCATATTTTTTGGAGTATAAGACACACCTTCCCCCCCAAAAAAAGAGGGTGAAAATCTGGATGAGTCTTATACTCCGAATGTAGCTCCGCCCAGCTTCTCAAACAGAGGTTTCAGAGGCTGAAAAAAGCATCAGAAACAAAGCTTCAGAAAAGAAGCCCCCAAACAGAGCTCCAGAAAAGAAGCCCCCAAACAGAGCTTCAGAGGCTTTTTTTCTGAAGCTCTGTTTCGGGAGCTTTCAGAGGCAGGAAAAAAAGTTTTTTCCGAAACAGAGTTTCAGAAGTTTCAGAGGCAGGAAAAAAAGCAAGGCAAAGAGCTCACAACCAAGGAACCTGTTGCTAAAATTCACCTCTAGGGAGAGCTGATTGGGGGTATTGTGATGCCAATCAGTTTTTTTCTTATTTTCCTCCCCAAAAACTAAGGTGCATCTTATACTCTGAAAAATACGGTAATTTATTTCTGTGGTCCAGTCAATTTCCATGTTTAAGTACATACTTCAAAAGTGTATAGATTTTTGGGAAAAACTGTCTTAAATCCAATTAGTAAATGCTTTATTAACTAAAAGTTATGTTCTTCAAATAGATTATAACAAACATTTGTTACTTGCCTGACAATGGATGAAATTAAAGAAGTGATTTTGAATATGAGCAATGGTAAAGTACTAGGGTTTGATAGTTTTCCTGTGGAATAATATAATATATTTGTTGGTCTACTAAATGCTAAACTCTATCAACTGTATAATGACATTTTTCAAAAATGATTTCTCTTACAATTTTCCCTAATTTTCTTTTTTAGGCATTCTTAGGCAAAATTAAAATTAAAACATTGATGAAATTGAGGTAAAAAGCCATGTGTTGCTCCAGATATTTTAAGAACTCTAGTCCAAGACAATGGGAAGATAACCTGATAGACTTCCTTTACACTAAATCTTGATTATTTCTTAAGACATTTATGAGAACGGTGTGTGTGCACATGTGTGTGGCAATAACACATTTATCATAACCCCTTGATAGGTTCTGAGGAGGAAAAGGAAAAGCATAAAGAACTAAATACCCAAGTCTCTTATTTTCTGATTTCCCCCTCTATGAATATAGCAATAGCACTTAGTCTTATATACCACTTCCTAGTGCTTTACAGCTCAGTCTAAGTGGTTTACAGAATCAGAATATTGTCTCAATATTCCTCATTTTACCAACCTTCGAAGGATGGAAGGTTGAATCAACTTTGAGCCAGTGAGAATCGAACTGCTGGCAGTCAGCAGAATTAGCCTGCATAACTGCATTCTAACCACTGCACCACCATGGCTCAAATTTTCTAATAGCTCCTTCATAAGGTAGAGAATAGGATGCTTTGACAATATCTGTTTTCTAACCTTCTGCTCTTCTTATCTCATGACTTTTGACCAAAAGGAAGGATTGATACTATATCAGGGGTGAAATCCAGCAGGTTCTGACAGGTTCTGGAGAACTGGTAGCGGAAATTTTGAGCAGTTCAGAGAACTGGTAACAGAAATTTTGAGTAGTTTAGAGAACCGGCAAAAGCCACCTCTGGCTGGCCCCAGAGTGGGGTGGGAATGGACATTTTGCATATCCTTCCCCTGCCACACCCACCAAGCCACGCCCACAGAAGTTTGGTCACCAGTACTTATTGCATGAGGGGAAAGAAGGAATAAATTCTCTTGACATGGTATCATGCAGAGTGACAGGTTGCTCTGGCAAGAAAAGAATTGAATACACATAGGTTGAAATTGTTGCATTAAAAATGTAAGTTTCAATATGCATCTCCAAATAAATGTAGTGTTTTAACTAGGTTATACATGTGCTGTTTCTGCTTCAACATACTTAAATGTAACTAGAATTTCACTATATTGTCATTCTGAGCTTTCATTCTGAGTGTAGATTGTCCTTAATATTGTCTGAGAGGCATAATAAAAGCTCTGCACAGACGTCACATTAGCTAAGGTTTATCTACCAAATTCAAACTTTGATTGACAGTCCTTTGTTTGAGGGTTATAAGAAGAAACTCTCGATGATTTTTGATTCATAAGCTCCCAAAACACTGCAGGAAAGTGCCTATTTAAGATTTTTATTTAGATTCCTGAGTTGGTCAGAAATGTGTTGATTTTTAATAAAAAGAAAACCAAAGTTCACAACTGCTTTGTGATTTCCCATTTCCATGGGTAAATTCTGCTTGAATACCACTAGCTGAATGCTGTACTTACCAATTTTAAAATGGTATTTAATTCAACAAGCCATGGAAACTTCTGCAAATGTTTAACATTGGGACAATGATTTAGAATACTGAATCATGCTGAGTAGCCTGAATCAGATGCAGTAATATAGAAGTTTAGATTTTCTCCCATAGAGATAATGTAAGAAATATCTTTCATACCTCCCTTCTAAGACCATAACTACTTATGAATAAGGCACAATGAACTCAATAGCTCATTCTTCCAAGTAACCTCACGTAGGATTTCATTATTCTAGTTCTTTGATAGATCATACATTTTTTCACAACTTGGAAACTATAAGTCAGGAATATTGAATCACTTTAGTCTGCTGAAAGCTGCACTCTGCTGGCTGTAACCAGGGCCACAGAATCATAGAGGTAGAAGGAACCAAAGTCAACTAGATCAACTACTAGTCCAATTTCTTCCTCAGTGAAGGATCCACTACTGTATTTCCAACGTCTACCCAATCTTTATTGGAAGCTCTTGAAAAGAAGAATTCACCACTTCATGAGGCATTCTGTTACACTGATTGTAAGCTTTACAGTAAGTTTCTTCTGATAGTTAGCCTGACACTTCCCTGTTGTAGTTTTAAGTCTACTCCCTCTTCTATATGGCAACCTTTCAAATGTTTGAAGATTACCCCCTCAATTGTTTTTTTCCTTCTTTAGCCTAAACATACTCCGATCATTTCAGCATATGGTTTTCAGTTCCTCTAATATCTTGGCAAGTTTCTCTAATTTGTCACTGTTATTTTTGAAACAAAATGCCAGAGCTGAACACTGCACTCCAGATGGGGTCTGGCCAGGACTGAGTTAAATGAAACAATTGCTACTGTGATCTGCATTTTATGTTCCTGTTAGTGCACCACAAAACAGTATTCCCATTTTTTTAGCAGCTGCATCACACAGCTGAATCCTGTTTCACTCGAATCCAAGATCTCTCCTACACATACAACTGCCAAGTCAGGACTTTCTCATTTACATTTGTACTTTATACTTTTCCTACCCAGCTATAGAATTTTCTGACATCTGCAAACTTCATAACTATTGTCTAAACTCCTTCATCAAGTCACCGATAAACATGTTGAGCCACATGAGGCAGGACATTGATATGCCATTTAATATTTTCTTCCAAATGAAAATGAAACACTTAATTCAGCCAATTCTGAGTGCATTTAATGGTAGTATCATCTAGCATGCATTGTACTGTTTTATAAATGATAATGTCATGAAGCACTCTATTGAAAACTTTGCTGAAGCCCAGGTACAATATAGCTATGAATTCCCTTTAACTACAAAACCTTTAAGTTACTATTACTAGCTTATTAAAGGAGATAAAGTTAGTCTAATGTGGTTTATGACAAGTCCATGCTAACTCCTGCTAATTGTAGCATGTTTATACAATGGCTCACACATATACCACTTGATAATCTGTTTGAATATCTTGTCCAGTACAGATCTCAAGTTGATTGGTCTATTTTCATAAATTCTCCTTCTTTTTGAAGAAGCGAATGACAGTTGCTCTCCTCCAATTTTTTGGGGATCACTCAAGGACTTTTCCAAGATTACCAGAAATGATTTTGAAATCACCTACTCTTTGTTCTGGGATATAATCCGTTAAACCATATAGATTTGAATTCATTTAAATTTATTAAAATCTCTTTTATCCTCTATCTAGTCTCACTATCACTCATTAGCACTTACCTGTTTTCTCCTCAATTGATACTTTATTTGGTTTTTCCCATCACCTGAAGTAGTGGAGAGCTAGTAAGTTGGGATGGAAGAAGTTTGACAAAACCAAGAAAATCTGCATTAGTGGCAACATCAAATACTGCGGATAGCCAACCCAGTCAAGCCAACTAACACCAGAGTCCAGCCCCTAAAATAGTCACAGAAGAAATGGATGATAGGCTGAGAAACTGTCCCAATAAGAAAAAGAAATATGAAAGATCTGTAGATAGAATTAAGTGATAAAGACAGAATATAAGAAGTTAGAATTAAGTTAAAGCTATAGAATAAGAGAAATAAGTTGTGTAAAAGATAATATAGAAATAGAAGTTAGAATAGAGTTTGGTAAGGAAAATAGAATAGAGTTTAAAATAATCCATAAAAGCAACAGATATAAAATAGATAATAATTCTGTAAATAAGGTCATGATAGGTAGATTTTCTCAAAGCAATTCCTTTGTCTAATAAACTCTCATTTGTTTATGTGCTGCTTGGGTCAGCACCACCCACAAAACCATGACAACCTCTCTAAGAAGTGTTCTATATCATTGGAAAACCTTTGCTGTTGTTGTTTTTATTAAGGCGTATGTGGCCTTTCTGTTTTTAACTGTTGCAAGCCATCCTGAATAAGTAGAGTATAAGTTTTTTTAAAAAAATAAATCAATTACAACTACATTCTGTAAATGCGGAACAAGACATATTTTTATTTATTATTTCAGAAGGTTCATTTGCACAATTATTTTGTTCCAGCACAGTCACCATTCTGACCTGTTCCTGAGGACATGATGTTGCAGTGCAGAATCTGTTTTTCAGGCAGCATTTTGCTGAAATGAGCTGTGACAATCTGCAATTGCCCATTTACCATCTTGCCATATAAACACATATCCAAAGAAACCATCAAGACTTTGCATTTTTACCCTGACACTAGAATAGAGTGAGGATATCTGGAGTTGGTTATGGAGCACCCCAAAGGGATTGGGGTGCTCCCAAGAGGACTGAAGTGTTGGGTTTTGTTTTGGTATTATGGTTTTGTGTATCATGGTTCTTGTAGTTCTGGGAGTTCTTGTGAGTCACCCAGAGTTGTTGTTTTTTTAAAAAATACAGGCGGTTTCTAGGTTAAGAACAAATTCCATTTCTAACTCTGCCTTTAACTTACATAAGTAAGTAAGATTGTACTTACAAATGAATTGTCCATTACTAAAGATGGTAGATTGCATTCACATTCTTTGAGCTGACAAACTGCTGATGCATTTTTTTCATAAATCACTGAAAACAGCCTTTATATTAAAAACTCATGGGTTTAGCAGTTCATGAAAACACTGCTTGGCTTCCATGGTTTGACAGCTCAAGGAAGGACAATGCCATTGTTAGTAATAAGCAGCTGTTTCATTAGTATGGGCTATCTTTAAGTCTGACATTCTTAATCTGCGGACTGCCTGTATAAATCAAATCAAATCAAGTCAAGTCAAGTCAAGTCACAAGTCAAGTCACAAGTCAAGTCACAAGTCAAGTCAAGTCAAGTCAAATCAAATCAAATCAAAACTAACCAACCAACCAACCAACCAAATAAATAAATAAGTAAATAAATAAATACATGCATGTAGTTGTGGACATGTGGATGAGCCTAAGGAGCACCTGGGTAAAAAGCAGAGAAGGAGAAGAGCCAGTTTCACCAATTCATATAAAATTTTCTTTATCTCAGATAAATAAATGAATTAGATACGGCTTTAGTTTTAGAGGCTTTATGCCTTCCCTCATCATTTGCTTTACAACTGCTTTAGAAATAGGACAGCATACTTTTTTGTGTTATTTTGTTTGGATATGAAATAAAGTTGGTCCAAATAAGAAGTCATTAATTTTAGGAAAGTTTAGAGGCAAGGAGATTCTGTTCGTATTAGCTAATTCAATGTTTAGGGCTGGATTAGCTAAAGTAAATGAAAACTAATTATAATTACATGGTAGAATTGATTTTTGTCCCTAAAGGTTATAAAGCAATATAGTGAAATGGCAGGATGGGGGGAAAAAGAGAGCTATGAGAATAAGAACTAAAAAGCAGACTGATATAATATCACCTTGCATTCACAAACATCTCAGGTATAGCCATTACTCTGTTTCAAGCTGGGCACCTCATTATTCCTTCCTATCCGGGTAGAAAATATGTTGTTCTTATGGGAACTGCAGGCAGTCCTCTGAGAATACAGTGAGAAGCAATAAACCGAGTTCCTAAACTAAGGAATAAAGTTCCTGAAGCCCTGAAAATGTGGGAAAATCAACAAGAAACTAAGGAAAAGTTTAGAAAAGCAAGACAGGGACATTAGCTTCAGGCAACAGGTCATGCTAAAAAATAGGTAACAGGTTTAGCTGGAAATACTGTGTGATTTTGTTTGGATTGTGCATTTAATATATTGTCTCTGGTGTATATTTTCCCATGCGAATTGTATTATTGTGTATTTTTTAGCTTATAGACCAAGATATTTCATGGTCTAATCAAAGATTCTTTTGAAATGCTGTCTGCTATGTTTTTATGCCTTCCTCTACCGCTTATAATTTTACATAGAACTGTTTGAAGATAAAATGGAATGTTTATTCTCTTTCCCTTTTGTAAAATAAAGATTGATACTATTTATCTCCTGTAAGATTTGTTCAGCTCTTTACATCACAGGAAGAGTAGAGGAAGTTGCTAATTTCTTTAGCTATGTGCATCAATGTGGTTAGGACCAGGAAGAAGTTCCATGGATTTTATTACATTTACCACTTTCTTTCTTTTTTTTTTAATTATTAAAGTTTTAGGAGTTAGAGGAAAAACATAACCAGAGGTGTTTCCTGAAAATAAGCTAGTGACAGTGGTGGGTTTTTACTGGTTTGCCCCAGTTTCAGCAAACTGGTAGCGGCGATGGTGGGAGGCTCCGCCCACCCACCCAGACGCATGAAGAGAAGCACCGTACACAAGCAAAGCAAGTGCATGCACGTGCATGCTCACAGTTCCGAACTGGTAGCAAAGGTAAGTGAAAACTAGTGGTGGGTTCCTCCCAGTTTGGACCGGTTCCACCGAGCTGGTAGTGGTGACGATATGACATCACCGAACCAGTTCTGCCCCCCCGTGTTATTCTTACCTTTTATTTGGCCCCACTTCCAATCTATTGCTGCCTCCTTGGTCCCAGCTGATTGGCTAGAAGGAAAAAAAACTGTTTAAACTCTTGCCACGGGGCTTCAAAGGGCCGCTCTACAGCTGATCAGTGTTAAAAGGCAGTGTGGTAGTAGACAGGTGCCTCCAAAAACAAATGAGTAGACCAGTGCCAGCAAAAATAAATGGGTAGACCGGTGCCTCCAAAAACGAATGGGTAGACCAGTGCCAGCAAAAATAAATGGGTAGACCGGTGCCTCCAAAAACGAATGGGTAGACTGGTACAACTCTGCAAGCAGTTAAAAGCCTGGTAGACCAGTACCTCTGCTAAATCCTAAAGAATTGTCACATGACCATCAAGCCACACCCACAAAATAAGCCACGCCCACAGAACCGGTAGTAAAAAAATTTAGAACCCACCCCTGGTGAAAACCACTACTGGATAGTGATTATTCTCTTTTCCTTGGCCCTGGCATTGTGTGTGTGTGTGTGTGTGTGTGTGTGTGTGGTGGCAAAGTGAGCTGTTTATGAATTGTATGTGTAGCAGGTTGACTAGGAAGATATTTTTAATCATTAAAGAGTAAAAGTTCATATATTACTCATGAATTATATCTTTAAAGTCCACTGAAAACTTCTGAGAAGAAAGCACATTTCTCATAAGAAAATCAACCTAAAAATAGTATTAAAATGTACTGCAACACAACACCCATATCTTAAGGTGTTACTGCTGTGTTTCTCAATCTTGGCAACTTGAAGACGTGTGGAGTTCAACTCCCAGGATTCCCCAGCCAGCAGAGCAAAGCAACATGGCAGACCAGCTTGTATTTTTTAAAAAAAGACTAATATGACTGACAACAAAAAAATATGTTCATTGTTAATCCTAAAAAAAGATATTGGATCTTATGGAAATCCATACAATTGGTATGTTACATTCATTTGATAGAAGGGGTTTTCTTTTTTTGGATTTTTATATATTTATAAACATTTTTTTGTTAAACGGAATATTATTTTATTCAGTACCAAACTGTGTCCAGAGATTGGAGCAATTAACCGAATACTATCAGGCAACAGAGGGCCTAAATTGTCTGAACCAATTGTACCATGGAATAATCAAGACAAAGCCTTATTTTGCATAAAGCTCTGGCATTAGACACTGGTGTTTGGATTGTTGCAAACTGCCCAGCATGGATTTACAAGGCTGTCAAGATGTATTATTCTTAACCCTAGAGTTATCAAGACCTATTATTTTTGAATAGTCTTGACAGCTTTGGAAATGAAAAGGAAAACAGCAGTAGGAGGGGGAAATTATTGTATGGGAATATGTGGGCGGGTGTGATTTTCCCACCAGCGATGCTAAAAGTGCTAATCAGAGCAACTGTAAAGAAAGCTATTACCAAGAACATTTTGCATTGGCATATTTCCCCCCTCCCCACATCTTACAAGTAGGATCACATATATTTTAAAATGGTTATGATTTTTTTTTAAAAAAAATATCTTCCTAAATAACATAGCAATAAAATAGTTTATACTCCCGAGCATGGAAGTTGGCAATGCTAGATCTTCACTCAATAATACACATCCCTACATGATGGATAAGATCATTTTTAGATACTGTCAAGATCAGTTATTGGTCCATGTCATGTCTACTTGAGGAGCTAGCAAAGTTGAAAAAAGTAAAAAAAACTACAGTACATATGATGGAAGACTTATCAATTGTTTTGAATTTTTTTATTCCATGGTACTTATAGTAGCAAGAGTTTACTACCACTGCTGAATGTGTTCAGTGACTTGAAGAGATTTTTTTTCCCACACAAAAATACTATGGGGTATGGATCACAATGAAGGAATCTGAATCACACTATAAACAATGCACATGATACTTTGTAAAAGAATTCTTTATATCCCTGCTGGATACCATTACTTATTTATTGAATAGGAGTGCAATGGCCTAGCAGTTGAGATGTTGGGCTTGTGGATAGGAAAATCAGCAGTCTGAAACCCATGTACCACATGATGGGGTGAGCTTCTGTTCCTGTCCCATATCCTGCCAATTTAGCAGTTTGAAAGCAAATGCAAATAGATCAATAGACAACACTTTAGTGAGAAGTTAACAGTGTTCTGTGTGCTTTGGCATGTAGTCATGCTGGTCACATAACCATGGAATTGCCTTCAGACAAAACTGGCTCCCTCAGCTAAGAAACAGAGTTGTGCACCGCCCCCTAGAATCACACATGACTGAACAGGGACGGTTACCTTTTTATTTATTAAATTTATATGTTGCTCATCTCTCTACCAAGGGACTCTGAGCTGCTTACAATACCATAAATAACAGAACAAAACAATTACAGTATTAAAACATTATTCTGAGAGGAGGAATGTAGGCAGTCCCAGTGAAACTTAACTAAGTTTGGAATATACTTGTATTTGTGGAACCAATACATACTATATACATATATATACCATAGTGTACATACAGTATATACATCTCAATCAAGACTCACCAATTATTCTCAAGCTTCTTGCCTCTTTGGAATTGTAAAAAGAGGCAAGCCCAAGTTACCTATCTAGATCTTAAGAATGACCAATATCTCTATGAGAACCTCATCACTGTTTGAATCAAAAGTAGTCATAAAACTTTTGGTAAAGTATCTAAATTTATTTCTCTGTCTGGATAATGCAATGATGTTGACCTCTGAATGAAAACCAGTTCTGGATGATACTGAAAATGAACATTATTTTTCAGCTCTAGATCTGATAACTTTCCAAACATCTAATATAGGTTAGTTCCATGTGGCATCCATTAAAGTATGTTTTGGAAGGGGCAAAAATAATGAAGATTTCTTATCTCTTCCAACAGGAACAAACTTCATTCATTGCTTTTCTGGATCCAAATCAATGTGATTTTAAATACATGAGATTATGAGCTAAAACGTTTGAATCCCCAACCTTAACAGAATGCATATAAAGCTTTAAAGGCTATAAGGATATCAATTAAATCTCTTTTTATGATCATTACAGCCAGCTTTCACTCTTTATGAGATTTTTGTCAGTCAAGTCAGACAGCCTTAAGAAACAGAAGTTCCTCTTAAAAACAGTTGCTATCATAACACAGAGTTGCTTTGATGCTCATTAACAGAATTATTTGGCTGACTAATTTTTCAGTGTTAAATATAATTACCCAGTTGTATTTGTTGTACATATGGACATTTCAACTGATTTTTTTTTAAAAAAATGGTTTAGTTATTCTTAATTATTTAAATGTATTGATTCCTTTAACTTCTGGTAAAGTTATCTGTGATTGTCACTGAAAAAGTTCTCACAGAAGACTAATCATGCCTTTTCTAAGATGAATATTTTTATCTTTTTGATCAAAATTGATCCCTTGAAAAGATGTGTTATTTTTTCCCGATTTTCAGAAATGTAAAGAAAAAAAGATGAAGTATTAAAGGTAATGTGCAGTGCCATCCTAATGATCTATTAAGAAACAACTCATACAATGAGACAAGAGAACTATACAGAAGTCTTAATTATCTTAAAGCCTTGAAAAAATAATCTTAGCAAAGTAACAGGAATCATGGTGCATATTCAAAAGCGTTGCTCTAAAAGATGTATTAGTTAAAAAGGTCCTAAAAATCCTTATGTGTGGTTTAGTAACATAAAGAGGAAATATAAATGAATGGATCTCAGGAGGAAGACATTCAAAGTTGTAGATGTGTAAGAGTAAACTCTCCCGATCAGAACAGAAGAGAGAATAAATGAGTTTTCATCTCCAAATGTTCTCTACGGTTCTCCAAATTATTTAATTTAATCAATTTATATAGCTGCCCACAATTTCATAATTCCTGAGTAATGTAAAATAGCAAAATGAATAAAAACATATGGCGTGAAAAAAATAAAACAACCCACACAGTAGCAAGGAATAATAAATCAGCCATTAAAATAACCCAGGAGAGGGAGTCTGACAGATATCTAGGTTCCCAGACTCATAGAGTAGAATTGGGCTTTAAAGATCTTAAGAAAGACCAGCAGGATCAGGACCAATCTGATCTTCAAAGCGATGATATATAAGAGAGCAGATGCCATGGCAGAAAATGGTGTCCTTCTGATCCCCTTCTGTCTTGTGAAGATGGTGAATTGGATTAGACAGGTAGAAACAACTGAGAAATAATCCCATAAGTAAAGTTTATTTTTATATCTTTGTTCTCTGTAGTCCTTGTGTTCCTAGAGGAGACACTCAGAATCTCTTAACCTAATTAAGAATAAATGTAGATATATATGATTGCATGTTATTCAGATTACATGGTATTTCCTTGTAACTATAGCTCTACATATATGTCAGAGAAACCAAGAATTATAACATGCAATACTGTTGTAGAGGTACAATCTTAATATAAATATAAATACTATTTATAAATAATATAAATAATTTTAAAATGTATTTTTTTTAAAAAAATAAGTGGTTATTATGACAAATTCACATTATAATACCTTCTGCTCAGACAGCTTTGGCTCCCGAAGCATGAAACAAGAGGACTGATTACAACCCCTTCTTCAGAACTTCATTATTAGTTTAACTGTATGATACTCAAGATAAAGGAGAAATGGGGTATTCTCTGATTAGTTCTAATGTGTCAAAGTACTCAATGTGATGTAAAATAAAGAGCAGTATTAACCAATCTATTTTTAAGGAATATTATAATCACTGAATGTCCACAGAGATTCTCAGTCATCCAGGTCATGGTTGTCCCAAAGGTGATTTTTCAAAAGGTGACTGGGCTTTCTGGTTTTTCTTTGAAGACGCTTTGCTTCTCATTCAAGAATGGATGCTTCTTGGGTGAGAAGCAAACTGTCTTCAAAGGAAAACCAGAAAGTCCAGTTGCCTCTTGAAAAAGCACCTTTGGGACATTACAATCACTGAAAGAGCTAACAGATATTGTGAAATAACAACATTTTGATTTATTGTTCTCTTTGAATTAAATCAGGTGATGGGTCCAGCAACGTTGGGCTGTTGTCAGAATCTAGGCCTTCAGCATAGCTTGTTGCACCTAACTCCTTTTGATTCCCTTGAAAAAGCTAGTCTCTTGGAGTCCACATGCTCAAATAGTAAATTTGATTATGAGCCACAGTGGTGCAATGATTAGAGTGCACTACTTCAGGCTACTTCTGCTGACTGCCCGATGATGACGATGCCCTTGAAGTGATGTCCCGGTGCCTGGAGGCCATGTGGATCTGGATGGGGAGGAATAGGCTCAGGCTCAACCCATCCAAGACTGAGTGGCTGTGGTTTCCTGATATAGTCAGTTGGCGCCATCACTGACTATTGGGGGTGAATCATTGGCTCCCATGGAGAGGGCTCGCAATGTGGGCGTCCTCCTGGATTCAGCTGTCTTTGGAAGAGCATTTGATGGCCGTGACTGGGAGGATTTTTTCATCAGGTTCGCCTGATTTGCGAGTTGTGTCCCTTTCTGGATCAGGACTTCTTATGCATGGTCACTCATGCCCTCATCACTTCCCGCCTGGACTATTGCAATGCTCTCTACATGGGGCTCCCCTTGAGGAGCACCTGGAGGCTCCAACTGGCACAGAGTGAGGCCGCGTGGGTGGTAATGGGAGCGACATGGCATTCCCATGTAACACCTCTCCTGCGTGAGCTGCACTGGCTCCTGGTGGTCTTCCAGGTGCGCTTCAAGGTTTTGGTTACCACCTTTAGAGCGCTCCATGGCTTAGGACCTGGTTATCTACGGGACTGCCTATACCATCAATAGCCTCCCACTGACTGGTATGCTCTCATAGAATGGGGCTCCTCCAGGTGCCGTCGGCCAAACAATGTTGACTGGCGGCCCCTAGGGGGAGAGCCTTCTCTGTGGGGGCACCTGCTATCTGGAATGAGCTCCCCCCAGAGATACAGAGGATCCCAGATCTGCGCACCTTCCACCGCACTCTCAAGACCTTTTTATTCCACCAGGTGGGCCTGGCCTAATCTTTTCCCTTTAAAAAAAAAAAAAATGAAAATTTTAATCTGTTTTTAAATGATTGGGGTGTTTTAAATCTGTCTGGGCCAAATTGTTTAATTCGGTTTTATTCTGTTTTTAAATTTTGTATTTATGTATTTTATCGTTTGGCTGTTCACTGCCCTGAGTCCTTCGGGCGGTATATAAATCAAAGAAAAATAAAGAAAGATAAAGACTCCTGTCTGCCTGTAATTTGGTAGTTCAAATTTCACCAGGCTCAAGGTTGACTCAGCCTTCCATTCTTCCGAGGTCGGTAAAATGAAGACCCAGATTCTTGGGGGTAGTAGGCTGACTCTGTAAACCACTCAGAGAGGGCTGTAAAGCACTGTAAAGCGGTATATGTTTATGTTTATGTTTATTTAAATTTATATACCGCCCTTCTCCCGAAGGACTCAGGGCGGTGAACAGCCAAAGATAAAACACATACAATATAAAATTTAAAAACAATTTAAAAACATATTAAACAAATTTGGCCCATACTAATTAAAACAACCCCTTTTTAAAAGCAAATTAAAATTAAGCAATTAAAAAGAGTTAGGCCAGCCCAGCTTGTTGGAATAAAAAAGTCTTGAGGGCACAGCGGAAAGTGCGTAAATCCGAGATCCTCCCTATCTCCGGGGGGAGCTCGTTCCAAAGGGCAGGTGCCCCCACACTTATATAAGTGTAAGTGCTATTGCTATTGATGTCTGTTTCCCACAATGACCTGAAAGATATGATCCTGTTCTGTTACTGTGCCTAGGTTTTGGACCAGCATTCCTTACCCCCAACATGAATCCATATGGTCTCAGTCCTGCTATCCTTTAGGAAGACCTTAAAGATGATGATGCAGGAACCTCCTAAAATGCTGTGTGCTTTGAATCTGTCTTCTCAAGAATATTTTTTTTTAAAAAATGTTTTTTAAAAATTTGGATGTTTTTTTAATCTCACTTCTAAATTGATCACTTCGTAAATTGGCATTCTTAGAAATTGAACAATGTAGCATAATGTATTACTCGGGCATAATCTATCTGCAGACTTACCATAGTGCTGATGTAATGCACCCCCCGCACACACCTGCACACACACACACAAAGAGAGAGAGAGAGCTATATATCAGAAAATAATATTTTTTTTCCCCAAATACTTGCACTCTGAGGAAAAGTGTATGTGAGGTTTTTACAAAAGAAGGATCTTTTTATATATTCTTGCTCAAATGCTTGTTTTCACTGTTCAAAACACTGATCAGCTGGCATTGTTCCTCATAAATAGGGTGGAAAGTGCATCCTTTCCAATTCTGAGAGCAAAATTGCTTTAATGTTGAAATATTGGTCCTCTTTCCTTATCCCTTTCAGGGTCAAGGTCTGTGATCCTTAACAATTTGGAATGGCATTGCTTTTCTATAGCTATGGTTATCTTTACTTCTGGAATTGAAAACTGGATATATTGGTGCTATGAAGCCATGAAAAGTAGTCATAGATCTATCTTCTCTCTCTCCCCCTCCCCAAGCTTCAAATAATTTTGTTGCTCTTTCATTTTGACTATGACACACTAGGGATTTTCTTTATCTTCTAAGAAAGTGAGGCTCTGACTTCAAAGCAATGGTTATTACCTTGACTCACAAAATCAATTAGGATTTTACTTTTCCCTTGACACCATATTTCTTGCACACAATGGAGCATGATCAATTCTCCAATTGTCACCTCTTAATTATTACTCACTATTCATTGCAAGCTTTGAATCTCATCGTTCTTCTGAAACTGTACATTATTTGGCCATTTCAGAGATAATTAAGTTCTTCTCCAGTCTTCATTAAGAGCTTTTTAAAAAATTATCTGTAAGGTGTCTATCTTCCTGCCTGCCTGCCTGCCTTTTACAGTAAATTACTTTTTTCTTATTCATTATGGGTGTTGGAAATATTCATGTCAAAAATGTTGTATATATGACAGAAACAAAAGTCTTGTTTTCTTTCCCATTTATTTCTTAGAGTTCAATAAGATGGAATCTTCATTTACAAGCATGATGCTGTACCACATACTCATCAATATTCTATCTTGTTAGTTTGGAGAAATATTCATATAAACCTTGGACAATTTTGTAATTTTTATTTTTAGCCTTATTCCCACTCTTATCTGTCTAATAAAAGACGGAAGGAGGCAAAATGAGTTTTAAACTAAGGACATTTAAGTACTACATGACTAAGAAAAAATGGATGAACTATGAAGAATATTGAAGCCATCATTTATTACAGAGAACTCTGGAGAGGCTAAAAACCTCAAGAAAACTTAAATAAAAATATTGATGTGTGTGTATGGGTGTGTGCGTGCACGCACGCATGTGTAGGTGAGGATGGTAAAGGGCCCAATTACAGAAGTGTCAAAATAAAAATAGTGAGAATATATTGCCTGCATATGGGTGTTCATTTAGATTGGGATTGTCAGCATGTACAATATTTTGACTCCTCTTTTCCTGTTGCCTAAATTATAGGTTTCAAATATGCAACCTTCAGAGTAGGGCTATGCAATCACTGTTTACACTGAAGAACAAGGACTAAGAAAATGTGAAAATAAAAAAAAAATAATTTCAGGGACTGAAAGGCAGTTAACATAATTATTCATACTGAATCTCCTGTATGTGTCCCTTCCAACATATTAACCATTGCAGTTTGACAGTAACTTTCAAAAGGACTCTAAGCCATCAAAGACCTTAAAGGCAGCAGATGGACCATGACCTCCCTTCTAAAGTTTGTTCAGAGCAAATATGGTAAACCTGCATTTTTGCAGATATCGTCAAATGAGAATTGGATTGTAATGATGAGAGATGTTGAACACTGTAATTCAGCAATAACTCGAAAACAGATTTTTAGTCTGTGCTTAGAATTTAACACTTCTTCTTCTTTGCCCTGGATCTGAATTACATTTTAAAGCAGGGGTATCAAACTCGATTTTATTGAGGGCCACATCAGGGTTGTGTTTCACCTCAGGGTGCAAGGGGGCATGGCCAGGAGATGGGCATGGCCGGAGGATGGGCATGGCTGGGGGATGGGCATGGCCACGGCTGGGAATGGCCAGGATGGGCGTGGCCAGCATGGGCATGGCCAGCTTGATGTCACTTGTCAAGGCTCTGTTTTTGGCCGCAATGGCCTCCTGCAGCCCTCTGCCAGTGAAAATGGAACCTAGGGGGCTGTGCGTGGCCCACCTGGGCTCCATTTTTGGCTGTGACTGCCTCCTGCAACCCTCTGTGCTCCATTGTCACTGGGAGAGGCACCATGGGCCAGTCCTTTGCTGCTTCCAGAGTGGCTCATGGGCCTTGAGTTTGACACCCCTGCTTTAAAGGATCAAGGGCCTTCCTTCCTTCCTTCCTTCCTTCCTTCCTTCCTTCCTTCCTTCCTTCCTTCCTTCCTTCCTTCTCCCTCCCTCCCTCCCTCCCTCCCTCCCTCCTTCCAACCATCTATCAATCCATCGATCCATTGATTGATCCATCTATCAACATAAAGCAAATAAGTAATAAATATCTTACCCCTACCATGAACTTACAGAGAATGACTAATCCAAATTCTTCTACGGTTGGAAATTTACTAGAACACTGATTTCCCCAATGCCTGTCCAACACCTTAATCCTTGCACCATATTGTCTTTCTCTATATTTAGCAGATTATCTTTACTTCAGTCCCCACCTGCTAATGGCATATTGTAAGGAGAATGTTGGAGGGAAGAACTATGTAAATATGGCTATTAGCTTTCTTCTTTTGAAGCTGCATGCAATGCACAAATATAGGATATATTCACAACTGATAATGAAGCCAACACATACTGTTTTGCTTCCCTTCCATAAATATGGTATTCACATGTTTGTGTGTATGTGATGTGTGAGCCTAATAATTCAATAGATAATTTGCATACAACATCTCATTCCTTTTTATAGTTTTGATTGACTTATTCTTGGTGACATTAGTTTGGATGGATGACCTTACATACTAGGGCTTAGGCACTCTTAAGTACATTCATTTAATCATGCATATTTTTCAATGAATAATGTGGCCTTGTCTTTCCTCATTGAGTTAATATTATTGTTTTTAGTGCCTGTAGTTCACAATAACATTTTCAATTAACGTAACTGTTTATAAAGTTCTTGGATATGTTATTCTTGCTACATGAGCTGATCCTGGTATAATAAAAGAAAGAGAACAATGTAAGAAATATTTGAACAGGGAGGCACTAAATTGTTTCAGAAAGAAAAGAACAGAAATATAAATGAATGCTTGTGGCACCAGTATATTACATTAATTGCTTACAAGCAAAATGAAATATTTTTAAAAGGTTATAATTTTAATAAACTGTCTGTTCTATGAGTTTTAGTAAAACATCAATATACAAATAATGTTTCTGTGCCTACTTTTCATATAGCTGTTCCTGGAATTCAGTTGAATAATTCTGTGCACTAGTTTGGTAATTACAAAGTCATAAAAACAAGAAGAGACGCAATATATCTATTTACGTTATATTATATCACACTAATCTGACAAATTAGGGGAAATGTTCGAATACATGTAGCTTCTCTACAAATTGAGAATTTCTTATATTTTGTTTTTCAGCTATTTTAAAATATGAGAAAATTTTGGAACCCCATTTTCATTTTTCCCCCTTATCTTTCTTTTTCCCATTTTTTAGCTGCTGAGAAGTTCAAAAGCATGACCAGTAATTTGATGGTATTACTTGGAGAAGGAATTTTTAGAGAATCCTATCCTGCACTTTCTTGTGAATAAATGCACATTGTGTGCATTTTCCACACAATGGTTTTGCTACCAAAATTTAATGGGAATGGGGCACAAAGATGGAGTGTGTAAACCAGGTAATCCCCATAAGAAATCTATCCTGCAATGAATTATAATGAATTATTATAAAGACTCGTGGCATTGTAGGAAGAAATATCCTTCTGGGTTCAGCTCCAACTGGGGAAAAAGACACAGGCAACATGGAGACTGCTTGGAAAGATGGTTTAATGGTGGACAGGATCACATGGTTTGAATTCCTGAACAGAAAAGGGGCAAGATGCAGTGAGTCTCTGGGTTTTATGCCTTCTCTGGCTTTGAACTTCCTGGGGTCCAGAAAGAGTATCCTGATTGGTTGTCAGACTCCCAGGGGTGGGGGTTTTAGCTAGCCTTGCTGACTAATGTAATCTTCCCAGGTGCCATGTGGTGAGTTTCTGTTGCTAAATGTGTCCCATTGTGTTGCAGATGATGGTCCTTTGACAAAGATTGAGTTTCTGCCTCTGGCCCCTTGACAAAGGGTGTGGACAGGAAGATGGGAGCTGCTTTGTCCTTAAAACATGCTTCTCCATTTCTCATCCAGGGAAACATAATATTCTGCCTTTTTAATATTTCCCAAAATATTTCATTCCTCTAGGAAAGGGGTGAGTGCTAACTTCTTACAGCATTCAGGCAAATCTTGCAACATATGCCCTTTTAGGCACTTTCTGCAATCACTGAAATGGCACAAACAGAAATGGATTCACAGGTGTCACCTCTACTCTCATAGTCTTTTCAAAATGTCCCTGTTACTTCTGCCACAGGTAGCTCCTGAATGCATATATCCATGTATCATCAGAATGTTTGAACAGTTGAGGAATCTATATACCTAGAGTTGCAAAATTTTGAATTTATATATAGAGGAAGGCTGAACCTGGTTACTGCAACTTTACTAAAGGTAAAGGCAAAGCTTTCCCCTGACCAGTTGTGTCTGACTCTAGGCTGTAGTGCTCATCTCCATTTCCTAGCCGAGAGAGCCAGTGTTCTCCAAAGATGTTTCTGAGTTCATGTGGCCAGTATGACTACATGTTGAAGAGCACGGAACATTCTACCTTCCCACCAAAGTGGTACCTATTTATCGATTTGCATTTGTATGCTTTCAAAATACTAGATTGGCAGGAGCTGGTGTAAGAATGGGAGCCTACCCCATCACGTGGTGCTTGGGTCTCAAACTGCCAACCTTCTGGTTTGACAAGCCCAGGGTCTTAATCACCAGGCCACCGCACCCCCCCCCAATTAATCCTTATTAAATATGTTTAATAATTGATTTTCTTTCTCTTGAAAATTCCAAAGAAGGAAAAATACAACCCTATTCTAATTTATAGCCTTAAATAACAGTGACTGGTTGTCTGTTTATATCATGCTTCTTCTTGCACTTACATGTTCTTCACATGATGCAAAATGTGGTTAGTTTTCCTTTATTAAAGGCTTATTTGCACTGCCTGGTTTTGCTATTTTCAGAATGGGCAAAGGATTTGGAAGGACAGCAGATAGCATCCTCTTATTTCCCACTCATTATCACAAGAACATCAGGACATGTTTTATATTGAATACTAAGAAACTATCATTTCTCTAGATATAGAAAAATGTGCCCCCCACCAGCTATTAAAAGAACCATGACTCCTACCAGCTATGTGCAGCATGACAATGGTGAAAGACAAACAAAGACGATCAAATCTGTAACATCACAGTTTCTTGCCATTATCTAATTGGTACTTTTCTCTGCACAAAACTGAACAAAAGAGATTTATAAGACAACTCATCTAAAAATATTTGTTGTTGTCTTTTAAGAAAAACAACCCTGTTCTGGAAGTCTGTCTATAACAGTCGTGGACAACAATGACTCCTTTACAACCTGTGGATTTCAACTCCCAGAATTCCTGGGCATGGATGGCTCCCGAATTCTGGGAATTGAAGTCCATAGGTTGTAAAGGGGCTATCCTTATCCAACCCTTGACTAGAAGATTCATTGACTTTTATGTTTCCTCTATTAAAATCAGGAAATGCCTTAAACATTATTGGAGCCAGATTGCTTGTGGCTTTAATTAGCATTGCTTTTACTGTAATGAGTTCTCAGGCTAGATATATCAAAGTGTATTGCATCTGTTGATTTCTAATGCCGTTATTTAGTTTCAGAAATTTGACATTAGTTTGAACTGCAAGCTGTAGTTTGCAGTTCAAGCAAACTGCAAGCACTCAGTTCCATGAGTGATCCAAGAAAGAATTAGAGACAGAATAAAAATAAAAGTTACTTTTAGCCCAAGTTCTTGGCAGACTGTGATCCTTTGATGGTGCTTGGCTGTTTCCCCCATTTGTCTACATTTCCCAGACTGCAAACATATACTGTGAGAATGACTGTTGTTAAAGAATCTTAACATATCTTTTTCTTAAAAAGAAAAAAAAAACAATAAAAGCACAAACCATTTGTGTCTAGAAAATTCTGAATCGGATAAAATATTATAGGGACTCGGCAACCAGCCTAAATCAGGCCTAAGAGCAAAGCCGAGTTTTTAAAGACTCCCAGAATAACTGAAGCTTGGGACTCATGCAGCTTTCAGAGGTGGTGCTGTTTCAGAGAGCAGACATGTTTCCAAGTCCCAAGTAATGACAACATTTAACTGAAGGGACCTGGAGCAAACTTATTGAGCATTATGGGCAGAAACTATAGGAAAGAGGCAGTCTCTATGATAACCCAGTCTGTGCCATGGGGGGCGTAATTGGTGGCAGTCAGCATCTTTAGTTGCTCCTGGAAGCAAGGGAGAGAAGGAAAGTAGATACAAATTGTACAGAATTGTTGAGCCTTTGAGGGGAGGGGGAAACACACCACTGCCCACTTTAAAGTCAGAGGACCCCTGCCCTCAGAGAAGCTGAAAGTACAAAATGGATATAACTACACGTCACTTCCTGGGAAGCCTTTACAACCCAGGAAAACATGGATCTAAATAAACAGTTCACAGTTTGAAGAGTCTGTTCTTACGCTCATGATAGGGAATCTGGACCTTCAAGTTTAGGTCTGACGCAGATATGCACAAACACACACACACACACACACACACATGCACATGCACACACGTACATACACACTTCCCCCCCACCCAGGAGTTCAAGATGATTCTTCCCACAATAATCTAATAACTGACCCAAAGTTTACTCAATGAGTTTACTGTCTGATCAGCACTCTTGCTGGTACATTTGGTACTACTTGAGTCGTTTTAAGACTACATTAAGACTCCCACTGGCAGTCAGATGGCTGAAATGCATTCCTTTATGTAGTGTTATGGTGACCTCAGTAAATGAATAAATGGAGTGAAGCAAAGTAGGAAAATAGCAGTTGAAATATCACTTATATACCACTTCACAGTACCTTACAACCCTCTCTAAGCAGTTTACAGAGTCAGCATATTACCCCCAACAATCTGGATCCTCATTTTACTGACCCTCAGAAGGATGGAAGGCTGAGTCAATCTGGAGCCAATCAGGATTGAACTGCTTGCAGTCAGCAGAATTAGCCTGCAATACTGCATTCCAACTACTGTACCACCACTGTGCCACCATAAAGACAATGAAAAGAAATAAAATGATCTAAGGAAAACAGGAGGACAGTGGGATGCAGGGATGTTCACAGCAAAGCTCTGTGATGCACATAAACAAAAAGGCAGAGTTTCAATGGAATCATTGTGGCTGCCATTTTGTTTGTTTAAAAAGCTCATAATCTGTAAACATCATGAAGGGATAATTAGAGGATTGGAAAAATATCTTGCATTAACTCCAGGCTTCATAAAGGATGGCACAGAATTAGTGATCCATTGCCAACATAATGAGCTGGTTTATATACAGAAACTTTGGTGCCAAATGGAAAGTTAAATATAAAGTCTATCTTCCTTTGCCTCTGTGCTATCCACCTCACTCCTATTTAAACCTTGCTGAAAGATCAGTAATATCTCCGTTTCTTAAAATTCATTTTTTTCTAGTCTCCCATTTTTTATGTTTTCTATAGTTTTCACTAAACCTTTTCATGACTTTTGCTCTTCAATCTTAAATTAGTGACAAAAGATCAAAGTATTCCATAATGCGCAGTAGTGAAATTGGTATGAATGAGTAGCAGCTTAAGTGCAGGAGCTTAACATTTTGTATAAACTGACATTTCAAAGCCTTTAGAAGCACCTTTTAGATGAGTTTGCAGACTGTTGACAATTGTCTCCTGTTCTTTTGTTGGAAATATCTCTTCACTTACACTGTAGATCATTTAGAAGTAGTAAAATGCTGAATCGAAAACACATAGCTATATTTCAAATATGTATCTGGAACAAATTGTTCTGTTAACAAAAAGACATGCTTGATCTTCTTTGAATTATTTAATGTTCAGAATTGGACATAGCTTTTCTGATCTGAGCTACATGATACAAATTTCCTAAAGCTTGATTGTTCTGTTTTGTTATTAAAGAGACAAGATTACAAAAATGAATTTCCTGATTTATCTATCGTTTCTTAAATTTAATGTGGTCAGTATGAAATGAAGTCACCTTAATTTTCAGAATGACCACAGAGGGCAAAAACAATGACTATTTGGATACAATACACCACATTAATAAGCAATTTGAAAACAACAACACAAAATAATTCATGGTTTTGAAGTGAGACCATGGTAGGTCTGTGATCACTTTCATAACACAAATGAATATAACTTTGAGGTTTGTATGTAAACTGGAAGTATTTTCTCAAACATGTTATCTTATTTTTTCAATAGGTAAATCATATTATTTTAATTTGTATACATTTTGCAAGAAATAAATCACTGCCTTCTATTCACAGGTGTTTTTTTCCCTCTGGATGTTCTCTTCTACAGCAGCTTCTTGGTCCTCCATTGCTTTTAACCTGTGAATCAACCTAAACAAATGGTTCTGTTGTGTTATCTATGTTTAAGGTTAGGAAAGTGATGTTCTCAATGAAACCTGGATAATGAAAGAAGAAATGTATTCTGCATAGGTACCAGTGAGGCTCATACAAAGATTTTGTGAGGCACAAAACAAAACAAAAAGAAATAAAGAAATAAACAGGTGTGCTTTTATTTTGAGCAATTCAAATATATATTTATATTTACATCAGCGGTGGGTTGATACCGGTTCATCCCGGATAGGGCGAACCAGTAGCAGCCATGGCGGGAGGCTCCGCCCACCCACCCAGACGTCTCTGCGCATGTGCAGAAGTGTTGTGCACATGAGCACGCCCACAAGCAAACCGGTAGTGACGGGATTTGAATCCCACGACTGATTTACATTCAACTGGAAATAGAACCTAGTAAATCTACTGTTTACTACCCTGTCATAAATCACAAATCACAAAAAGGTCAACTCCTCTTATTCTCTTTGTTGGACTGTTTGGATCCTGTTTTTGTCTTTTTGACAACTAGAGGAGCCCCGGTTAGATATGGAGGGATTGGAATGTTGAGATTGTTAAATCTCCCCATCAACAAGATTTTCATCCTTGTTTTCGAATGTTAAAAGCTGTCTTTAAAACAGACTTCTTTTATAGAACAGTCACACATAGGAAAGTGTGTATGCTACTGTCACTGGTGTAGAGAATGCAAAACAACCTACTAGGGACTTTTGTTATTCGGTTTGAACTAGGGAAAAATTTTGGGAATCATCTCAGAGTCTTATCTTCTATTTATTCTGCAGGTTGCCGGTGAAGTATTTCTCTTCATTTACTATTCATAATAGATATTTGCTTGCTTTTTCTTAAACACTTAGGTCTGTTTTCATTTCTATCATTTATGCATTGGTTCTGTGGCAAATAGTTGCTGTGTCTTTTTAAAAATTAATGAGGCAAACATTTGCCAATTCCTCTTCCTCCTCTTTTATATACTATGAAGGCTCTGCTCAGATTTGCTTGAGGCAGATAACCCACTAAGGGTTTTGATTTGTCTGTTCATTTAAGGAGAAACAGCAGTAGCACAGTGATCACCAGAAATGACCGAAGTAACCTTCCAAAGTATGAGCCAAACTAAACATAAGTAAAAGCCCATATTAGGGATTATGTAATAGTGGTAAGAGTTTATTTTTCCACCCTGTGGCATTTGATGATAGTGGACTAGCAGTCTTTTCCATAATGACCTGCACCTTGTTACAGAGAAAGGGCCTTTGGCAAGGCTGTAATGAGAATTTTTATAGTTATCTAGCAAACACAATTGCTTGCAGTTGCATGTTGATTGGGCTAGTCTGTTTAAGGTGATCGAAGTACAATTATATTTTATTTTATTTATAGAATAGAATAGAATAGAATAGAATAGAATAGAATAGAATAGAATAGAATAGAATAACAGGGTTGGAAGGGACCTTGGAGGTCTTCTAGTCCAATCCCTTGCTTAGGCAGGAAACCTTATACCAGTGATGGCTAACCTTTTCTGGACCAAATGCCAAAAGTACATGTGTGCGTGCATACCCCCTGCGCATGTGCCCCACCCCATGCATGTGCATGCACCCTCGCATGTGCCCACACCCCCTGCATGCACCCTGCCCCCGCGCATGCACAGCAGAGACCTGAAGACCAGGTGGCCGGCGGGAGGCAGAGCTGAGCTGGGGCGACAGGTCGCGTACCCACAGAGACGGCACTGTATGCCATAGGTTCACCATCATGGCCTTATATCATTTCAGACAAATGGTTATCCAATCTCTTCTTAAAAACTTCCAGTGTTGGAGCATTTACAACTTCTGGAGGCAAGTTGTTCCACTGGTTAATTGTTCTAACTGTCAGGAAATTTCTCCTTTGTTCTAGGTTGCTTCTCTCTTTGATTAGTTGCTTCTTGTCCAATCCTCATGTGCTTTGGAGAATAGTTTGACTCCCTCTTCTTTGTGACAATCCCTGAGATATTAGAACACTGCTATCATGTCACCCCTAGCCCTTCTTTTCATCAAACTAGACATATCCGTTCTTTATATATTTTAGCCTCCAGTCCTCTAGTCATCTTTGTTGCTCTTCTCTGCACTCTTTATAGAGTCTCGACATCTTTTTTACATTGTGGTGACCAAAACTGGATGCAGTATTCAGTTTTGGTAATGTTCTGCCCCAGCTCCGGATTCCCAAGGATTGTGACACACAACAATGGTCCTTATCAAAGTTATAATGTACCAAGAATAAACTCTCATTTAAGGAGAAACAGCAGTAGCACAGTGATCACCAGAAATGACCGAAGTGACCTTCCAAAGTATGAGCCAAACTAAACATAAGTAAAAGCCCATATTAGGGATTATTTAATAGTGGTAAGACTTTATTTTTCCACCCTGTGGCATTTGATGATAGTGGATAGTGGCAAGAGCCTGGTGGCATGGCAGACTAAAGCACTGTTATTAACAGTTATTAACATCAGCTGCCTGCAATTACTGCAAGTTCAAATCTCAACAGCCTCAAGATTGACTCAGCCTTCCATCCTTTCTAAGGAAGGTAAAATGAGGACCCAGATTGTGGGGGCAATAAGCTGACTTTGTATAAAAATATATAAAAGTATGAAGGCTATTGCTTAACGCATTGTAAGCCGCCCTGAGTCTCTGGAGAAAGGCAGCATATAAATCAAAAATTAAAAAACAAAAAAACAAAAAACCCAAAGTCCAGCAAAGGTTGGCAACCAGCCCAGAAAACAAGATACGATAAGACACTCACTCTCCAAAATGCTCTGTAATAATTACATGTTGTTTCCAGCAATAAATTGCTAACTGCGTGTGACTTAAATAGGCTAATGGAGTGGCCAATTATCCTCAAACCTTACTCTCGAGGAGACCTCCTCCTCCTGAATAGTCACCCCTGCCTTTTGGCAGCCCTGTGTGCTTGAGCATTGAGGAGAGGCTTCTCCACTTTGCTCTCTCCACTTAAAGGAGCCTCTGGAGGTTCTGAAGGCCCTGGCTGAGTCTCTGCCTCTGGCACCACATTCTCTTCAGCCTCCTTGCTGTCCGATGTGAGCGCCGGCTATGCCAGCTGCTGATGCAACCCCACACCAGCCTCCTTGTCGTCAGGATTAGCCATGATCCGTGCAGGCCGCTGGTGGGCCACAACAGGTAAGTGTGGCCTTACCAAGGCATTATAAAGTGGTATTAACATTTCACATGATCTTGATTCTATCTTTCTGTATTATATCAGATTTAGAGACTTGGCCATCTCCTTCAAAGAGTAACTCTGGGCAATATATAATTAAAAACATAAAAATCATACAAATATAGTGTCCCAATAGGAGGCAGTTCAAAAAGGAATAGACTAATTAAAGTTAAAAAGATAGGAGAGGGCCTTCACATTGTAACCACCTAAGGTTGGATGCTCCTCTGGTTGCCCCAAATAAATCAGCAGAGCCAGGTCTTCAGATACCTCTGAATGGCCAGGAGAGCAGAAGCCCACCTCAGGAATGGAGAGAGAATATTCCCAATGTAGCACTTTTGTTTAGGATGGTAGCGTGTCTTCCTGTTTCCCAAATTCATTCTCATAACCCATTGCAATGAAGTAGTGCTTCCCCAGACGGAGTTGATGCACACATTGTATACTTTAACAGACTAACAAGTTCTGCTTGATGAGAAGTTGGTAGGTGTGGTCAGGAAGGTCTAGGCACAAATCCATCTTGGATGCCAATTCTGCCCATTCTTGCATTAGGGGTCCTACACAGAGTCACCCATATTTATTTCAATTTAGGTGCTGCTTGACTTCAAACGACCTCTGGATGGTTCACAATATAATAAGCAATAAAATGCCATATTCACTAACACTTTACAGAGTATGCGGTTGCACAGGGCAATGCAACAACCAAGAAGGCATATGTCATGATGTAATCCTGCAATTTACATTAAATACTTAAACACAACCATATGTGTTGTTATTTTGATATAATATAAGCTTTCGTGTGCTGGACCATAAAAGAGGCCCATACATCCCAGGAATTTATCTTCCTCTAATTGTAAGACAGTTTCCCAATCAAATTAAAAATGATTCAGTTCATTCGACTAATTTTGGCAAAGTAAGGAATGGGATGGGGATAGTTTGCTTCAATTTTTCCATTAAATCGTTTTAATGTAAAAGTTAGACATTCCATCCTGAAATTGGGTAACATAAACTTCAAACTAGACATTTTAATGTTTTTTATTGTTTTAATGCTTTTTACTACTTTTATTGTTTTACAATGTTTTCTTTTAATTTTTAATTGTAATACAATTGAATTGTGAACTGTTCTGTCACTTGCTGAGATAGGTAGCTATAGAAATCAAATAAATAAATAACACTATATTTTAATATGTTTGCAGTTTGAACTATTATTTTTTATAGAAACATGTCAGAAGTTTGTTCTTGAGTTAAAAATTATATATTTCAAAGGAAGATAGGAAATATAATAATGTAGAACATATACTTTCATCTATGGAAATAACTTGAAGCAAAAATAAGGAGAAAATTAAACTTAACCTGAGCATATTTTTGTGGTTATTTTTTTCTCCCTTTGAAAATAATATTCAATTCATTCTTGAATAATAAAGATTAAGTTGGTTTGTAATTAAAAGAATTAGTTTACAATCAATTTGTTGATATAGAATCCTGAAGTTTAGCTTCTTAATGTTTTTTTTTTCAATACAGTCCCAATAAAATTCAATACTTGAAATGCAGTGATAAAAGTATCAGTCCTTAATAGGATTGACTTCAGGGGTGGGTTCTAAATTTTTTTACTACCGGTTCTGTGGGCGTGGCTTATTTTGTGGGTGTGGCTTGGAGGTCATGTGACTAGGTGGGTGTGGCTAGCTGGTCAGAGTCATTTCTGGAAGGTCCTCACACTTACTACCAGTCCTTGCACTTATGACCCAACTCATTTGTTTGCTTTTAATACTGATCAGCTGTAGGACGGCCCTTTGAAGCCCCCCGGCAAGAGTTTAAACAGTTTTTTTTCCTCTAGTCATTACCTGGTACTAAGGAGGCAGCAATAGATTGGGGGTGGGTCCAAATAAAAGGTAAGAATAACGTGGGGGGTGGTGGGAGGGCGGTGGGGGGAGAACCGGTTCGGTGACGTCATATCATCACCGCTACCGGCTCGGCCAAACCGGACCGAACCGGGAGGAACCCACCAGTGATTCACTTGTAGACAGTGGTGAAATCCAATTTTTTTTTACTACCGGTTCTGTTTGTGTGGCTTGGTGGGCATGGCAGAGGAAGAATACTGCAAAATTCCCATTCCCTCCCCACTCCTGGGGGAAGGATACTGCAAAATCTCCATCCCCTCCCCACTCCTGGGGAAAGGATATTGTAAAATCTCCATTCCCACCCCACTCTGGGACCAGCCAGAGGTGGTATTTGCCAGTTCTCCAAATTACTCAAAATTTCCGCTACCGGTTCTCCAGAACCTGTCAGAACCTGCTGGATTTCACCCCTGCTTGTAGATAATATCCATATTCATATCCATATCTATACATATACATATACAATACTAAAAGTCCAACTGCTACCAATATAGACAATATCTGTAAATTCCATCTGCAGAAGCAGTTTCATTCAAATCATCAAATATTCAAGATAAGTCTCACAGTTCGCATTGTTGGCAAACACTATAGTATTTTCTCTTCATACATAAAGAAATAAAAATAATTCCAGGCAGCTGGGGATATAATTTACAGAAAGCCTATTCAGTTGTTCTGCTCATAACTTTCTCCTTAATCAAATGCTGCATATTTACACATCCACTTGTGATGTTCCATGAAACTTGTAATTATAATCTATTAAAATGAAGTGCTGTAAAATGAAAACTTCCCCTGCTGAGATAAGAGCTGATTTGCCTCAAAATCAGCCAGGGACATATAAGCAATGAGATTTCCAGGTACTGAGCTGATTTATGTTTAGAGAGCCTTGGTAGAAATGGAATTAGTCAGAACTGGAGAAGTATCATTGACATTAGTCAGAAAAAGATGGTCTTCTGCAGTCCTATCAAATAAATTTTAAGATTTGACAACTGTGGCAAAAGTCATACTCCATGCTTTTGTTTTAAGTAAAACCCGCTGAGAAACATACTAGCTAAAACAATTCCTGGCAAATAGATGGGGAAGAAATGGAGGTAGTGACATATTTTATTTTCCTGGGCTCCAAGATCACTGCAGATGGGGATTGCAGCCAAGAAATTAAAAGACGCTTGGGGAGGAAAGCTATGGCAAATCTAGACAGCATACTAAAAAGCAGAGACATCACCCTGCCAACAAAAGTACGTATAGTCAAGGCTATGGTTTTCCCAGTTGCAATGTATGGCTGTGAAAGTTGGACCATAAGAAAGCCTGAGCACCAAAGAATTGAGGCCTTTGAACTATGGTGCTGAAGAAGACTCCTGCGAGTCCCTTGGACTCAAGGTGATTAAACTGGTCAGTCCTAGAGAAGATCAACCCTGACTGCTCTTTAGAAGGCCAGATCCTGAAGATGAAACTCAAATACTTTGGCCACCTAATGAGAAGGAAGGACTAACTGGAGAAGAGCTTAATGTTGGGAAAGATTGAGGGCAAAGGAAGATGGGGATAACAGAAAATGAGGTGGCTGGATGGAGTCACTGAAGCAGTAGCCATGAGTTTAAATGGACTCCAGAGAATGGTAGAGGACAGGAAGGCCTGGAGGAACATTGTCCATGGGGTTGCGATGGGTCAGACACGACTTCGCAACTAACAGCAACAAAAGTATCTTTACTCTTTAAGTGCAAGCTATGTGATTGGGATCCAGATTCCAAAATGTTGTAGGCACAGGGACAAAGAAGTGAATATCATAAGGGCAAAAATAAATTTGATTTAATTTAAATTACACTAAATTAAGTAGAATTAAAGCAACTTGCCCTATATATTTAATAGTATTTTCATTGAGCCACAATAAAAATCACATTTTTTGGCAAGTTTTGAAGAAATCATTGGGGGGACACCCAAATAGCTCTGAGGTCTTAGGTTTTGAACATTAGGTCAGTCAGTTAATTGGATAAGTGAATGTGACTTATGTTAGTCCCTCTCCCTCCCTCCCTCCCCTCCCTCCCTTCCCTCTCTCTCCCTTGTCTCCTCCCAATCTTTCTCTGGTGCGGCAGACAGAGAACAACAGACCCTGGTGTTCAATGGCTAAAGGAGGGAGTCTCTGGCCTTTGCCCACTTGAAAGGAAATTCAGAGAAAGTGGGCTGGGGTCTTAATGACATCATATTTACCAGTTTTCACTTACTTTTAGCTTCTTTGAGAGGGGCTGGTCCACGCTTCTCCTCTTTGACTAATAGATTTTCCCCTTTCTGCTTTCCATAATACATTATATTCAAGGGTGAAATCCAGCAGGTTCTGACAGGTTCTGGAGAACCGGTAGCAGAAATTTTGAGTAGTTTGGAGAACTGGCAAATACCACCTCTGGCTGGCCCCAGAGTGGGGTGGGAATGGAGATTTTGCAATATCTTTCCCCCAGGACTGGGGAAGGAATGGAGATTTTGCAGTATCCTTCCCCTGCCACGCCCACCAAGCCAAGTCCACAGAAACGATAGTAAAAAAATTTGAATTTCACCACTGATTATATTAATGCATGCAATTCTGTGTCATACTGATTTCAAAATTTTGAGATCACTGTTGGCATTGGAGACATTGGGACAGATCAGGGGTGAAATGCTCCTGGTTCGGACCAGATCAGCTGATCCGGTAGCAATGGCGGCAGATAGTTCGGAGAACCAGTAGCAAAAGTCCCTGCAGCCCCCCCACCACCACCATGCCCAGCTGAGCTGCACGATCATCAGAAGCTTTTTTTTAACTTTTAAAAGCATTTTTTCTACAACCTCTTCCGACAAAAAAAATGCTTTTAAAAGTAAAAAAAAAAAGCCTCTGATGACCATGCGGCTAAGCTGGGATCGTCAGAGGCTTTTCAAAGCATTTTTTTCTGTAACCTCTTGGCCGAAGAGGTGGTAAAAAAAATGCTTTGAAAAGTGTCTGACGATCTGACGAACCCAGCTGAGTTGCCTGATTGGCAGAGAGGCATTTTTTAAAAAGCCACTCTGACGATCCCAGCTGATTGGCAGAGGCTTTTCAAAGCATTAGAAAAAAATGCTTTGAAAAGTTTTTTTTTTTTTAAAGTTGGCCACGCTCACCCAGTCACATTACCCCCACCACCACCAAGCCACGCCCACAGAACCAGTAATAACAAATTTTACATTTCACCCCGGGACAGATCCACAGTGAAGAAACTCTGGAACAGGTAAGTGGTTGAAAGGAGAAAGCAGGCACTTAGCCCTGCTCAAATGAGATAGAAGATTGCTTTCCTCCACTCAAACACATCATTTGAGCCTTCGTGACAGGCCTTTATCCTTACACTAATGCTGTATTTAATGTTGATGGACTTTTGATTCAAGTATGTTTAAAATTAATAATAAGACAGAAAAGCACTCTGATCTGAGGCCACAGTGCACTATGAAACAATCATTATTTTCTTGAGCCAGGAATGTTTAACATAGTTATGTTTTTAATAATATAGGAAAATATTTTTATGGAAGGCTGCCTCCTCACCCTTCCATTTTTAATTGCAGAATCTTTCAGTCCTTTATCTTTTAAAATCTTGGGAACCAACTACCACCTGAAAATCAATCTATTTATGTACTTATCCATTTCGATGGACCATCTATGAGTCAATATAACCATATTAAAAGAATGAAATAGGTATAAACTCTTAACATTATATGTATCTAATTTAAACAGTTGCTACAAAATAAATGAGCAAGGAAGAGAAAGCATATTTCACTCTCTCTCAAGAGTTAGAAAAGTTAGCCTGTTAAATCCTGTACTTGTCTACTTAGAAGCTATCTGCACTGAGGGAAAGCAAAGGAATTGAATTCTATGTAAGCGTGTGTAGGATTGTAGCTTAATATCAGGGCTGAGATAGAAGTAGCTGTCACAAAGCTTTAGAGAGGTTGGTCCAAGTTATGAGGATGAGCATTAAATAATGTCCTGCTCCAACAAACTAAAGACATATATAGCCAATACAGGTCATGTTATTTTTATGTTTGAAGTAGAAACCCTGATAGATTTCTTTCTTCCTCCCAGGCAATAAAAATACAACCATCATATAGAAAAAAATCTAACAGTTGTTCTGTAACTGCATGAACCTCAAATCAGATGTTCGAAGCCATTGTTTATTTAACTGAATGACAGGGACAGCCATAATCTAAGAAATGACCATAGACTTGTTGAAATAAACAAGCAAGAATCAAATAAAGTAGACACACCCAAACCAAGAAGACCATTTTGGTCTCACAAATAATCCCAAGCAAAATTGGGAAGTTTTTGTAATCTTCCCCAACCAGGATAGTCTAATGTCCTGCCAAAATAAACCAGGATGTATAAATGCTCCTTGCTTCACTTGATTTTATATTCTAAAAAGGATTCTTTTGATAAATGAGTGGATGATTTCTTTCATTTCACTTGTCACTTATTCATTTATTATCACACCTTCCAGGAATCATATTATGAAAGCATTCATAACATCCTCTCAAAATGCCAAATGTTCTCAGTGCATTACCCATCCCTGAGATACATAGTCCAATGTGCAATCGCATTGCTTAACGCATTGTAAGCTGCCCTGAGTCTCCGGAGAAGGGCGGCATATAAATCAAATTAAAAAAAAAAATCAATACCTCAGATATACAACAGCAACAAAGAATGTTTAAGACATCTGTTTCTATCTCATGTAGTTCCTAACAGGAAGGCAGAGAAGTTCATGTTCATGATAGCATTTCAACTTGGACTTTCAAAAGTCACTCTTACGTGAATTAGATTCTTAATGAATAAGGATAATTAACCCTTAATTAATGATAATTAATTCATTAATGGAATCAACTTCCAGTGGAGGTAGTGGTTCAATCCTCTATAACTGAGTTTAGACATGCTTGGGATAAACACATGCCTATCATCTGACAAAAAATAATAAACAAATAAATGAACAAAAATTAAATATAACTTAAAATAATAAATACATTAATTAAAAATAAAACAAAAACAAACAAAATACAAAAAAACACAAAGGGTTCTTCAGTCAGTTTCTGCTATCAGTTTTCTATGTTTTTCTGTATCTATGTTAATGTTTCTAGATCTGGATTGTCCAAATGGATACAGTGGTGACATTCTACCATTGCTTTTTCAAATTAGAAAAGGAAGAATTACAAATTTTTGTACATACAAAAATTAATTTTCTAACCCACCTTCATGTGTAAACCCTATTTATTTAGGTGTTATAATACATACATACACACCAGTGGTGAAACCCCCCCCGGTTCTATCTGGCTCGCCGAACTGGTAGCAGTGGCGGTGGGAGGCTCCACCCACCCAACGGGACGTTACTACATCCCGTTTTATAACCATCTGCACATGAGCAGAAGAGGTGCGTGCACACATAGTGTGTGTGCGCTCCCACATGGGAGGGCACCCAAACTAGTATTGAAGGTAAGTGGATTTCACTGTTCATCCATCCATTCCTACATACATACATACATCAGGGCTGAAATGCTCCCGGTTCGGACCGGATCACCCAATCTGGTAGCAATGGCAGTGGGTGGTTCAGAGAACTGGTAGCAAAAATCCCTGCGCCCCATCCCCATGCCCAGCTGAGCCACACAATCATCAGAGGCTTCTTTTTTTTTAACTTTTAAAAGCATTTTTTCTACAACCTCTTCTGACAAAAAAATGCTTTTAAAAGTTAAAAAAAAGGCTCTGATGATCGCGTGGCTCAGCTGGGATCGTCAGAGGCTTTTCAAACCATTTTTTTCTGCAACCTCTTGGCCGAAGAGGTGGTAAAAAAAATGCTTTGAAAAGTCTCTGATGATCCCAGCTGAGTTGCCTGATTGGCAGAGAGGCATTTTTAAAAAAACCTCTCTGATGATCCCAGCTGAGTTGCCTGATCGGCAGAGGCTTTTCAAAGCATTAGAAAAAATGCTTTGAAAAGTTAAAAAAAAAAAAGTTGGCCACGCCCACCCAGTCACATTACCCCACCCCCACCAAGCCACACCCACAGAACTGATAGTAACAAATTTTACATTTCACCCCTGACATACATACATAAATACATTCGAGGCACGGTGGTGCAGTGGTTAGAGTGCAGTATTGCAGGCTACTTCTGCTGACTGCCAGCTTCCTGCAATTTGGCAGATCGAATCTCACCAGGCTCAAGGCTGACTTAATCTTCCATCCTTCCGAGGTGGGTAAAATGAGGACCCAAATTGTTGGGGGCAATATGCTGACTCTGTAAACTGCTTAGATAGGGCTGTAAAGCACCATGAAGCGGAATATAACACATATGCATATGCAGACACAGTGACACTTCAGAACTCTGTAAACACAAACCTCTGTGCTATTTTATCAATAGGAACACTGACTAATATCAAATGTGACTCTATGTATCCCATGGTAAATTTCAATAAAATAAATGAATATTTTCATGCAAATTTTTGTCCCATATCAGAATTAGATATACTTCATTGTATACCTAGTAAGTATAGATCTCAGTTGATCCATTGCTAATTAGGAATAAGCCTTTGTTAGAATATATTTTTAAAAAGCTTATTATAAGGAAAACTGATGAATTAAAGAAAAAAAAACCCAAAGAAAAAGAAACGGCAGATTCCGTATCTATTTCTTATTTATATCTATGAAAACAAACTGGATTGCCTTTTTTAAGAACAGAAAAATTCTCAATATACTTCTTTGCATGATTGAGAATTGGCTTTGTTTCCTTTACCAGCCTTTCATATTCAGATTAGCAAAGTTACTTTCCTTCTATTTTACAAATTTGTTAGGCAAATATTCTGTTCGTTGAGAAGGTTTAGTGGTTTTATAGAGGAAAGCTGCCAATCATCCTGATCTGAATGAATGGTCCCCATAGTAATTGTGCTTAGATTCATTTATACCCATCTTATCGGAACAATTTTTTACTTTCCATTTTAAAGGGAGCAATCATTTGCCAGTATTGGCTTTTTGTGTTGCAGAGATTTGAGGCAGAAACAGCTAGAAATACAAAAGCCTTGAGACATTTATTTTGAAGGCTGAGTGACTCAGTAGGGAAAAAGGAATGACTTTTTCCCCCACTCCTAAAAATGAAAGAAAAGGTTTGATTGCAGTCTTCTCTATTCAGTGGCAGAGAATATTTGCATCACAAATGAGGGTCAACGTTTAGGTCTGTTTGGCTTATCTCATAGCCTTGCACGCATTCAAGTCATGCAATAGGGCTGTTCTATTCCCACCCCACTCTAGGGGAAGGATACTGTAAAATTTCATGACATGAAATCACATGACGTATCAGGACTTTTCCCCCCTTTGCTAAACTGGGCATGGGCGTGGCCAGTGCATGATGCATCCAGCCCGCGGGCCAGGAGTTTAACAGCCCTGCTCTAGCCTGCCTTTCTTAATGAACTGGTATTATTTCCACTTTTCTTAATGAATGGAGTTAAGATAAGGTGACCAGACGTCCCGCTTTTGGCGGGACAGTCCCGCTTTTGAGCAATTTGTCCCGCGTCCCGCGGCATTTTAAAAAAGTCCCGATTTTTCATTCTGCCTCCTGAATCCCCGCTGATGGCTAGAGGGAAAAAAAACTCTTTAAACTCTTGCCGCGGGGCTTCAAAGGGCCGACCTACAGCTGATCAGTGTTAAAAAAAAAATGAATAGACCCATGCCTGCAAAAATAGAAAAAACAGCCCCTGTTAACAGCTTCCGCTAGGTTAATTAGCTGCAAAAAGCTGCAAAAAGTTCCTGGAGCAGATTTCCCCCCCCCCCAGCTATACTGAAAACAAAGGCGAAAGTGAAACTAAACCTGCAAAATGACAAAATGAGGCAGAGAGAGATTTCTTTCTTTTTCTTTTTCCTCACCAAAAAAGGTAGGTACAAAACTGCAAACAATGGGAAATTTTGGGCAAAAGAGGAGAGTTCAAGATTTTAAAACACAAAAGAAAAAAAGCTCTATTTAACTAGGGAATTGTAATAATTGAGATACTATTAATAATTGTATATTGTGTTGAAAGCAGAAATGGTTAAGTTGTGGTTTGGAGGAATATATGGGGGAAATTATTTGGTTTATTATTATTGGTAAATATAATTAATTGATTTGTAAGAAATTGGATTGCATGGAAATAATTGGAATATTCATGTTCATATTGATTAATATACAAAAAAGATAGTTATATAACTAATTGATTTATATTAAAATGTTGAATTTGTATTAAACAACTGTATTACATAATTACATAATTAACCAATGTGAGGATGGATATAAAAATAGATGACAATGGGAAGGGGTATAATATAGAATAGAAGGGAAAAATTGAATTTGATTAAGATTAGAGATGAGGATGAAGGGTAATATTGTTTTTTTAAAAAAATAGATGAGGAATAAATATGGCAAAAAGGAAATATAGAAATTGTAAATTTAATTGAAATGACTAAACGCTGTTTAAATTTGTGAACCAGCCAAATATTCTGTTCAAAGAAAATACATTGCATGTTTGTATGTGTGTTTCTAATTATTGCTATTTATTTATATTTGTTCTCTTTTATTCTTTAAAGTTTAACAATTCATTCTTAATCTTAATATCTTTATATTTGCTTGGGGTTGGCTTTCTTCCCTTTCATCTTTTTTATTGTACAGCAATCTTTCTCCTCAAACCTACCACCACTCTCTTTTCTTTCCTTCTTACTTTCTCTTCCCCCCACCCTCTTTTTCTCCTCCCTACTTCCTCTTCCTTTCTCCTTCTCCTCCTCTCTTCCTCCCTCTCTTACCCTCACTCCTACTCTAATTTCCATTCTTCATCCCTCTCTATTGCTGTATCCTTTAATGCATATGGACTACTCAGAGGGCTGAAAAAGTTATTTTTGACTGGTCCTCACACTTTTGACCAGTCCTCGAATTTATGACTGTCCTCACATTTTACATTTTTGCCCTATCTTGTCATCATGGTGAAGAGAAGCAGTTGTGAAATGAGTGACATGGTTGTTAAGAATGCTGCACGGGCATAAATGTGAGGATGGTCATAAGTGTGAGGACCAGTCAAAAGTGCGAGAACCTGTCAGAAATGACTTTTTTCAGCCCTCTGGTTAGTCCTTTTGTGCATATGGACTATTCAGAGGGCTGAAAAAGTTATTTTTGACTGGTCCTCACACTTTTGACCAGTCCTCGAACTTACGACTGTCCTCACATTTTACGTTTTTGCCCTATCTTGTCACCATGGTGAAGAGAAGCAGTTGTGAAATGAGTGACATGGTTGTTAAGAATACTGCACGGGCATAAATGTGAGGATGGTCATAAGTGTGAGGACCAGTCAAAAGTGTGAGGACCTGTCAGAAATGACTTTTCAGCCCTCTGAGTAGTCCCTATACACATAGCCATGGCCACCCGGTCACATGACCAGCTAGCCATGCCCACCCAGTCACATGGCCTCCAAGCCACGCCCACACAATAAGTCACGCCCACAATGGTGTCCTTCTTACCAATGTTAAAATCTGTTCACCTTACCCTATACGCATAGCCATGGCCACCCGGTCACATGACCAGCTAGCCACACCCACCCAGTCACATGACCAGCTAGCCACGCCCACCCAGTCACATGACCAGCTAGCCACGCCCACAAAATAAGCCACGCCCACAATGTCCCTCTTTACCAATGTTAAAATCTGGTCACCTTAAGTTAAGATCATGTCGTGTCCTTTCTTAATCCCATCTTAATTCCTAAAACTGTTTGTCAATAGATTGGCCCAGTCTTTAATAATGGGCCCAAAATATCTGCTGGAGGCTATTGAGACTGAGTCTGCTTTATGTCTTTAAGAGCATGTTTCTCCATTTCTCCCTTTGAGGAAATATATTCTGCTTTTAATATTCCCCAAAATATTCCATTCTTCTGGGGAGGGGACGTTTCCCACACAACCATATCATTTCCCAGAATTCCATGGCAGATGCAGAGGGCAGCTTTAAAAACACAATAGAATAAATAAATTTGTCTAATCATCTACCTATCTGCTTTTATTAACTGGCCCCTGCTTGGGCTCCCAGTGTGCAGATTTTTTTTCTAAAAAAAAGGAAAACAAATGCTTGCATTCAGAGTGAAAATTCTAAAAATAAATGTGATTTCACAATTTTTCAAAACTAGCTTAAAAAACCTGATGTTCTCTGGACAATAGAACTGCTGTTTATCCATATTTCTTATATCTACTTGCATTTGATTTTTGAGGACTGATTCTCCTAGAAAGTAATATGTTTGGGAGTTGCCAGCCTAAAATGAGCAGAGCAAGAGTGAAAAGTGGGTGATTTCTTTCTGATATGTCTTTTTTCTCTCCTTAGTTTTCTTTTTCCTTGGCTCCATTTTTTTTTCTCTGTCACATAACAGGCTAGAGAGGAAGGGACAGGTTTTTCTAATCAGAGGCCTGCAAGCAGAGGCTTGTAGAGACATTTCAAAATTAGGCATATAAAATTAGCTCATGAGCTGCATTTGGCCTTAGATCCTTTACTATGCTTTGCTTGCCTGCTTCTAATCTTGACAAGAAGACAAATCAAGACCTTTTTTAAAAATCTTTTTATAATTCACAGGAAGTCTTTCTTACTTGCATACCAAATATACGGGGTTGCCAAAATGATTTTTAAGAAAATCAAAGAAAGAGCAAAGACCAATGAAATTTTATATGCTCTTACACAGTAACCACACTAAATGAGATTTCTCTGTAGGCATGGATTATCGAACTGGTGGAAATTACAGAAAAGTAAAACATTAAATTTCTGTTCCTTTATTTTTTAATTGTATGTGTGTACATGTGTGTGTGTGTGTGTGTATTTGTATCAGGGGTGGGTTCTAAAATGTTTTACTACCGGTTCTGTGGGCATGGTTTATTTTGTGGGTGTGGTTTGATGGTCATGAGATAATTCTTTAGGTACTGGTCTACCAGGTTTTTAACTGCTTGCAGAGCTGTACCAGTCTACCCATTTGTTTTTAGAGCATCCTGGTCTACCCATTAGTTTTTAGAGTGTCCTGGTCTATCCATTAGTTTTTTAAGTGTCCCAGTTTACCCATTTGTTTTTCAAGCATCCTGGTCTACCCATTTGTTTTTGGAAGCACCGGTCTACCACCACACTGTCTTTTAAGACTGATCAGCTGTAGGGCAGCCCTTTGAAGCCCCGTGGCAAGAGTTTAAACAGTTTTTTTCCTTCTAGCCATTAGCTGGGACTCAGGAGGCAGCGAATAGATTGGGGGTGGGACCAAATAAAAGGTAAGAATAACGTGGGCAGGGCGGAAGGGCTCAGCTCCCAAACAAAGAGAACTGGTTCAGTGACGTCATATCGTCACCGCTACCGGCTCAGCGGAACCGTGCGGAACTGGGAGGAACCCACCACTGGTTTGTCCGAATGTAATGATCAGCCAAATCTGGGACCTGAAACCTGTAAAACTCTGACAAGACATAGTGGTTATGAGTTTTGTGGTCACTCAAGAGCAGAGATTTTCCATCTTTAGTTCTGGATCTGGTTGCTCTTCTACAAATGAACTAGTGCACATTTTGGGGTCTTCCTAGATTCCAACAACTCATCAAGGAAGAGCTAGAAGTTTTGACCGAAAGGGGTTTGTCCAGTTTAGTCTGGGAATTCCTGGATCAGAATTCCCTTCTCATACTAATAACATTCTCTGATTAATTCTCTGATATTTTGACTATTGCAGAACATTGTCCATGAAGCTGTTCATAAAAACCACTGGGGAGCTGTAACTGGTATACAATTGCAATCACAGAAGCAGTTGTGGGCCTGTCTTAGTATACCAATGGGAAACCTGTGCTGCATGAGCTATGCTGGTGACCTTTGGAATGCAATTAAAGGTATTGATTGTGATCTATAAAGACCTTCCCCTTCCCTGAGGGACCACGTTTCTTACATTGTTTCTTTAAGATCTACCAGAATGGGCATGCTTTGTGTCCCATGTTTGAAATAATATCAAATAATGGGTCCCAGAAAGCATGTCTTCTCTGTTGGTGGTCTCTGCTCAAAGGAATGGTATACCCACAAAGTTGCATTGTCTTGATTCTTCCATCCTTTAAAGGAGGGCCTTGAAAATCTAGCTCTTTTTCCATGCCTTGGGAAAAAAAGTGGTCTTGGTTGTCTTGTTCTTTTTGGTTCTTTACTAGCATTATCAGCAGAGGTGGGATTCAGCTGCTTCGGACCAGTTCAGGCGAACCAGTTGTTAAATTTTTGCACAGTTTGGAGAACTGGCTAATCACACTACTGGCTGGTCCAGCCCAGCCCAGACCACCCTGCCCACCCCGTCCCACCCAGTCACTCCTTATCTTGCCTCAACCAACTAGGTTGCTCGCCTAGAGTCACACCCCTGTCATAGCTGCTGCTGCTCTCTGGTTCCCTTGCTTGCCTTGACCATGCGGCCCAGCTGATCTTTGCCTGGTGAGTCTTCCTTCACTTCTCAACCAGCTATCTCCCCTGTGGCCCCCGTGGCCCAGCCTGCCTGCCTGCCTTCCCCGCGACCTTCCCCATGGTCCCTGCAGCCCAGCCCTCTTGCCTGCCTTCCCTACTGCTTCCCACGTGGTGCCCATGGCCCAGCCTGCTTTCTTGTCTTCCCTGCAGTCCCCACAGCACAGCCTGCTTGCTTGCCTCCCCCACTGCCTTCCCCGTGGTCCCTGTGGCCCAGCCCACTTGCCTGCTTTCCCTGCTGCATCCCACGCATCGCCTGTGGCCCAGCCCACTTGCCTGCTTTCCCTGCTGCATCCCACGCATCGCCTGTGGCCCAGCCCACTTGCCTGCTGCCGCTGCCACCTCTTCCTTATTGCCTGCCTGCTGACAAACAATGGATACTGCAAAGACAGGGCAATTTCCTACGTACCATTCCGAGCCCCTTCCCACCCACCCATCCCAGCCTGCACTGCCCCACCTTGCTGTGAGTGACGTCAAGTTGGCCATGCCCATTCAGTCACATGACCCTCCCCAGCTACACCCACCCAACCAGTCACTAGGAAGAACCGATTGTTAAATTACTTAAATCCCACCACTAATTATCAGGTTACTCCATTTTACTGGGAATTTTTAGTTGTTTTTAATGTTAGATGTACAGAGTCAATAGAATTGTGGCTCTATAAATCTGAGAAACAAACTTCCATTTGCATTATAGCTAACGAGCTTAATGAGCATGATAGAAGCATGAAATGCATTCTGTGAGCCTTCTGTATTCCAGACTATTGGATCAAAAAACAGAGACCTTTGTCGAATATAGATGGAAATAAGTAAAAGGAAGATTTGGCAAGGACACTCAGATCAAGCAATAGTGAAACAATTGTAATTTTTACTGAAATGACAGTGACAATTAGATTTCAACCCTTATTTAGATTTAGCTAGCGTGGATTTAGGCTAATTGTGACATTCATGGCAGCTGCTTAATTATTGGTGGCTCAGAGATCAGCAGTGACTCATCTTTCTGAATGCTTTTCCCATTGTGAAGTATGCCATGTCTAATTTGTGAGGAAAGTGTTCAGCCTATTCCATTGGCATTTACATTATATTACTTAATTAGCTATCTAACAGCTTATTGCAAAAGTTGCAGTTGTTAAGGCCTAAACATTAAATAAACGTATTTTTAAAATAAGACAAATGATTAAAGCCCAAAGTCCTACATCCTTCATGTTAGGGAGTCAGACTATATTGAATTGGCTGCTTCTAAAAAATGCCTTTAAACTAACTTTTTTTAAAAATAAAACTTTAATTTGAATGATGTGAATCACTGACATCAACAGAGAAGTGAAGGTCAAATATTATTTGAAATATATAACTCATTATACCACATCCATACTTCACTAGGCCTTCTCAGGAATATGTGTGGTGTGAAAAATTAGCATTTTACCAAATGGATAGAAACTACAAATGACCAGTTTTCTATAATAGATGTATTTTTTTAAAAAAATAGCAATTGAAAAAAAATGGTAGTGTCAATTCATCTAGTGACTGAGTAAGAAAAGAATTCTCTAGTCCATGGGTGTCAAACTTGCTGTGTCACATTGCCGACACATGATGTTTCATGACATTTTCTCCATTTGTGGAGCTGGGGTGGGTATGGCCTACTTGTGACACACCTGGCCCGCGGGCTGCCAATTTGACACCCTGCTAGTCTCTTCTTGGGACCATCATTCCCAGAATTCTCAGTTGGGTGGGTAAGGGTGAAGCTGATCAACAAAAATGTTTGGTGAGCTAATGTTCCACTGCAGTGTTTCTCAAGCTTGGCAATTTAAATATTTGTGGACTTCAACTTCCACAATTCCTCAGCCAACATGGTGGCTGGAGAATTCTGGGAGTTGATGTCCAGACATCTTCAAGCTGCCAAACTTGAGAAACACTGTTCTACAGAATCAGCAGATATCACCAGTTGCAGATTTTGCTTTTAACAAGGATAATGATGATTCTACTTTCTCATTCTCCTCAGAAAGATTGAACTCTATAATCTGCCATGTAATATTCAGACAAGAAAAAACAAGCAAGTAAGGAAAGAGTATTACAATTCACAAATATGCATATGTTTTCTAATGCATCTAAAGCTAAGCTAATCACTTCAGCTGGATAACTATCCATGTTGGTTGCTTATCCTGCATGGACAATAGTTCTCGGTTAATTAAAAAAATCTAAATTTTAAATATAAGTAGAAAATTAGTAAGGGCAGAGAAAGCCTAGAGATTAGCCCCAAACAGCTGCTGTTTTTGAGTTTTGACAAAGTATTTGGGCTTATTGATCATACAGATTTCTAATTATTACATTTCTCTGTGGTGTTTAGTATCATTCAAAAGGCAATTTATCTTTCTCTAATTCCAAATTAAGAAGTTCTTGCAGATGCTGAATCACAGTAAAGCTTTGGAAAGCTTTACTTGGAAAGATCAGAAATGAACAATGTCTAGAATTTTGATTTCTATTTTTTATATACAGAGGTTTGAGGAAACAAACACATCTAGACTTTAAGTGTGATTGCACATTGTTTTCCAGTTGCTTTTCATATCAATGACTAAACCAGAAAAGCTATAGACAAGTGCTCAGTTTTTTTAAAAAAACCTTTCTTTGATGTAGCTACAAAAACGCTATCATAGTTTTTATCACACATTCAATGGGAAGCTGGAAACTGTATGCATTATAACCCAACAGAAAAATAAACCAATGAACCACAAATAGTAAGTCGAAACTCAGGAGAGAAATGTGGAAAGTCTCTAGGTAAACAATTGTGCTATTGTTTTCTTTTATATATAATAAGTTTTTGTTTTATTTTATAACATACAAAAATTCCAATTCCAATTGAACAATGTATTGTCTGAATACAAGTCATTTTAGGAAATAATAGTCAAAGTGTTTACAACAGTATTCATTGCATTGGTATCAATTATAATAGCATTAATAATAACAAAAATAATATTTGTTTAACCAATTTAACATACCTTCCTTATATCACTGATCCTTCCATATATTTCCCTGTTTCTAGCTCTGTTTTTGTCAGCTAACCATTGATAAAATAAATCCCAAGTTGAAAAATATTCAATTTCTTTCTTTTCCTTAACTATAAGTGTTAGCCTATCCATTTCTGCACATTCTAGTATTTTCTTAATCCCCTTTTCATCTGGTTGGGATCTCTTCACTTTTCCATTGTTGTGCAAATACTAATCTAGCTGCAGTCAGTACATATAAAATCAAATATGCATTCCCTTTATTATACTTTTTAGTTATTATTGTTGAATGTTCTCCATTTTATCATCCATTTTTTCCATTCTTTCCTTCATTTCTTCAAAGATTTTTTGTTGTGGCTTCTTAAAGTGTTTGGAGCATTAATTTCAATTCTGCTTGAATGATATTCATCATGTTCATTTTTTCCTGTTGCAACATACTATCCAAAGATCTTTGACTTGCTGGACTGGATGCTGTTGCTGATGATGCAGATGTATCCCCCCCACCTAATTTACTTAAGTTTGAAACACTAGTCATTTTGGATACTTTTAAAATCTTCAAGAAATTTGAAATATTTGTACCCTATGACTATCATTAAGTGTTGACCCTTTTGATTCTTGATGAACATATCGTTTCTTTTATGTACACTGAGAGCAAATGCACCAAGACAAATTCCTTGTGTGTCCAATCACATTTGGCCAATAAAAAATTCTATTCTATTCTATTCTATTCTATTCTATTCTATTCTATTCTATTCTATTCTATTCTATTCTATTCTATTCTATTCTAAGAAAGATAAGTAGTAATAACACAAATATTATTCTAATAATTCCTCAATACCCTGCCAACTTCCCACTTAATTTTTTTTTCACAAATCAAACCACCACCAGATTCTCCAAATAGTTTCTCACTTTCTATTGATGTAATCCAAAAAAAGAGAGAGAAAAAGGTTGCTTTTTATTCTTCAGGTTCTTCAAACATTAATCTTTTCTTCTCTTTATAAATTTGTAATCCACTTAGACCCACCAAGCCCCAAAGTTCAACCACACAGGCTCATAAATCACCAAAAGGAAAGTTCAAAAAGGAATGGAAAATAAAATAGTTTCTTGCTGTTTCCCAGCTTCTGTTTACTTTGTCTGTTTAGTTTTCATATAAATTCAAAGAGCTATACTTTTAAAAAAGTTACAGTGTTTCACTCTCTGTCTCTGCTATCTTCCATAAACATTTTGCTAGAGCAGGTGTTATTGTAACAAACAAGCTTACCTTCAATAGACGTTCAAGGTCATGCTTTCACTACTTTCACTTCTCTGCAGTTTTCTCCGGTAGATGTCGCTGTTGCTCTATTTCTCTCCTTTCTCTCTTGTTAGCTTAAATTATATTATCCAAAGCTTTTTAAAAGTCCCCGGGGTCAGAATTTCATATTCCAAAAAGTTTTCAGCTTAGTCTATCTTGCAATTTAAATCCCCAGTCTGACTTTCCTAGCTTTAAAATTTCTTCTCTTTCTAAAAAGTTCTCTTTTCTCTATTTCCAGTTCTATAGATAGATCTCAGGTTTGCTCGCCACTATTCTTGGGGGGGGGTGTGAAAAACAAACAATTCCATCTCATCCTCTTTGAGTTCCACTTTCACCCAGGCTTTCTTTAAAGGGGTAAGTTTCACAACAGGCGTTGGAAAAATCCCACCCATATTGATCACACTGTTCCTCAGATTCTATGCTTGCTTCATTGGTTGACTGTCACAGCTTCGGTCAGACATGCAATGGCCGTCTTTTTCTCCCAGCTGGATTGAGAGCTTCCTCCAAATCAAACAAGGAGTTTACTGTCTCCTTCTGATCGATGGAGTGTCCTCTCTGTCTTCATCACCCCTCCAGGATGATTTGAGTCCCTCGGAACCTCCTAGCAGGTCAAATTCAATGCAATTCCACAGAGCCCTGTGGACATGTGTAGTGTCACTGCAACGTCAGCCCCGACTCCTTTTTTGTTTTTACAACAATTGTGCTATTGTTGAAGGGTACTGTGACAAACAAAATGAACATTTTAATGTTTGGCAGACTTACAATGAATTGTGATGTTGTAAATAATATCTGAGATAAATTGCAGCTCTAATGGTGTTTTTTTTTTAAGCATGGGAAGAGATTTGGAAATGAAATAGCTGGGAGGAAGATTTAAGCTTTTCAACTCATGTGTAAATGATATTAATCTGTATGATTCAAAATAAAAGGATCCGTGTCTCTAGAATGATAATCTGTACAAAATGGCTGTGATTTACCTGGATTTTTTGAAGGTAATATGATCCATCTCTTTGAGGTGTGCTGATGTTGTGGAGGAACTTTCTCATTTTTAAGGCTTCTTCACATTTGTTTAGTAGCCAGAAAATGCTTCTTCAGGTTACTGATGTGCTGCAGGAGCCCTCAAAAGGGACAGAAAGCAATGTAGCATTTTGTCTTCATTTTGTAGAAGCTAGATGTCATGTTGCTTCATGAAACAGTTCTGAAGGGTTGTTCACTCAAAGCATCATGCATGTGAAGCTTTTGTTTGAAAGTCTGCACAATTCTATTTAGTGATATGTGATAAATAGAAATTCTGATTTGATTCTCAGTGTCAGTGTTCCAGAAAAACTCCAACTCCAAGTAAAGATGCGGAAGCAAGCATTTTCCAAAGTCCTCTTTACTAAAATAGGCAAACTGGCACATCTGGGGAAACCCGAATCTGAAAAGCCCGGGTTTTCCTTCAGTAAGTCAAAGTTCCCAAAACCATCCCTTTTCCACCCAGTCGGTCACATGCTCCAATCAACATCCATTCCATCCCGATCAAGCCCCTGACCACTCTTTCTCCAGATGCGGGATCGCCCTGACCTTGACCGACAGGAAGAATGCTATTAGATCTACTAACCCCCTCTCTTACTTTCCCACACATGAGAAGATGGCAGTATTGGAGCTTCCGGCCTAATATGGCTTCCAAAGCTGACACTCAAACTTGTAAAAGCAGTTGGATGTTAAACTATTATATTACTTTTGTTCAGGCATCTGCTGTAGTAATTCAGCCTAAAATATCTGCACAGTGTTACAGTATGATAAATAAATAAAAACATCACGTTTTTTCCCACTTTTTAAAAAACACTTTCTGGAATGATTATGTGGGAATCTGACATCCCTACCCACATACTCTTTAGAAGTTTTGCAATAGGCAGAAATTTTAACCTCTGACCTTGTGGATTTTGTAAATTAAAAAAAAATATCCCACACAAATATCCAGTACATTTTTAGTTGGTTATCTTTTTTTTCCTTGAATGAAGGATATGTTTTGTGAAAAACATCTGCAACATTTTTTTTTTTTAAAAAATCACTCTTTATTAAAACAAATCAAAAGAAATACATCTCTGGCAATCCATTTGCATGCTGAAAGGTTGGCTCAAAGTTGAAAAGAAAATTGGGTTGAAGTAAAGTAAACCCTCGTTCTTCAGAATGCAAGTCTTATCTATGGGATGTGGTTTGCCATTTTTTTTAACCAAATGAAGTAATTACTGTCTCAGGGGAGTGGAAGGGCTCCCTAGATTACAATCTAGATCTACAGCTGCATGATTGTTTTATTTATTCAAGCTTGCTCTTCTACTTTGTATCCATATTGACTAGCCTGTCCTTTCTGTCTTTATTCCCAGTTCACTTTACTTATCAGGTTATGTTATGTGATTATGCACTGACTCAGCACAACTCCCAAACTTAGAGTGAAATGACATGATTGGAATGCACAGCTCTAATCCGCCCTGGCCAGATTCACAATCCCCAGAGTAGCTCTGCTTCCAATCTGTATGTCCAGAAACTGAGCCATGTTCCAAACAGGAATATTTTAAAATATGATGGTTGCTCTAATGAGATGTCTTTCTGCCAGAAAAAGGTAGGAGGTGTAGTAAGTTCTGCAAGTAAGAGATTTGTCCTCTAATCACATTGAACCTTATGATCATGCTAAAAGATTTCTAGCAAAATCTTTTTTTCAAATGGGCTTGCAAGAACTCAAAATAGATTTCTTCCTTTAATTATTTGCTCCCTTTATCCTTCTCTTCAGGAGAACGGGAAGCATGAATGTATTTTTTTTATAGGAAAAATAGGTGAATTAATCTCTTATAAATCTGGTAACTTTTAACTTCCCAAAGTGACTTCCATCATTTACAGAGAATCCTCAATTTATAACTGTCCGTTAGATGACAGTTCAAAGTTACAATGGAGAAAGTGACTTATGACCGGTCCTTGAAGTTATGACAGTTGTAGTACCCCTGCGGTAATGTGATTGCAATTTGCGCTCTTGGCAACCGACCCACATTTACCAAGGTTGCATCATCTTGCAGTCATATGATCACGATTTGTCACATTCGAGTTTCCAATGATCAAAGTCAATTGAGAAAGCTGAATTTGTTTAACAAATGTGTGATTTATTTTACAACCGTGTGTTTTGCTTAAAAGGCACAATAAAAATGGTTGTAAAATTGAGTCCAGTCATGTGACAACTGACTTAACAACTTTCATCATTTAGTGCCTGTAATTCTGATCTTGGTTGTGGACATAAATTGAAGACCACTTGCATAGGAGATAGTAACATTGGCTATTGTTCCTTTTTTTGCCAGCCAAAAAGTTTTTGACTCCCTATGAGTTGTGTCATTGCAACAGGATTATGTTCACATGTGTTTGTCATGGCCCCATCAGAGCCCAGAGAGGAGGAGGAGGAGGAGGAGGAGGAGGAGGAGGAGGAGGAGGAGGAGGAGGAGGAGGAGGAGGAGGAGGAGGAGGAGGAGGAGGAACCGGGACTGTTTGCCAGGGGCTGAGGACAATGCTGTCCTAGGCCCCTCAGGTATTGGGGGAGGTGGTCAACCAGACAAAGAGCTGCATGCCTGCACAGCCACAGGGAAGGATTGGCAGCTGATCTGCAGTTGTGCTAATAGGCAGCTGATCTCCTCTGATGAGTAACAGCTGTCTACTCCACTCGATCCAAGGGCAAGGAGAGTGGAGCATAGGCAAGCCCAGAGAAGGGCTGCAAGGCTACTCAGGAGGAGGTCGCCCCACCCCTCCTCCCAAGGAGTAACTGGAGGGAGTAACTTAAGGAGAAGCCATGGGAAGTTAGTCTTTGCCAGGAACGATTGTTTGCTTTGGCTTATACTCCCCTGGTTTTGACTTCTGCCCATTGCTGTTTGCCTTCCTTTGCTTGGAATATTGCTCCTTGCCTTTTCTTTTGGACCTGGCCCTTCTCTTGTGGACTGCATTTGGCTTTTGGAACTGCTTTTTGACTGGGACCTGTTTCTTGTCCTGAGGACTGTCCTTGTCTTGTGGATTGGACTTGGAACCTTGGACCTTGCCCTTTGAGCATGCTCCTACTCTGTGAACTTTCTTTGTATTACTGGGGCTGTGTTTGGGAGACTGAGGAAAGCTGCCTTCAGGGTAGTGTGGGGGTGGAGCCTTACCAGGCATTGGAGGGCCACTGGCTGGAACTCTCTAGAACACGGGTGTCAAACTCGCGGTGTCACATTGCTGTCACATAATGTATCACAATGTTTTTCCCCTTCGTGGAGCTGGGTGGGTGTGGCTGTGCATGACACATCTGACTCATGGCCACCAGTTTGAAACCCCTGCTCTAGGAGCCTGCCTTGCCATGACCACCTGGATCATAACAGTTTTCTATCTGATATATCTGTGCTATATTCATGCAACTGAGCTGTTGGTTGATAAAAGTTTGCAGAAAGGACATGTGTGAATTTATTTGCCATCTAGTAATATCTTTTGGACATGGTCCTTGGTTACTTGCCAATAGTAATAAGAGCCCCATCAGTACAGCCAGTCCTCAACTTACAACTTGAAGTGACTATTCAAAGTTACAACGGGATTTAAAAAAAAGTGACTTATAATCATTTTTCACACTTATGATCATTGCAGCATCCTCATGATCATGTGATAAAAATTCAGATGCTTGGCAACTGACTCATATTTATGACAGTTGCAGTGTCCTGGGATCACATGATCACCTTTTATGACTTTCTGACAAGCAAAGTCAGTGAGGAAGTCAGATTCACTTAACAACTGTGTTACTTACTTAACAACTTCAGTGATTCACTTAACAACTGTGGCAAGAAAAGTCATAAAATGGGGCAAAACTCACTTAACAAGTGCTTCATTTAACAAAAGAAATGTTGGCTCAATTGTGGTCATAAGTGGAGGACTACCTTATTTCTTGCTGTCAGTTCTCTCCTTTGTTTATATTATACTTAAAAATTATTAAGAAGAAGTTTTTAAAGCAGCATAAGAATTTAAAGAAGCATAGTTTGGAAAGCCATGGACTGGTTCCAGGTTGGAGATTTCATCCATTAGTCACAATTTAACTTTCATGTAATATTTAGTCTATTCCAATAAAAAGCAAAGGGAAAAAGGTTAAAATCTCTTTGTCAACTTGAAATTTGGCAAAATCACATGGGAAAATCACATTGTAGGGAAATCAATTTAGGGTTAAATCAGCATCACACTGTTGGGTTACAAGTGTCACACACATGTTAAAGAAAGGATTTTATATTTTGAAAGTTTAATGGTCTTTTGTCATTTATCTCTTCTTTCATGATTCTTTTTGGAAATGGCTCCACTGGGGTTCATATATTAAAATGTATGGCAGTATAGAGGTTCAAAGATAATCTTCATGTTGAAGTCATTAGTGAAGTGATATGAGCCGCTGCTTCTAAATAGGAAACAAAACTATTATTTTGTAACCCTTCATATCATTTCTGGGAATTATTACAGTTCATCCAGTACCAGGAAGATGTTGCTGTAATGTGCTAAAACACATGTAGAATACAGGAAGCCCTCAACCACAATTGAACCCAAAATTTATGTTGTTGTGAGAAATTTGTTAAGTGAGTTTGGTCCATTTTATGACTTTTCTCCTCACATTTGTTAAGTGAATCACTGCAGTTTTTAAATAACTAACATGGTTATTAAGTGAATCTGGTTTCCCCATTGACTTGTCAAAGGTCCCAAAGGGACACTGCAACTGTCATAAATGTGAGTCAGTTGTCAAACATCCAAATTTAAATCATGTAACCATGGGGATTCTGCAATGGTCGTAAATGTGAAAAATGGTCAGAAGTCACTTTTTTCAGTTCCATTGTAACTTTGAACAGTTACTAAATGAACTGTTGTAAGTCAAGGACTACATGTACTCCTCTGATTACTGGTTGTGCTTAGAGATAATATTTTATGTTATTGTTTCACCTCATCTACCATATTTCCCCGAAAATAAGACCACGTCATATATTAATTTTTTCTCCAAAAGACTCATTAGGCTTATTTTCTGGTTAGGTCTTATTTTTGGAGAAATATGGTACTAAATGCATCCATCTGGCTGACAATGATAACTGGATCTTATTTTGGGGATAGGGCTTATATTACGAGCATCCTGAAAAATCATGCTCGGATTTATTTTCCGGTTGGGTCTTATTTTTGGAGAAACAGGGTAACAAAACACAGCCTCTAAAACACAGGGCATTTAAAAAAATTAAATGCAAATCTGCAACTGTCTTCACTATGATTTAGAAGCAAGATCATGTATTGATAGATCTACTTAGCAATCTAAGCTTACCGAGATTTATTCTTAGTTTATTTATCACCTCCCCTTCCTGATTCCTCATCTCTGCACATAAGAGACATTTATAAAAAGAGATTAAAAACTGAGAATTCTTATTATTCCCACTGTGTACAGGTTGCTATTAATGCTGCAGAATAGCAACATACTTGTGGTTCAACAACTAAAGCTGATTCAAAGGAGCAAGCTGCCCATTCATTCTTTTTGTAAAATTTATATACCATTTCAGTCTGAATGGCTCAATTTTTATTTTTAATACGGGTTCAAACAGAAAACTGTATTCTCTCTTTCTTTCTGTCTTTTTGTCTTCATGTACAAAAACAGTGCTCAAGATTTCTTTGAGGTCTAGGCAGGTAGGAAAAAAATGATCTCATTTTCCATAATTATCATATATTTTAGCTCCAGATCATTTTCAGGCTCATTCTATGTAGAGGGATGTTATTTTGAGATTTTTTTTTAGAGGGAATGTAATTGAAAAACTAGAAAAGTAGAAAAAAAGAAGAAGAAGTAGGAAAATACATATTTTCTGGATAACTGCAAAGTGGGAAGCCCATAGAGTTCATCTCCCTATTTCATTAGAATGTAGCACAGTTTTATGCAACCCTGTGAAACTTGCTCACAAGATACGAGCACCGTGGGAGCCTTTGCAATATAAATTGATTATATAGCCATACAGATATGAACCTATGTCCCTATATTTCAGAGAGTGAGACATTTTATGATCTTGGCTGTTCAGAGACCATTAAATGCTGACATGAAAAAAGCAGGCATAAGGAAGAAAAAGCAGTACATTCAAATATATGAATTTGCATATACTCTATTACTTTTTATGACACCTCCACAGTGCAAATAAGCTTATATTTCCTTGCATTTTCTATTGGGCTGAACCCTTGCACTTTATTCTAGGTGAGCTTCTGTATTTCCCACACATTGTGAAGATTATTACGGATATTGAACAGTTACAGATTCCTTTGCATGCTGTCCAGCTTTTAGAAGTTGGAAAAGCAAGTTCCGGTTGTGTAACTCAACAGAAGACAGCACAGCACCCTGGGGTGGGAACTGAGGCATTTAGAGATAAAATGGAAACTGCACTTGCGATGCTTAAAAGTCCTTGGATGACAAATGTGGAAGCCAACTGGAGTGAAAGTCAAAGCTCATTTTCTTAATGGGGCGGTTCATATGCATCAGCTTTGTCATAATATTACTGTAGTGATTTTGGAGACTAGCGCTACTGAATACTATAGTTGGTCTGCTTTTGGTTTCATGCTGTTCCATTTGGCTTCATACTCTTCTTGATTCCTCAATTGCTGAACCTGCCAGGTGTGAAATGAATACATTATTTGTGCTGTTTCACCTACATGTGTGTCAGATTGATTTGTCCCTCGCTTCTTTCTCTACATATATTTATCATGACGTGGCTTTTATTGCATTGATTCCCTGTATGGGGTTGAGGAGTGAAATGGTGGCAAACAGGTGTTTTTGGCCTGCCAGTATTAATCTTTACATTTTCTGATAATAGTAAGAAGAAAGCAAAAGTAATAAACTGGGGGGCAGGTTTGTACAGCATGTTTCAAGTCTTCAGAGCATGCCTGATCTTCGAAAGCCAGGTTAAAGCCAGGAGAAAAAAATTGGTTGCCTTAAGCTACCTGGCAAGGTTGTGTCTGAGGAGAGAAATTGAATCAGGACTTTCTCATTATAATTTACTGCTGTTCACCCAATGCTGCATAAGCTCTTCTTACATTTACTGGGATACTTCTGATTCATAGCTGCAAGCAAAGACACTAATAATCATGTGAAGAAAATGTTGTTTCTAATAAAAAATCTTCACAAAGACCTTTTCTCTTCAGTCAATATATTGAATTTTCCTTTCAAACACACACACACACACACACACACACACACACACACACACACACAAACCCAAAAAACCAACACCTTGCACAGCTTCAGGGCACTTCTATCATCTTTAAATCAGTATAACTCTAGTAGGAACATATTTGGATCGCTCCCTCTCTTCTGCTTGATTCCTGAAAAGTTGGTTAACAGCATTAATTATTACATATCCAGATGGCAGCTGCTTTATAGGGTACAGTTTAGATTAGAATAACGGAGGGTATCAATTAGGTAAGCATTCAGGAACACAATTAGAATAAATGGAAACAACAGCACATAAATGCAAAGTTTGTGCGAGTACATGCAGGATATATGCATATATATGTTTATATATATATATTAATGCCAGGGTACTACAGTGAAAGAACTTTTTCCCACTGTTTTTGCCTGTATAGCAGCTTTTTAAGTCTTTTGTCCTAAGGGTAAAAGGGTTCTATGATTAATAAGATTATATAAAACTGAGTTGAATGCTTTAAAATCTACTAGCTATTTTCATCCTCAGCGTCATCAATGCACAGCTATATATGTTATGTGGTGTTTCAGACATAGCTACAGTATATATTCTTTGAAGTGATAGTATATTTGATGAAAATAAATACTAGGAATCTACTTTTCCTAATTGTTCTGGATTTGTTTCCTGAATCAAGAACATTTTTTTCTAAAGTTATCCATTTTTAAATTGCTTAGCGCATTGTAAGCCGCCCTGAGTCTCTGGAGAAGGGCGGCATATAAATCAAATTTAAAAAAAAAATGGTCCATTGCAACGGAACATAATGAGTACATTACTATATATACATATGTCCGAGAACAAGCTCCATTGGAATCTGTTTGTGAATATATTTACTTATTAATGCTTACCAAAACTTATTCAATAACTTCCTTTACTATTTTTGTTCTACATGGTAAAATATAAACCATGGACACCATCTTGGATGGTGAGATGAGCAGCATATAGATTTAATAAATAAATAAAATAAAATAAAATAACAACCTGACCAAATCTCTGGAAACTGCATTACAGTTTAGAATGATGTTTTAGTTCAGTCTACCTTAGATATTTTAATGGACAGTTAGAACAACTCTTGGTCACAGGGCTATTTTCTTCTTGAAAACTTGATAGATACCATCTGTATTACAGATTTGGGCTGATCTTTAAGGTCATCAGAGGAGGTTCTGTCATTTGTGTTGTAGTTGCCTCCTGCTCCTTAGGTGGAAGTGGAAATTCTCTATGAAAGGACTTCCAAATGGGGCATTTAGGTCAATCTAGTCCCCAAAGCACTTGAAGGTACAATAAGAAGCAATGGATGGAAAATAATCAAGAAGAGAACCAACTTGGAAATAAGGAGAAATTTCCTGATAGAACAATTAATCACTGGAATGGCTTGCCTCCAGAAGTTGTGGGTGCTCAAATACTGGAAGTTTTAAAGAAGAGATTGGACCACCTTTTGTCTGAAATGGTAGAGGGTTTCCTGTTTGAGCATGGGATTGGATTAGAAGACCTCCTAGGTCCCTTCCAACTCTGTTATTCTATTATTCTGATTGAGTGTATTTTAGATATCTGCTGAAGACCTGCTCAAGCTTACTTTATGCAAATCTTAATATCTTGGTATGAACGTCTCTTCTCCCATTTCTTCCAGCTTTTAATGGAATATTTTGGTTATATAATTTCTTTTTTTTGGTCCTGGTTGATCTTAATGGAATATCATGGGCAATGTTTTAAGATGCCTTTATCTAAACATAGATTAAAGAAAATATTCCTCATGAAAGCAAAATGGAGGTGGCACTGGTCTTCACTAGCAGACAGAGCCTAGCTTTTTAAAACCCAGTGTCTGTCTTTCATTGTAAGCCCAGAAAAGGTAAATGTAGCTGGCTTATTAATATTCATTATTTGGCCTTTCTAGCAGGCAAATGTAAGATTACTCTCTTGACCATCCGTGATCTGGAGAGTGAGAAAAATGAGAAACCCATAAAGCAGTTTCTTCATTTATTTAACAATCTCTTTTTAAAGCTTAGTGAATGTCCCCGTGTTTTGAAAACACTAATATGAGGTGGCCTTCTCGTTGGCCCCTGTTAATTCTAAAACAGTAGGGAATGGTTAAAAACCATTCACACATACACATAACCTGGTTATAAAAAAATACTTTTGTTGCAAATATGCAAATCACAGCAAATCCTATTTTACAGTGAGGTTCAGTGGGCATTTTGCACAATAGATAAGTTCTTAGAATATCGCTAGATATCCTTTGTTACGAGAATCTTTCAGCAATACATTTGTGCAAGTTTTGGAATGAAGTCTTAAAAAGAATCCAACAGATGTATATGTAGATTTTCACATTGGCTGCTTTAGTTTTTGTGCTAAAATTTAGTTATCTGCAGGTATAGACACTTTATACTGAATTTGCTTTTGTGCAGCAGATAGTTTAATTGGGATGTCATTTCAGATAGTTCACAAATGGATAAAATTAAACAGGTTGTTAAATGCCTTCTGAGCCTATTAGGAATATAAATTTTAATTCATTTTGAGTTGTATTATGCCTTCTATTCTCTCAGAAGTAGACATTGGGATGAATTATTTGTTACATTCAGTAACAATGTGCAATTTTTGAAAGAAATTTTATAACAAGTTGTGACAAAGGTCTGAATGAAACATTCTTTTGAAGTTGCAGTTCCACAAGTGGACTTTGAACCAACAGATTGGCTCTCCGATTTACAAGACAGCTGGAGAATGATACTCAAATTTAAAACCGCAATTGTTATTATGATATGCAAAATGAAGTGATATGTTTGTTCTTTTGAAGCTATTTTGCAAAGCAACCCAGCTGTCTCATGTCTAAGATGAAGAACTTTTTCTATTTCTATGTCTTTTTTCAGCTTCTTAATCTTTCCACAATGTATTCCCTAAATTGCAAAAAGGCTTCTGGTGGCCCTATGCATGCATAGAAGATTTTGCAGTGCTTCTAGTAGCTGATACAACTCTCAGAATAAGGTTGCCAAGCATCTCATTGAAGAAAAAGTATGGCCTCTTTGCCTCAAAATTGCATTGCTTTTGTGGGGGCAAAGTGTTTTCTTGAGACAACTAATTTTGAGGTCTCCTTATTTTAGTAATTACTACTATCTTGGAGAGCCACTTTGGTATAATGACTAAAGCATCAAGCTAGAAACTGGGAAACCATGAATTCTAGTCCCTCTTAGTCACACAGCCACCTTGGTGTTCTTGCACTAATCACTTCCTCTCAACCCTAGGAAGAAGACAATGGCAAACCACTTCTGAAAGATGTTCCAAAAAAATTGCAGGGACTAATCCAGGCAGTGCCTGAGAATCAGATACAACAATATGGGGGGGGGGGGGATACACTGTCTGAACCGATATGCATCAACTTTGTAATTTCAAATTTTGCTGCATGTTATGTGGGATAGGTTTTACAGGAGATGCAATTAAGGCTGCAGTCTTTTTTCTAGACACCTACTTTCTAAACTCAATGGCCTTCCGGATACCATACATTAAGATCGTGCTTGATAGGTTTCATGTTAAAGCAATCTCATTGCATAAGTGGAGCATGGGGCTTAGCCTGTGCAGCACTGGAGATTTGAAGGCAACTGTAGCAGGGAGAGGCACATCTGGTTCAAAGTGTTGTAGGCAGATGCTAGATACATGACCTGTAACTTCAAAGCACCTTTTTGTCTTCAAATGTGATATGCTGCACAGCCTTAATAGTTAGATATGTTTAAATTTTCATTTGATGCTGTTTTTATGGACTTTCATCACTCCAAATTAGAAGCATTTTAGCACCCTTATCATCGGATAATCTCCCATGAGATCAGTAATGGTATATAATATGAACAAGTAAAATGATTTATGACAAAGAATATTTTTTTAAAAAAATCCACAGTCCCCTCTCTCCTATATATTCCTTCTAACATTAGTCCCATCCAAAGCTGAGCTCGCGTGCCCACCAATATGGCTCTGCGTGCCACTTGTGGCACATGTGCCATAGGTTTACTATCACGGGTATAGGGTGATCCTAGATCCAATTGAGTGATGGAACTCATTCCCATTCCTACCGATGCAAAATTTTACAATTTTAGAATAGTTTTTGTTTTTGAAAGATGGGGCACCCCTTAAGTTTTGGCACCCTAGGCCAGTGCCTCTCAGCCTTATATACACAGTACAACATATGGTTTACCGAAATTTATTGAAAATGCTAGATGGAATTAGGACCGGTTTCAGTCTTAGCCTTAGATGGACCTGGTTCCCTTTAGCATTTTCAATAAATTTCAAAAAACACATGTTGTGCTGTAACTATTCTGGGACTCTGTTAAGATTCAGAAGGATGATTTGATGGAACTTTCACAAAAGTATCCCTTTTTCAAATATTTAAAAAAAAAATATTCAGATCATTTTAAGGCATTGAATCAAATCAGATGCCTTAAAATAGATTCCAAAGTGATTTGGAGTTTGTGTAAACTAAGTGGTACTTTCTGGCTTTGAAGAATCTCACACATTTGTGTAGCTTTTTTCTATACATGACAATGGAATTTAGTGATGTTGATACGACTTTCCTGTGAATGAGTTTTATCACTTCCAGACTTAGGATCCATTTGAATCTCCTTCTTCTTCTAGAATTTGTGTAGTTTTGCTCATTTGGAAGAAGGAAAGGATAGAAATAAATATTCAGATTTATTTTACCATTTAAAAACATCTTTTTTGTTTTTTCTTGAATGACCCTTTGTTATTGTCAGCCATTCAGTCATATCTAACCCTTGACCACTCTATGGATTAGCATTCTCCATGCCCCACTGTCTTTCACTGCTTCCTATAGATCTGCCACGGTCATCCCAGTGTCAAGTTTTATAGTATTCAGCCAACAGCACTGATGTCAAACTCAATTGTGTCACATAACATTTTTTTAAAATTTGATTTATATGCCGCCTTTCTCTGGAGACTCAGGGCGGCTTACAATGCGCTAAGCAATAGAGCATTGTATTGAGACGTATTGTGACATTTTTTTGCCTTTATGGAGCTGGGGTGGGCATGGTATGTGTGTGATGCATCTGGCCTGCGGGCCGCTAGTTTGACACTCCTGTACCAGGGAATACCCTTCTCCTTTTTCCACTGATCACTTCCAGCATGATTGGTTTTTTGAATGAGTCAGCTTGTATGACATGACCAAACAGCTTCTATTTGGCAATCGTAGCTTCAAGTGATATTTTTGGTGAGGTTCAGTATAGTACTTCTTTGTTATTTTTGCAGTCCAGGAGATGCATAACAGTCGCCTCCAGCACCACAGTTCAAAGGCATCCAACCTTCCTCCTATCTGATAGTAGTGTTCCAATACCTCAGGGATTGCCACAAAGAAGAGGGAGTCAAGCTATTCTCCAAAGCACGTGATGTGAGGTCAGGACAAGAAGCAATGGGTGGAAACTAATCAAGGAGAGAAGCAACCTAGAATTAAGGAGAAATTTCCTGACTAAACAACTAATCAGTGGAACATTTTGCCTCCAGAAGTTGTGAATGCTCCAAAACTGGAAGTTATTAAGAAGAGATTGGACAATCATTTGTCTAAAATGGTATAGGGTTTCCTGCCTGAGCAGGAGGTTGGACTAGAGGACCTCCAAGGTCCCTTCCAACACTGTTATTCTGAATAGTCATCTGAGGGTCAGTTTCAAAGGAAAAATCAAGAAAGTCCAGTTGCCTTTTGGAAAAGCACTTTTGCAACAAACACTCATGGACAATATTCTTGTTCTGATTGCTAATTATGATTGAACATGGAGGAAATATTGTGGCTTTTGTTAAATGTACCAACCAGGCTTTTCAGGTTTTTATCAAATATTATTGCTCTATAATATTTCATATGTAATCAAAAATATGTAAGAAAAGGTAATAGGTCTTTTGCCTTCCCCCACCCCCATAATTTGAGCCTCAATTAAGGGCAAATACAATTAATAATAAAGCTTCAAAGTATGTCCTTGTTAATTTCTGTAATTTAGCTGACATGCATGCAATCTCACTTATGTGGTATCATGAAATTTGATGCGATATAGTGATTGCAAATCATGGCTCCGCCAAAATCTACAAATTAATCCAAACAGTGCCTTGTGAATTTCATTTTTGGAACCTACTTATCAATATATTTTGCATCTCTTTTGGTGTTCATGCATTTCTTTTTTCATTTATATGAAAAAAAAATAGGTATGCCATATGAAGTTTAATGAACTGAGCACCCAAAACTGCAATAATCCTAATAAAAAATTCTCTTTGATTAGGAATAAATTCTGTTCTGGAGTTCACCAAAATCCTTTCCTTTGTAAATGCTGTGCAGTTCCTTTTAGTTGGCTGTAATTACAATAATTGATAGGGAGAAAGAGAGAGAGAGAGAAAAAGAAAAAAGAAAAAGCTTTAATTCTAAACATAACAATAAGTGGCCAAGAACCACTTACTGGCAATTTTGCAATAAGGTGATAGAAACGACATTTCTTTGACTTGCATAATAACAATAAAAGTTGAATAATAATAGGGTATCATGAGGCTTTTTAAATAAGAGTGAGTGATGGTGAATGGCTGCTAAATTGAGAGAGAACATTTTCCTGACAGATGTAGAATTGTAAATTGTTTCAGAAGTTTCCAATAGGTGAATACGGCCTTTGGTCTCAAATGATTCTCTGCTCTTTGCTGAAATAACACAGGCTGGTGAAATTAAGTTGTTTTCTTTTGTTTACAGACATTAGATTGGGCCATTTCAAGGTTGCTTCCACAATCATGACAGTATAATGTTGTCGCTTCTTGACACAATTCATTTTGTTTTGAAGTCAGAACAAGGCACTTTCTTCTAACCTTGAAAGATGTATCAGATAATAATTTTTTTTTAAGCGTTTGATGAAGCATTTCACATGAAAACGTTTAAACATGAAGCATTTTGTACAGCCAAATGTTGATGCAAAAATGTAAATGAAGAACATATTCAGGCCATGCTAAACTTCCTAGGCACTAGGGATTCAAACCACTGAACTGCTGACCTGTCGATTGACAAGCTCAGTATCTTAGCTGCTGAGCCACCACGTCCCTTAATTTTACCACTAATTTTAATTTATTTAATTTATTAATTTAATTTTTATTAATTTATTTAATTCTATTAATTAATTAATTAATTCAATTAATTTTACCACTAATGGCCCCTAAAAATGGGAACATGTTCTATGATCACAATATCATATGCAGGCTTATTTTACCCCCTTGAAAAGTCAGTGTATTGTATCAGATATGCAACTTGATTATTATTTATAATGGAGCTTTATGGTGTGTTATTTTTGTAATGTGATGGTGATCATAGAACGGTGTTTACACCTATGGAATAAAAAACAGAGATCTTTATGAATTCAGAAAGCCTGAAGGGGGTTCATCTCAAAGAGCAGTCTGCATTAAGTTCCTTTCATAAGCCTTTGCCCATTATTTTTCCATTGTTTCAGAATGGTGAAATAATTCACCATTCTGAAGGGGCAACCAATCTTAGAAGAAGAGAGATACAAAATACAAAATTGTGGTAAGAAAGCAAAATGGACATCTACATCTTGCTGGAGATGTACTGTATAATAAGTAGGGAATACTGAACATCTGACTGACAAAGTATAGCAATTTGCTGAGATTGTTGTTTACTGAAATGTGTTATGTATGTGTGTATATATATATACCCTGAAATCTTCTAAACCTATTGATAGTTATCATTCTTCATTTTAGACATATTTTACAAGATTTGATTACATACCACTGAAGAAACCCATTCATATTTAACTGCATTTTTTCAAAAAGGTGTAAGCCAAATTTTAGTGAGATTGTCTTCGGACAAGAGCTTTAGCACTATGCTTCAGGATTTATTGCATCCTATCATTTAGGATACAAACATAGTGGGCATCATCTTGTGGAGAAATAAAGTGATCTTGTTTTGTTGGTGATTTTTGTTAGCACCATAAATTTCTTTCAGTGATTTATTTATTTATTTATTTATTTATTTATTTATTTATTTATTTATTTATTTATTGGTTTGATTTATATGCCACCCTTCTCCGGAGACTCAGGGCAGCTTACAATGTGTTAAGCAATAGCCTTCATACTTTTGTATACACCTGCTTAGTAGGGCTTTTGGGCCCCCCAAGCGGTGTTCTTTTTTATACAAAGTCATCTTATTGCCCCCACAATCCGGGTCCTCATATTACCTACCTCGAAAGGATGGAAGGCTGAGTCAACCTTGAGCCTGGTGAGATTTGAACTTGCAGTAATTGCAGGCAGCTGGTGCTACTTAACAGCACTTTAGTCCACTGCGCCACCAAGGCTCATTTATTTATTTATTCATCTAATTTATATAGCTGCCCATCTCACAAACAAACAAGTAATTCTGGGCAGAGTACAACAAATAAAAGCAATAAATATCTAAACCCATTAATAATTTAATAACTTAACAGTTAGTGGAACCATCTCACTAAGTTACCCATTCTTGGGATCCTCACACCTGCTGGCATAACCAGATCTTGAGAGACATTTGGAAGCTCAGAAAAGATGCACCCATCCTCAAGGGGGAAGGAGATCCCACAAGAGGAATCTGCCTGGAGTCTGCCAAGACCTGGTGCCTAGGGTCCACTGTATAGAATTCCCTAGATGATGAAACATGTAACATGTCTACTCTGGTGGGATGAGCAGATGACATTGAGAAGAAGCAGTCCCTGAAATTACCCAACCCCAGGCCATGTGGGCCTTTAAAGTTCAACACCTGAACTTTGAACTGAACCTGAAAACAAACTGGTAACCAATGCAGCTTACACTGCAGAGATATAACATGTGTTCCACGGAAAAACATATAACTGCCTATGCCTCTGCCTTTTGCACCAGCTGAAGTTTCAAGGGCGAGACTCAGGGGAGAAATGCTCCCGGTTCGGACCGGATCGCCCGATCCAGTAGCGATGGAGGCAGGTGGTTCGGAGAACCGGTAGCAAAAATCCCTCCCCCTCACATGCCTAGCTGAGCCGCACAATCATCAGAGGCTTTTTTTTTACTTTTAAAAGCATTTTTTCTACAACCTCTTCGGCCGAAAAAATGCTTTTAAAAGTAAAAGAAAAGCCTCTGATGAATACGTGGCTCAGCTGGGATTGTCAAAGGCTTTTAAAAGAAAAAAAACCCCTTTTTTTCTTTTAAATGCCTCTGACAATCCAAGCTGAGTTGCCTGATCAGCAGAGACTTTTTTTTCTTTTAAATGCCTCTGATGATCAGGAAACTCAGCTTGGATTGTCAGAGGCATTTAAAAGAAAAAAACTCTCTGCCTATCAGGCAACTCAGCTGGGATAGTCAGAGCCTTTTGAAAGTATTTTTTTTTTACAACCTCTTCACCGAAGAGGAGGTAGAAAAAATGGTTTTAAAAGTAAAAAAAAAAAAAAAATTGGTCATGCCCACCCAGTCACATAACCGCCCCCCCCCAAGCCATGCCCACAGAACCAGTAGTAACAAATTTTAGATTTCACCACTGGCAAGACTCATATATAATAATAGTCCAGCCAGGAGAGGACCAGGGCATGAGTAACCATGGTTAGGGCCCCTTGATCTTATAACAAGTGCACCTGGCATACAATATGAAGGTCTCAGACTCAAACCAAGAATGACACATAGCGATAATTCCAAGCTGAGTTTTTTATTGTTTCACACCTATAGACAAAATTTTGCCAGACTGAGTACTCTACTACCTGCATCTAAAACATATTATGTGCCCTATTAGGGAGGAGCTGTCTTCACTCTCTTTCTCGCACATATAATATTTGGACTGAGTTGCTTCTTATTCCTTGGGAATGCATCTCCTCCTCCAGAGACTTTACCTCCTTACTACATTCCATGACACCAGCAGAAAAATGAAACATAAGGATGGAAATGCAGTAGGCACAGCCCTTATCAGGAAGCTCAAGATTACACTCCAGCCAACACTGGACCCACAGAGGTGACCAATGTCAGGTCCACAATGTCAGCTTTGGAAGCCATATTAACTCTGGCAGCTTCCCTGCTGCCACCTTCTTGCTCTTGGGAAACTAGGAGGGGGGATTTAGTAGAGAGATTTTAGTTAGACATAATAGCATTCTTCGATTCGGGTTAATGTCAGCGTTCCAGAACAACCCAACTCCAATCAAAAACTCCAACACAGGCATCATCTCAAAACTTCCATTTATTAGAATAGGAATATTGGGACATCTGGGAAAACCCAAATCTGAGAGTTCCGGGTTTTCCCTCAGTAAATCAAAACTTCAAATCCAGCCCCTGCACCCGTCAGTCCATCACAGGGCCCAATCACCATCCGTCCCAACTTAAGCCACCACTGCAACCACTCTTCCTCCAGCTGCAGGAACATCATGACCTTGACTGAAAAGAAGAATGCTATTATCTAATAGCATAATAGTAGTAGAGTAAAATCTCTCTACTAAATCCCCCCTCCTACTTTTCCAGCCGCAAGAAGGTGGCAGCGTGGAAGCTTCCGGTGTTAATATAGCTTCCAAAGCTGACACACAACAGAGGGAACTAATGTCAAATTCAAAAAATAGTGAGTGTAAGTCCATTCTTGTGGGACCACCCTCCAGATACCTGCAGATAGATATTTCATCAGCCAAGTGGTCTGATGAAGGGCAGTAATAGTCCAACCCTCCTATCATTGTTATCACCTACTCATAAAATGTGGTACCACTTGTTCATTTGTTCACCCCAAACATTTCCTCGATCTCTCCTGAAAACTCCAGTCTGTTTCAGCCCACTCTTCCATCTGAACATCTTCCCAGCACATCCAGCTCATACTAACTTCCAATGGAGGAGCACCCATAGCTTTTAGTAGCTTTCTCCAATCTGCTCAATTTATGCTGATTTTACTGCTGCTGAGCCATATACCAGTGATAGCACTGACAACAGTGCTGAAAGTGGAATTCCTGGGAGTGGTTCAATGATACTCACTTTTTAATTTACCATCCCAGTTCCTCATTTGTGTAGCACAGCGCTTACACTACTAGAATCAGGAGACTTACTGTCTTAGTATGTGAATGCAGATCTATCACTACTGTAGATATGGAATCTGCCAGGAAGGGTTAAAGTAATTATTTACTTAGCTGATTCCTCCTCAAGTTGGAATCTCACTTGGAGCAGAATCTTCAAGTAATAACATTTTCCTGCAGCTATAATTTTCTTCTTAGACTCCTAACTGAACTTTAAGGCTTAAACAAAATCTGGAATTCTGTCCCCTACTTAAAAATGACCCTTGACCTGACAATGTGGCTACCCTATCCAGTAATCGATAGCAACTGTGTATCTTTATTGATCACTGTCCTATCGTGATATCATTTTTATTCTAGGCCATACAAAAGCATTTGGCTTGAGACCTCCCAAAACAGAATTTGTGAAATACTGTACATTTAAGTAAACTCAGATTTGCCCTTTTGTGTTTAAACTGTAAAGTAAAAGCTCACATTTGACATCTCCTTCTCCTGCTCCTCCTGTTCCTCCTCCTCCTCCTGCTATTAAATTCAAAAATGACTGAGCTATATTTTTTCCAACAAAAGAAAGTCTCAGAATGGAGCTACTGTTTACCAGATTGCTTTGTGACAAATCAGAAAAATGTATTTGCAGTGATTATTGTGAAGAAATACTGAACCCCAAAGCCTATTCAGCCATCTACTGCTTTTCTTTTTTTCCCCACAGCTTTACTTTGGTCTTAAAGACACTATTTCTGATTAATGTCAATCATTATTCCCAGCACATTTCTGGTAACGATTTCATTATAGCTCCAAAGCATTATCTCCTATTTTGATCTGTCAATATTAGAATCAGGAATAAATCCCACTTGATTCATATGATCCATTGTCACAAATTCATACCCAGACTTCTTACCACATTCATTCTATTTTCTTGACTGATTGGTTTCTCATGAGGCTTAATTTTTTTGCACTTAAAGCAAAATTAAAAGAATATCAATAAGAAATCTAGTGATATTTTAATTATTTTTATTATGTTTGTTTTTTTTAAAAAAATAATCATAATTTTATTTTGTTGTGTTGTCAAACTTGGCCATCATTGTGAAATGGATAGACAGCTAAAAACAAATAAATTAACAAAATAACATTTTTATGCTGCCATAAAATTTTAACATAGTCAAATATAGTAGAAATTTGTTTTTTTTTCCTACCCCAAACTTTTTATTTAAAACACTAATAAGACAATTAGCTACATAATGTACTATATTTAGAAAACGGTGTTTGAATTTTTATTTTAGTATAACTTGTGTAATAGAGATTTGTGTTAATTTGATTTCTCATAGTAACTTGCAAAATAGTTACCATTCCTATATTTATTCTGAATTATGATTCCTTTAAAGTTATAATTATGTTTCTTCAAGATTTTCTGTTAGTACTTTCTTCTTCCACATTTATGGATTTTCCGAAGACTTCACTGTTATTCATAGAGAAAAGGAGAAAATGCTGAATTAGCTGTTTTGTCTAGTTTATGGAATGAAGAGCAAGTTGAATTGACCTACCAAAAAGACGACTATGCCTTATAAGGATTTTTACGATCAGGTCTGATAATATCATTTTTATTACAAATATAAATTGCAACCATTAATAGAAACTGAGTAGCTGTTTCTCTTTCTTTTTCACTATGGTCAGCTATTCCTAAATGCTGTATCTGAAAACATGAATCAGATCTGAAGATAGGTTCAATGGCCAAAGTGGGATATTAACAGCTATTGAATGTTAAATGAAAGTTGTACACAAAAGCTTCCTGAAACATGGTGTGGCTGCTGATGGAAGTATTATACATATGTAGAGAAGGCAAGGTAAGAAACAATGGTTTTAAATTATAAGGAAGTTGATTTTGAGTAGGTATCAAGTAAAAATCTTATATGTAAGGGTATGAGTTGTTCAACAGTGGGACAGATTGCCTTAGGAGGTGGTAGAGTTTCCTTTCCTGGGAGTATTTAAAAAGAGGCTCTAGTAGTGAATTCCTGCACTGGTTGGAACAGAAGATTCTTAACATTGTTTCCAACTCTTTCATTCTATGAAGCTATGTTTAAATGAATATGGTGATGGTTCTCAAAGCAGTTGTCCTGAATGTGGTTCTATTTGTCCTGGGAGATTTGATTCTACAGTGAAGAGTAATTACTTCTGGCTTCTCCAGCTTTCTTGTTCATCTTTGACTAGGGGTGGACTTCAAAATTTTTAGCAAGGGGTTCTCTGCTTGGTTGCTGGGTGAGTGTGGCCGTGGTGGGCGTGGCGTAGTTGGCCTCCTGCATCATGCGGGGGGCACGTTTTTGCCTTCCCCAGGCTCCAGAGGCTTTCCTTGAGCATCTGGAAGGGCGAAAACGGCCTCCCCTGGCTCTGGAGGCCCTTCCTGAACTTCCGGTAGGCCTGTTTATCACACTCCCCGAGCCTCTGTGTGCACCCTGCAGTTACCTACATCCAAAACAGGCCACATGAGGACTCCTGGGAGGGGTGGGGTGGGCGGGGCCAGCCAGGAGTGGGATTTGGGTGTTCTCCGAACTGCACAGAATCTTAGCTAGAGGTTCTCCCAAACTCCTGCAAACCCACAGCAGCCCATCCCTGTCTTTGATATATTTTTTTCTGAAAGTCTTTTGGAAACTTTTAACATATTTTTCTTAATTGAACCTTTACATATCATATAGTTAAAATGAAATTCATTACCAACAATATGTACTAGATTTAAGAGGGAAATGGACAGATTCGTTTCCCTCTTAAATCTATCACATAAGATGGTAACGAATTTCAGTTTAACTATGTGATATGTACTGTGATTTGGACCCAAATTTGGAGAGGTGTTCCAGTTCAGCATTTAATATGCACAGTGGACATTCCTGAATTGATAATTTGGACTTCCAAGTTACAAAGTTTGCTGCTATCACAATCAACAACTGTGACTTTTTTTAAAAAAACCTTCCTAATAATATCTAAATCTGGAATTTGGAGAAATGTAATGCTTTCTGGGATATCTTTTTTAAAGGAAAATATAAACATCCAATCTTCGATAAAATGGAACAGGAGCAATGATATTTTTCAAACATATATCAGATGAAGAGCTGTTTGCTTTCTAAATACTCAGTGGGTTTTTTTTTTCCTAACACAAAGAATGTGTTAGGAAAACCACCAGTTTTAAGCATAAGGTTATAGACAAGAATGTGTGAAACCACCAGTTTTAAGCATAAGGTTATAGACAAAATGTTATGCTTTATCTCCAAGGCCAGTTTATTCAGTCTATCCTGATCCACGTTGATTTTGTTTTTTTTAAAAAAGTATTTCTCCCTGTTTGATGTTTATCTCTACAAATCAGTGTTATTTTAGTATAAACACCCACAATCATATCTATAAAGAACTGTATAAAAGAACACTTTCAGTTATTGCCATGGCCAAAAAATAGGAAATTTAAATTGATAGCAGCACAAGAGAGTGGAATAAAATAGTGCATGCTTTTGTCCCAGAGAATTGTCTGGTAACAGCAATTATTGTAGCTTTTACCACTGGCAGTGTGTGAATTATGAAATACTCATGCATCTGAGTTCTTTGGTTTGTGTCCGTATTTATCAGCTCTGTTGACCATCATGTTTACTGCATTTTAACTTACAATTTAAATACAATTAGTCTTTTGTGGCTTTTCCTTAGAATAAATGTATTCATATGTGTAGAGTTACAGGATTTACAGAGAAACACGGAAATATCCCTGTACAAAACCAAATCATTGATACCTATATTGACTACAGTTATGTTGGGCAGTTGATCTCCAAAGTTCAAATAGAAATCTTCCTCATCTTCGCTAGACATACCATGGAAACTAGACCACTTCTGGTAGAAACCAGACTTCTACTACTGATCTTCTTCTGTATAATAATCCCTTTATTATACTGTATAGTTCTTATTATCTCTCTAGTTATTCCATGTCAATTTTGCTTGTCTGGTCCCCAGATTATTATTCTCTATAAATTCTATTACACTAAAGTTACTGAATAAAGTCAACAAATTTCCCTTCTAGGAAAACACAGAATTGTGAGAAGATTGAAATGGCATCGTTGAAACTTGGCTGTCAAGCATAATGGAGGCAATCCCACAGCCCACATTTTGGAGCCTCTCAGAACTCAGTAGGACACAGAAATGAAGAATGACTTTCAACTGTGCAATTTTTCATGATTTATATTCAAATAAGAAGCAAAATGGGTCACTTAATCATCTGCGAGACTAAATATGCTAATTGTGTTTTTTCAGTCCCTCATAACACTATCCCCCTCCGAAGCTTCTAACTTTCATGGTATAATTGAAGAGATCTTTTAAAAATTAGAATTCTGCTCAAATACTAACCAAAACAAAACATAACTCAATAAAGACATTATCTTTTAATATCATTTTCCCCTTCACCTTCTCATAGCTTTCTCAACATAACCCAAATAAATTGTAATTAAAAAGAAGTCAACAAAGGAATTCAATCCCCTCTTGAAATTCTCTCTCTCTCAAATTTTCCTAAATTGAAGGTGACAAAACAGACACCTTCAATTTAGGCCCTGACTTTAAGCATTTACTGGGATTAAAATTAATTCAAGTAACTACAGTTTATTTCAATGGAATGTATATAAATCAAACTTCTAGGATCAAAATCAATTAGGATTTTGATTATTAAGTACAGGCATCTGATTTAATATTAACTATCATTGTTAAAAAATGATTTTCCTGCATAGATTTATTGCATACTTGTAATTCTGAAGATGCTTTCTGAAATATTGATGATATCATTGCTGCTATTGTGATTATAGTGATGAAGCATCATTTTAAAAATTAAAAATCTCCTTCTCTACCTATATTCAATACTTGTTTTGGTGAATAATATTATTCCAAGTTGCATATAAATTTTGAGTCATAAAAATATATGGAAGAAATTCATAATTAGAAATCTCTAGGGACACATTTTATTCTACCATGTAATAATTATGCCTATACACACATTCCGATTAATACACACATTGTTATTATTCCTGTTATTAAAAAAAAACTATTAATATATAATATGAGAAGTAACATATTGTACAGAAAGTCCCTGATTTACAACCATTTGTTTGGAAACTGTTCAAAGTTACAATGGCCTTTAAAAAATTGGCATTGCCGGTCCTTGTATTTACAACCATTGTAGCATTTCCACAGTCATGTAATCTGATCAAAATTTTGTTGCTTGGTAATCACCTAATATTTATGATGGTTGCAGTGTTGCAGTGTCATGTGATCACTATTTGCAAGCTTCCCAGCTGGCTTATGACAAGTTAATGGAGGAAGCCAGACTCACTTAACAACCAGATGACTCATTTAACAGCTGCAATGATTTACTTCACAAACATGGCAAAACCATGTCATAAAATTGGACACTACTCACTTAATCTCCTTGTTTAGCAATGGAAATTCTGTTCCAAGTTGTGGTTGTAAGTTGAGGGCTAACTCTTTAGGGCAGTGGTTCTCAAACTTTTCTTCACTATGGATCCCCTTTAAATACCTTTTGTGGCCACGGACCAAGACCTAACTCAAGATTTAAATCATAACTTTTCTTCAAGTCTTCATGAACCCCCTGCAATGACATCACGTCCTCCTCCCCAGGGATCTGCAGACCACAGGTTGAGAATCACTGCTTTAGGATGTTTTAAAACAGAACAAACTAAACAAACAGTTCTTCCAGTGGTGGGTTGCCTCTGGTTTGCACTGGTTCTATAGAACTGGTAGTAAAACTGGCGGGAGGCTCCACCCACCGACCCTGACATCATTAAAACGCTTCTGCACGTGGCCCTGCTGTGAACAGGTAGTAAAGGTAGAACCCACCTCTGAGTTCTTCATGTGCATTTATATATGTGAAGGGTTGAGATGATTAGCCTGATGGAATTCCTGCTGATTTACATCAGTCAGATTGGAAGAATAGTGATTAAATCATCCCATAGAGAGACCTTGGGATGGGGAATATTTCCAGCTCCAAAGCAGATAGAAAAGGTTGAACTATATGATCTTCTGCCTACTGTAGTTGATGGACCTGACAATGAGATCTTTCAAGGAATTGTTTTGAGTCAATGAATCTTAAATCATATTTGGCATATCCTGTAGATCTTTGGCCTCACTCCTGATGATATACAATATCTAATAGTTTATGGAATAAATATCTAAGTTTCTATAGTTGTGTTGGGGAGAAAAGATAGATGACTTTAAAAATGTAATTTGGCTTTCAGAATCCAGGGTATTATGTTTTTTTCAGGGTAGGCCAAAAAGGTTAGAATTTCTACTAACATAGGATTTGTTGCAGCAGCTTCCAAAGAATTGTTTTGATTGAAGACATGGAAGAGTTTCGTGTTAATATTAATTCCACACCTAATAAAGTCAGCACAGGGTTCATTTTGTTCTGACGGCAAACATTTAGATTCCCAAACTTTGTATTTTCAAGCAAAGGCTATGAAATTTGCCCTATGGCAAGACCCATTTTACATTATCACCCCCTTTTCTTCAATATATTAATGTCATAACAAGAGACACAGTGTGCTAACAGTTGCAGGAAGCAGGATCTGCTAAGATTTAGGATAATCAGTTCCAGTGACCATCAGTCTGTATCAGAGTGGGTCATTGTTTAAGGATCCTTAACACATTTCAACATCTCTCTAAAGGAGGTAACTTTAGAAAAATAGATCTATACAGTGGTGCATTTTCATTAGTAACCAAAGCTTCTCTTAAATAACACCTTCTGACATGGATATTCAAAATCCCTTCATTAAGCACAAAGGATCAATTTGTTCTCTGGTCTAATGAAAATCTAATCTGTTATTACTTAATTCTGGTTTTTGAAGGAGCATTTTTAAATAACTTTTCATTAACTGGAATGCCTTTCCTCCCTTAGGTTAAAAATGTATTTGTCCTATTCTGACACATAGTAATTCTTGTTTCTTAGAAGATAACAATAATCTTTTGTGCGGCAGTCTTATGATAATTTATGGTGCCTGTCAGTCAGAAAAAGAAAGAAGACAAAATGAGCACTGTAAAATAAAATTCTACAGTCATTTATTTCTTGAGTTAATATTAATTGAAATTGCACTCTCCTCTCCTTAAACACAAGGGCTCCTTTCTTGAAAACTCTCCTGACAGGTGAAATCTTATTGGAATAATATTAGGGCAAATAAATCAAACTCAGTTTGTTAAAATATTACAACTTTTTTTAAACCTCCAATAAGGTAAAACTCAAAATCGAAACAAAGAAACAGCATTAAATAAAAATATCCTAATGGTCCCACTCAACTATTGTTCAAGAAGGCTTTTAAAAAATGTGGCTCTTTGCCCAGGGCTTTTGGTGAGGGAGACTTTTTGCTTTGTTCCTCATCCAGTCTATTAGTTTTGTCACGTATATATTTTTACTGGTTATTACTTCATTTCCCTACTTGTAATTGTTATGAGCAGCCCAGAATCATTGGGAATTGAGTAGCATACAAAATTGATAATTAAAAGATGAACAATAAATGAATAATAATAATAATAATAATAATAATAATAATAATAATAATAATAATAGAAAATGAGAAGTGAAGATCTTGTGGGACTTTCGAATACAGACAGATTGTCACTTGGAACACAACATGCCAGATATCACAGTTGTCGAAAACTGAAACGTACAATTTATTGACATCGCGGTATCAGGAGATGCCAGAGTCGAAGAAAAAGAACTGGAAAAAAACATGAAATATCGCGACCTGGCCAGCAAAACTACATGGTTATGGATGAAACATGTAACCCATTGTCATCAGGGCACTTGGAAGCATGTCCAAGAATTTTATAAGATATATCAGCAAATTGCAGCTTCCTGCAATAACACCAGCAGAACTGCAAAAAACTGTGCTATTTGGAACATCGTACATCTTAAGAAGGTACTTGGTTGATACCTAGGATGCTGGCAGCAACCCGTATCAACCATTAGCACCAGTCAATGGTATTTGTGATGCATTTTTGAATGTTCAGTTGACTGAGTTTCATATTTAATGAATAAAGATAACAACAACAATAACAACAACAACAACAACAACAACAACAACAACTGGATGGCTATCAGGTGTGGCCCCTATGGTTATGGGAATGCTGGTCTTTGGATTGGTAATGGCTTTGCCACCATGAACCAACCCAGGTACCTACCGTCACCAATGATGAGAAAGAAATCATCAAAATTCCATACCAGATCAGTCGTCGCCAGGGTCAACAAGGACCGCGTCAGATGCTATGGCACCTGGACATCTGCCAAAAAAAGGGCTACAGAGCTCAGTTGCTATTGCTGGGGAACCAGGGCGTGCAACCGTAAAGGGACTGGGACATAAGCGCAAAACTTGAATTGCAGCTTCCTGCAATAACACCAGCAGAACTGCAAAAAACTGTGCTACTCGGAACATCATATATTTTAAGTAGATACGGGCTAGCAGCAACCCGTATCAACCATTAGTACTAATCAATCGTATTTGTGATACATTTTTAAATGTTCAGTTGAGCGAGTTTCATGTTTAATGAATAAAAGAGACAATAATAATAATAATAATAATAATAATAATAATAATAATAATATAAAAATAAAAGAAACATTCAATATACATTTATTAACCTGGTAATGCAGATTAAGATAACAATGATAATGATGGTGAATGGAGAGGGAAAAGCTTCATTATTTGGGGAAAGGTAACTTCTCTAAAGGGCCTACAATAGTGACAAAGGATAACATAGGAAGAGGTGTGAAGGCATCCATGTGTGCAAATGAAAGGCACAAGGACCAGTTTAAAGAGTTTCATTCAGTGTCAGATCACAATTCTTCATATGGATGTTTCTCCAGATTCAATTTTTATACTAGCTGTGTTCTCAGCTCACACACATATCTACAAGATGCCTTATCTCACAAGCCTGAACTTGATATTTCTGGTGCTTTCCCCCTACCACAATCTTGATATCTGACAGATTTGTCCTATCCTACACTTCACTTCCAGAAGGGGCACTTCAGAGGAGCTAGGAACATGGAATCAGGAAGTAGATCTGTTGGATAGTATTCACTTACACCATGTCAAACTCGCTGAGTCAAGTTGCTGTCACATGATGTTTCATGACATTTTCCCCATTTGTGGAGCTGGGGTGGGTGTGGATTACACATGATGCATCTGACCCACAGGCCACCAGTTTGACACCCCTGACTACTTACACCAACAAAAAACATGTCAGGGCTCAAGTAAATGACCTCTAGCATCACAGATAGATTCTTCTTTATTTTCTGTAATTGAAGGACCTTTGTTTCACAATGTTCATTTATATGTTCCTATCAAGGAAAATGTATCCCTACTTTGCCATAAGAATAAGATTTCAGGACATTGGAAGAAAAACAATAGGACACATTTCTTCTTCTTCTTTTGGAATAGATTAGACATGAATTAGACATCTTGGATCATGGCTCTCAATTTACATCCAGGTTCTGAAAAGCCCTCTTTCGCTTGCTAAATAGTCATACTCATTTGTCATTGTTTCATCATTCATAACTGAATACATAATCAGAGAAGATTAATGTGATGCTGGAGCAATTTTTGCATTGTTACTTTTCCCACCAACAGGACAATTGGCTTGATTTGTTGTTATTTGCAGAATTTGCATATAACAAGTCTCTGCATTTTTTAGTCGGCTCCTTTTCAAGCAGTTTATGTCTATAATCTTGGCTGTTGAAAAGTCCTGCCTCTATGGTTCCATGAACCTTTGATTTTGGATAATTTTGGAAAGAGACAAGTGATACAGAGCTATTTAAATGAATAGCTAGATTTAGCCAAGGCTACATAGAAATGTACAGTAGAGCACACAAGTCACGAAAGTTTGTTGTGGGCATTTGTTATAGTTTTCTGCTGAATTTTTTTCCTTCTTTCTATTCATCCAAGAAACCAGACTTGAAGTTTATCAGTTCTTTCACTGTCATAGACCAGTCCAACCTATGACCGTCTGTTTGCAACCATCCACCTCAATGAAAGTACGGACAGTGTTTTGCCATTCTCTTCTTGTTAAGGAGGGCCTTCCCTGTCCTTTACATTCAGCACTTTCTCTTCACTCACTGGTTCTCATAGCCAGGGAATATAAGGTGAAATGTAATATTTTGGATTCTACGCATGGAAGGAGAAGACTTCACATTAGATTCACCAGAAGGGTTACTCTGACCCAGGGGTGGCTTCTACTTATCTTTACTACTGGTTTGCAACATCACCATGCACGCGTGCTTCTATACATGCACAGAAGCTTCCTGATGTCAGCGGGGTTGGAGGGTGAAGCCTCCTGCTGGTTTTTAATACCAGTTCTTGTAACCAGTCCGAACCGGGGGCAACCCACCACTGCTCTGACCCATAGAGAACTGGAATGTGGCAGAGGACATAATTAGCTCAGTTTCATATAATTTTTATTAAGAATCTTAAAAAGGAGGTAAAAGCTAGCAAGAACTCATATGAAGAAAACAAGGAATGGAATGGGACAGGACAGGACAGGATAGGACAGGACAGGACAGAATCTTTATTAGTTATCTGACCATATTGAATACTTAAAACTGGTACAAAAATACTACTAGATACAATGAAAACAATGAAAGCAATAGGCAAGATATTGTCTTTTCTCTAACCAAGAAAGTCAATTTAGCGATATCTACAAGTTCCATCATCTTCATCAGCTGTTCCTCCATGTGGATAGTGAGAAATCTTTTTACTTTTGTAAAAAGTAAAATTATATAGTAAAATTATAAAATAATAACATTGCTGCAGTCATCACATATTAAAATAAAGTTCCATGACTGTTTTTTCTATCTGTTCATCCATCAATCCCCATGGTAAAATCTCTAGTTTCAAATGCATATTAATCTTTAAAATCCTCTGAATAGTGCATGTATTTGTATTCAGTGGCTCTTGCTGGGCAGTTGGGGATTGTGCACATATTCCAGTTTCATGTAAATTTTCCATCTCAGGCTTGTGCATTGAGCTTGGCAAGCTTCCTCACCAATCTTCACATTCAGGGCATGGGTGATTTTGATGGGGGGAGTTTGTCTTTTGACAGAATAAGGGTTTGACTCAGAAACAGGAGGGGAATATCAAACCATTACTGAAAAATGTCAAATTCAGGTTTGTGTGATTCAGCGTAAAAAAACAAAAAACAAAAACCCTTCATTAGGTTAGATATAAGCTGACAAAGAAAAGGCCTTTTTAAATTTCTGCTATAATATCCTTATCCCATTAAAGTATTTTTCAAAGCTCCTGGCAACTTCTGTTTTCTGATTTTGCCTTCCTGAAAGGGTAGATGAAAAGTGACAGGATTTTTTTTTTTCAAATAGGAAACAGCATCACAACTCAGTGTAAGTCTAATTCAGTGGTGGGTTCCTCCCAGTTTGGCCTGGTTCGTAGCGGTGACGATATGACATCACCGAACCGGTTCTCTTTGTTCGGGAGCTGGGCCCTCCCACCCACCCCCGTGTTATTCTTACCTTTTATTTGGCCCGCCCCCAATCTATTTGCTGCCTCCCGAGTCCCAGCTGATCGGCTAGAAAGAAAAAAACTGTTTAAACTCCTGCTGCGGGGCTTCAAAAGGCTGCTCTACAGCTGATCAGTGTTAAAAGGCAGTGTGGTGGTAGACCAATGCACTCGAAAAACAAATGAGTAGACCGGTGCCTCGAAAAACAAATGAGTAGACAGGTGCCTCCAAAAACAAATGATAGACCAGTGCCTCCAAAAACAAATGAGTAGACCAGAATGCTCCAAGAACAAATGGGTAGACCGGTACAGTTCTGCAGGCAGTTAACAGCCTGGTAGACCAGTATCTCTGCTAAATCCTAAATAATTGTCACATGATCATCAAACCACGCCCACAAAATAAGCCATGCCCACAGAACCAGTAGTAAAAAAAATTAGAACCCACCCCTGATCTAATTCTCTAAGTTTCAGGACTAATATTTATTCTTGAAAGTACATTATTTCTGCCATCGTTCATCCCAGGTAAAAATTAAATAGATCACTTGAAACTCATTGTGTATCGGAATGTTGGTAACGTTCAGCTTAAAATATTGGTGCTGCAGACAAATGTGCTGACAATATTAAATCATGAGGAACTTTGGCTACTTACAGCTATGATTCAGCAGTTGTTGTACAATCATGATAAATTGGTAAAACACTATCTACTATCTCACCCCATATATCTTCTTGATTGCATTGAAGCTTGGCTACCAGCTTCAATGTCTTTGGTCAAATATATAATACTCTGCCTTGCTGGTGAACAGATAACTGTAATGAAGATAAATCATGACTCTTTCTAGCAAATGCCTTTTCGTTACATTTACTGATCTTGAATCCAAAACCTTGCATTCAAAACCTATCTGTACCCAAAGCCTTCTTCTTTTCCTTCTTCAGAAAAGAAGTAGAAAATTATTTAATGTGGAAAGTATACTGTAGTTATTGTGGATATAGACCATTCAAAAAGATACAATGGAAAATGTGGAGGTGTGGCTATAGTGCATGTTTTCTCAGGTTATTAAAACCAACAGTTTATTTTTCTGGATCACATGGCAACTGGAAAGAGTAGTCATGTAATCACAGAAAAAAAGAAGCAGCTGCTTTAATAAGTAACAGGCTGGTGCTATTTCAAATATTGCAGTTTAATGTTAGACTCTCAAGTAAAACAGGCAGGAAACACAACAAAATAAGCTAATCTAGTTTATAATAAGGCTATATTAACATAATCTTGCAAGTCTGAAAAATATAGAACAGATTCCTTTCTAAGCCTCTGTCTCTGTTTATTACTCAGCTGCAGTTCCTCCTTCTTTTATCTGAACTTTCCCTAGGCAGCATCTCTTTCCCCAATCTTCCAAGGTAATTTTCACATACATACATATATTCTCACTTATGTACTCCAAGCTACTATTTGAAATCACATTCCAAACACTGCACTAGTGAGCATATTAATGACACACAAAATGACATTTACATTTGAGGAAGAATGGTATATATCAAAGAATCACAAAGAGATGCAGTAGCTCAGTGGCTTAATGATGCTAGAGATGGTCTTTGCTCCAGTGGTTTGAGTTCTGGAACTGTGTAACAGGGTGAACTCCAGTCATTTGACTGAGCTTCTGTCCCTCCAGCAGTTTGAAAGCATGTTCTTTGAGAGTAGATAAATAGATACAATTTCAATGGGGAGTTGAAATGGTGATACCACTTCAACAGGGAGTTGAGATGGTACAATTTATTGACAAATGTCAAGGTGTTCTGCCCAAAAGGACACCCAAGGGGACTATTCAGCTTGTATATTGTGTGGTAAACATCTATTATTGTTCCAAATTAATGATTAATAAAATCCATATACTCCTAAGCAGCGCTGGCTGGGGGATTCTGGGAGTTGAAGTCCACCCATCTTCAAGCTACCAAGGTTGAGAAACACTGTCCTAAGCCATCTTTTGATCTGTAAAGAGTAATGTTTTTCTTTATTCTTAAACAATCATGCAAAATTATATTGAAGTTTGTTCTTCCTGTCTCTACAATAACAATTAATTTGACAATTTTTAACTTGTAACCTTGGTGATTGTTAGGTTTATACAAAAAGTTGCATAGTAACAGTTACACACCGATTATTAGTTTTATGTTATGCGATGTAGTTATATTAGATAATGCATTCCATTCAGCATTCGTGTTCCATATTAGAACAAGATGGCTTTCCCTTACAAAGTAGATTCTTCTGAAACGCAGCTCTTCTACAATTATATACAATTACCATGATAGAATTCTAAAATTAGGAGTCTGATAATGGAAGAGGCAGTGGCTGGATTATTTCTCAGTATTATTACCTGTATTAATTATAGTAGCAGGTAGCTGGAATCTGGAGATAATTTCAAATTCTTTATTTTTAAAAGCTATAAGCAGATTTGAGTCAACACAAATTGCCAGATTCAAACTGCATTGATACAAAAATGATTAAATGTGCAGTGTCTCAATGTGAACCACAGCCTTTTATTACTAGTATTTTTATGTCAAATATAAGTATTTAGGTCATCTGGTTTGCATCATGACATATGTTTTGTCGCTTGACAACTCCCTAACCCTATTCCACTGCATGTCTACAGGCCAGGACATCTGAATCACTATCTTGGAAAAATGAAAAACAGATAGCCGCTTGCTTGCTTGCTGTCGGGCACAAGTAACCAGGAACAAGAGTTGAGTTCAAAGCACTAAAAGTTTATTATACAGTATACAGAAATCTGATCTCCTATTGGCACTAGATAAGGATCAACAGAATTCCTGGGGAGGGGGGTAGACTTGGGTCTCTTGTGACTGCACAGTGATTCCAAACTGATGACATGTTTAACTCCACTGTCATGCTCATCCTGCTTCTCTCATTCTTTCTTTTTTCCTTTCTTCTTTCTTTCCTACCCTCCATCGCTCCCTCCCTCCCTCCCTCCCTCTTTCCTTCCTTCCTTTATCTGCCTCCCTCCCTCCCTCCCTCTCTTTCTTTGTTCTTTCTTTTTTCTTTCCTTCTTTCCTTCCTTCCTTCCTTTCCCTGCTTCCCTCTTTCTCCCTTCCTTCCTTCCTTTTAGAAATATGAGTGCCATTTGTAGTGATCCCATTCATCAGAATTAAAGAAGGAATTTTTAAAATCTAAATTACATGCTATCTGAGAGATTTCCCCAGGTTATAAAGTTAACCATCCTCTTCTGCAATTGGAAATCTAGTTATGCAGTACAGTACATAATAAACTAATAGCAGAGTTTATACTTACTGCAACAATTTTGATATGTCAAAATGTGTATCATGACAAACCTTATCCTGTCAAATTTGCATCCGGGCACCAGAGGCAAATGGGAAAGTTATGTGGTTTGCATTGTGACACATCTTTTATCATTACTTCATCTCCTTCCCACATTTATAGAAAGTACTGATTTGCAACACCTTAAAACTAAAACCATTTTTTCTATTGTGTGGCTCCAGCATTTCTGAAAATTACATTGCTGATAAAAACAATTTCCATTCAGTTTTTTCAGCAACAGAGTAGGGGTAGGGAATAAAAATAAAATAAAATCTGTTTCTCAATGGAGTACTATTATTCTTATGCTAATTGTGAACTGAAAAATGTCTGCTCCAATTCAGATAAATCACCTGTCAGCTGATACATATGACACTAGAATTGTTTGCAATGGCTTTGAAGTCATAACAGACCATTTAAATATGTCTCCATCTGATGAGTGAAGAAAATAAAATGCAAAAATTTCTATGCAGCAAAATAAGACATCAGTCTTAGGAACAGCATCATTAACTCATCCAATGTACTTCCCTATAAACCTCTAAATCTGAAAAGTTTAAGGGCAATCTTTGCAATGCAGCCAGAACTGTAAAGAAATTTGACATATTTCGCAATCTCATTAAGGCATGGGCACTTAGAAATATATGTTGCCAGAAAATAATACATCCTTTTCCCCCATGGCATTTTAAAAAGGATCTGAAAAATCCTTTTCAGGATTTTTGTCCAAATACTTCTCCAGAAACTGAATATTTTGGCAGATACATTTTGCCTCTTCACTACAATAATGTGCCCAACAGTTCCTAGCTTAGATACTCTAACATTAAACAGAGGCTGGGTTGCTACTCCCTCACCCTTTCCCTCTGCCCCTCCCTCCCTCTCCATCCATCTACATCACAGTTGACTTGGGGGAGAAGGAAGTGATGGTTCTGAGTAAGGTGACCAGATTTTAACATTGGTAAAGAGGGACATTGTGGGCGTGGCTTATTTTGTGGGCGTGGCTAGCTGGTCATGTGACTGGGTGGGCGTGGCTAGCTGGTCATGTGACTGGGTGGGTGTGGCTAGCTGGTCATGTAACCGGGTGGCCATGGCTATGTGTATAGGGTAAGGTGAACAGATTTTAACATTGGTAAGAAGGACACCATTGTGGGCGTGACTTATTGTGTGGGCGTGGCTTGGAGGCCATGTGACTGGGTGGGCGTGGCTAGCTGGTCATGTGACCGGGTGGCCATGGCTATGTGTATAGGGACTACTCAGAGGGCTGAAAAGTCATTTCTGACAGGTCCTCACACTTTTGACTGGTCCTCACACTTATGACCATCCTCACATTTATGCCCGTGCAGTATTCTTAACAACCATGTCACTCATTTCACAACTGCTTCTCTTCACCATGGTGACAAGATAGGGCAAAAACGTAAAATGTGAGGACAGTCGTAAGTTCGAGGACTGGTCAAAAGTGTGAGGACCAGTCAAAAATAACTTTTTCAGCCCTCTGAGTAGTCCATATGCACAAAAGGACTAACCAGAGGGCTGAAAAAAGTCATTTCTGACAGGTCCTCGCACTTTTGACTGGTCCTCACACTTATGACCATCCTCATATTTATGCCCATGCAGCATTCTTAACAACCATGTCACTCATTTCACAACTGCTTCTCTTCACCATGATGACAAGATAGGGCAAAAATGTAAAATGTGAGGACAGTCGTAAGTTCGAGGACTGGTCAAAAGTGTGAGGACCAGTCAAAAATAACTTTTTCAGCCCTCTGAGTAGTCCATATGCATTAAAGGATACAGCAATAGAGAGGGATGAAGGAATGGAAATTAGAGTAGGAGTGAGGGTAAGAGAGGGAGGAAGAGAGGAGGAGAAGGAGAAAGGAAGAGGAAGTAGGGAGGAGAAAAAGAGGGTGGGGGGAAGAGAAAGTAAGAAGGAAAGAAAAGAGAGTGGTGGTAGGTTTGAGGAGAAAGATTGCTGTACAATAAAAAAGATGAAAGGGAAGAAAGCCAACCCCAAGCAAATATAAAGATATTAAGATTAAGAATGAATTGTTAAACTTTAAAGAATAAAAGAGAACAAATATGAATAAATAGCAATAATTAGAAACACACATACAAACATGCAATGTATTTTCTTTGAACAGAATATTTGGCTGGTTCACAAATTTAAACAGCGTTTAGTCATTTCAATTAAATTTACAATTTCTATATTTCCTTTTTGCCATATTTATTCCTCATCTATTTTTTTAAAAAAACAATATTACCCTTCATCCTCATCTCTAATCTTAATCAAATTCAATTTTTCCCTTCTATTCTATATTATACCCCTTCCCATTGTCATCTATTTTTATATCCATCCTCACATTGGTTAATTATGTAATTATGTAATACAGTTGTTTAATACAAATTCAACATTTTAATATAAATCAATTAGTTATATAACTATCTTTTTTGTATATTAATCAATATGAACATGAATATTCCAATTATTTCCATGCAATCCAATTTCTTACAAATCAATTAATTATATTTACCAATAATAATAAACCAAATAATTTCCCCCATATATTCCTCCAAACCACAACTTAACCATTTCTGCTTTCAACACAATATACAATTATTAATAGTATCTCAATTATTACAATTCCCTAGTTAAATAGAGCTTTTTTTCTTTTGTGTTTTAAAATCTTGAACTCTCCTCTTTTGCCCAAAATTTCCCATTGTTTGCAGTTTTGTACCTACCTTTTTTGGTGAGGAAAAAGAAAAAGAAAGAAATCTCTCTCTGCCTCATTTTGTCATGTTGCAGGTTTAGTTTCGCTTTCGCCTTTGTTTTCAGTATAGCTGGGGGGGGGGGGAGGAAATCTGCTCCAGGAACTTTTTGCAGCTTTTTGCAGCTAATTAACCTAGCGGAAGCTGTTAACAGGGGCTGTTTTTTCTATTTTTGCAGGCATGGGTCTATTCATTTTTTTTAACACTGATCAGCTGTAGGTCGGCCCTTTGAAGCCCCGCAGCAAGAGTTTAAAGAGTTTTTTTTCCCTCTAGCCATCAGCGGGGATTCAGGAGGCAGAATGAAAAATCGGGACTTTTTTAAAACGCCGCGGGACGCGGGACAAATTGCTCAAAAGCGGGACTGTCCCACCAAAAGCGGGACGTCTGGTCACCTTAGTTCTGAGTGACTGGCAAGCAAGCATGCGCACACTCAGCTCCATTTGTGTGAATGGCGGGCATACGTGTCTTCCACTCACACAAATGGAGTGTGCGCGCACTTGCTTACCTGCTGTTCGCACAAGTGGAAATATACATATGTGTGCATGCACTCACCCGTCACTTCTGCGGCCTGGTTCCAAATGTCTCAAGGCCCAGAGGTAGGCCGTGGCCTAGGGATTGAGGACCCCTGATCTAGATATCTCTATCATCTCTGTACCAAGTACAGTATTTTTTTAAGTATGTGTGTGTGTGTGAGAAGGAGAGAGGGGAGGGAGGAAGGGAGAAGTAGAGGGAGAGGGAGAGTCTTTTAATAGGTCTTGATTCCTGGTGAGCGTCTGGACAAGTCCTCTTTTCTTGGCAAGGTGTTTTGGAAGTGCTTTATCATTGCATTCTTTCTAGGGCTAAGAGAGAGACTGGCCCAGGGCTACTCAGCTGATTTTGTGCCTAAAGCAGGACATTGTTTTCAGTGGTGGGTTTCAAAAAATTTTACTACCGGTTTTGAGGGTGTGGTTTGGTGGGCATGGCATGGCTTGGTGGGTGTGGCTTGGTGGGCGTGGCAAGGGAAGGATACTGTAAAATCTCCATTCCCTCCCCAATCCAGGGGAAGGTTACTGCAAAATCCCCATTTCCTCCCGATCAGCTGGGACTTGGGAGGCAGAGAATATATGGGGTGGGGCCAGTCATCATTTTTACTATCAGTTCTCCGAACTACTCAAAATTTTCGCTACCAGTTTTCTAGAACTGGTCAGAACCTGCTGAAACCAATTTCTGATTGTTTTCCATTTTATGGCCTGGGGCCTTAACCATTTCACCAAAATAGCCCACATCTATAGAACTATATCTATATTATCTATATCTATATCTATATATATCTACATCTACATAAATCACCTCTATTGAGAATTAATTTTGTACTACTTGTATACCGGTATTATGCATACAACGAGGAACAGGGATGAAATTCCGGGCCACTTCTGAATGCCACTTCTCCATTGATCCTACCCATCACCACATAATTTCAATTGCCATGCAATGCGGCCATACAAGATGACTGATGGGGGAAAAAAAATTCTCCCCATTCCCTTTGTAAATAGAGCTATCCAATAAGTGGCCATTTCATTAAACTTTCAAGCATGTGCACTGAATATAGAAGTTTTATTTTCATAATGAACACAATAGCAATCAGTAGCTCAAGAATTTATGACAACTGAGAAGATATTGTTCACAAGCTGATTCACTTTAAAGTGCTCTTTAAAAATGTTTTACCACAAAGTAATAGACAAATGAAAGTAAAGGGTATATTGACAGACAAGTATGCATTCGAATAACAGCCATGGTTACAGCAGTAATTTTTTTGTTAACTTGACATTCTAGTGATCTTTAAAGCCAGTTATTCTGACATTAAATAAATTGTGGCTGCTAACTATAACTTTAAAACATCATAGATCTGTAGGTACCATCAATTTAAAACTTATTAGGCTTAATTAATATTTTAACTCAACCACTATTGATTGTTTTTTAAAAAGTATGTTAAAATGCTCTTTGTGAGTAACCTTAAATTATGGCAAAGATGCGTTTTAAATAATTCATAGGGGTTTTTTTCTCCCACAGTGAGACACACAAAAGTAATCAACTATGTATTTCTATGAAAAGACATTGGAGAATACCAAAGTGACAGGAATAACATAATTGGAGAATGTCAATTAGCATACAAATCCTTTTATGCACACATATAGAACTTGTGTAAAATAAAATCTCTGTTTTATTCCCTGGATTGTCCTTTCCTTTATTATGATAGTATGCCATTTTCAAGAGATAGTCATAATTCTTGATTACTGCTCTCTTTCTTCTTTTGAGTCAGTCTTTTTACTACTTTACAAAGCTATAGGTAGGAACATGTATTATTTTTGTCATATGCTGTGAGCCTGCTGAAACTATTAAAATAATATACTGTTTTATGGAGTAGTAGTTCACTTTCTTGGGTTGTTCTGACCACATTCTTTTCTGTCATTGATTAGCTTTGTACAGAAGTACCGAGTTTTATGAGAGCCAGATTTATGAAGTGGTTAAAACTAGAAACTGGGAGACTGTGAGTTCTATTCCCATTTTAGGCATTAAGCCAGCTGAATGTCCGTGCCAGTCACTCTTTCTTGGCCTTAGGAAGGAGGCAATGGCAAACTACTTCTGACATCTTGTCAAGAAAACTTCAGGGATTCATCTAAGTCTGGGCAGTCAAAATCCAGGCCTGTGGGATGTGTCATGTAATGACCGTGCCCATGCCTGGTTTAGCAAAGGGGAAAAAAGTCCTGATACATTAGATGGTGCCACTGTGATGATGTTAGTTTGACACCCCTGATCTAAGTAATCACCAGGAATCAACAATGCCTTGAGGGCATTAACATGTGTAGGAAGAAATATCTTTCTGGGTTCAGCTCCAAGTGGGGAAAAAGACACTGGAAACATGGAGACTGCTTGGAAAGATAGTTTAATGGTGGACAGGATCACATGGCTAGAGTTCCTGAACAGAGAAGGGGCCTGAGATACAGCGAGTCCCCTTGTTTTATGCTTTCTCTGGTTCCTTAGCTAGCCTTCCTGGCTGATGTAATCTTCCCAGGTGCCATGTGCTGCTAGATGGGCCCTATTGTTTTGCAGATTATGGTCCTTTGACAAAGGATTGAGTTTCTGCCTCTGGCCCATTAACAAAGGGTGGGGGCCGGAAGGTGGGAGCTGCTTTGTCTTTAAAACATGCTTCTCCGTTTCTCATACAGGGAAACATAATATTCTGCCTTTTTAATATTTCCCAAAATATTTCATTCCTCTAGGAAAGGGGTGGGTGCTAACTTCCTACACATGCAAACACAGTTTTAATTTATATCAAAGCAGAAGTTGCAGATATTGACCTGTTGAGGTCTTCCTCTATAGTTTTCATCTCTTCAGGCATACCTTGCAGAAAGCATGAAAAGGATCAGCTGAAGCATCTTTCTATATCGTGCTAGATACCTGGGTTGAATCATCAAATAAATTTTCTACAACATCTTGGGATCGTACTAAATTGGATGGATAAAAAGAACAATAACTTATAATGCTGGACTAGAAAACACATGGCAGCGGGGTTTCCCTTCTCTCTACCATCTCTTTTATATTATTCTCCTTATATTTTATTTCACTTTTGGAGTAGGGCAACTGGACTTAAGTCTAAAAGAGGAAATACTGAGTTACAAAAGTCTCTATCATGAAATTCCAGATTTAGTTTGAATTAGAACATTCATGTAAATGTACTTACATGGAAGTGAACATTTAGATGAAGTTCCTGTTGTTGAAAGATAGAAGTTTGTATGAAAGTGAGTAGCCTCACCAACCTGATCTTCTAAACTTTGAATTTATTGTGATGTAATGAAAATATGTTGCTTTTTAAAATTCAAGTTACCATGGGAGATTCAAATGCCATGCGAATAAAGGCTTGCATTTGCCTTGGAAATGCATTTGCACTATAACAGAGAAAGAACAAAGCAATCACTGGTTATTTTGAGTGAATTAATTGTTTAATGCTAATGGATTTATTTGAAGTAATCTCTTCCACATGGTTATTTTATTTTACAGTTATTTGTAAAAATATTTCTGGATATTTTGACCCATGATCAGAAGGATTTTTAATCTAATCATATTGTAATTATATTCTGCCTTTATTAAGGCTATAGAATTGAGTGTCAGGAGAAAATAGTTACCGGTAAGTCATATTCTTTCAATGAAAACTTTCTCCATATTACCCATCAACAATTAAAACATTTTGAGTTTTCACTCACTTTAGGTTTTTTTTTCTTTTAATTGCTCCTCTCCATTTCCCCCTTTATGGATTTATATGTTACCTTTAATAATTGTGCTATGAATTCCAAATGATTTTAAGCCAGGATTTGAAGCTTTTGCAATGTGAATTGTGAAAGACTTTGAATACCAAATAATGGTTCGGTTCTTAGCCAATTCTCAAAGGGATTCCTCAGTACTAAAATACATGTGGAGGTAAAATTGAAAAAGGGCTCAGCAGCCAATTCAAATGAAATCTGAATCACTTTCAAAATTCAAATGCACTTGCTTTGTTTTATTTTTCTTGGATTCTTGTTATCTGAAAAGCTATCTAAGTAATGCTGTTTTTCTTCAATAAACCATGCATTAAGAATTGAATCCCCCCCCCACTCTTTGCAGATGAATTACTTTTGGATTTTCATTACTTGAGAAGATCAATGGTCTTTAAATTTTGTTTTGCTTTTTTGCTGAACCTTTTTTTGCAAGAGTGTGTGGCTATCTATAATAATAAAAAAAGCTATTTTTGGTTTTCCAAAGCATTGTAAAAAAATCTTATCTCTTTGCTATAAGGAATTAGCATAGTGACAAAAGACAGATTAGGCATACAATAGCTTTTCATTGTTACTGTATTAAAGCAGCTACTTGTTCCTTGAATGAGTAGTTCACTTATCTGAAGTTGCTGCAAGGTAGAAAGGGGTAGCACTAAAGCAAAGCATTTTATTTTAGTTCTTAGTAAGTCTTTTAATATTTATTTTTAGTGAATATATGTGAATATGTCAATTGCCTCCCTTGGGAAATATTTGATCTGAGGCAACATTTAGACTTTGAATAAAGTGTGGAAGTTGATTCATTTATGAAAATCACCATTCTGTGAAGCAGTCATGGGATGGCTTTGGAACTACTCATGGATAGACTTCCTCAACTGTAAATTCTACTATGCTCACTGATTATATGCCTAGCCAAGTCATGGCCAGTTTCATCCTGGAAACAGATTCTGAAATGAGACTTAAATCAGTGGGCCTGTTTCTACAACCTTCCCATCCAAAACTGTACAAAATCATCTCCCTTTTCAGTGCTTTCTGAGAAAAGTAAGAAAGAGATATGACCATTTCTAGGCATATGGAGAGCCTGGAAAGTTAGGCCTGAATTCTCCACCAAAACAATCCTGATTTTGGCCCTGTTGTAATGACGAAGCAGTTGATCTTCCAGAAGATGTTATAAAGGCTAAACTCACAGTTTGACTTAAGAGGAACCGGTCTTCAGTTTGTTGCCAAATTCAGGCAATATGAACTCCTAAGTGTGAGTCAGTTCTGTACTCCAATGAGTTTAAAGAAGTCTCTTGAAAACCCTGATTAGAATCTATCGCAGCTCTAGGGGAAAAAATATAGAACAACTTGCTTGATAACAGAGAGCTTTACTGGGTCATGTATTGACATGCATTGATTATGTAGCCATGCCTTAATGCTCTATTTGCCCTGGCATCAGTTTAGCAAAGCTTTGTGCAGTAACCTTGCTTATCTTTGCTGATGACATGAAAACTATTCAGAGCATAAGGAAGATAGGTTGTAGATTAGTGGGCATTTTTGCCTCCAGTTTCCTGAAAGAATGAAAAGCATATGTGTTAGAAGTCAAAAATATATCTTATTCCCGATGTTCCCTCTCTATCTTGACTTGCCAACCAACACTGAAACAACCAAGGAATAATTCCTTTTTGATCCCAGGCTTCTCCTCCCTGTTGATAGAGAGAGGAATATATTTGGTAATAAATTTTTAAACATGCTTTGCTTTTTAACTTATTTTCTTTTCTTTTTTTCTTAATTGAGGAAACTCTCAAAGTTGCTTAGAAAAAAATGATCTCCAGCCAGAATAAGCCTAATATTGGAACACAATGAATGACATTGGTGACCATATGGAATTTTTCAGGTAGCATTCCTGATTCAAGCTGAAACCTTTTCTGATTTTATATAGTTAAAATCTTCCCAAAGAGCTCCACGGAAAAGAAACAGAGAAGCTAGACATTTGCTCATTCCATAGTGGAAAGGGGTGGGTTCTACTTACCTTTACTACCGGTTTGCAATGAGGCTGCGCGCACTTGCTTCACTTGTTCAGCGCACTTCTGTGCAAAAGCTTCCTGATGACATCAGGGTCGGTGGGTGGAGCCTCCCACCGGTTTTACTACCAGTTCTGTTGTGGTTCGCCAGAGCCTACAGAGCTGGCAGCGGAGTTGGACAGTGATGAGGCTGAGGAAGAACATGGGCCAGTCCAGGAGGCTGGGGAAGGCCTGGATGAGGGCTCTGCATCAGAGGCAGAGATGGAGCCAGGGCCATCGGGGAGTGAGGTGCGGACTCCAGAGCCTCCAGAGACTGATAGGAGTGAGGCAGAGGAACAGGAGGAGCCTGTTCCTAATGTACTCATGAGAAAAGCTGCCAGAAGGCAAAAGCAGCTCAAGCAAAGAGGACAACTCAGGAGTAGGGCCAAGAGATGATTGGCCCCTCCCATAAGGCTTAAAACAGACCAGCAACTGCGTTTGGGCTTTGCCGGAAAACTATGTTGGTAGCTTCATCTTCTTCTTAGTCTACATCTTGTATTTATTGCAGGGGGCTGTCACAGCCAAAAACGGAGCTTGGCAGCCCATTTCCACTGGCAGAGCACTCAGGCCACCACAGGCACCCCAGACATGAGTAACATCGAGCTGGCCATTCCTATCATGACCACTCTCACCCCGGCCCCCCATGGTTAAAAACAACCCTGATAAGGCCCTCAATGAAATTGAGTTTGACATCTCTGATGTAGATCATCACATTATAACAAACTCAGCAAACTAAAAAAATAAAATGAGGTAAGGGAGTGTTTCATTTCAAAGCATGCAAAATGTTACCAGCTTCCATATGTACAAAGTTCTCTCAGCAAAGAGAAAATAATTTTGATGTGAGAATGGAAACCATCTCATTGATGACCTTGCTCTCCCAAATATAGACATGTGAGATAGTTAACAAAGAGGAAAAAGAAACACATGCTTTGTGGATATTCACTGTGAAAAATTTAGGTTTTCTTTTCTTTCCCCCCTTGTTGTCTTGCCCAAAGATCCTTTAATTGAATGGATCCTTGGGGAAAAAAAACCCTACAAATTGAATCCCACCAGATTGATGGGGAAATGGGAAATGGATAGAAAAAGAAAGGAGATGGGAAAACATAATGTTTTATTACTGCACCTCAGGTGTCTCTGTCAAATTTAAGAATAGAAGAGCAACTTGAAAATTTACAGCTTTTGCTTCTATTTACTGCTTTTCTAGACTCTGTTTCTTAATAGCAAATCTGTGTGGTGTTAGATTTAATATCACATTTATAAAGATAGCAAAGGAGCAGTATTTCTCATTGAAAACAAAGCATATAAATATGACTAATCATAAATAAGATTCAATAGCGGTATGGAAAAAGCTAACTTCATTCTTGCTTTTCACATGTCTTCTGCTATTTTAGGGTCCAACTGCAAATGAGATGAATATAATATTTATACCACTGAGTCTTCTTTTCATCAAATAGGAAATCAAACTTTTTATTTCTAAAGCATTCAGTGCCAGCATTCAACTAGGTAATTTGGAAGTGTTTTGAAACTCCAGCTATTCATATTTCTTGATTACAACTGTATCTTTTGCATTGGAATCAACAAAGAGTTTTGGATAAGTTTTTCATTTAAACATAAATACAGTCAACTGACTATCATGGTTTAGATAAATCACTTCCATAAGCCTTTCCCAGCCTAGATCTTCCAGAAATATTGAACTATCATTCCCAGAATTCCTAGTCATTACGGAAATTGCCATCTCAGTATATTTGAAGAAAACAAAAGTTGAAAGTTGAACTTCCTTGTATGATGATTCAGAATATGGAAGAACTTCTCTCCTTGATTTTGGAAACTTGAAGCTGACATTAAAGATGAAGTATTTCCTAATGGTGAGAGCAATTAACCCATGAAATAGCTTGCCTTCAAAAGTTGTGGATGCTTCATCATTGGAAGCTTTCAAAAACTGACTGGACAACCATTTGTCTGATATGTTATAGGGTCTCCTGCTTGAGCAAGGGTTTGGACTACAAGACATCTGAGATCTCTTCCAGCTCTATTATTCTATGTTCTATGTTCTATCTCAATAAGCAGCTTCTCAGGAATTGGTTGTACAGCCCCTAAGGCACAATACAGGTTTCTTTTTCTTTTTTTTTTAAAAAAGTGTATGGCGTACATGGCCAGAGAAGTCTACAATGCTTTTTACTACAGACTAGTTCTGGCAGCCTAAGATTGCTAGCTCATTTATTCACATGTTGCATGCTATCCACAGTGCAGCACAGGGGGCAAATTAATTTTGCATCAGCTAGCTAATAGGGTTCAGGAGACCTTGGTTTATCTGGACTTTCTTCCACCGACCACACATTGCATCCAGGCAGGAACACTGTTAGTACAGGTTGCTGATATCAGCAAGAGGGCATTACTTATCAGGTTGAATCCAAGTTGGAAAGCTTGGGCCTCCTTGTAAATCACTCAATGTATAGGAAGGATGAAAGAGACAGAAGCTTAGGATGTGAATGAGGAGATATTTCCTTTCTAAAGGTTGGACAGCAACTCATAAAATATTTGGTCCTTATTTGTGCTTCCAGGAACACATGCTAGTCCAAATTCAATATAGCATGCAAAGGGCCAGTAATATTGGTAGATCTCAATCTGTGCTTTAAATAAGAAAGAAACACAGAGATAAGAAGAGATAAGTCAATAGGAATGACAAAAAAGAATGCAGGGGGGAGGGGTTGGGGTGACTAAATAAAAACAAGTTGTTATGACATATATTCCAACAGTCTATTTAAGAAGAATGTGGGGGGGGGGGGAGGGGAGGAATGATGCAGGCATTCACAAAATGTTGGCGGTTGCAAGTAGGTCCAGATATTCTTATTGAAGAAAATGCGGTTTGATGTTGTGAGAGAAATTTTTAACATGAAAAATAAGTTATTAGTTTAAGCATAATAAACATAACTCCTTTAACATTTTAACATGTTCTCAGGACAGTTTCAGGACATTTGCCTATGATTCCCCTTTCACAGTTTGACTAGAACAGTGTTTCTCAACCTTGGTAGCTTGAAGATGGGTGGACTTCAACTCCTGGAATCCCCCAGCCAGCACTGCTAGAAAGTTATATTAAAACGTTCCAAACTTTCTGGAGTAAGGCTTCACAGTTGGTCCATATTCATAGACTGCTAAGCCTAGCATTTAGCAATCAGTGACATATTTTGGAAATTTTTATACATTTTAAAATCATTTTATAGGTAAATATATACTACTAGGCAATAGGTAAATATTTTGTTGTTAGTTGCGAAGTCATGTCCGACCTATCGTGACCCCATGGACAACATTCCTCCAGGCCTTCCTGCCCTCTACCATCCCCCGGATTCCATTTAAGTTCACGCCAACTGCTTCAGTGACTCCATCCAGCCACCTCATTCTCTGCCGTCCCTTTCTTCTTTTGCCCTCAGTCATTCCCAGCATTAGGCTCTTCTCCAGTGAGTCCTTCCTTCTCATTAGATGGCCAATGTATTTGAGTTTCATCTTCAGGATCTGGCCTTCTAAAGAGCAGTCAGGGTTGATCTCCTCTAGGACTGACCGGTTTGATCACCTTGCAGTCCAAGGGACTCGCAGGAGTCTTCTCCAGTACCATAGGTATTTAGTTAACATACATTCATTAAAATCTAAATCAGGTTTAATGTTAGAGATTTACCTCAGTTTAGAAGGCTTTGATTTTAAAAAGTACCTTTGTGTAAATTTGTGCAATGTTATCTTTGAATATTTCTACTTTTTTAGATATAAGACTTTTTCAAGGAGCTTCCTGTAAAGGTAGTGCTTGACTTATAATCATTTAACTGTTCAAACTTAATATGGTTTTGAAAAAAGTGACTTATAACTGATCCTCACATTTACACACAGCACCCCTGAGGTTATATAATTAAAATTCAGGTTTGTATTTACAATGGCTGCAGCATCCCAGGATCACCATTTACGACCTTCCTGTAGGACTTCTGACAAGCAGAGTCAGTGGGGGAAGCCAGATTCATTTAACAACTATATGATTCACTTAAGAACTGAGGCAAAAAAATATTTTTTTTATAAAATCAGACTCCACTCATTTTATGGTTGCATCGCTTAGCAACAGAAGTTCAGAAATTGTGATTCTAAGTCAAGGACTATTACAGTACCATTCTATTGTTTTACTGGCTTTCTTTTATTTCATTTCTTTCATTATCTCTTTGCAACACATGCTCAAAACATATCAGTTTTAACATGTTTTGGTGCATAAGTGCCCCAGCGTGCTTATCGTCCCTGTCCTAATATTCCTTGTTACTCTTACTCTTTTCATGTATTCAAATTATGTTTACACTTTTACCTGTTATCTTATGTATGCTTGCCAAGTAAATAAATAAAATAAATAAAAATAAATAAATAAAAGTTTATTCTAGGTATTTGTGCCTCAAGAAGCATTCAGTCTTTAGTCTAGAAATGATTGAATGGTTCTTCTGTCCATCCAGAGTGCTTTAGTAACTATCCTCAGATTAATAAAGCATCTCTTGTCTTTCTTTCTGAATATACCAATTTATACAGCTATACTTTATTTTTTCTAATAAAAGCAATCTCTCTCTCTCTCTCCCTTTCTTTCTTTTTTCTTTTTTTAATTTGATTTATATGCCGCCCTTCTCCGGAGACTCAGGGCGGCTTACAATGCGTTAAGCAATAGCCTTCATACTTTTGTATATATATATACAAATTCAGCTTATTGCCCCCACAAACTGGGTCCTCAATTTACCTACCTTAGAAAGGATGGAAGGCTGAGTAAACCTTGAGCATGGTGAGATTCGAACTTACAGTAATTGCAGACAGCTGGTATTAATCACAATGCTATCAATCTGCTGAGCCACCAGGCTCTTTCTCTCTTCCCCCCTCTCTCTCTCATTTTCTGTTTCTCTTTATATATCTATCAATATCTACCTATCTATCCTCTCCTCTCTCTCTCAACTATCTATTTATCATCTATATATCTATGTATCTATGTATCTATGTATCTATGTATCTATGTACCTATCTAGCTATCTAGCTATCTAGCTATCTAGCTATTTATCTAGCTATCATCTCTCTCTGTTTTCTCTCACGCACATATTGTTTGAAACAACTGTTTATTTATTTATTCATTTGTCAAACATGTACAAGATAGCAAGTATGAATATGAACATGGACATGAATGAGGGAAATGAATCAGTAGTGGGTTTCAAATCGTGGCACTACTGGTTCGCTATTGGTAACGTGCAAGCATGTGGTGCTTCTGTGTATGCATAGAAGCTTCTGTGCATGTGCAGAGCATTTTTGATGGGCAGGTGGGCGGAGCCTCCTGCCGCCGCCGCTACTAGTTCACGCGAACCGGGGCGAACCAGGAGCAACCCACCACTGAAATGAATACAAATAAATGGGGACAGTAGGACAGGGACGGTAGGCACGCTGGTGCGCTTATGCACGCCCCCTTTGCGGACCTCATAGGAATGGGGTGAGGTCCACCGTAGACAACTTAAGGTTGAAGCTGTGAGGGTTTGAGGATGTAACAATGGAGTCAGGTAGAGCATTTGTTGTAATATATATCTATATTTCTCCAAATCAGAGATGCAATGAATAAATAGTTTTCTGTTCTTATGCTTGTTTCCTCAACATTTAGCTATCTAAAGTGTAAATCTGCTATCTTATTTTTTTCCCTTATTTTATTTTAGAATGTTTATATTCTAATGTTAATTCTGCTTAAATAACTGCATCTGCTTTATCAGCAGTTTCATATTTCAGGGTAACAGATGGGAAATAAGTGATATATTGAAATTCCTTGACAAATATTGTGTGCTATCAACTCGTTACAAATTTCTTTCCAAACCCACACAACTACCAAATGGATTTTGATTAGCTTGCTCTGCAGTGTTTCCCATTTGTTTGAAAAATGTAGCAGTACTGATTAGGCTATACTTTTCTGATAGCAGTAAGTCTCTGCAACAATTTAGTCTTCTCATTTGAAATGCAACCTTTTTCCCCCCTATAAGGTTAATGCAGCAACTACTGGCCTTTTGCTGATTACCTGAAAACTATCCATTTTTTTTAGTCCTGATACCTGGTCCATTTCATGCTTTTTTCTTGCATTAGCTAAAACACCTTCCATTTGCTCTAATTAAACAGATTAGCAATGTAAATGGCACAACTAATTATCTCTAATGGCATCATTTTGTCTTTGAACTTATTAGTAGAGACTCAAATATCAAGAGCAAAGCACAAGAAAACAAGAAAAGCAAAGACTAATAACTGTGCTCCCTAGTCTAAAACTAATAGTAGTTACTTATTTTGTTATTTGGTAAACTTTGGGGGGCCCTCAAATGCAGGTTTGACCTTGAGGTTGTCCATTCATGAGCTAGTTGACAAACAAAGACCAATAGTTAGTCAAATATGCTTATAAATTTAATGTTTTCTTGAAATAAAAACTCAGCTGAGAATTATTTTGCTCATGTAAAGTCAAATCTTGCTATGCTACCTCATCATGGCAGGGGGAGTTCCTCGAAAGGATGGAGAACACTGGGACTGTATATCAAGAATATATACTGATTGCTTATTTGTACCCTATGACTATCATTAAGTGTTGTACCTTATGATGCTTGATGAACATATCTTTTCTTTTATGTACACTGAGAGCATATGTACCAAGACAAATTCCTTGTGTGTCCAATCACACTTGGCCAATAAAAAATTCTATTCTATTCTATTCTATTCCCAGCTGGGTCAGTCAAGATGTGAAAATTGTTAGCTCCCCAGCTAAAGAAAGCAAATGACTCCATCAAGCTGCAGTAATAAAGGAAGATACTGGAGGAATATGGTCCTTTTAGTGAAAATAGCAAATGAACCATGGGCAAAAGCATTATACTGCATGGAAGAAGGCAATGTAACCCACTCTTGAATTTCACAAGAAACCTTTATGTGTACAGGTAGTCCTCGACTTACAACAGTTCGTTAGTGACCGTTCAAAGTTACAACTGCACTGAAAAAATTACTTATGACCATTTTCACACTTATGACCTTTGCAGCAGTCCCATGATCATGTGATCAAAATTCAGGTGCTTGGAAACTGACTCATATTTATGATGGTTGCAGCATTCTGGGGTCATGTGATCATCTTTTGTGACTTTCTGACAAGCAAAATCAATGGGAAAGCCAGATTCACTCAACAACCACATTGCTAACTTAAGAACCACAGTGATTCACCTAACAACTATGGCAAGGAAGTTCATAAAATGGGGGAAAAACTCACTTAAACGTCTCACTTAGCAACAGAAATTTTGAGTTTCCATTGTGGTCATAAACCGAGGACTACCTGTATTGTTAAAATTAAGCGTTTGAGGCCTTATAATGAGGCTGTCTCAGGCTGGATGGTACTCAACATCTACTAAAGAAGTGCTGAAAACTTTCAAAGTATTAAGATGTATAGTTACTACATGGAATTTCCTCATAAAAGAAAAGGAAAGCAGTGTTATGTAATCACACTGTAAGGTGTTTTCCTTTTGTTGATTAGTGTGAAATCACAACACACATACAAAATGGGCAAAGATTGCTGCACAAATGTGCAGTCCTGCTTTGGTTCTTTGCTCCCCCTCCCACCCAGATAGCTCTGGATACATAATTAATATATCAGTTAATAATAAAAAACAACAACAATGATATCATCTCATTCCTGAATGCCTGCTTTACTAGCCAAGATTTCATTAATTTTCTAAACATTAATGATGAAGGTATTGAATTAAATTGGGGGTGTGAATTGAATGCCACAGGATGGAAGAGTCAGCAAAGAATACTTGTTTTTGAATCCCCTGTACTTCACGGGAGCGGGGATTTATGGCAATAGCATTAGCATTTAGACTTATATACCGCTTCACAGGGCTTTACAGCCCTCTCTAAGTGGTTTACAGAGTCAGCATATTGCCCCCACAACAATCTGGGTCCTCATGCATGGTGTTATAGCATGGTGTTTCTACTGGAACATCTTTAATAGAGATTTTACTTAGAATAAGCAGTCCCACAGATATCCAGCCTGGATTGAAAGGGAAAAACAAGAAAGTGATAGCCGTGTGGAAATGATTATATTTTCAGAAGTATGAAGTGAAAAGAACAAAAGGCAATGTATGACTCAGTATATTCATGTGGTAGAAACAAAGATGGTTGACAAAGATAGAACATTATTAAGAGACATAATAACTGAAGTAGGTGTAAGATAGTTCTAAGTTTTATTGTAGTTAGATTTCTCTCTCCCCATCCCTCCTTATCTCCTGTCTTTAATTTCTTGTAATTCCTTAGTATTCTCTCATGCATTTACTGCAAAAGGGAAGATATTACAAAGAGGAAAGCATAGATTGTGAGGGAGTGAAGTTGGGATTGAGCCTCGGTGGTGCAGCTGACTAAAGTGCTGTTAAGTGCTAGCACTTAGCTGCCAGCTGCCTGCAATTAGTGCAAGTTCGAATCTCACCAGGCTCAAGGTTGACTCAGCCTTCCATCCTTTTGAGGTAGGTAAATTGAGGACCCAGATTGTGGGGGCAATAAGCCAACTTTGTATAGAACAACACCGCTTGGGGGGGGGGAAGCCCTAATAAGCAGGTATATACAAAAAAGTATGCAGGCTATTTCTATAATGCATTGTAAGCCGCCCTGAGTCTACGGAGAAGGGCGGCATATAAATTGGCCTAATAAATAAATAAATAAATAAATAAATAAATAAATAAATAAATAAATAAATGTACTATATGCAATTGGGAAGGATAGCTGTAGCTGGGCAGCTTCTCAATCCATTGCCCTCATACATTCATTCATTTATTATTCATAAACATCCAAGCCGTCATTCCAGCTTCCAAGCCACACCCACTCAGGCCCTCAGCTTGCAAAAGCAAACACCAAGACTGGAAAGAGGTGTAGAAGGAAAGGAGATAGCAAATAGCAGACAGACAAGGAAATGGAGGTGACATCTGGAGATTGGCAGCTACTTAAAGGAGGCAAGTCAAGATCATAAGCTATGGTCAGCAGCATATCTTGATGGGAGTGCTGCTTGGAGGTTTGCCAGGAGCTCAGTAGCAACTACATGAGGAACAACCTCACTTTAAATAGCACCTCATCCCAACTAGGGTAAACACCTAGGGAAGGAGGTTGCACGCCACTTTACAGACTAATCAGCTTTTACTTAAACCACCGTATTTTTCAGAGTATAAAACACACCTTAGTTTTTGGGGAGGAAAATAAGAAAAAAGCTGATTGGCAGGTGAATCGGCCTCCTGGAATACCCCCAATCAGCTGTTCCCAGAGGTGAATTTTAGCAACAGGTTCTTTGGTTGTGAGCTCTTTGCCTTTCTTTATTTTCTGCCTCTGAAACGTCTGAAACTCTGTTTCAGAAAAAAAAAAATCTTGCCTCTGAAAGCTTCCGAAACAGAGCTACAGAAAAAAAGTCTCTGAAGTTCTGTTTAGGGACTTTTTTCTGAAGTTCTGTTTGGGGGCTTCTTTTCTGAAGCTTCTTTTCTGATGCTTTTTTCAGCCTCTGAAACCTCCATTTGAGAAGCTGGGCGGGGCTACATTTGGAGTATAAGACGCACCCAGATTTCCACTCTCCTTTTTTGGGGAAAAAGGTGTGTCTAATACTCCAAAAAATACGGTCAGTATTAAAGCAGAGTTCCTCAATATTTCTGGCTTTGTGGACCTGCAGGGGGGTAGAGGAAAGGGGATGGTTCTGTGTGAGCAAGCACTCACACATGTGCAGCTCCATTTGCGCAAGCAGTGAGCAAGCTTGCTACTTTTGCAGCCCTGTTTTGAATGACTCAAGATCCAGTAGTGGGCCATAGCTGAGGGGTTGGGGAATCCTGTATTTAAAGGAATCCAACCACCACTTGCATGTTGGCGTTAAGCCTGGATAAATGGGGAGGATTGAAATAAGATCTGAAGACCTACTTTAAAAAATTCTCAGCAAGAAAACTTTATGGAAAGGCTCTTATATTCAACAAGCTACTGGGAAAGAGCAAGAAGCTAAATAATCAAAGCAATAATGGTGTGCCTTGGAAAAATCCCATAGAAATCCCAGCTGCTGATGCAGCCATTTGTGAAAGTAAGAATCTGTACTGTATGAAGACACATCGCACAGCAGTGTGGAATGTTCTAGGAATGACCCAGGATAAATTGGATATCATCAAATATGAGATGGACAGGTTGAAAATTGATCTCCTTGGAGTCAATGCCTATCCAATCCAAGGAATTTGCTATCTATTCTTAACACAACAGCAGAAAAATGAATGGAATGGCATTAGCTTGTGCAAGAAATTTGCCCAAGCAGTGGAAAGCTTCTCAATTATTATATTATGACCATCCGAATTTGTGCCAAGTCCCTCAAAAACACTGTTGTTCAAGTATATGCCCCAACAAGTAGTGCAATGGAGCTTGAAATAGAGGATTTCTATGCCAGCATTGAAAATTTTTTTGAAGGAAATGTCCAAAAAAGACATCATGCACATGGTGATTTCAGTGCAAATGTTTACAGTCCAGCAGAAACAGCCATCACTGGCAGCTTTGGACTTGCAGACAGATGGCTGCAATTACCCATTACTCATTCCTTACCCCTTTGCTTAGCATTAAGAAACATTGTTCTGCTTGCCTCTGTATGCATGTAGACATGGGGCTTGGAGATTGTGCCTCATCATCTGACTTCTTTATAGTTGAACAGGAGATGTCTATGGCTGATTAGCCTCAATTGAACTCACACTTACTGATTTCCAGGCTGACAATCCTGAAGCATAGACCCAGCTGGAGCAACATTGTCAGATTCAAGGTCAGAGTCAGATTCTGAATCATGACTCCTAACAGAAGAGATCATGGCACTTGTGATCATTTTGCAGCTCTATGGTGGATTATGAAGAATTCAAAAGAACATCAATGTTTTCTTTAATAACTACAAGAAAGCCATGTGTCAATCAGGACAATGTGGAGAGCTTGAAAAGACCTGCGTGCCAAACATCTGTTCAAGTTACTGCAGTCACTGAGCACCAATCAGGAAGCCACCGTGCAAAATCATATGGAGACACTGATTGGTTCAAAATAGAAAAAGAGAGCAACAAATCTGCATTCTATCATCTTTGTTATTCAGTCTATATGCTGTCTCCTGAAGTGATCATGAGGAAGCTGAGACTGAAATCTTCACTATTCACAATTCTCCTTTCAGAATCTAAAGAAGGCCTGAAACACTGACTAAAGAAGAAAGTGAGAAAATTGGTTTCCTCTTAAACACCAAAAAGACCAAGCTCAGGACCACCATGAGAAATGAAATGTCAAAATAACAGTTGATGGTGAGGAAATCATGAGTACAAGAATTCTTTTTCCTAGGATCACAGACTGATTAGTAAATGCAATCCAGAAATAAAGCATTGAATCACACTGGATCATACAGCAATAATGAGCATGAAACAATTCTGGAAAAGCAAAAGATATCAGCCTGACAGCTAAATACAGATTATTCCACGCCAACATGTTTTCCATAGCTACCCTCAGTTGTGAAATTTGGACCATAAAAAAACTATACAGGAGGAAAATCAACTTGTTCAAGCTGTGGTGTTGGAGAAGGATCCTCTGAATTCCTTGGAAGCCAACAAATTCTGGAACCTGTAAAACCAGACATGTAGCTGGAAGGCAAAATCTGCCTTGCTTATTTTGGCCATATCATGTGGTGAAACTCACTAGAAAAGGCACTTATGCTCAGAATGGCCAGCAATAAAAGGAAACCACACTGCCAAAAAAATAAAATGGCTAGACACCATCAAAGCAAATGTTACCCAGAGCAGAAAACAACTGAAAGAAGCCATACAAGATCAGAAAATGTGAAGAGACTTGGACCATTACACAATAGAGACATCATATCCACCTCCTTTGTACTCTTCTAAATGTAGTACATTCTTGTTGTAGAGATAAGTATCATAATTGTTTCTGGAGCATGAATGAATGAACATATTTTGTGTCACATATTAGGATACTTTTGGTGTCACTATGAGAGAGATGTGGGTTGGCAGGTATTGGCTGAAAAAAAGTTCTGAAGATAAAAAAAAATGGAGCATACAATTTTTCAGCATCGACTAAATATCATGATACTTAGTATAGATAAACATTCACTATCACCTAGAGTTCCCCCAAATCATATAGAACAATGTTCACATTCATCTTGAAAGTATAAAAATTGCTGGGGAATAACAATAAAACAGTTTTTTTTTTTTAAAAAAAAAAAGAATAGTGACACTTCAAAAGACACTTGAATAATGCAATGGAATAACTTTGGATAACGTTAAAACATTTCAAGTGTCTCACTCCAATGATAAATCTGATCCGATGGGTTATAGAAAGCAAAGTAGAATATATAAATTAGTTAGGATTTGACATTTGCTTCCTGAATCCAATTATTGAGATTTAATTTGCCATTGCTGGATGATCAAAATCAAAAGAACAATGTTAACTTGAGTAAATTGTGAATGTTGTAAGCATTTTAATCAGATTTATATTTAGCAGACTGCTTCTCTTGACAGTAAATTACCATAATGGGGTTGTTCAACCTTCTAAGTGATTATAAATCTTTTTGATTGTTTTCTAAATTGTGGACACTTTTATCAACTTAATCTGAAATAGTAGATAGAGTTTGTTATGGAGATTTCCTAGGAAATATTGTTAGCAATTAAGGAACATAGCTTAATGGTTGTACATGTTCAACTATAAGTTCTACCTGAATTACTTTCATGAGCACAGATCCCTTACATGGTATGATTAGCTTGCAAGAGACAATGTGTTAGTTAATTAAGTATAAGCATTTTTGTTGCATGTTGTAATATCTGAAACTGTCATCAAGTAATTATCTAAGATTTGCCCTTACAGCAGCATTATATCACTGTAATTTCATGGTTTTCTTCACCTCTACAGTATATGAACTAGTAGAAAGAGACCAGCTGATTATTTTTGTTTTAAATTATTTCTTATTTTGGAATATTTCTCATAATCATTTTCTCCTGTTTAAAGTATTGTGACAGTATCATCTAGTTAATGCAAATGCTACATGGCAGCAACTGTTGGTTATTATTAACTACTGTTATTTAACTAATGTTAATCCACTCTAAACAAATATCAATTGCTATTACAGGAAACAAATGCAAAATATTAATATTACTTTTATCAATCTGTTTTTGATTGGTGTCCCTTTCAATTTCAACAGCTACTTCAGTGGGTATCATATTCAAACTGAATTTCATTGATGAGCTTGATGCATTCCTTCCTATTTATTCTTAGTTTTCTGTTTAAGGCACGGGCAAGAGAAATGATGGGCTTTGTAAACTCTGGTCATAAAATGATGCATAAATGATGATAATGTTGATGATGAAGATGAGTTGTATATTGAATAACATCAAGACAGCTCAAATGTTAGTGATGTTTCCTTATTGCTATTGCTAAAATTACATATTCTTCTTTACTGAAACATTACTTTTATATGTATCAACATTAATTCATAATTGATTTTTCCATAACTGTCTTAAAACCTACTTGTTTCATTAAATGAACAATTGCTACTTCCTCTGATTAGCCTCAAAGGTTCTATGAAACCTGCTTTCTCCACTAATTAATATGAATGTGAACAGACATTTGTTCACTAATAAAGTTATTGCATATTTCATTTTAATATTAACCAATATAGCTCATGGGATTATCCTCAAGCAACTAGAGTGTTTCAGGTAACATCTAAACATTTTTCTGATGAATATTCTATTAATGAACAGATTTACTATTCTACACTGTCCATTTTTGATAAACATAGCACTATTTTATTTTTTTGGGGGGGATGGAGAAAAGCTTTTGTGAATGTATGCATTTACATGTACTTCAAACCATCACCTCCCATCATCTATTAACATTCCTGTTGTTTTCCTATTTTCTGTACTTTTGTTTCATTATGTAAAAGGAATAGTATTAGTATACCAGCAATTTATTCATCCTTTTTTCATCTCATGGGTAATGAATTATTATAATACTTTAATGGGACCAATTATACTTCAAATATTCTCAGACCATAACTACGTATTTTTGCTGTACCTGTTATAAACCAGTTAATAAATTCTCCAAGATAAAGATATGCACCTTTTAGGTTTTTAAACTCTATTTTAAATTTCTGGCTGCTTAACTGTATTTATACTCAAACAGTGCACCATATATACATTATATAGATACATGCATTAATAAATATACATTAAAGAGTTACCTCTTCCTGAAACCTAATTCAGGTCTTCCTTCCCATACTGGGTTCTGCAAGAGAGTCAGTTGCATAGATTGACTTTCACATGATTATAACATTTATCTTCTCCATTCTTGTCTAGTGTTGGAGTTATCTTCCTAAAATACAGAATTCGGAACAAGTAGTTTTCAATACTTCATTTGTAATAAAACTCTTAAAACACTCCTTTAATTCTAAAATCCCATCTGTGAACAAAAGAGTGGAAAGTATGCATTTATTTCATTTGTTTTCTAAATTTCTGAGTTAAATTCTTCCGCGAGTTCACTGAAAGTATAGGTTAAATAAATCTCAAAAACACATTCGGTTGTGTGACATTTCATGAGGATTTGTTTGGAAAGCTTTAGTGTTGCTATCTACTTTACAATCTGCACGGGAAGACTAGGGATAAAGGAAGCAGAAGTACAGACTCTTTATTCCTCTCTCTTCTCCAGTGATGACTTTCAAGTACTGGAAAATGATTCTCAATTTACTTTTTAACTATGCAGAAGTATTAACTTGTAAATCATGCTAGATTGAAGTTTGGGATCAAAAGCCTTTGCTAGCATTCCTCTACTTCTAGATGCTTGTAAAAATCTTTGTGTAAGACTTGAAAGATTGATCTATCTATCTCCTCCTCCTCCTCCTCCTCCTCCTCCTCCTCCTCCTCCTCCTTCTCTCTCTCTCTCCCTCCCTCCCTCCCTCCCTCTCTCTCCTTACCATCCTAAGCATCATTTATTTTATGAAAGGATGAAAACAAAGACACACAAATCATAAGAATAAATAATTTGTCACTGGGCACCTATCAATCATCAAGGTTCTCAAATGCTAATATGACTAAAATATGTTTGGCTGAGTGTGGTTGCCATACTTTTTCAGATCTTGAACTAAAACTGAGAGAAGGTGGAGGATATATGGAAATGAGGAAGATATGGCTTGTGTCCACATCTCCTAGTCTTTTTTTATGTGAATGTTTAATTTTTACTCTTCCTCCCAAATGCTGTATCTCATAGGAAGAATGGATGGATGAAATGTAAAGGAAAAAGATGAATAGCTTACTTTAAAAAACAACAACACTATATTGGCAATAAGCAAGCAGCACAGAACAAGTTAGTTTCATGATGTATCAGTAGATGCATTTGAAACAGGTCTACGGTATATACTGCAATAATGTTATATATTTATCTGCACAATAACATGTTCTTATATTGAAAACTTAAGATTCTCAAACACATTTTCCAGCTAAAGCTAAGGTCCCCAAAATGATACGTGTCTTTTATGACCCATCAGATATCAACATGACTTCTATTTTTTCAAAAGGTTCTCCTGCTATTTAAAAATTAAAAATGGAAAGCTTGCATTTTCAAAGTGAAATATTAACTCCATCATCATTTTTATTTTCAAACATGGCGTTCTTGTGAAAATTCAAGGGGGCTTGAAAAAGGGGCAAATCTGAAAGGGATTCATAAGGATAACTGTTTAATTCTTAATGTTTATAACTGAATGTTTGTAACAGTTAAATAATAAAAATAAAAGACAAAAGAGAAGTTTTGAAAAATAAATAAATCCAGAGGACAGTTTTTAGAAATGAAACACTGTCATTTATAATAAAGAATATATGTTGTTACAGTTGAAAATACCTAACCTACTATCTGTAAATATGTGTGCTTGTGCATATGTCATTGTGTGATGTCATTGTGTTCCTTACCATTGGTTACTACTTACCATTAGCCCCGCCTCCTCTGTATATAAGCTTTCGCTCTTCTCAGATTGATAGCTGTCTAAATGTGTTCCTGAGGAAGAAAATAAATATTATTATTACAAGAAAGTCTACAGTCTCTTATATTGGGCCTAACCAGGATAACCAACTAGCAACAAATTGGTAGCAAGAGGATGGTTTGGTAGGCCCAACCGAACATAAAGATGCAAGACTCACATAACAACAAAAGAAGACCTGCCACCAGATACATAACGAAAAGAATGGCAGCTCAACTAACTCCTGACAAATATACACCACATGAAAATATTAAGAAACAAACGCAATTACAAGAAAATGAACTGCTAACACAAAACAAACAACCACTAGCTGGAGCAGAACAAACTTTCTCAACACCAAACAAAGAAGATGAGGTAAAAAGAAAAATACTAGAATGAATAGAAACAACTACAGTTGAATCAAATCTGCTTGTGAAAATCCGCAGCATGATAAACGAAAATAACAAACAAGAAAACTGCAAGGTAAGAAACTCAACCCCTGACTTCAAAAATGACACCGAAGATGGCGACAGCTTCCCGCCTTTTTCATGGCAGCCATCTTACCCACCTAATACCTCTAAAATGCCTGACCAATTACTAAAAGAATTCCAAACCTCAAACTACGAAATAAAAAACAAAACCTACCAAGAAGATGACTACCCGAGTCCAAAAACAAATAAAAAACAATTATTTAAACAAAACAAAGCTCAACCTACTGAAGTAGAAATAGACAATGCTATACAGGTGCTGACTGCAGCACTCGGGACTAAACTAACAATACCAAACAAACAACCAGAAAATGAAATAGAAAATTCTAAACTACCATCTACCAAAAGCCAAAAAGAAATAGACTGTCTAAAGAAAGGCCTAGCCACCCGAAGAAAGACAAGCTGGCAATCATACTTACCTACCGAAGAGCAACTCCCTGAACAACCCGGCTCCATTGGCAATGGCGGCCTGCCTCAAGCTCCACTTACTGACGACCTCAGAGAAGACTCCCCGACGAGCAGAGCAGCACCCCAGGCATTCTTCAGTCACCAGAGGCCCTCCGGAAACAAAGCAGAGCAACAGAAGGCCGTCTGGGACTTCACCCCAGGAGCTGCAGACACAGGAACCTCCCTCGCCGGCTGCTGGAGAAAAATGAGGACTGAGCATGCCCAGAACGAGCCTGCAAAGAAAGAAGAAGAAAACATAAATACAAGTCAGCGCAACATAGAGATAAGTAAATACAGACATGCATCTACCATACCCAGGCCTTATTGTGAGTATGCTAAGGTCTTAAATCATGGACAGCTACTAAACATGAATAACACTTCACAACACTCAGGGACAATACCTTCAGACTTTATAAAGTTAAGATTAGATGGAAGCAACTTAATGGAATGGAACCAGTGTTTACAGATTACATATTTGAAAGAGATTGTTTTATTTTTTTATTGATAACCCACCAGATAAGCCTTGGACCTATGAAATAGACTGCCTCCATCACAAAGCATATTATATATTAATTGCCTCTATTTCCCCAAGTATACTTCCCAGTATAGAGCATAATTTAACTGTATTTGAAACATACCAAAAATTATTCAATTTGTTCTATAGTAAAAGTGTAGCCACCACCACAAAAATTTCTAGGGAATTCTATTCTGCCAAACTAAAACATGATACCTCCATGAGTGAACATATCTTGAATCTAAACGCTGTAAGAGCAGACCTTATTCAAAGGGGGGAAACCATTTCTGATAACACCATGAAAAGCATTATAATTAACTCATTAGATCACAGCTGGGATAACTATATTACCTTAATAGATAACCTAAGTATAGAACAAATTACTTTAGAAAACCTCACCAATAAGCTTATTACTGAAGATAGACTTACAAGAGAGCGATATACACAACAAAGGGAAGGTAGAAATCAAAGAAGAACTGATTTTAGGGTCAGAGATAGGTACCCACATGAATGTCTCTTATGTGGATCTGAAAGACATCAGAGTAGAGATTGCCCCAAGAATGCAGGATACAGTGACTCATATCAACACAAGGATAGGAGAATACACTTCTTAGACAGAACTTCCCCAGATTACAGGTATAAGCGAAGAGAATCACCACACCCTAGAGAAAGACAAATGTACAGAAATAACCCTAGAGAAAATAAGAAAGGATCACTATATGGAATAAGAAACAATAACATTTTGATGTCTGATTCACTCAACACTTGGCTCATAGATTCTGGAGCCACATGTCATACAACTCATAATAGAGAAATATTAAGCAACTTCACTGAAAAGAAATATTACATTAAAGTAGCAAACCAAAATAAGGTCCTAGTGAGAGGAATAGGAGACACGCATATAAAGGGTATAGGGAAATTAGAGGGGGTACTATTTGTGCCCGAAATTCCAAATAACATATTGGCAACCCTAAAATTAAGTATAGAGAATGAAATAGAAACCACTTTCAGAGGTGGAAAGGTATTTATGACTAAGAACAACAGAAACATAGGTAAACTATTTACAAATGATGGACTAACATACCTACTGCCACAAGATAACGAACTAGTCTATGCAAACTATCAATTAAGAAACAAAAAGCCAAATTCAGATAGCCATGATGAAAGTAATAATGATAATGCATCAAACACTGATACTAATATGTCTGAAAATTTAAACAATGGAAGACCTATTCACGATAATTGTAGTCACTTACTCCACAGAAAGCTAGGACACGCAAGCTTTCCCGTCATACGAAAAATGTTAGAATGTTCCAAAGATTTAAAAATAAAGAACTGTAAAAATTACTTAGAATGCTCTGTGTGCAATTCATCCAAAATTAAAAACAAACCAAAACCCAAAAAAGCCACTCGCACCACACAATCAATTTTTCAACTAATTCACATGGATGTAGTAGGTCCATTAAAACCCTCAATTAAATATAAAAAAAGATACTTTCTAACCATAGTCGATGACTACAGTAGATTCGGTTTTGTATACACCCTTAATCACAAAAATGAGGTTTTCAAAAAATTTAAGGAGTTCTTTAAAATGGTAGAGACGCAACACAATACTAAAATTAAACAAATAATGACTGACAGGGGGTCGGAATTCCTATCCAACGAATTTTCAAATTGGCTAAAATCACAAGGAATATTGCACTTTAAATCTTGTCCGTTTTCCCCATTTCAAAATGGAGTCTCTGAAAGAAAAAATGGTTTGCTACAAACCATGGTTAAATGTGTGTTAGATGATGCTGGCTTAAACCAATCATTCTGGGCTGAAGCCCTTACTTATTCCAATTACACTATAAATCGCTTATGGTCCAGTACAATCAACAAGACCCCATACGAACTCATGTATGGAAGGAAACCAAAAATTGGGCATTTACACGTATTTGGTGTATCTGCTGATGTATATGTCCCCTCACAATTAAGGCACAAAGGAGAGAAAGTATCCAAAAGACTGATATTTATGGGGTACGAATCAGGAACCAAGGGATATCGCTTCATTGATAAAAATAACCATTTCATTGTATCCAGATCTGCTGTGTTTCATGAACACATGAACTGGTCAAAATTACATCTCAACGAAATATATCCAGAATCAAAAAATATTACACACACGCACACAGATCATCATACATCAGATACCAATCCCAAAACCACAACCATGAACAGAATTAAATGCCCAAAAACAATTAATGATGAATGGAAGAAAGGACACCCCACTTTGAAGGTAGACCAATTAACTGAAAAAGAAGCTAAATATATGCATAGCGATGAACATCCCCAGAATAGGCCCATTAGATCCAATAGGGGCACAATTCCTAAAAGATTAGATGATTATGTACTGTCTATTCAAGCTAAACACCTGACTCCCAACACGTATGATGACATACTTAAGTTACCTCCAGAAGAAAAAAGTAAGTGGGAGGAAGCAATGAAAAAAGAGATGGACAGTTTAAAAGAACTAAATGTATATACACCAACAGATCTACCCACTGAGAAGTCCCCCATTGGCACTAGATGGATCTATAAAATCAAAGAGCTAGAGGATGGTAAATTCTTATACAAAGCCAGGTTAGTGGCTCAAGGTTTTGCTCAAAGGTTTCCGGATGACTATGAAGACACATACTCCCCAACCGTTAGATCAGAAAGTGTGAAAACAGCATTAGTATTAGCTTCCGTTTTAAATCTGGAAGTATATCAATTTGATGTACAGACAGCCTATCTGCATGCTGATCTCGATAAAGAAATTTATGTAAAAGCACCCCCAGGAAAAGATACAAAAAAGGGAGAAATTTGGCTATTGAATAAGAGCCTTTATGGACTAAAACAGTCCGGCAAATGGTGGTATGAGTGTTTATCAAAGATACTTAACGATATAGGCTTTGTGGCTACTTCATCTGATTTTTGTTTTTTCACAAAAAGAAATAATGATTCTATTGAATATGTTTTGATTTATGTTGATGATATATTATATTTTGGAAGTGACAAGGTTAAATGTGATAATTTCGCTGAACAATTAGGCAAAAATTTCAACTTAAAAATATTAGGAAAGGTAAATAAGTATTTAGGAGTCCAAATTGACAAAACAGATAAGGGTTTCAAATTATCCCAGAAAGACAAAATTATAGAACTCATAGAAAAATGTAATATGGTTAACTCAAAAATTTGTGAAACTCCCATGTCAACTGATTTTTATAGGAATGTGTACAATGAATACGAACCATTTAAGGATAACACTTTATATCGATCAATTATTGGGTCCTTATTATACATATCTAATTGGACTAGACCTGATATCACCCTTGCCGTAAATTTGTTGTCAAGACATGTAAGCAATCCTAACTTATACCATTGGGAAGGAATCAAGAGAATTTTGAGATATCTGAAATCTAGCATTAATGTATGTCTATACCTAGAACCATTCATTTCTGAAAAACCAACTTTGACCTGCTACGCTGATGCAGATTGGGCTACTGATTCAAAAAGCAGAAAAAGCACTTCTGGATATGTTTTTCTTATAAATGGTTGTGCGGTGCACTGGTACACTGGCAAACAGAACTTAATTGCCACCTCTACAGCAGAAGCCGAATATGTTTGCTTATCCAAAGCGGTCAATAATCTAACTTGGTTCGATGATTTATTATGTAATGTGTGGGATGAACCTATTTATCCAATTATCATCAATGAGGATAATAAGGCAGCGATAGATATATCAGCTTCCAAAGTGATAGGCCAACGATCTCGACATATCGATATCAAATATAAACATGTGAGGCAACTGTCATGTATAGGATTCATTAAGGCTGTTCATTGCGATACTAATGAACAAATTGCTGATATCCTCACTAAGCCATTAGCAACCAAACAACATGTGTATTTGACTTCCAAACTTAATGTACATATATAAACTTAATAACCCACCATTAGTTAGGTATTTTAGAGGGGGATTTGTTACAGTTGAAAATACCTAACCTACTATCTGTAAATATGTGTGCTTGTGCATATGTCATTGTGTGATGTCATTGTGTTCCTTACCATTGGTTACTACTTACCATTAGCCCCGCCTCCTCTGTATATAAGCTTTCGCTCTTCTCAGATTGATAGCTGTCTAAATGTGTTCCTGAGGAAGAAAATAAATATTATTATTACAAGAAAGTCTACAGTCTCTTATATTGGGCCTAACTAGGATAACCAACTAGCAACAAATGTTCACTCTAGTTGTGAGCCACATGACAACTTACAATGAATTAATTTAAATGTTCCCTAACATCATCTCTTATTCCTTTCCACAGGGTGCTTCATTTTACAGTTTTCCTTTGCTCTTTTTCTGGCTAAGTAGTCAAATTTCAGAACATAGCAAACTGATGACGCCATTTTTATTTCCAATAAAGCCATTAGAGGTACATGAGCCCATATGTTATCCAGAAAATGAAACAATTGGCAACTAAAAAGATAACTGAGTTATCCTACCACAGTTTATTCAATTAGTACAATTTTCCATGTACCTGTTGTACAACACAATGGGACAAAACCAATCACATGGAGTGGGATTGCCAGCACTATAACCTAGGGGTCCTCAAACTTTTTAAACAGGGGGCCAATTCACGGGGGGGGGGCGGATCAGCTGGGTGGGCGTGGCTAGGTGGGCATGTGACTAGGTGGGCATGGCCAATTTAACAGTCCATTGAACAATGCACACAAATTAAACTTTAATTTGTTTTCCTCCTGGGGGTGTTTTATTTGTTTTTGTTTGCATGTTGCTTTTTTGATTGCCTTTTCTTTTTACTAGATCGTTTTTTCAATTGTTTAGGAGTTTAGTGGTTCAGTTCAGGAAAGTCAGTTTTGCAGCAATTCTTCTCAGCCCCAAGGAGCTTGAGAAATCTGTCTCTCTCTCTTTCTTTGTCTCTCTCTCTCCCTCCCTCTCTCTCTCTTTCTGTCTCTTTCTGTCTTTCTCTTTCTCTTTCTTTTTCTTTCTCTCTCTTTCTTTCTCTCTCTCTTTCTATCTCTCCCTCTCTCTTTTTCTTCCTTCCTTCCTTCCTTTCTTTCTTTCTTTCTTTCTTTCTTTCTTTCTTTCTTTCTTTCTCTCTCTCTCTCTCTCTCTCTCTCTCTCTCTCTCTCTCTCTCTCTTTCTCTCTCTCCCCCTTTCTGTCTCTCTCTCTCCCTTTGTCTCTCTCTCTCTCTCTGTCTATCTTTCTCTCTCTGGCCATTTTCGCCCATTTTTTTGCCTCCTTTCATCCCACCTCCAGAAGTATTCTGCAGGCCAAAACTAGGCAAAAACAGCCTATTTTTTGGCCAAAAACGGACTGTTTTTGCCTGGTTTTTTTTTGCCTCCTTTAACCCCCTCTCCTACCTCCAGGCCAAAACCAGGCCAAAATGGTTCGTTTTTTGGCCAAAACTGGGGCATTTTTGCCTGTTTTCCCCCCTCCTTTCCCCCCTCCTTGCCTGCGGGCCCTCCACTGCCCACCCATGCCCTTTGGCCTTAGTTTTGTGAGAGCAACATGTGGTGAGCGTTGAACCATTGAAATGAGCAGAAGTGGGAAGTCCGGCTGGACAGTGGAAGAAAAGGGTGGTGGCTGGAGGAGGCCTCCCCAGGACCCCCATCAGCCAGGAAAAGCCAGCTATGCAGGAAGTGGCTGGGAGGAGAGGGGCGAGGGGTTGGACAAGGGGCGGGGCTTAACCCCACCATTTTGCGGGACAGATAAATTCGGTCAGCAGGCTGCATCCGGCCCGCGGGTCATAGTTTGAGGATGCCTGCTCTAACCTAAAATATTGTTGGATGCTTAGCAGTTCAGTATGTTGTGAACACAGCCATTGTTTGCGAATACAAAGCAGCTATCTTGGAAACTGGAATATTTCTCTTTTCAGATCAGACTTCAGTTTTGTGTGGAGAGGAAAAAAATCTCCCTGTTGCCAAGGTAACTGCATTTCTTTGCCCTCAGCTCAGTTTGCTTTGTTGCCTTTGCCATACCAATTAAGAGCAAATGTGAAGGATGGTCTTAATTGCCCTTCACCGATCTCAAGTAGCTAAATCGGATTCCTCCTTAGATGAGAACTGATTGGCTAGGATGCTAAAGAACAAAATGTGATTTAAACTTGCACACAAACACACACGCACTAAGAAAGAAGTAAGTTGCAGGAAATAGCTGTACACAAAAGGGAACTGCAGCAAAAGAAAAATAGAATGTGGTTAATAATTGGTAGACAGATATAGGAAACATTTTATATTCCTGAAATATTTTTTTTCATGAAGTGAAATGTCCATGAACAAAGGATCAGTGATAATCTATTCTGTCTAGATCAGGGGTGTCAAACTCAAGGCCTGCTTAGATCGGGCCCACAGGGCTACCCTGGAAATAGCAAAGGACTGGCCCACAGTGCCTCTGCCAATGAAAACGAAGTTCAGGAGAACTGGGTGTGGCCCTCAGAGGCTCCATTTTTGGCTGCAATGGCCTCCCCAAACTCTCTTTTCACTGGCAGAGGGCTGCAGGAGGCCATCATGGCTGAAAACAGAGCCTGGGTCGCCCGGGTGACGTTGAGCTGGTCATACCCACCTGCCCCCCCGAGGTCAAACACAATCCTGATGTGGCCCTTAATGAATTCGAGTTTGACACCCCTGATCCAGATTAAGCATTTGGATCCTATAACATGATTGCTGGGGAATCCTAAAGACTCGAATTAAGTTTCCATTTAGTGTTCTGATTTCAATTCACCTGGAAATTATCCATCCTCCATCCATCCATCCATCCATCCATCCATCCACTCTATCTATCTATCTATCTATCTATCTCCTATCTCACAAAGACATCATCCCACCCTTCCATTTTACAAGTACCCATTTTGCATATTTTGTTTCATTGTAGGGAAATTAATTTTTTAAAAAACTTTACACCAAATATCCTTTAATACACTGTATATAACTCTCTCTGTTAGCTGCAATGGATGCTAAAAGCATGTTCCTACAAGCTTCAGAAAAAAGATGGTTTGACAAAGAGCTATTCTTTTTGTGTGGCTAAGATGGAACAAAAGATGGATTATAGTATCCTCACACACCCTGGAAATATTTATAGAGAAGTAAGTCACTATAAACCTTAACCAAATATGTATTGTATGTGTTATTTAATGCCAGTGGCACTGTATCCTTTTAAGCCTTTTTATTTGAACTCATGATTCAGATTATACCAGGTCATGAAGAAAAATCACTAGAGCAGAAGATATGAAAGGGCATTCTGATTATCTTTGAAATACTGTAGCAACATACTCTTTCAGTGTAAGAGATGATTCACTGATTCATAAAATTATAATTTCATAGGTTTGTCAACCTATACAAGTTAAAGAATCCTCAAAAGGTGATTTGTCAACCTCTGCTTAAATATTTTCCAAGAGAAGGAGATCATCAACCCACGCACTAACAGTTTCACTTATTTAAATTTTCTTCAAATTTAGGAAGCAACATTCAACCAGAATCTGCCTTCTTGTAACTTAAGTCTACTGTTTCATGTTATTCGATCTAGGAAGATAATAAACAGGTCTTGATCTTCTTTTGTGTGATACTCTCCCTTCTCTTTCAAGTACTTGGAAAGGGCTTTCATATCCCCTGCTCCAGTTTTCTCAAGGCTAAATATGCCAAGTTCCTAAATCTTACCAAAAGCTTTTTAGGATTGTGACTATATATCTGAATTGGGTTAATAATCACAAATTAACTTGGCAGTATGATAATTCTGATTTGTTAGTTTGTCTAAGAACAAATTAAATTTGTATCCAAGTTTGATCTACTTTACAAAGCAACAGCTGAGTAACTGACTAATGGTTACACAGTGTATATTAAAGAATTGTACTGTCTAATGCCTGACTTCAGGGAATGCTCAACTGTTGAATTTTTAGAGCAATTCAAATCCATCTGAAATTGCCTGACAAGTCTGCTCAGGACGCACATTTTCCTGAATTGGAAGGAATGTCAAAAAGATTGAATTGCAATTTATCAAATGGCTACTTCTAACAAAGTAAATAAAATGTTGCCTAAGGGATAGTTCAGATAATGGATCAACATATATATTAGATTTCAGAGCTCATGGAACAATTATAGCAAATAGGCATTTCAAAGCATACAAGAAAACAGGCATTGGAAAATGGAATTTATGTGACTGAAATACCTGCAATGGGAAATAATTTATCTGTTAAACAGTAAAACTTTTCTTGCATGGATGTTTCAATAGGATGCAAGATGTAAAATAAAGTGGTATTGCAAATTCAGTGCAGCCATTGTTATATAAAGCAGTACAGACTCAGTTATAAGCTCTGTTATATATACATAAGCATGTGCAATTCTTCTGTACTTTGAAACAAGAAAGCCTGAAGAGTTATCATAATTGCTTCTACATACAGTAGTCTGGTAGCTGAATATAGCATTGCTACCTCAAGTCTATTGTTGAATAGTATTTAAATCACACACACCATAACACACACAGAGTTTTACTTCCTTTTAATGTCCTTCTAATATCCGCTGGTATGGACAACCTTGTTATCTGTTCAGATAATTTTGCTAAACACAAGGATCTGTAACAGCTCTATGCTAAGAAACTTCAGAGTGATTATAGAAACCCATCATACCAGTTCAGTTAGGCCAGTGTTTTTCAACCTTGGAAGCTTGAAGATGGGTGGACTTCAACTCCCAGAATCCCCCAGCCAGCAGCCCAAAGCTGCTATTTATAACCCAAAAGCTATTTATAACACCATTTCAATGTACTTATGTAGGCTTCTGCTTGTAGTCACATGATTGCATTTTGGGCACTCAGCAACTGGTCCACATTTATTGCCGTTTGCAGCACCTTGCGGTCCTGTGACTGGGATTTATGTGATTTTGTAGGAAGCATTTACTTCCAGTTTCTGGCACACAAAACTGCTCCATAGCAAGCAATGGGTTTGCTTAATAACCATGTTGTTCGCTTAATGACCACCACAAAAAAAGGTTGTAAAATCATGGTGACCTCCTTTTACGACTGTGAAGACTTAAGACTGTAATTGCAGGGTTCAATTGAAGTCATAACTTGAGGACTACTGTACACATATGCAGACAAATGGTTGAATAAGAATATCAACATAACTGGCTCCATCAGTATTCCTTATCCAGCACCACTTAAGTGCAAACAGAAATCTGCACAATTCTTCAGAATGCTTATTGTCCCTTTTCCCAATTAACATTTTTTTTCTTAATGGTTCTATAATTCTTTTCTCCTTTGCATTTCTTTTTATTTCTATGAAGACAACACTTTGGACAAATCACACAATTTGAATATCCAGCCAATCCAATGTGATAGGATTGATCTACTTCAGGTTCCGTCAATTAAACCTGGAGAAACCTGGAAGCATACCTTCTATGTAGCAACACCTGCCCTCTGGAATGAGGTCCCCCCAAGATCCATCTAGGCCAGGGGTGGGTTCTACTTACCGGTTTGCAGTGGGACCGCATGTGTGCCCTTGCTTCGCATGCAAACGTGCTGTTCTGCACAAGTGCAGAAGTGTTTTGATGATGTTGGGGTCGGTGGGCGGAGCTTCCAGCCAGTTCTATAGAACTGGTGCGAACCGGGGGCAACCCACCACTGATCTAGGCCCCGCTCTGCTGGTGTTTTGAAGATCCAGAAGAATCTAGCTGTTCACTAGGCCTTTGGTGAGGATAATTGAAACCTCCTTTCCCCCCTTTTCTTTCTTCCACTGGGAGTCAGGCAGCATATAAACTTAATAAAGATTAAGAATAAAAGGAAAAGAATAACGGTCAGAAAGTTCCTGAGAATAATCCAGTGAGAATAATGTAACCTAGATAATTTAGACAGTACTGATAACTCAGCCATTAGTGATGAACACCAGTGCTTTCCCACAATACAAATCATTTTTATTTTAAACACATAAATTATATATTACTTCAGAAAGATCAGCTGTAAAAACTTCAGCCTATAAGATAGTGTTAGGATATATATACTTCTAAAGTATTTTTTTAAAAAAAATTGAAAGCTTTCTTTCCAAAAAAAAAAAAAAAAGTATGTTGATCTACAGCCAACAATTGAGCAGTAATATCCAAAATCCATAATTCCTTAAAATGCATTAATTAAAAATCATAAAACCTGTGCAGTTTATAATGGAAAAAATACAAATTCCAGAGATTTTGTATCCATGGCTATTGGAAGGGGAAGATTAGGATGTTATTGGGTTCTTTGAGATGCAAAATGAGCCCCCTCACACCCAATTTTCTAAAATATAATCACAGTTCCATGTTAGAATAGTGATATTAAGAATATTAAGCTTAGCCATCTGGATATTAGTGCACCATCTTGTTTACTTTTGCATTTCTATTATATCAAAACTGAGATATTAAAAATTAGCATGAAAACAATAAAAAGTTGTCACAAAGTATACTCATTTACATATTTAATTGCACATTACTTATAAATCAACTGAAGGCATATATGTGAGATATGATATGTGATTTTCTGAAGAAGCTGCTAAAGAAAAATTTGATCTCCCCAAAGCCACTGATGGTATTTATTATTTTTTTGTTACAGAAGTTCAAAACACCCACTAGAGGAATTAAAATCACATCTAAATCTAGACTTGATAGTAGATTAGGGAATTAGAATTGTGTATAAAATACAGTTATCATGAGGAAAGTCAATAATGCATCACGATGCAGCGATTGTTAACAGTTGTATTTGAAAGGGATTTTGCCTAGAAAGTATCTGTAGTTTTACAGATATTCTAGAAGGACCTTTGAGAAAGGGACACATTTTGCAAAATGCATTAGCCATAAATAAAAACTCCTTTACTGGCACTTAGGCTTTTTTCCCCTCTCTTTGGTTCACTTCAGGCCTTGCTTTTCTTCTGCTGTAAAATTTAAAAAACAACAACAACAATGTCACCAGGATCAATGGCTACCACCATGCACAGCTATTAAGAAAAATTCCCATTATTCTTTCCTTGAGGTACCAACTTTACTGGGGTTTTTTATATATAAAGAAAACAGGTCCAGCAATAAACCATTTCATCGTTTTTCCTGTCACTTGCGACAGAAGGGTTTCACAACCTTTCAAATAGTCCAAATGTCTTGCTGTAAAAGGTTTCACCCCAAATCTGAAATAGCTCATATAACTATTACTCATTTAGCTTATTTACAAGCTGTATAAAAAAATAATACAGACAGTATAATCAACTTCAATTGAGATGGAAAGAGGACCAAAAAATTGGTATAATGATGCATGAGGAAGAATTGGTTAGACATATAAAAGAGAAAGGTCCAATGCATATTAAAAGGCTTTATAATGTTTTGTTAGAAAGGGATTCAGAAACTGAATTGGTTAAAGATTGCATGATTAAGTGGGCACAAAATTTTGCAGAACCAGTGATGTTGGAAACATGGGAAAAAATATGGGTTCAGAATGTTAAATTTACACAGTCGCAGAATTTGAGGGAAAATTTTTATAAAATGTTTTATAGATGGCATTTAGATCCTAAGAAATTGTCGTGCATGTACCCTAATGTTCAACCAAAATGCTGGAGATGTGATTGCCTAGATGCCACATATTATTATGTGTGGTGGACTTGTAAGAAAGTGAAGGCTTTTTGGATAAAAATTTGGTGGGTTATGCAGAATGTTTTGAAGAAAAAAATTCAGTTTTCTCCACAATTGTTTTTATTGGGTATAGTTAAGGGTTTTACATTGGGTGAAACAAAGTTGATATTGTATATGATAACAGCAGTGAGATTACTGATAGGTCAATATTGGAAAAATGAAGTTACGCCTACTATTGAGGAATGGATTTTGAAGATGGCCAGCTTTGCAGAGATGGCGAAGATTTCAGCATATCTAAAAGATCGCTCACAAGAGACTTATGAATGGGAGTGGAAAAAGTGGATAGATTATGTGCAGAATAAATATCAAACTAGGAAATATCAGATAGCTTTTAACTGAAAGTATTATATAGAGATAGAATATTTGAATTTTGTGAAGATGTCAAAAATATACAGGGGGTGGAGGGGTTCAAGTTTTATAAAAAGGGGATTTTGATTTGGATTATATTCTGTGGAAGTCCGGGGGGAAGGGTGGGCTAGGGGGGGTTAGGGAGGGTTAGGGAGGTTAGGGAGGGTTGGGGGGGGAACTGGGGAGAAAATGTAATTGTAAAACTTTTTCAATAAAAAAAAATAATACAGAAACAAGTGCCAACATTTTAACAGTGCTCCTGGGAAAGAAAGAAAGAAAGAAAAGAAGGAAGGAAGGAAGGAAGGAAGGAAGGAAGGAAGGAAGGAAGGAAGGAAGGAAGGAAGGAAGGAAAGAAAGGAAGGAAGGAAGGAAGAAAGAAAGAAAGAAAGAAAGAGAAAGGGAAAAAGAAAAGTTTCTGTATCTGGTCAATCAGATTGTTGGATGAAGACTAATGTTCAAATAGCAAAGAATTGACTGATCTAATCCCAATCTCTAAATGAGCCGAGAAGGATGCATTCTGCAAGAAAGGATTTTTTCATAATGGCTTTGCTGTGCATCCAACAATGATTTGGTAAGAGGCTATTCCTACTATTACACGCAGTAGGTAATACAAGCACCTGGAAAGTCAGAAGATCCAAACAGTTCAAATAGGTGTAAAGTTTTATTGCGATCTTAAAATCTCTACAAGAATCTGAACTACTAACAGACAAGGGAAATTAGAGCGAGATAAGAGTAGAAGGAATTAAGGTGGGCTCTTATGAGCACAGAGGGATTCATGACTGATGATGCATTTGACCCCCTCCCTTAAGCTCAGCCTGGTCATCTCCTACTGATAATCAATGCAGAGATCAATAGGAAAAAAATGAAATGCAGGTAGTCCTGGACTAACAACCACAATTGGGACAGAAACTTATGTTGCTAAGTGAGATGGTTGTTAGGTGCCCAATTTTGCAACATTTGTTGTTAAGTAAATCACACAGTCATTGATTGAATTCCTCTTTCCCCACTGACTTTGCTTGCTGGAAGCCAATTGGGAAGGTTGCAAATGGTGATCATGTGATCTCAGGAGGCTGCATTTGTCATAAATACGTGCTGGTGACCAAGTGCCCAAATTTTGATCACATGATCATGGAGAAACTGTGACAGTCATAAATACAAGGACCAATCATAAGTGCAAGGACTGGACATTTCTCAGCACTGTTTTAATGTTGAACGGTCACTAAATGAATGGTTGTAAGTCAAGGATTGCCTGTAGAAAACAAAAAAAGAAAGTATGGGAGCAAATCAGAAAAAAACCATTCTGGAGAACTAGAAACTAGAAAACACAAAGATACAGTATATCTCATTTGCAGTGGACTGGAGGTGAGTAGAGGAAAGTGTCTCTTCCTATCCTTTGGAAACAGTTGGTGGCTTGTACTCATGATGGGACAACCTGGAAGCAGGTTGAATGTGCCCTTCTGAAATTCAAAGATAATAATGAGGATGTTTTTTTTTCCAATAAACATGCCCAGAGTAGAGATAAGAATGGGGAGCCTTGGTGGCGCAGTGGTTAGAATGCAGTATTACAGGCAAACACTGTCCACAGCCTGGAGTTTGATCTTGATGGAACTCAAGGTTGATTGAGCCTTCCATCCTTCTGATATCAGTAAAATGAGGACCAAGATTGTTTGGGGCAATATGCTGACATTGTAAGCCATCCAGAAAGCGCTGTAAAGTCTTATTGCTATTTCTATAATAGGGCAGGCATCTCTCAACACATAAAGCAAAGTCAACAAGGAAGAAATGGCTCACTTCATTTTACTGGGGGTAGGATGCTTAACCCCAACCTTATGATGTGTGCTGTAGTGCTATGGTGGCTTCCTTTTGGACATATTTCACATATTCATTCAGTCAGGAAGATCACTGCTCTTGTAGGTATTCAAACCAGTAGTGGGTTTCAATTCAGTTTCCTACCGGTTCACTTGTGCATGCTCGCTTGCTTTTGCGTGTGCACGATGCTTCTGCACATGCGCAGAAATGTCCGGGCATGTGGGTGGAGCCTCCCACCGCTGCCGCTACCAGTTCGCCTGATCCGGAGCAAATCGGTAGCAACCCACAACTAATTCAAATTGCATACAGAGATGAAATGATTGCAAAACCTGATAGTATTATATAGAAAGGAAATCTGTTCTCCATCATTTATATAATGATCCAAAGAACTTATATTTCTTTCTACATTTGTGAAAACATTGTATTGCCCGGAGTCTTGAGTGGAAGCTGTTTAGAAGTCTGTATTATATATACTAATCTATGTGAACCAGTGTGGTGTAATGTTTATGGTATTATTTGGTCACAAACCAGGAAACTGTGGATTCAAGTCCTATCTTAGGAACAAAGCTAGCTGGGTGACCTTGGGCTAGTCATTCTCTCTTAACCTAGGAAGAAGGCAATGGCAAGCCACTTCTAAAAATCTTGTCAGAACCTTGCAGAGACTACGGCAATCCAAGCAGCCACCAGAGGCCAACACTAATTTGAAGGCTCTACACACACACACACACACACACACACACAGAGAGAGAGAGAGAGAGAGAGAGAGAGAACTATATGTTCAATTTCTCATTTGATTTATTTTGTAAATTGTCAAAAAGCTGGAAAAACACATCTGTATAAGATAATATGAAAATAAATGTAAGTCTAGTTCTGATTATTATACAAGAAAGGTCTTTTGTTTCTTTGACCTTTCTAAACCTGCTATTTTCCATTTTTCCTCCCTTTTTATATATAAAACAATTGTTCAAAAAACAACAATATATGGCCATCAAGCATGAGAGCAAGTACCACATTCTTCCTTTTTGGGGCGAGACACATTTTCTTTTCAAGAAACAAATGGCAAAGAAATCAAGATGTGGGTCATAAAATTACCTCCAGGGTTTATATGTATATATTTATGAATCTAACTACTTTACTTCCAGGAGTTCAAGACAGGATACATAGGTTTTTCTCTGATTTTATCCCTACAACAGCAACCTTGAGCGGCATATTCAGCTGAAAGAAAATTTCAATGACTGAGGGTATTCTTGAAACAGGACCTACCATTCCTACTCTGATATAACATACTTGCTCTTATATCACTATCTAACATTTAGAGTAATCAGTGTGGCTCTTTCCTCTTTCTTCTTACAACAATTTGTCAAAACAGATCGATAGTATTAAGTTCTTTTTTGTTGTTGCTCTTTCAGTTACAAGAGCATTAGGGATGGGGAGGGACAGCAAAGTTCTTTAAGTGGCTAAATAAGATCATCGCTGAGGTGAGATTCATTTTTAATTAACACTCCCCAAGCTCCATGAAGTGGCCTAGCCATACACTGTACCAAATCTGGATTTGGTAATTACATTCTCAATCTTGCTTCTCATTCCTCTTTTTTTTTTTTTTTAAATGTAATCTTCCTTTCAGTGGTTAGCATAAATGGAGGCCTTATTAGCTTTCAGCAGATTCTATTGTAAGCGTATGGTATTCATGTGGAGAAAAGTGTCACATGAACTGCAGGTTCTGTACATCACTTAATACTGGACAGATACTTCCTGCAGTCTCTTGCAGCTAGGGGGCTGGCTTCAACAGACATCTCTATGTGAGTGTCTGTGTGCATAAGGGTTATAACTCACCATAATATGCTCTATTATGCAGTATGTCAATCGATCAATCAACCTGAACTAACCCGACAATAGCTACATTCTCTCTCCCTTCTCCCAAGCAACAGTTATTGAAAACCAGCATCGAGGATCTCTTGTATAGGATATTATTGCTGAGGCTTTTATAAATGCTTTACATAAATATTGCCCTTGGAGAAATCATACTCTAAAGAACATGCAGGGGCTGGTAAAGGAGATGGATTCCCCTCTCCCCAGTATTTCCACTCTGTTATCAGCTAATCAAATAATGTCATATTATTATCATAACCTATTTGTCCTCTAATTTATGACAGATTAAAATGAACTGAATTTCATGAAGGGAGTGTTTTATTTCACTGCAGGAACAACTCCAAATTCAGCTTGAAATTCAGTTCAACATACTGATTTTAACCTTTGAAACTCTGCATAATGGAACCTAAATTATCAAATTACACTCTTATATAAACCTCTGTGTATCGTATATTCGTGTACAGTACAATGGATTTTTTTTTTTTTGTTCTGAATGCAAGGCTTGTGGAGATGAGACAAAGTCTGAACTAAATATTTACACTTAGATGTTTTTATGAAAAAAAAATATTCTATAAAGCACAATTGTCAGTATCAAGTTCTATGGAGTCCTTGGTGCTCTCTGAACTTAGTTGTTGTCTTGCAGACATTTCATTACCAAACTGCTAGGACTGATGATGTTTCCTATTTTGGTAATGAAATGTCTGCAAGAAAATAACCAAGCTCAAAGAGCACCAAAGACTCCATAGTTCAACCCTGAGATACAAATATTCTCTTCTATCGGTACATCAAGTTCTATTAAATAGGAATCAGTAGGAATTAAATCCTTCATTAGTATTTTGACTCAATATATGAGTTGCAAATATGTGAACAATGTGACTATCAATGTTACTATTGACTGTAGCCCTCGGGGGACTGATAATAGTAGTATCTATTGATTGTCTGAAGAGAATTGGGTATGATTAAAATCAGAATAAACCTGCACACGTGAGAAGAACTATATGTACCATTCAACAGTTTTTCAATGAAGCTAACATGCTTTGGCACATTTGTTTTATTTATTTTTAAAATAATCATTGGCTAGTGTATCAGTGTAATATACCATTTTCAGCATGTCATGTGAGATACATCTTTTTTCCTGGACCAAGCAAAGAAAAAGAAAAACATTCACCAAGCCTTTATATTGAATCCATATGTTCTCTCTTTCAGTCCAGAAGGACTTTTACCAAAGGATTATGATGATTTATGTGCAGTGCTTTTCTGATAAGAACTGCTGTTCACTGGAGATTGAACTTAGATCAAAAAACTCATTTAATTTAGGACCATTAGTTTTCCTTGAATAAGATTGATGTAGACCAATGTCCACTAAATATGAACGGAGGACACACTGTGGATGGAATGCAAATGAGGAAATTATAGACTGAAAAAATGAAGTCTAAGAATGTAGTTGGACATTTTATTTAGACTATATGTTCCAAATCCAAAGGGGGAAGATCACATGGTCTTCAGCTGCAGGGCCCCAAAGGCAAAGGAAAGAAGCTTCCAAAAACTATGATATGATACTCCAATTGCATATCCAAAATACATGGCAATGCTATGGAACAATTGTGCTCATCTTACTATGCTAACAGCATGCTTTGAAACAGTTGATTTCATTTATATGAATTCATTATTCTAGGGAATCTTTGTCAGGATACAGAAACCATATTGACCTGTATTTGGGTCGGATGCCTCTTCATGGGGAAAAGCATCACAAATATTTTTCTGACAAAGATGCTCCTTGCTAAATCCACTGAACTGACTAGGGACATAAACCTGTGGCTTTATAGGTCCATGTTTAAATTTAATTAGCTCAGTTTCTCTGAAATGTACTCTGTATTACAATTTTAAGGGCAAGCAAAGCAAAATTTGCAAAATGCCCTTGATATTTCTCAGCCAATAGCTGTTAAATATCTGCAAAAGGTTTCCACACTTTCCATTTCTCTCTCTCTCTCTCTTTCTCTCTCTCTCTCTCTCTCCCCCTCCCTCCCTCCCTCCCTCCCTCCCTCCTTTTTCAGGGAATTATTGTAACTGATGCTGCTCACTTTCAACACAGGAAGGTTTTGTTATGAGGAAAATGCTTATCAAGAGCAAAACCAAAGCATTTGGAACTAGAAGCAACAAAGTAGACTTTATGAGAAATACTTACAATGACTCACTGGACTCCCTATATAAGTATATAAGGACTGGCCCATCCTACCCATTCTGACAGAAGGGGCATGCTGCAAATTCCATCAGTCAAGTAATTCTACTGACAGGGTCCAGGAGAAGAGCGTTTTCTGCTGTGGCACCAGTCCTCTGGAACATTGTGTATTTCGAGGTGAGATCTGCATCCCTTTTGCCTTTCTGAAAGGGACTGAAAACCAGGCACCAATAGGGATATTGGATTGAGATAAAATATACATCCACCCAGTGTATATCTTGCTTCCTTTCTTGTCATCTTTGTTAATTTTAATGTTAATTTTAATATTTATTTTTTTGAATATTTTAATGTTTTATCTTGTTCCTTTATTTTTTGGTAAGTTGCCGAGAGTTGCCTGTAAATGAGATAGGCGACATATAAATGTAATAAATAATAATAAATAGTAAATAAAATTTGTGATAACATTGGCACAAATAGCTAACAATAGCACAAGAGGAAGGGTTTTCCTCATAATGGCACTTTAGGATGGGTGGTCATTAATTGTGACCTCAACTAAGTTTGGTTTATTTTGGATATTTATTGTTACATATGGTTCACATTTATAATGGTTCCCTTTGAAAATTTGTTGCTCAGACTGGCACGTCTCCAGGAATGCTTCCTGGCTTGGAATCTGATATGATACTATAATCACAGCTTTCCTTCTACCCTGCTGGGCTTATCTTCTTCACTGCTATGATTATCAACTGGGTATGCCCAGCAGAGAATATTGATATAAAATAGCATAAGCAATCCAAATAGATAAAGGAATTCAATGATTCTGTTGCAGATACTCTCCCCCCCATATAACTCCCATAATCCTGCCTAATAATGATCAAAGGATGACATCACATAGACTTAACAAAGTTGCCCCATGATCCAATTGTTTGTTATTCTTTATAAATAAAGATCTTCATTCAGTGGTGGTGTTGTTCCCCACCTAAGGAGGAAAGAAGATCTATATCTTTCATCTGAGCCCTTGAAGTCAGGACACAACCTGTGTGAAAAGAGTGATCAAAAGCTTTTAAATTCTGTCTAGTAGGGTATGAAGTTTTTTGGTAGGTAGAGGCAATTCCTAAAGGCAATGTTGGAGTAATTGGCCACTGCAGATTACAGTGTAGAATGTTAAGCTTGTCTAACCATCTTTGATGGTGGCTGCTACAAAGACAACACAAATGCACTACTCAGAACTGGAGGCTCTCATGTTAAAGAGAACATGAACATCTCCTACCTTTTCTTGTATGCCATTTTTCAAGGATGGACTGTGGGATGATCTCTGGGTTTAGAAAAGGATTTCTAGGAATTGATTGCTAAACAGAAGTGAAGTCTACTATTAATTATGGGTCCTTGGGGTCAGTCTTCAAGATAGATAAGTAATTTATGTGCATCTGCAATCTGCAATTCTGAGCCAAGGTGAGATCACTCTGTAGACCTGCTAAAAGGAGAAGAGAGGAGTTTGGAGTTCAAGTTAAAAAGTGTCTGCTGTTGAAATTGCTGGCTAAAATAAAACTGTAATCACCTTATCTAACTCTCTAAGAGAAAGGGTCAAAGAGTTAACAATTAGGGTATGGATATGTAATTTACTTCATGTAGATATATAGATAACATCTATATCTAGAAACAATTAAAATGTGTTACTAAATTATGTGTTGCCTCTTTTATGTGGACATTTACTTCCAATTACCTATAATGATGTTGGCTTATGGACATTACATTTTTTCAGACTACAGTTGGTTTTGATTGCATTTGATTAAACATATTGTTCATAACATTTACCATTGATATAGAATTTTATTTTCATCATGTAATTACAGAGAAACAGATAATGAGAATATCTGGCCCAGACACCTGCAAAATCCTCTTTCCATCTATGCCTGTGCAGTTAAATTACAGATAAGCTAAATTCCTACCTACAGTTGTTCTGTTACTTATACTAATGAGTGTTCCATGCACAGACTACAGCACTTGAATACATACTTCCATTGTCTTCAGGGGTCTGTGTATCATGATTCAGAAAAACAAACAACAGATTTAATTGTATCAGACAATTCTTCTACATGTTTTAATCTAAACCTGAAAAACCTAAAATTCTCCTTCAGTTAAGAGTGATTTCTAGTCACTTATTCTTAGTATTACTACAATTTTTAATAAATGCATATTTAGTTGCTTATATTAAAGAATAATTCTTTATTATTAACATCAGGATTAGTTTAATAAAGTATGTATTAACATGCAGCAGATTGTTCCAGCAGAAACCAACACGACTTCTGGTTTTAGGAATTTCTCCCTGAAATATGAATTTGCCATTCCCAACCAGTGATCCTAATCCAGAACTAGATATCTTCCAATCCACTTAATCTATACCCAAATATATGTAGGAAATGACCAGACTGAATGAACCCCAGGGAGGGGGTCAAACATATCATCAGTCACGAGTCCCTTCATGCCCACAAGAGATGTAAGTCCAGCCTACCATAAATTCTTTATTTACTGCCAAATTCCTTTGACCATTAGTAGTTCAGATTCTTGTAGAGAGCTTAAGTTTACAATAAATATTTATACCCGTTTGAACTGCCTGGTTCTTCCAATTTCCTTGCCCCTTGACCTAGTATAACTACATTAACTATGAATATCTAAACTCTGTGAAATCACATTATTCCCTTGGCATGATTACCCTATTATTTGTATGATGTTTGATACAAATATCAACCAAGTCAAGAATAAGCTTAATAATGAAATGAACTGGGAGGGGAGGGGATCCAGATCTAAGTAATTTTGAACCAATAATTCTCTATTTTAAATGAAAACAGAATCTGTGAAAGAAATAAATAATGCTCAGTCACAAGCCTTTCCTTGATAAAATGTGGAGGCCATCATGTCATCCACCCACCTATTGCTATACTGTGGCATCTGAAACATTAGAATTCATTATGGAATATTCCTAGAAAAGAAAAGAAAAAATAAGACATAAAAATATCCTGAGAGAATAAAATGAGGGGGAAAAAAAGTATATAATTTGCCTTGAACTCTTTAGAAATGAGGTCAAATACCAACATACAATTACACCAACAACAAACATAAAATACCAAAATACAATTATGTAAAGAAATAATAAATAGTATCACTATTAGTATTGATAAATTTTGGGCCAAGAATTCAAAGTTCTCTTTGAACACTATTGCCCTGAAGTTTCTTTTATATTCTTTTCCACATAGCATTTTTGAAATCAATATGAGCAATATCTCAGTATTCTAATCTTTTGCTAATTTAGAAAAATGCAAATTGATGATAGCTCTTTGATTTTTCCTTCTGCTTTCAAAATCTTCTCTAATGCCTATGAAATATTGAGGCTTATGATGTATTCAGAGATAAAGAAACTACATTTGAGTAATTTATGTGTTTGTCATATCCAGTTATGTTAAATGTTCAAAGGCATTATTTACTTTTACTCCAAAAAATATTTCACCTCTCAAAAGTAATATTCAATCAACATTTAACTTACAGAATGGCAGTTAATGTGGTGGCAAGATTGCTTCATACTGATTTATGGTAGAAAGATAAAGTAAGGCATCAAGATCTCTCCCATGCAGTATAAATATTTTATATTTCACTGTTCTTGTTTTCATATATTGCTTTTCCTAAAATAGGAATGAAATTCTTAGAAAATATCTGAAATTGTGTGATTTCCCTTCTCCCATTTCTATAATAAGATTTTTATTAGCCCAGCAGCTTCATGTAAATGTAAACAAGAGAGGAAAAAGTACCAAGGCCTGCAGCATCCGAAAGAGGAAGGAACCCAAGATGGACCTCTGCCCCCTCTCAACATAATTGAAAATGACTCTGGAGGAAGAGAAGAACCAGCAGAAAAATGCTTATTCTCAATTTCAGGAGCCACTTCATAAGTATACTGTGATCAATTATATGAAACATCAAGAAGAGCAAGGATTGATAAACCACTACCATCCCACTGCCACCAAAAATCATCCAATAATATGATCAATGTAATTTCAGTCCCATACCCAGGCCTGAATTCTGACTGGAAGACACCCACATAATCTGTGCTTTCCAGGGCTCAGAAGCTCCAGGGCTCAGAAGCTCAAAAGACTACCTTCTTTACGATCTTCTCTAAAAAGGGAAGTTTGGAAATTGGATGGTAGAGTCTAGCAATAGCTTCTTGAGGAAGGAACAAACAGTTGTTTTCTTAAGGGATGGTTAAGGCTATCTCCTGTCTTAAAGAGGAATTACTTACTGTGAAAATCCAACCACACATCCCTTCCCCTTGAAAAACTAAGAAAGGGATAGATATATAATTCCTGTATCTACATGAAAGTATGAATGTTTTCAGTTTTTTATCACTCTATGAGTCAAAAGGAAATCAGTATAAAGTTGAAAATATTACATTTATGATTTATATGTTACTAAAAAAAATGAATCAAATATATTTGAAAATTATTCCTGAAAGAGAAAAGCAAAGAATGCATCCTGAGATTTAATAGCTGAATCATAAGAAACTATGGGTTCAGCAAAACTTATAGTTACAGAATGATGGCATATGACATCATCCCACAAATGTCACAGTTACATACTAGTATCTCGACATCTGAAGCAAGTAAAGAAAGTTATCAAATGTGTGATGCATTAACATGCATGTGCCATCTTTTGTTTTCCCTACTCCTATTATGGATGACCTTACCTGAGCTGGAACAGTTGCTCGCATATTGTAATTTATATTCTGATGTCATTAAATTTTATATCACTTTAAATATGACATTATATTTAACAACTTCCACTCTAGGTGGTGCCAGCTCTATAATTCCAAATTGTGACATTTTCTCCCTCAGTCCAAATTGGACAATGATTTTGTATTAATGACCCACATAATAATTTTTAAATGTCACCATGGAGGAAAAATACCTCTCCTAGTACTGTAATAGATTCTAGTTTTGTAATCTCTTAGGATTATGCAGCCTGATGTATTTAGTTGGGAATTTAGATGTTATAAAAGAAGGTCATCCTGAAGGATGAGGAAGTCACTTCAATGAATGGGCCTTTTTTAGATGCATGAAAACTCCCAGATTATGTCTACACGTTAAAGACAAACACACACACACACACACGTGTAGCGAGTCTTCTGTTGTCATGATTTATATCCCACAACTATCATATATATGGTTAGCCCTTTCAAAGCATCTGAAAAGAACAATTAATACCCAGGAGAGGTATTTTTCCTCACTTAATATATATGCAACTTGGTGACATTTAAAAATGATCATGTGTGCCATTAATACAAAATTATTAGTAGGCTACCTTAATGGAGGGAGTGGCACTTCCTGCTTGAAAGAGATGGTAGTATACACCCTCCTGAAGATGTCATCTTTGAACACATCTGTTTTCAATAACTATCACCTCTTTCCCAACCTTCCCTTTTCAGGAAAGGTTATTGAGAGAGTGGCCAGTCTGCACTTCATGAGAATCTGAGCAAATTGAGTATCTAGACAGGTATCAGACTAGGATTTAGTACTGAGAGCTTTGATCATGTTCGTAGATAACATATTAGAACCGAGGCAGACCTAATGGCATATCCAAATTTGTGTTCCTTTATCTTTGCAGTTTTCAGTATCTTTGACCATGATTTGATCTGACAGCACTCTGAATTCCCTTTATTATGCAATGCCATTTAGTGACACAATGGAAGTCTAAAACTCTTTTATTATGATGGAATAGTATAACAGAATCTTGCAAATCTGATTGTGCTTTAAATTTCTCTCTCCTTATATTCTGGTGAAACTAAGGAGGTGTCTGTCTGAGTCTTGTCCTCCTTACCTTGGATTTGTTTGGTCATGAGTTGCACTTTTCTCCTTGTTGATCTATGAACGCTCCCATGTGACACCTTGCCTGCGCGAGCTGCACTGGCTTCTGGTGGTCTTCCGGATGCGCTTCAAGGTATTGGTTCTCACCTTTAAAGAGCTCCATGGCTTAGGGCTCGGTTATTTACGAGACCACCTTCTGCCACCGATAACCTCCCACCGGCCAACTTGGTCCCACAGAGAGGGCCTCCTCAGGGTGCCGTCGGTCAAGCAATGTCGACTGACGACCCCTGGGGGAGAGCCTTCTCTGTGGGGGCAGCCGCCCTCTGGAACGAGCTACCCCCAGGAATACGACTGATCCCGGACCTCCGGACCTTCCGTCGAGCTTTGAAGACCTTCCTATTTCAGCAAGCTGGGCTGGCTTAAAATTTTAATGGGTTATTTTAAGGGTTTTAATTTTTGGGAAGCCAATTCGATTTAATTCTGCTTTTAAATTATTTTAAATTTTATATTGTATGTATTTTAATTTTGGCTGTTCACCACCCTGAGTCCTTCGGGAGAAGGGCGGTATACAAATTTAAATAATAAATAAATAAACAAACAAACAAACAAACAAACAAACAATCTGGTTTTTCTCTGCCAAGATCATTTTCTTTAATTCTCTAGAGATCTTTCTGGCCTCACATTTCCTGCTCAGTGAACAAGTGGCAGCTATACCCAGGAAGGCCTTTGCACAGTTCTGGCATGTCAGTTATCCTTTTGTAGATCAGGAAATTCTTCAGACAATCAGTCATACCCTGGTCACCTTACTGCTTAACTACTGCAAATCAGTCTACATGGGCCTGACCTTGAAAATCATTCTGAAGTTTCAACAGACCTGTTGTAGAACAGTAGGAAGTAATAGACATGCCTCAGAATGCCCATGTAATATATCTGCTTCAAAAAATGCATTGGTTGCCAGTTTGCCTCTGGGTGTATATATTGTTATTCTTGCAAATCTACTGAAGTTAATTCTTTTCAAATTTCAATACAGTAAGCAGGAGAAAAACCTACTTCTGATTCTGGTGGTCTTTAGTTTTATTGATAGAAAGGACACAACAGGCAGCACTTTGACTTTGAAACAACAACTAAAAAGTATTTCAGCATGAGTAGAGGCACAAACATAACATCTGTCCACCTGTCCACTTCAAATCAAACCCTTCTTTTTGAGGAATGGTGCCACTGCTTTGTGGAGACAAGAGCTACATTTGTATCTCTGAGTGTTTTTGTCTTGCATTTGAAGCATGGCGCACACAAACATGGTCTCACATACAGAATTCCTCTGTGCTAGTTTGTTGTAGCCAGGAAAGCATGTATTTGTTTTGTTGCAATCCTCTTCTGATCCAAATGAGGAAATGTCACTGCTATGATTCACTTATTCCCTAGCAGATGGAATGGAAATGTCATTGATCATTTTATAATCACTTGTTAGTTTTCCTTGCCAGATGTTTAAAAGATTCTGTACTTTTTGGGTACTACATTATGAAATGGACAAAATGTGCATTGCTGTCAGCACTATACTTGAATGTGATAGCTGAACATCATATTTCAATTAGTGTGATATTTCCTGGTCGTGGGACATATTAAAATGGAGGTCACAATGGCTACTTACATGCATTTCATCATTTCTATGTATTACATAAGAAGTGGTTGATATACACTATATATTAGTGAGTAGAAGTATATTATTGGGATTTTTTCACTATAACATTCATAAATAGAGTGTAAATAACAGAACAATACATAGTGCTTCAAGGAGAAATTCATCTCATAAATGGATATCATTTCCCTGCACCCTGGACATGGCAATTACACTCATCTTTAAGAACACATACATAGATGAAGTTAGAAAAGACAAGGATTTACAGTAGCTTTAATAGATATGTAAGTTTACAACACTAGGAGTCGTGGTGGTGCAGTGGTTAGAATGCAGTACTGCAGGCTACTTCTGCTGGCTGCCGGCTGACTGCAATTTGGCAGTTTGAATCTCACCAGGCTCAAGGTTGACTCAGCCTTCCTTCCTTCCGAAGTCAGTAAAATGAGGACCCAGATTGTTGGGGGAAATAGGCTAATACTGTAAACCATTTAGAGAGGGCTGTAAAGCACTATGAAGCGGTATATAAGTCTAAGTTCTATTGCTATTTACTGCAGATACGAAACAGTCCTAATTATGAGAAGATCACTTTTGTTCTTTATAAGACTCTAAAAGGAAGGAAATGAAAAAGTGTAGAACAGAAAACCGAATAAGTGAACTCAAGGAAGATGAGATAAAAGCATGGAAATGAGGATCATTAAAATAAACTAGTTCACAAATGAAAGTACCACCACATACAAAATTACAGTTAAGAAATTCTGAGTAGACTTTTATGGTCACCTGTTGGTGATTGCTAAGGGTTGGATCAAATTGGTAGCAATTCCCCATCTGCTTTCAGAGTCAGATAGTGGGGCTTCTGCACTTTAAACTAATACATGGTTGTTCTCCACTATGGTGAACTATGTGGTCTTATTGCTGGAGAAACATTCAACTGCCAAAACATTCTCTCTATATATAGAATAAGCAAGATAAAATCTTGGATCAGAGTTAGGAAACAAAATATTTCTAACATGAAACTGAATTAAATAAAATAGCAATAGCAATAGCAGTTAGACTTATACCGCTTCACAGTGCTTTACAGCCCTCTCTAAGCGGTTTCCAGACTCAACCTATTGCCCCTAACAAACTGGCCCCTCATTTTACAAACCCTGAAAAGATGGAAGGTTGAGTCATCGTTGAGCTTGGTGAGAGTCAAACTGCCAAATTGCAGTCAGCTAGCAGTCAGCAGAAGTAGCCTGCATTACTGCATTCTAACCACTGCGCAGCTCATCAAATCATATTAATTTATTGTTGCCTTCCTAATTCTATTTTTCTTTTCTGTATTATAACCCATGTCATTTTATTAATGAATAAAGCAGAAACTGTCTAATTAGCATCTACTATAAAGCCATAAAATGGTAATCTTAATTACTTGCCCAGTTTCTAAAGTACAATCACTATTAAAAAGAAAAGGAAAGAAGGAAGGAGGTTTTAAGGTTTTAATCTCCTATCAAATATTGGGGTTAGAGAAAAAAAAAATTAAGGCATCAGAAAAAAACCAAGCTTGTCGAATTGCCTTTTATAGATGCAGAAGTTGAAAAGTATTTTAAACATGATGGGGATTCAAATGAGAGAAAGCGGGGAACAACATTATTAGGAATCTGTATGACTTGGTGTCACTACAAATTAAAATAATCAGCATTTTCCCTTTTCAAAAGAATTCTTTGTACATAAAATCTGTCATCTCTTTTTAGTACTATTGTACAAACTCTTTGCTCCTCTCCAATCTGGTTCCTCAAGGGCTCATTCATTAGTGATAGAATTATAGAATGATAGAGTTGAAAGGAGTTGTTTATGCCATTAAATCCAACCCCGTGATCCACTTAGGAATCCAAATTAAAGCAAAAAGACATCAACAACAGATGGTGTCCAACCTCTGCTTGAATGCATCCAGGAAGCGGAGTCTACATTTTCTGATAATTGGTTCCACTATTAAACTCTGTTGCTGTTAGGAAATGTTTCCTAACGTTCAATTGGAAACTGCCTCTGGTATTTAAATCAGTTATCCAATGTCCAGTCTACAATGTTCTAGGCTTATAGGATCCAGGCCAGGTTTCAGATTTATTCATTGTTTCCAGGGCAGTTTTGTTTGCAAAAGAAGAAGAAGGAGAAGGAGAAGGAGGAGGAGGAAGAGGAGGAGGAGGAGGAGGAGGAGGAGGAGAAGAAGAAGACGAAGAAGAAGAAGAAGAAGAAGAAGAAGAAGAAGAAGAAGAAGAAGAAGAAGAAGAAGAAGAAGAAGGAGAAGTAGTAGTAGTAGTAGTAGTAGTAGTAGTAGTAGTAGTAGTAGTAGTAGTTTAAGGAGGAGCAGTAGCAGGAGCACGGCTGCAAATAGTTCTTTGTGTGATTGAATTCTGTTTTAGTTAACTGGATGGCCACACTTGGAATACTGCATTCGGTTTTGGTCAACACAATGTAAAAAAGATGTTGAGACTCTAGAAAGAGTGCACAGAAGAGCAACAAAGAGGATTAGGGGACTGAAGGCTAAAACGTGAAGAACGGTTGCAGGAACTGGATACATCTAGTTTTATGAAAAGAAGGACTAGGGGTGACATGATAGCAGTGTTCCAATATCTCAGGGGCTGCCCCAAAGAAGAGGGAGTCAAGCTATTTTCCAAAGCACTTGAGGGTAGGACAAGAAGCAATGGGTGGAAACTAATCAAGGAGAGAAGCAACTTAGAACTAAGGAGAAATTTTCTGACAGTTAGAACAATTAATCAGTAGAACAACTTGCCTCCAGAAGTTGTGAATGCTCCAACACCGGAGGTTTTTAAGAAGATGTTGGATAATCATTTGTCTGAAGGGGTGTTGAGGGAGAAGCAGGAGGTTGGGGCAGAAGACCTCCAAGGTCCCTTCCAACTCTTTTATTCTATGTCTGAGCTTCAGATTATTATCCAGATCAAGATTCAACCAGTTTATGTATGACATTCTTTCAAGTATGTGAAGAATGCTATCATATTTTTAGTCTTCCCCTTTTAAGGCGAACCTTTCCCAGATTTATAATTTCTCTTCATAGGATTTAGTTTCTGGTCTCCTTATCATCTTTGCTGTTTACTGAGCATGTCTGTTTGTCTGGATTATGCTGAAGGTGTGTGGTCTGTATGTACAGCAACATTTAAGGTGGAATTTGATCAGTTGTTGCAAGCTGGAACAGGTGATAATCTATCCTACGGAGAAGGAAGTATAGATATGATCATTGCTATGTTTCAGAAAGATAAGCCATAAACTCCCTTATTCTGTCCAGTTGGGGAGTTTTAATAATCTATCAAGGACTTCTCCCTTAAATCTACCTTGAAAGGAAAAATAGTCCTTTAGATCTCCTTGCAACAAATCCAAAAACAGAGAATTTAACAAACTTCAGGCTAGTCCTGAAACAAGATGTAACTGGACAATTTCATAATTCCTCAATGAAGCCAAAATAATAACTACCAAGAGGAATTTATTGAGAAAATAAATATATACAGTAAAAAAACAACAACACAATGATCACAATCATAGAAATGAAAATAAAATAGTTAGTTTAGCTAAACTGAACATGACCTCCCTCTTCCAGATAATCCAAATGAGCAGTCATAGACTTTAAAAAATGACGGAAGTTATGTATATTTTAATAAGTGCTATATTTATTCTAGTCCAATCCCAATATCAATGAATTCAGTAACTTTGTTCAAAAGCGAGTTGAAAAATTCATGTAGCATTTTTGGGAGACATAGCATTGTAAATATACTGAACATGTTCCTTGTGGCATTCAATCCGACATTGAACAGGAAGAAGAGCTTGAACCAAGATGATGGTCAGATAAAAGAAATCTGTAACACAAGTAAGTGTCCCAGACAAGACCATGTCTAATTGTCATGAAGATAAAGGGAGAGGATTGGAATACATGCAGATTTACAAGATTCTTTATAATCAAGGTACCATATTTTTCGGAGTATAAGATGCACTGTTCCCCCTAAAAGGAGGTGAAAATTTGAGTGTGTTTTATACACTGAATGTAGCCCCGTCCACCCATTGGCCCCCACCCTTTGGCCTCTGCCTTACAGCAGTTACCTCCTTGTAAGCAAACAGGAAGAAAAAGCAGCTCCTTTCAGCTTCAGCACAGCCTAATTAGCACAAGTTGATTGGATCGGCCTTCCGACTCTCGATGATTTGCTCTCAGCAGTTTTGCAGCAACTGTTGCTTGCTGCAAATAGGTAAATTGGTGGAGCAGATTTTTTTTCCTTGTGCTAATCACGCTATGCTGAAAACGAAAATGAAAGTAAAGCAGGTTGTTTGCTGTTGGCTGCAACAAGGCAAAATTGCTCAGAGGCAAAGGGAAATTTCTTTTTCTTCTTTTCCTCACCAAAAAAGGTAGATACGTTTTATACTCTGAAAAATACGGTAATACTGGACTAGTCAGGTCTATTTAGAAGTATTTTTGTACTCCCAATTTGATAGCCCTATATTTATCAATGCAAGTAGCAAATTATGGTTTCGATCCCAAACCTAAATTCTTCTCAATATTAACTTTGGACACTGCAGGATCACTGACACAAACCATATTGAGGGAAAAATAGCCAAAAATGAATTGTAACTTTACAATGCATACACAAGCCTTTTGTAATTGCAACCCAGAGTTGGATGTAGATATACAAGTCTTATGATCTCCATTATTATGTTACTGTAATGCACATTTGGTCATTTGCTTCCCATTGCCTGTGGACATCCCATAGCTAGCACCATATTTAACCACTGCATGGGCTGTTAGTATAAAAAAGTAGTAGATGCATAGTAGGGCCTGGGAATATATGTTGGATTAATGCTAGAAGCAGAGACACTGAGGAGTTCACAGGGAAGGCATTTCTCAGGCTAATAACTTAGTTTCTATTTTTAATTGACAATTTGTGTAGCACCCATGATTAATGTTCAGTATGTTCGGTATAAAAGCTTTACAAACCTGCCCCTGGCATGGACACTGTATGAATATTGCATACATATCTGGTGTCCATCCGAGGAAGCATTACATGTTTAGAATATTACCTGTATTTATTTTTAATAAGTCTTATAATGACCACATTAGTTTTCAATCCCTCTTTCTTAGAAAGCTTGATAGGTTGCTCTAAATGTCACTGGAGCAGGGTTTTTTCCCCTCAGTGGAACAGTGTGGCTGACAATCTGGGACACTTTTGGAAACAGCTGCATGATATCGGAAAAACAAAAGATACATCTGCTTACCCTCTTCAAAAAGAGGTGCTTTGTATGCAGCTCCATATGTTCTAAAGCACTTCTTCTGAAGAATTTGCCCAGCCCTATGAAACAATATCTATTGTGATAGATGTATGCACATTATAATTGTATAAGACACATGCAGCTTAGACATCACACAGGTATGTCAGAATGATCATAAATCTTTAGGTGTTTGCCCTTTCCTGCATACCACATACCGCAATGACAGGAACATTGCTCAGGGTGTGTAAAATACAATATGTGGCGGTCAAGCTTCCCTCAGCTTGGTGGTTTCACATTTACAGATAGCAGCAGCTCTTATTTCACTCTTATGGTGTATGGTGTCCATATCCATGTTAATATCCAAAAAATCTGTTTCGTTTCTCACCAGGCTGCATAAGTGCCATCTGTCAGTGCTAATCTCGATTTTGGAGCATTAAATACAGAAGATATTAAAAATGAAGGAGAGAAGTGTGGTATTTTGTTTTCTAATGTTTTCTGTCTATCAGCTTATGTACTTTAACATCTATTTTTGTGAGAGGAATGACAAAAAGCATCTAAAAAGCAATTTGTGAAGGAGAATCATGACAAAGATAGATTCAGTTTTCTAGCGCCTTCTCTTTGTATTTTCTGTTAGATGCTTTAAACAAACCATCTAGCTTGCTTCAAAAATAATACAGAGGAGGAAAAAAAAGTTAAGCTTTTAATATTTAATATTTGCAGCCAGATTTAAAATACAATGCCTTGCTTTCTGAGCTCATTCCTATACTCATTGCTATGTATTTAAAACTTCTTAGTTTTGTTCCAGATTTGGTTAATGAATTTTTTTTTTGTATATTCAGAATTTATCTCTATATGAGCCCCTTTCTAGTTTTACCTTACAGGCAGTACTCAATTTATGACCATTTGTTCAGTGACCATTTGTAGCTACAATTTTGCTGAACAGGGAATTTATGACATGTGCCTGAAATTATGACCATTGCAGGGTCCCAGATGATGTGATCAAAATTCAGTTGCCTGTAGTTATGACCACACACAGACCCCTCTCTTGCCATCTATGTCCTTTCGGCTACCTGCCACCTTGAGTTCTACCACCCCAGCTGACCTTTACCACCTTCTTGCTCCTGCTGTTGACAAGGCATGCCTGACCACGGCCTTTGCCCCAGGAAACCCCTTTGTGCCACACTACTGACCCATGTGGGGACAGGGTTTGCTGGCATGCTTCAGATCTGGGGCTTCTTCCTGCTTGCTCGATTCTTGCGGCATCCCAAGCTGGGGGGGCTGGGGTGCATGGATTACTATGGATCTGGGGCTTTTGTTTAATTGCTTCTGCTTCTTGCAATACCCCATTTATTGTGCCAATAGATCAGAGTGTAATAATTAATAATTAATGTAGAATCACTTATACAGAATCTTTGTTATCAGAAGCTTAAAGATGAAAAAAAAATACTCTGGGGATTCAGATCTGTCCAAATGCTAAATTATATTACACAGTTTAGCTTCAACTGCCATTTTTTTAAACCTAAGGCATCACTAAAGAGTTTGCTTTTATCAATAGAAACTCTGGTTATGGTTTTGTTGTGGTATTTGTTTGTTTGTTTGTTTATTTATTTAGCCTAATTATGTGGCCCATCTCTTCTAGGTGACTTACAATCAATAAAAGCAACAAGACAAAATATTAAAGCATTAAAATAATCAGTATTAACACAAAATTGACTTAAAAGTTAACGAAGGTGGCAAGGAATTAAGAGATGATACTTCTACTCTCTGCCTAACCAGGGATCATTCCTTTTTTTATTATATATATATATATATATATATATATATATATAAAACACCACTAGAGAAATGCTTAAATATAGATTTCAAAAATAGGTCTCAGTTACTGCCTTTCCCATCTTTCAGAACTGCAGTGTCTAGCAGAAACCAATTCACCCTATTTTGAGAATGGAACTAAATTGAGACCTTGTAGCTACATTTACATGTGTTTATACTTTCTGCCTTTCCCCATCCACTGGTCCATGTATCATGCAGTCCGATGAATAATACCGAAGAATTTCAAACCTTATGCACTGTTTTGTGATGGGTATATGCTTCCCAAGGGATCTTCCCAAAGAATAAGCAAACAAAAATGCATGCAGTGCTGAGATTTTCTAGCCTATTTATTCCAGTGGAATCCAATCTTGGAGATGCTCACTCCTTAATAAACATGAGCACATGTTGCATTTGACTGTGCACCCGTATTGATACAATTTCTTAGCAGCCACATTGTAGGACAGAGCAAGGTCAGGGTAAAGCATCACACTGAGTGGGAGTAGCCCCAGGTTACATATCCCTGGCAAACACAATGTGAGTCAGAGGGTGGATGGCCAAAGTATGTGAGAATTGCTATGGTGCTCTCCTTGTCTCTGGCTCTAACAACTTGCTGCAGTATCATCTTTCATAATATCGAGGATGGGAAAAGCAAAATGATATGTATGCAAAGGGCATTTCAGATTATTTTTCCTACAGTTGACAGTGCTGGGTTTATTCGGCATATGTGCCTGGAATATGCAGACTGCTCATTTTGCAGATAGCCTGTCAGCAACTGCTACGGGCTAAGCATTTAAGCAGTTGCAACGTGGCTAATGGCTTCTGTGCTCAATGCTTAATGTGTTTTAGACACAATGAACACATTACAGCTGCAGTTTCTAAAGAGCTTATTGGAAACTAGAGAACCCTGAATCTGGCCATATTCAGGCATCCCACTAGCTTTAGATTTGCCACTTGCCTTCCCTTTATTTAACAACTATATTTGCCAGCTGAAAACTCTGACAGAAGCTTTTGTACTTTGGTTATCTGCTTTTTTAAAAAAAATGGGCCTGAAATAATAATTTAGAGCCTAAAATAACAGGAATGAGAGTGAAATTCAAGCCCCAGAAAACAAATGTTTCCAATGAGCTGCATTTGATGTTTGAAGGCTTTTAATGTAAGAAATAACTCTAAATTGCACATATCGATGCAATCCAGAGGGAAGTGTTGGTTTTATTTCATGTATTGGGAATGGTTTGGGTCTGAAATTATCTGACTAGCTTTGGTGAAAAGTCTAATTGTTTTATTTACTGTAAAACTAGCTAGAAGGAAATATGACAAAGAGTGTTGTCCCACTCCTGTTGGCCATTATGGCCAGTTTGCATATTTTCTGTTGCGGTCATTTAGTAATACAAGATTGTATGACATTCCTACTGCAGTTTAATGAACTATCTCTTCCTCTATCATTGATAGAAATTGATAAAGAATACCGGTGGTGCTGTGTTTACTTAAGAACATCAAAATGTATGTCTAAATCAGCCTCAAGGACAACAGAATGCTACAAAAGATGGGGGGTGGGCTAAGCTAGTTCTCCAAAAGCCATATAAATGTTTCTAATTAAATGGCATCCAGTTGCATATTTTTCATCCTCCAACATTGCTTTCACACCAAAGCACTTCAAAAGGTTGCCAGGAATCTTCATCATCATCATCATCAACATCATGAACTAAAAGGAGGAGGAATGCTAATTAACTTCATCTGCTTCCTGCCTTTCCTCTCAAAACATATCCTCCCAGCTGTTCCCCCCCTCCCATAGGAATAGAGTTAAACATATTTTCAACCTTGTTCTTCCATACAAACATCAAGACTAATTTTGTTTGTAGAGGTTTGATGTTCTATTTTGTTTGATTCTTAGGGAATCCTTGAAGAACATGTCAACACTTTAAAAATAGCTGTAGAAAAAGATTTCTCTGGCACAAAAAGTAAAATCTAAGGAGTAGTGCGATGGCCCAGAGATGGAACTCTCACCTCACAATCAGGAGGCTGTGAGTTCAATCCTAGGTAGAGGCAGATATTTCTCTCCCTAGGCACAATGATGATATATCTGCTGAACAAAATTCCGCATTGGTGACAGGAAAGGCATTTGGCCAATAAACACTCTGCTAGCTCCATTCAGTTGCCCAGACTCCATCTCGCAAGGGATTATGGGGTCATTAAAAAAAGATGATGATGATGATGATGAAAAAGTAAAACCTAAACCAAGAAAAACTTTTGACTTTTGAAAGACATATTGGAAAATTCTGCTGTGTAATTTCCAGTTTAATTTGTATCCTGTACACTCCTATTCAATTCCTTTATCTACATCAGAGCAAGCACAAATATCAGTCTGTTCAGCTAGAATATATGTGTGTGTTTGTGTGTGTGTGTGTGTGTAGATGTAGATGTAGATGTATGTATATAAATTAAACATCATAAGAACTGAAAACAATTAATTGGCAAAATAAGATAAAAGTCAGGCAAAAACAGGAAGAGGGCTAAGACGTGAACAACAGGCAAGAATTTACATTCTCTTTAGTAGAAGGCACAGAACTTTCCAGAGACACTGGAAACAGTACTGTGAATAATTAGCATGGGAATCCCAAAATGAGTGGCCTTTAGTTACTCCAGTTTTAACCCTTTTATATAGAGAGCCATAACAGGATAGAGATAGAAAGGAGAACACTGGGCTATCCTTCCTCTCTTCTGCCTCATGAAGTAAAACAATACAATGAACAGGAATGATGCATCCAATAATAAGGAATAAGAGAAAAACATAGAAACCCACAACAGCAGCTTTGCTAATGCCAGACAAACTACTGATAAATTCTAGCGGGAGCCCTGAACCATCACAAACTGGCGTTATTCTGCTGGTTTCTTTGATAACTGCCTCTAAGAACTGAGGCAAATTATCTCTCTCGTCATCATCCTTCCTGCATGCTGTGAAGATGGAGAGAGAACATTACAATGATGAGAGATCAGAGAAAGGAGCAAAATCCTATTAATGATGTGCCTGGAAGTTTCAAGAATCACTGGCTCCTTTTTAATGTTTCATCTTGGATTTTGGGGGGCAAGGACAAGAATTGCTGCTCTTGCTCTAAGAAGCTTCACAATTACATTGATGAGGAAACGCTTTCATAAAGTCAATTAGAGAGAAAGCAACATTTTCTGCTTTTACTTGGCAGCCTTTTCGGAAACAGAAAAAGGACCCATGCGCTGTCAGGACTCTTGGTGGGGGAGGTGTAAAAGTAATAGGTAAGGAAAAAAGCTTAAATTTCATCCAGACCTCTTTAATATTACTGAAGCCGTTTGAAGGGAAAATTCAGTTTAACCTTTTATGTAATAGAGCCAGCTCAATAATGCAGCTTAAGATAAGTGGACATATTCCCTCTTGTGGAAATAGCCCTTCAAATAGTTTTTGCAGATGAAATTTCTTTTAACCAGGGTCAGAGGAAAATGAAAAAAAAAAAAAAAAAAAGGAAATGGTCTTCATTGGGGGGGGGGAATCTGGACATATTTTTAAATTTAAATTATTATTATTATTATTTTTAATACAATTTTTATTGGTTTTTTTTTTACACAAATAAAATATAGTCACGATTCTGTTTAACATCGGATTCGCAGTGTTTTTACATATATACATAAGTAAGTGTCTGGTGTCATTTATACTACACATTTCTAATTAATTTCTGCACCATTTATTCCTTCCTTAATTCTATCATTTATCCATTCGTACCATCTTCCCCACACAGTATCATAATCAGAGTTTTCATCATCATTTATCTCGTGTGTTAATTTACTTATCTCTGCACACTCTAATATTTTATTAATTATAAGGTCATCTGGTGGTAGGTCTTTCTTTTTCCAATATTGAGCGTATGCTAGTCTGGCAGCTGTAGCTATGTGTATTAGGAGATGGACCTTTTCCTTTCCATACCCTTTCTTTGCCATTCCCAGGAGAAATATTTCTGGATTCAAATCAATTTCTTCTTTGAGTATATCTTTCAACCATCTCCGAATTTTGCTCCAATACCTTTTTGCTTCGGGGCATGTCCACCACATATGAAAGAAGGTGCCATGACCATGGCCACATTTCCAACAATTTGGCTGTGCATTGGGGAACATCTTTGCTAATCTTGCAGGTGCTAAATGCCACCTGTGAAGCATTTTGTAATGGTTTTCCTTATATGTGGCTGCTCTAGTTAATTTATAATTTTTGTTCCAGGCTTCTTCCCATTCATTAAGGTCCAAACTGTGTCCAATATTTCTCTCCCATGCTCTCAATTGGTTTCTAATTATATCCTCATCTCTATCTTCATCCGATAAATAATTATACAGCTTGGCCAACGCTTTATTCTCTTGTCCCATCAAAATTTTGTCTAATCCATTATATCCTGATTCTAAGCCATACTCATCTTTATCTTTCTGGTATCTTGATTTTATTTGTAGGTAGGTCCACCAATCTAAGGTTATACCTTGATCTCTCAGAACTTCATTTGATTTAATGTTTCCCCCTCCATCGACAATGTCTTTGTATCTGTACAATTTCTCCATTCCCCACCTGTTGGGGTAAATCATTGCCTCTACCGTAGAAAGCCAAATTGGGACTTTGGTATAGTATCTCTGCCTGATCCCCACCCACGTTTGTATTAGGGAGTCCCTGATTTTATGCCTGTGGAAATAAGTTTTCTTTTTATTGTCTTTGTCCCATAGATATGCATGCCACCCTTTCTGTAGGTCATGTCCTTCTAACACTAAAATTCTCTTATTCTCCAAGGTGATCCAATCCTTTATCCATATCAACTTTGCCGCTCTATAATACGTTTCCCAATTTGGGAGTCCAAGTCCTCCCACGTTCCTTTTTTCCTGTAGAATTTTAAATGAGATCCTTGATTTTTTCCCTTCCCAAACAAATTCCCTAATGGTCTTATTTAATTCTAAAAATAATTTTTTCTCTAAAATTACTGGTAGGTTTTGATATAAAAATAAGATCTTGGGGAGAATGTTCATCTTAATTGCCGCAATTTTGCCTATAAGTGATAATTTAATCTTTTTCCATCTATCCAAATCTTGTTTTAATTTATTAATTAGTGGGGTATAATTATCTTCTTTTAGGGAAGAGCACCTTTTGGTTAACCAAATTCCTAGGTATTTTATTTTTGGGACCACTTGTAGGCCCAAAGTTTCTTCTATCTCTTTCTTCTGCGACTCAGTTACATTTTTAGTAAGTATTTTGGTTTTAGATTTGTTCAGTTTAAGGCCTGCCACCTCTCCATATTTACCCAGTTCCTCTAGTACTTTTTGTCCAGATATCAATGGATCTTCTAATATTAGCGCCACGTCGTCCACAAAGGCTTGTGTTTTATAAATCTCTTTTCTAATTCTCAGGCCTTTGATTTCCTCGTTGTTTCTAATGTTTCGTAGCAAAACTTCCAGGGCCAAAATGAATAGTAGCGGTGACAAGGGACAGCCTTGCCTTACTCCTTTCTTAATTTGGAAAGTTCTTGTCCTGTCTCCATTTACTAAAATGCTCGCCCTCTGATTGTCATAGATAGTTTTTATCATTTTTTCGAAGTTTTGCCCGAATCCTATTATTTTAATTTGTTTGGTCATAAAATTCCAATTTAGGTTATCGAATGCCTTTTGGGCATCCAAAAAGACTAAGGCCAACTGTTTTTCTGGGTGTTCTTCATAGTATTCTAGAGTGTCTAGTACAATTCTCAAATTATCCCTAATTTGTCGTCCCGGGAGAAAACCATTTTGATCTTTGTGAATCCAATTATTTAATATTTTTTTAGTTCTTTCTGCCATTATACACATAAATAATTTATAGTCGGTGTTTAGAAGTGAGATTGGTCTGTAGTTTTGAATTTTTTTGGGGTCAGCACCTTCTTTCGGCAGCAGTGTAACATGAGCTTCCCTCCATGAATCAGGAATTTTTGAGCCCGTCAAAACCTCGTTAAAAATTTCCATTAATTTTGGTTGTAGAATTTCTTCCAGTTTTTTGTATATTTCTCCTGGGAATCCATCTGGGCCAGGTGATTTGTTGTTTTTAAGTTTGGACAGGGCTTTTTTGAACTCTTCGGTTGTTATCTTAGCATTGAGCATCTCCTTCTCTTCCTCTGTTATTTGCGGGAGCTCCGCCTCTGCCAAATATTGATCTATTTTTCCCTCCGAGGTCTCCTCTTCTTTATATAGGGATTCATAGTACTCTCTCGCTCTTTCTAATTTATCTTCTTCTTTATTTAAGAGATTTCCCTCTGCATCTTCTAATATCTGGATTGTCCCTTTTTCATTTTCCTTTTTTAATTTATAGGCCAGCCACCTGCCCGATTTATTAGCGTTCTCAAAATAGTGCTGTTTTGTTCTTTTTATTTTTTGGGCTAGCTCTTCTTGGTCTAGAATGTTTAATTTATGTCTCCACACCATCCAATTTTCCTTTGCTACAGTGTCACCAGGCATTTTTTGGAGTTTCCTTTCTGCTTCATCTAGCTGTTTGATGAGATCTTCCCTGGATTTTCTTTTTAGTTTGTTTTTATATGCGGAGTAGGATATTATTACCCCTCTCAGGTATGCCTTCATTGTATCCCATACTATTTCGCTGGGTGTCCCTTGGTTCTCATTTTCTCCAAAAAAAGTCTTGATTTCTCCTTTCAATTTTTCTACGAACTCTTTGTCACATAATAGTTTTGTATTTAGCCTCCATCTCTGTTGTTTCTTTCTCTTTACATTTCTACATTTTATTTCCAGAGGGTTATGATCTGCCCAGATGTTTGGGCTAATTTCTGCCGTCTCAATTTCTAAACCTAGCGTCCTAATGACCCAAGCCATATCTAACCTCGACCCTGACTGTTGTGAGTTGGAATAGTTGGGTGCAAAGTTCGCCATATGTCAATTAAATTCACTTCCTCCACCAAATCAAAAAAGGCTTTTGGCAAGGTCGCCCTTTTATTTTTGTTCATTTTATTGCTTTTATGGTCATTAACTGGGTCTATAATTCCATTGAAATCACCTATCATGCAAATTTCATTGTGTTCCATATTCCCTAATTGTTCACGTAGCTTTTGAAAGAATTCTCCTTGTTTTTTATTTGGAGCATAAATGCCCACTAGTAACATTTTAGAGTTTTCTATCGTGACTTCAACCATAAGTATTCTACCTTTTGTATCATTATATTTCAATTCTGCTTCAATACCTTTTTTAACATAAATTGCTACCCCTCTCTTTCTTTTTTCTGCTAATGAGGTGAATAGTTTACCAAATTTTTTATACTCCAGACATTTGCCCTCATCCTTTTTTATATGGACCTCCTGTAGACAGATTATATCCATATTTTGTTTTGCTAGCTTTGTGAGTGTTAATTTCCTTTTTTTGCTGTCATTTAAACCATTAACATTTACTGAAATTAGTTTCAGATCCTTCATTCCTGATTTCCTTGCTCGGTTTTAGTTCTTGTTTAGTCTTACGGCTCTTACTGGTCTTGTTTTTTTCTCCTTGGCTTCTCCTTCGGTCTTCTTCTCCTCTGCGGTTTCTTCCTCTTCTAGATTTGTCGCCTCTATTTCCTCCTTACTACTTTGTTCTTCTTCTGCACTCCTTAACCGGTCGAGAAAATCTTGTGCTATGCTCAAGCTGTCTATTTTTATTTTTCTCCCCTGCCAGGTGATTAGCATCCACTCTGGCAGGAGCCATCTAAATAGTATATTTCTTTTGTTCAATTGCGCCGCCAAAAATCTATAGCCTTTTCTCACCTCCCTCACTCTTCTCGGAATCTGTTTCAGTATTATCACTTCCTTTCCTCTGTATGTTATTTGACCGTCCCTCGCCATATTGTATAAGATGTCTTTTACTTTCTTTCTTGCAAATCTAATATGAACTTCTCTGGGGAGCCTATTTCTCCTCGCATAGTTTGTTTGCACTCTATAGACGTCGTCCAGTTCTCTAATAATCTCACGTTTGTCTTGTTGGAGTATTTCTGCAATTATTTAAATTATTATTATCCTTTTTTAATTTGTGGACATGAGCAAGAAACACTTTTGTATTTATGTTAGAGAAAAGTAATCCAAATGTAGATGAAATCTGAAAGAGGACTGCATAGTCTAACCCATTTTCTCTCAACTATTAGCAATAGCAATAACATGTAGACTTACATACCACTTCACAGGGCTTTACAACCCTCTGTAAGCAGTTTACGCAGCCAGCATATCACTGCCAACAATCTGGGTCCTCATTTTACTGACCTCAGAAGAAGGGAAGGCTGAGTCAACCTTGAGCCGGTGAGAATCGAACTGCTGGCAGTCAGCAGAATAACCTGCATTACTGCATTCTAACCACTGCACCACCATGTCTCTTTTTACGTGGCATTTGGTGGGAAAATTTTAGGACTGGAATCAGGGAATAACAAGTCTATCTCAAAAAAGAGTAGCAGTTGCAATCAGACCACTCTTGGTTGCTTCAATGAGAACAGTTCTTGTGATTAGGTCATCTTCAACACTCCATCATAATGGCTTGAATGGAAGATGAATAGAAACAAATGTCACACTTTGTTCACACTATCAGCAAATTGTGACCCACTCCTAGAACTGATGTAACTTCTCCACATATCAATCAACTTAAACAGATTTATTATTATTTTTCAATATCTCAGGCTACATAACCTTTTCATTTATTTCCCTCTTTCATCTAGGCTTTCTCCCAATGTACTTCACACAATAATTTTTCAGTTTCTTTTATCAATCCTCCCACAATTTATAATATTAATTAGTTTTTCTCTGACTGACTGTTTCCTGTTGGATCTAGAACTCATGTTTCGGGTCAACATTTCATTGTATCATTTGGCATATGATCTAAAGCTTATTAGTTTATTTTAGACTGATTTCATTTCTTTCCTGTTTATAAAGACTATAAAACAGTACTGTTTCCACACTTTGCAAAGGAGCCTGGATAGCTCAACAGACAGAGCACTGTAATTTAACACTAGCTGTCTGCAATTAAAGTAAGATTGAATCTTGCCAGGCTCAAGGGTGACTCAGCCTTCCATCCTTTCTAAGGTAGGTAAATTGAGGACCCAGTTTGTGGGGGAATAAGCTGACTTTGTATAAATATACAAAAGTATGAAGGCTATTGCTTAATGCACTGTAAGCTGCATTGAGTCTCCGGAGAACGGCAGCATATAAATCAAATTTTTTTAAAAAAAGTTTCATGTGAAAGATGGCATACAGACAACATAAAAGATCAACAGCCGAGAAGCCAAATCATTCTAGACATGGTGTCTGCAACCTGCGGCTCCAGAGCCGCATGTGGCTCTTCGTCCCCCCTGCTGAGGCTCCCTGTCTACTGAAACCACCACTGGCCGGCCCTGCCCCTTGTCCTCCCAGTCACTTTTCACCTGAGAAGATAAGGGCAATGGCGGGGGATCGAGACTCACTCCATATTCCAGAATGGGAGTGAAGCACCCCTGTACTTGCAATATCTTGCAGGTGCTTCTTCCAGCCCTTGTTGGTGCTGCGCACACCTTGGTCACTCGGGGAGATACGCAACTTGCTCTCTGCCCCGCCTGGCTGTGGCCGATACTCTGCATCACAATGGGCTCCAGGAAGAGGACACTCTCTCCCCCATAGTGAAGCATGCTAAATTTAACTGTGCTGTGCAAGGCATTGTGAGAGCAGCAGGCAGGCTATGGAGGTGGCAACAGCCGCGGTTTCAACCACAGCCAGGCCAAACCAATGTTTCAGGGTGGAGAGCAAGTTGTGCATCTCCCTGAGCAACCAAGGTGTGTGTAGCACCAACAAGGGCTGGAAGAAGCACCTGCAAGATGTGGTGAGGAGTGACTGGGAGGGGATGGCAGGGGGCAGGGCAGAAAGTGGTGGGTTCAGTCAACAGGGAGCTATAGCAAGGGGACAAAAGAGCTTCATTTATCTGGGAACCTGAAATGACTCTTGATTTTTACCTTTTGCAACCTTCTGACAAGCAAAGTCAACGGGGAAACGAGATTCACTTAACAACCGTGTTACTAATTTAGCAAATGCAGTGATTCACTTAACACAAGGTATCAAACTCAATTTTTATTAGTTTATAATATAAAATACAATCAAAAGCAAATAATAGGAAAAATGGGGGAGGGAAAAGGGAATAGAAAAGTGTAGAAAAGAAATGAAAAAAAGAAAAGAAAAGAAAAGGCATTTGTCGAGCGTCAAGAAGCACTCGACACCCTGCACAAGATCGCTGATCCATGGACGTCCGTCCTGCCTGCCAGGGGGAGGGATGAGGCGGGCTGCACGGGTGTTGGTGATGGGGACAAGTTGGTGAGTAGGCATTATAATGCACGGGTGCTTATGGGGTCTCGTGGGGGTGTAACAGACGCACGGAGGCGAGCAGCGTAAAAGGATCAAGACGGCTGGGATGATGGCATTGCTGTGCACGCATGAAGAGGCGGGAAGTTGAAACCTCCGCGCAGCTGCCTGCCATTAGGAAGACCTCTATAAAACAACTCTGGGCGAGGCATGGGATAGCTGCGTCTTTGTTCTACACTACAGTCTGACTTCCGTACGTGCTGTTTGTCACAAATAAACCAAGTTGCATCGAACCTCCGAGTGCGTTACTTGTATTCGTGAGCACAGACCGGGGGAAGCCAAGAGAAAGACGCAGCTCTCCCCTCTTGACATCTAGCCTGGATTTGGAGTGGCGAAATGGCCGAGGGCATGGCCGAGGACGTATTGCCCCTAGAGGAGCTGCGAGACGAGGAGGCAACAGAGGACACTGCTGTTTCTGACGCGGCCGAGACGGAGGAACAGCTGGTGGTGTGGCCAAAACGACGGCAGCAACCGAAAGGCAGTACCGCGGAGCTACGGCCAGAGGTGGGGCGTGAGGAGCGGGGGTTTCAGGAGCCGGGAACGTCTGAGGCGCGTCCACAAGCCCCACCTTATGCAGGCGCCCAGTTCCTGGGTTGGAGGGAACGGCAGTGGGTCGAAGAAGACGAGGGGGAGTAGAGTTACTCCACTGGTCCAGGGGCGTCCACTATGGATGTGTTGCGCGATAGATTCGGGGAAGCCAGCTTTCACGACGCGTCCTCCTGGCAGCCATGGGCCCCCACAGTAGAGTCATCTGGTGCCCGGTCCAGTGGTATGGCGGGAGGCAGCTCAGGCAGCAGATTCCGTCTTACCAGCCCAAAGTTCAAGCCTGAGTGGCGGGAGCAATGCACTCAGTGGGTACGCAGAGAACGCCCGAGCACTAGCGCCGTTCCCTCACTAAGGGGGGATGATGTGCCTGCCTCTACGGAAGCTGTGGCACAACCCCGCAGGGAGAGAGGGGCAACCCATGGTAGAGGCGACCAGCAGAGCCAGCTCTGTCTGGGGCTTAGACCACCACAGTCACCCCACTTAGACTCTGTGCCGATATGGGGCCATGGGCCATGGACCCCTCGCCAAACTCCCTGGAGCTTACCTCCCATACAAGCGGCTTTCGATGGCACTGCAGAAAAGGTGGCGCTCTTCCTCAGCCAAGTGATAAGCCATATGGATCTATATGGTAGACTTTATCTCTCGCAATGGTCCATGGTGGTTGCCGTGACAGCAGTGTTAACAGGCGAAGCTGCTGATTGGGTTGCTGACCTGCACAGCGAACATGCTTGGGAATTGATGGATTTAGGGCTTTTCCTGGAAGCGTTGTGGAACCGGTTTGAGGATGAAACCCGAATATAGGTTATTGAAGGGGAATTGGTAAACCTTAGACAACGTGGTCGTCCGGCAAAGGACTACATTAAAGAATTCCAGAGCCTAGCCGGGAAGCTCCGTTCTTGGCCGGAACGCCTTTTGATTCATCACTTCCAGGCGGGGCTTGATAGAGACATCAGACAGGCCTGTGTTTACTGGGGTCTAGGGCCCTGCCTGTCTGAGTGGTACAAAGCTGCTGTTAGCCTGGATGTCGGGTTGCGGGACTTCAAGCCCCGTAACGTAAACCCAAGTCCGGTATGATGAGGACCAATAGGCCGGCCTAGTGACAAGAACCTGGCTCGAACAAACCCGTTCTTTGGGGCCGCAAGCGGTGAGGCAGCTAGACGGCCATTTCGTTGCTTCAGATGCAATCAGGAGGGGCATTGAGCAGCAGAATGTCCAATGCCGCTGCCTCAGATGTCCACTCCACGGCCGCCGGGCCCGAGTACTACACCACGGGCCTGGCCTGCATGGACGCCAGAACGATCCAGAGCGGCTACTCAGACATCTTTAGTAGAGGCAACACCTCGTTCCGGCATGGATGCTCCACAGGGAACAGCCCGCGTACCCGAGACTCCGGAGGAGAGTGATACCGAGGAGGACATACAAGATCCTATGGTGAGTGATCCCATTCGTCCGTTCCTGATACCAGTAACCCTTAGGCACCCTGCAACCAACCGAGAATGCGATCAAGAGGCATTGATAGATTCTGGTTGCACCCGTTGCCTTATCCGCCGGTCCATAGCAGAGGCTTTAGGCCTCCAGATACTAACGTTATGCGACCCCATTAAATTTGAACAGGTGGATGCCACTACTCTGGGAGGTGTACCCACCACTAGCGTAACAGAACCCGTGGAGTTGAGAATAGGGCCCCATCAGGAACGCATCCGGTTCATTGTAATAACGCAGATGATAGAACCAATCATCCTTGGTCTTGCCTGGCTGGATAAGTGGCAGCCTCACATCTGGTGGGAGGGGGGTTTCCGTAAATTGAGGCTTCCGATCACGGGGGAACCTTGTGTTGCACTCCAGTATGAGGCAACGTCCCAACAGAAATACCCATCAGTATATGACGATCTTGCTCGAGTGTTTAGCGAGAACGAATGTGACATTTTACCACCACACCGAGATACGGACTGTGGTATCGAAATCGTCCCTGGAGCCCGATTACCGAAACCCCGCATGTACTCGATGACCCCAAAAGAGCTAGAAGAATTGCGCGCATATATAGACAAAAACCTGGCAAGAGGTTTTATCCGCCCTAGTAGGTCACACCTAGCAGCGCCAGTACTATTCCGGGAAAAGAAGGATGGGGGGTTACGGTTATGTGTCGACTACCGGGGACTAAATGCTGTTTGTGTCGAGCCGCTATATCCGCTTCCGCTGATAACCGATTTACTGATGACCTTGGGTACCGGAAAAATCTTCACGAAACTAGACCTACGTGGTCACCCTTATTATAGGGTGAGAATATGAGCAGGAGACGAATGGAAAACTACATTCAACAGTCCCCTCGGTAGTTATCATTTCTTGGTAATGCCATTCGGCTTGCAAGGTGCACCAGCTGTTTTCATGCAGCTCATAAATGGAGTCTTACACGAACACCTATATAGGGGGGTCCTTGTTTACTTGGATGATATACTTATATACTCAAACACAATGGAAGAACACGTTCAGATTGTTCGACAGGTACTTACGAAATTACTGGAGGCACACCTCTTTGTTAAACTCTCAAAATGCGAATTCCACCAGAGAGAAATAGATTACCTTGGATTTCGGATCAGTGATATGGGAATTCAGATGGATCCAAAAAAAGTAGAAGCCGTGATGGACTGGCAGGCCCCGCGAACACGGAAGCAGTTACAGAGCTTTCTAGGGTTCGTGAATTTTTATCGACAGTTCATCCCGTCTTTTGCACAGATAGCATTGCCGTTAACCGAGCTCTTAAGAACGAAAGGTATAGTAGCACCCGGAGTAAAACCCAGGCCGGGATATGTGCTGCAATGGTCGTCCACGTGTCAACAGGCGTTCGAAAATCTCAAACGTCTCTTCGCTAGGGAACCGGTGCTCAAACATCCACACTACACACTACAACCATTCATTGTACAGGCAGACGCGAGTGATGTGGCCGTGGGGGGCCGTACTGCTACAAAAAGATACAAACGGTGACCTGCGGCCTTGTGCATATACCTCACATAAATTCAAGAAAACAGAGAGAAACTGGGCCATATGGGAGAAGGAAGCATACGCCGTGAAGCACGCCTTGCAGACTTGGCGACATCTGCTGGAAGGAAGCACAAAGCCTTTTGAGGTCTGGACAGACCACAAAAATCTAGAAGTGCTCCAGACCCTCGAAAATTGTCCCCAAAACAAATCAGATGGGCACAATACTTTCAGCACTTTCTCTCTAGTATACAAGTCAGCAGGTAAGATGTTTTTAGCTGACGCTTTGTCACGAATGCCGCAATACAGAAGCAAAAGGGATGAGGTTTTACAAGCTATGATTCCACCCATAAAGTTGCAAACGCTTGGCACTCGCCAGCCCACTGACTGGTTATTAACGTGTGAAAGGAGCTGCTAACGGATAAGTGGGTACAAGATAACCACTCTTCTGTCACCCACCGAAATGGTTTGGTATGGTGGGGGGATCGGTTATATATTCCCGTTGCCTTAAGGCATCGGATGTTGACTCAATGCCATGATAACAAAACTGCCAGACATTTTGGGTTCTTAAAAACATTACATTTAACCCGAAAACAATTTTGGTGACAAAATTTTTCCAACATGAGGAAAGACATTGACCAATATGTCCGTGGGTGTCACATTTGTGCTATGTCCAAGCCACATCCTGGAAAACCATTAGGGCTATTACAGACAGTGGCGGAGCCAAGCAGGCCATGGGATGAAATTGCCATGGATTTTATCGTAGAGCTCCCAAATAGTAGGGGACATACAGTCATTTGGACGGTAATCGATCTCTTCTCAAAACAGGCACACTTCATCCCTTGTAAAGGCTTACCATCCACAAAATGGTTGGTTCGGATGTTTCTCCAACATATCTATCGATTACACGGAGCACCCAAATGGATCATTTCAGATAGAGGGGTGCAATTCACTGCCCGGTTCTGGAGAGGTTTCCTTCATGACATTGGAACAACACAAGGGCTGAGTTCAGCATATCACCCCAGCACAAACGGAGCAGCCGAATGAGCGAATGCCATGGTGGAACGGTATCTACGTTCCTACGTATCATACCAACAGAGGGACTGGGTAGACTATTTGCTATTCGCTGAAACAGCGTATAACAATTCGGTGCATAGGAGCACTGGATGTACTCCCTTCCAGGTTGTTATGGGACGGGACTTTCCAGCTATTCCCGACCTGGACCTCCCAGCTCCACACCCGATGACTCCCCAGGAGTGGGCGATAAACATACGGAAGACATGGCCTCTAATAAAGCAGGCACTGACTAAAGCAGCTGAGGAATATAAAGCACAGGCTGACAAAAAACGAGCCACGTTTCCTTCCTTTCAGGTTGGTGATTTAGTGTATGTGTCCACTAAATATATACGGTTACGGTTACCCAGTAGAAAACTAGGTCCTAAATATATAGGCCCATTCCCCATAGTAAAAATCATTAACCCTGTAAGATTTATGTTAAAGCTACCCTCTCTGCTTGGAAAAATTCATCCTGTTTTCCACTCAGGCCTGTTGAAGCCAGTAACCGTACCCCCGAAGCCAACACAAACACCCCCAGGTCCAGTAACAGGGGCACACTACGAAATTAAAGATATTCTCGACACAAAAATACGAAGAGGCCACTTATACTACTTGGTTCGCTGGAAAGGATATCCTGATACAGAAGCCTCATGGGTTCACAAAAAAGATGTAAATGCCCCGCGGTTGGTGGGGAAATTCCATAAGGAAAACCCCCACAAACCGAAGCTGTTGTAAAACGCTAACCATTGTTTGTTTTCTGTTCTCCTTTAGGCGGACACCTGGTAGGGGGAGCCGCCTGTCGAGCGTCAAGAAAAACTTGACACCCTGCACTAGATCGCTGATCCATGGACGTCCGTCCTGCCTGCCAGGGGGATGGATGAGGCGGGCTGCACGGGTGTTGGTGATGGGGACAAGTTGGCGAGTAGGCGTTATAATGCACAGGTGCTTATGGGGTCTCGCGGGGGTGTAACAGACACACGGAGGCGAGCAGCATAAAAGGATCAAGACGGCTGGGATGACGGCATTGCTGTGCATGCATGAAGAGGCGGGAAGTTGAAACCTCTGCGCAGCTGCCTGCCATTAGGAAGACCTCTATAAAACAACTCTGGGTGAGGCATGGGATAGCTGCGTCTTTGTTCTGCACTACAGTCCGACTTCTGTACGTGCTGTTTGTCACAAATAAACCAAGTTTCATCGAACCTCCGAGTGCGTTACTTGTATTCATGAGCACAGACCGGGGGAAGCCGAGAGCATTGACTTCCGATTCCCTTTGTTTGGTGCAGTAGAGTAAGATAGTAAGATCAACCCTCAACTTTATAACTTTATATAATAGTATAAAATAGCCATTTCTATAGCAACAGATTTATATAATCAGTAAAACCCCAAATCAAAGTTTCATTTTTTCTACATCTAGTACAAAGTCCAGAAGGGGTTTCCAAGTTGAAACAAAAGTAATTGTTTTTCCCCCTTTAATTCCCCCTTTAAGTCAGTTTAGCCATCTCTGCTAACTCCATCAACCTCTGTAGCCATTCGTCCATTGTGGAATTAAAGTGTTCTTCCATTTTTGTGTATAAAGTAATCTTGCTGCCATCAATATATATATAACATCAAAGTTCTAATTACCCCCCCCCCCCGCAAAGTCCTTTTCCATTAAACCCAAAAGTTTCTAGTTTTATCTTTACATTCACTTTAAGAATCTTCTGTATTAGGATATGATTCATACTCCAATATCTCTTTGCTTTATTGCATAAGTGCCTACCATAAGTGATTATTTTCCCTTTTCTAAATAGTTCGCTATAACGTGTAAGCTTGGGCAGCTTGCTGCTTGCCTCTGAGTTAAAAGCTTTATAAGCATGTTAAAAATATTGATTTTAGTTCAAAACCAGAGCAAACACACTTTTTTCTTTCTCTAGAGAAAATCCTATTCTTTGCTTACTGATTTCCCCCACCTCCAGTTATCAATCAATAAATAAGCAAGCCTTATTATTCCATGATTCCTTTATTTACTGAAAAAGCCTTCATGAGGAATTTTACCACAAGCATTTTAAAAGTTCAAGTATACAATATCAATCAAATTTAACTATGTATGTGGGTATCATTTCCTCCTGTCCCCGCAAAATTATACCTTTACATGTTGATGGGACAGGATTTATTTTTGAAAAATCCAAATGCATACATACATACATACATACATAGTTATGTATATGTATTTATTTATGTATTTATGTATAGAATATAATAGTATAGAATAACAGAGTTGGAAGGGACCTTGGTGGTCTTCTAGTCCAATCCCTTGCTTAGGCAGAAAACTCTACACCACTTCAGACAATGGTTATCCAACATCTTCTTAAAAACCTCAGGTGTTGGAGCATTCACAACTTCTGGAGGCAAGTTGTTCCACTGATTAATTGTTCTAATTGTCAGGAAATTTCTCCTTAGTTCTAAGTTGCTTCTCTCCTTGATTAGTTTCCACCCATTGCTTCTTGTCCTAACCTCAGGTGCTTTGGAGAATTGCTTGTCTCCCTCTTCTTTATGGCAGCCACTGGGATATTGGAACACTGCTATCATATCTCCCTTAGTCCTTCTCTTCACTAGTCAAGCCATACCCAGTTCATGTACTATTCTTCATATGTTTTAGCCTCAAGTTCCCTAATCATCTTTGTTGCTCTTCTCTGCACTCTTTCTAGAGTCTCAACATCTTTTTTACATCGTGGTGACCACGATGCAGTATTCCAAATGTGGCTCTACCAAGGCATTATAAAGTGGTATTAACACTTCATGTGATCTTGATTCTATGCCTCTGTTTATGCAGCCTAGGACTGTGTTGGCTGCACACTGCTGGCTCATGTTTAAATGGTTGCCCACTAAGACTCCAAGATCCCGCTCACAGTTACTACTATTGAGCAAGGTACTACATACCTATGGATTTTGTTTTTCTTGTCTAAATATAGAACCTTACTTTTTTCACCATTAATTTCATTTTGTATGTATGTATGTATGTATGTATGTATGTATGTATGTATGTATGTATGTTATGTATGTATGTATTTAGTGTGCTGCCATCTCATTTAATTTTTTTCTGTTTTAAAACTTATTACTGTATGAACTTGATTTTTCCATTGATTACAACTTACACCAGTTTTCATGGAACAGACATTAAATTGGCTGGCTAGTAATTTCCCAGGTATCCCAAGCTCCTTTTCAAAATTTGACACTATATTAGGTATACTACCTTTCAGTCCTCTGACATGAAGCCTGATTTGAGGAGTCAATTGTATGTTTTTGCTAGGACGTACACAATATCCATTTTAAGAACTCTTTTGGCAGATGCCATCTGGCTCCTGGAGATAAGTCACTATGTAGCCTATCATGATGTTCTATGATATTTTCTCTTGTTATCTCAATTGGCTTTGGTGGTTCTGATTCTCTTCCTAAGAAAATCAATACAGGCTCAACTATCTCCTATATCTTCTGCAGTCCAGACAGGTGCATAGAATTTATTCAGTTTCTCAGCCATTTCTATGCCTTTCTTCAGCATCCATTAACTTGATTTTCATTTAATAGACCAACTTTCTCCCTGGCAATTTTTCTGCTTTGATCATGTTTTAAGAAATTCTTATTGTTTCCCAGCATTTGTATTCCTTCTTGTTTTCCTTGGCTAAAGCAAGTTTTCTATTTCCTGAGGAAAACCTTCTTAATTTTTATAGCTTCTTGATCACTATGAGAAAGCTATGCTGCCTTCACATGTCACTGAACCTTTTTTATATCATAGAATATATTCAACTGAGGTTCACTTATTGTGATTCAAAAATAACCTCCAGTCGTTATGCACAGATTTGGACCAGAAAGATAGATGAGTATCTCCATATTTAATACTTTTAGGAAAATACTGCAGGAGAATATTAAAAATTCTTAATTTGCATCCCAAATTCATCTCCAGAAGTAGGTTTTGACCAGGCTGAAGATTTTATCAGTATTGGGTTGAATTTACTTTAGGTTTGTTGTCACAGTGGTGAAAAATATCTATTTTTCAGTAATGTGCTTTGAGAATATAATTGTATCTATATTTTTTCCAAGTTCAAGCATTTGATGAGAACATCAGAAAACATATTCTAAATAACAGCAGAGGTTTGCCTAGTCCAATCAACTTTACCATGAAAATTCACTAGGTAGATATAAAGCATATAATTTAATTTGCATAATCTCAATTTAAAAGCCACCCATGCCACAAAATGGTGGCAACACTTTGTGAAAACAAAATCCACAGTGTGACTGTCAGTTGTGTTTAATTGTGCTGCTGAATATGCATAGGGCAATTATTTGATATTTGTATACAGTAATGATATTGTATGACCTTTCTTTCTATAAGGATATTAATGCAGAGCATACTTTTAAATAATTGATGCCTACATTAGAACTCCTGGAAGGGGAAAATAATTTTTGATAGATTTATCAACTCTTTATTAAAACAGTATTTTTTCCACGGAGAAAAGAAAAACCACATGAAGGTTAGGAGCTGATATTGTGCATGAGTAGTATATCAATTTCTTTAATAGGAACTGCTTAATCTCAGAACTCAGATCAAAATCTGTCTTGATAAAATATAGCCCCTGATGTGACATTTTTCAGATAATTTTGCAAACTTGTTTGTTTTGTTCTTTATATATTCATATTTCAGTTTTATGTTTTATTACATCTATCTATCTATCTATCTATCTATCTATCTATCTATCTATCTATCATCTATTTATCCATCATCTCTATCTACCTATCATCTATCTATCTATCTATCTATCTATCTATCTATCTATCTATCTATCATCTATTTATCTATCATCTATCTCTATCTATCTATCTATCTATCTATCTATCTATCTCTATCTATCATCTATTTATCTGTCAATCTATATATCTATCATCTATTTATCTATCATCTATCATCTATCATCTATCTATCTATCTATCTATCATCTATTTATCTATCATATATCTCTATCTATCTATCTATCTATCTATCTATCTATCATCTATCTATCATCTATTTATCTATCATCTATCATCTATCTCTATCTATCTATCTGTCTATCTATTATCTATCTATCTACCTATCATCTATCTATTATCTATCTATCTATCTATCTATCTATCTATCTATCTATCTATCTATCTGTCTGCCTGTCTATCTATCATCTATCTGTCATCTATTTATCTATCATCTCTATCTATCTATCTATCTATCTATCTATCTATCTATCTATCTATCATCTATCTATCATTATCTATTGTCAGGGTACACAAAAAGTGATGAAAAGATGTTAGAAATAATGAAACAAAGAAAGGTGTGTGATAACCAAACAAAAAGGAATTTATTATAAATAATAAATATTATCTTAAATAATGTTCAGGATAATTTATATCACTGCATTTGTTGTAACTTCATAGTTGACAGATATGTTTTTGAATGTCTGTGGCAAAAACATGTAACAGTTGTAATTTTAATTTTAATAGTGTATTGTTATTTTTCAGCTTCATAGAATTGATTGTATAGATTACGGTATATTCTTGAGAGAGAAATGAATTTGTTCATGTTCAAATGCTTCCAAGATGCTTAAACTTAATTTATAACAACAAAGCATTTAATTTTATGGACTACTTAGAAGAGATTCTGGATTTTGGAAGATTGGAATATTTGCTAGGAGTTCCTTAATGCACGCTTAAATAACAACAACAACAACTGTTATCTGTGAAAAGATTTAAGTAATGTTTTGCTTCCCTGTCCAAGTTTTAAAAGTAGCTTAAAGTAATTTGTAAAAGTTATAGGTGAGACATATTGAAGGTTTCTTATTAATTTACTATAAAATTTTTACTAGTTAGAGCTGCATTAACAAAAGAATGGTTAAATGAATAATGTGCTATCTTTTCCTATTAGGAAATGTTTCTCTCTTCTTACGCTATAGAAGCAAAATGAAACCATCATTTAAAACATTGGTGAATTAGCTCTACATGAACAAATATTTTCTCTATATGCTATTTAATATTATTTTAAAAAAATGATCTGAATCTTGATTTAATAAAGAACAGGTTTTACCTGCATGTTATCTGTAATTGGTTTGAAGATCTATTATATGAACTTAGATTTTTTGGCATATTTATAAGCAAAGTATTCCTAAAGCCAACTAATATTTATTTTTAACTATAATTTGAAGAAAGGATTAAGATCTGTATCACCTGTCCTGTCTAAAATTTCATATTTCCTGTATACAGATGACAGAACAATTACCAGAGAATAACTGTTTTCTATCAAAGTCAAACAATGGTTGTAATTACCAGTGATCTAGGTCTCAAATATATGTCTATGGAGATTCTCAGTAATCCAGGTCATGATTGTTCCAAAGGTGCTTTTTCAAAAGGTAACTGGATTTCTGGTTTTTCTTTGAAGACATTTTGCTTCTTCAGCTCTTGGTGAAGAGAGCTGAAGAAGCTTCTTGCATGAAAATGGAAACATCTTCAAAGATAAACCAGGAAGTCCATTTGCCTCTTGAAAAAGTCTCAAATACATAAATAAAAATAAATAAATTATATTGATAAATAAGAGCAGTGGGATAAATGACAATAAGCAGTAATTTGTATGTTTATTAGAACCTAGCTTGTTTACAATTCTGGATTTCATGAATATGTGGTCTTGATCTCATCCATATGCTTGCTGGTAATAGAAAAAAAGAAAACCTTATATCTTTGTTAATATGATTTTGTTTCATTAGTGGCAATTTGTAGGGCTGACCAAAATTGTCTCCTAAATGTCTCCATGCTAATTTTAGAGGAAGGAAGGAGAAGTGGGGATATTGTTTTTTTTTTATTGAAAAGTTTTACAAAGAAAAATTCCCCCCCCCCGTTCCCTCCCCACCACTCCCACACCCCTTCCCTCCCTCCCATCCCACCCTCCTCCCCAGACTTCCCAGAGCAAAATACAGGGTATTTCAATTAACAATCATAAGCTAAATTAGCCTAACTATTCTTAAACTGCCAAAATCCCCCCGAAACCTTAACTCCACTATTGATAACGTAATACTTCTAAAGTTTAACATTCATTCATAAACTATTTGATATTTTCTTGTCTGATACTTATTTTGAATATAATCAATCCATCTTCTCCATTCCAATATGTATCTTTCTTGTGTATAGTCCTTCAAATATGCTGAAATTTTCGCCATTTCCGCTAAATTCGCTACTTTCAATGTCCATTCTTCAATAGTAGGCAAAGAGTCCTTCTTCCAGTATTGCGCTACCAACAGCCTAGCTGCTGATATTAAGTTCAAAATCAGTGTAGTCTCTAATGCTGTACAATCCGTCGTTATACCCAATAAAAACAATTGAGGAATAAATTTCAACCATTTTTCAGAATATTGTGCATCACCCACCAAATTTTTATCCAAAATGCCTTGATTTTCTTACAAGTCCACCATATATGATAATAAGTTGCATCATCACATTCGCATCTCCAACATTTAGCTTGCAAATTTGGGTACATACATGATAATTTTTTAGGATCTAAATGCCATCTATAAAACATTTTATAAAAATTTTCTCTCAGGTTTTGTGCTTGTGTAAATTTAACATTTCTAACCCAAATCTTTTCCCATGTTTCTATCATCACTGGTTCCTGAAAGTTTTGTGCCCATTTTATCATACAATCCTTAACCAATTCCGTTTCTGAATCTATTTCCAATAAAGCATTATACAACCTTTTAATATGCATCTGACTTTGATCTCTAATCTGTTTTACCAAGTTTTCCTCATTTTGCATGACACCAAGTTTCTGATCTTCCCTCCATCTAGCTTGAAGCTGACCATACTGAAACCAAGTATAAATTATCCCTTCTTCTTTTAATACATCTAAAGATTTCAGTTGCAGCTTACCCCTTTCCATAAAAAGAAGCTCTTTATATGTAATCACCTCTGTTTTTTGTTCTATACTTATATTTTCTATTGCATGTGTGGGATTTGCCCATATAGGTATCTTATAATTTAGCTTGTATTGATACTTTTTCCAAACCCTCAGCAACGCATTTCTAAGTATATGACCCTTAAACACTTTATCCACCTTTTTTTCTTCTGTGTATCTATTACTCCATTCCAATCACCCATTAATATAAAAGATTTATAGTCCCATTGTATTATTTTAGTGTGTAAAAATTTATAAAACTTGTCTTGCTGCTGATTAGGGGCATATATTCCAATTAAAAGCATTTTTCCAGTCTGTGTTAATAATTCAATTGAAATATATCTTCCTTGAACATCTGCCTCAATTAAATTAGCTGATAGTCCTTTCTTTACATATATGACTAACCCATTTTTCTTCTCTGGCGCTGATGCCACAAAGTGTGTGCCTAATCTTGAATTTATCAAATATTTTTGATCTAATAGTCTAATATGTGTTTCTTGCAAGCAAATAACATCATTGTTAAATTGTTTCAGATAATGAAATTCTTTCTTTTTTGTGGTGAGTTTAAGCCATTAACATTCCAAGATAAGAATTTAGTTGCCATCTTTAGCCTTTCGAAGCCTCCTGAGCATCAGCTGAACATCCTCCTCCATCTTACTCTTCGGCCTAGCCCCCCGCCGCGCTTCTGTTTTTTGAACTTCTTGAGATAAATCTTGAGGTTGTTGCACTTTGAGTTGTTGTTCACGTTTATAAGTTGCTCAGGTCAGACGTTGTTCTCTTGGCTCTCCCTTCTGAGATGGTTCCAGAGTTGTGGGTAAGCCCCCAAGATCCAAGTCTTCTTCCATGGTGATTCCTCCAGCTGCAACTTCAGCATAGGTTTGTATCTGCTTTCTATCTTTTTCTTGTTGTAACATCTCCATTTTCTTTCTAACCCCCCCCCCCGGTGAGGGTGGGTGTCCAGCCTTCAGAAGATTAACATAAAAATCTTTTGCCTTCCAAACTGTGTTTAACCGATATCTTTCTCCACTATAAGTCATTATTAAACCAGTTGGAACATCCCATCTGTATGGCACTTGTTGGTTTCTCAGTTCATTTACCAAAAAGCCAAAATCCTTTCTGCTTCTTAACATTTTGGGGGGAATCTCTTTCAAAACCACCACTTCTTGCCCAGCCACTTGAACCTTATTATTGTAAGAAGCTTGTAAAATGTCATTTCTAATCCTCCTGGTTGTCAAATAAATCACCACATCTCTTGGCAGCTGTCTTTGTCTTGCCAGCCAGGAATTAACCCTGTAGATTTTATCAATTCGGCTTGCCACATCTTCTGGTCTTTCTTTAATTATCTCTGCAATAGCTTCAGCACAAATGTCCTTTAGATTTTCTTTACTATTTTCTTTCAGGCCTCTCAATCTCAAAGCAAATTCCACGGATCTGTATTGTAGCATTACCAATTCATCATCCACCCTCTCTGTTTTAGTCATAATATCTCCCATTTTGCTTTCCAAATTTAAATTGGCTTCATTAATTTCTTCCACTCTCTCTTCCACCTGAATAACAAGTTTTGACAATCCTGATACTGCAAAAACAATATCATCTCTTATTTCATCATGCTTTATTGCAACAACTTCTTTAATTGACTTTATATCCTCCTCAACTTTCTTTAATTTCCCTTCCACAATTACTGTTAGGTTATTCATTGCTGCAGCTTGATTGTTCATGGCTTCTTTCATAAATTCTTTGAGATCATTAAGAGCAGCCTCCTGACTCTGTGAATCAGCCGGAAGTTGTGCTTTCTGACACAACTGGAGAACCTCCTCCTCCTCCTTTAGCAACTCCTGGGTTAGCTTGTTTAGAAGCCATCTTTTTTTTTTTTAAAAAAAAGATCCTTTTTCCTTTCAAAGCTACAGAGTCCCTTAAACAATTCTGAAAAGCTTGTAATTTACAATCTCTAATTTATCAGGCAAAATAGTCTTTTCTCCACAAGCTCTCAATTCCCAGCAGCTTTAATCCACTCTCACAGAAAATTCTCAATAAGCACTTTCGTTTCTGACTTTCACCTTCACACCCATAACAAAGGCACCATCTTCAGCCTCCAGCTCAAAGAAATTCAATTTGAAACAATGTAAGTCCGGAGTTAAGCTCTGTTACTTTAAAGCTTGTTCTCCTGTTTCTGCTCTGCCTGCGCTTGTAATCAATCAAACTCACTTTTGACAGCAGGATTGGTCGCGGCTTCTAGCTCTGTTTACACAGAGTTGTCCCGGATTCGGAGCTTCTTGGTAGGCTGATTGGAGAGCTCTCACCCTCCAAGCCTCTGGAATTATTCCAGAGGACTTTCGGGGAGCTCTACTCTCACCCACCGGCTCTCCTCTCCTTCTTCTCCCGATGGAGAGGTTTTTCAGCCGCCAGACAGCCGATTTGCGCTGTCAAAGTGGCTTTTACAAAATCGCAGGGCTGGCGGTCTAAGGAGACCGTCCACGAAGCCTGCGGTGCCAACTGGAAGTCTCTAGAAGTGGGAATATTGTTATTGTTGAATTTTTGCTAAAGCAAGTAAAGGTTAAGGTTTTTCATGTCTAGCTGTGTTTGTCTCTAGGGGATGGTGCTCATTTCCATTTCTTAGCTGAGGGAGCCAGCATTGTCTGAAGAGACCTCCTTGGTCATGTGCCTGGTATGAGCCAAGGAGCACAGAATACTGTTAGCTTCTCACCAAAGTAATACCTATTTATCTACTCATATTTGCATGCTTTCAGACTGCTACGTGGACTGGAGCTGGGGCAGGTAATGGGAGCTCACCCTGTCACATGGTCTCAGGGTTCATATCTAGGCTGTTGTCTTAAATCAGTATCTTAATCACTGAGCCATCATGCCTCTAAAGCATGTAAAATCCTCCTAATAGTTTGAAGAGACAACAGGGAGTTCTCCAAAATTACGTTCTCCAAAATATTGCATCCATTAAGACTATTTTCTCCTTCTCCTTCTTTCTCTGCCATATTCAGAGTAATGCTTATAGTAAAATTAGGGAGAATGGCACATAATCCATCAATGGAATCAATTCCTTAAAAGGATCCTCCTTTTTCCAGTGGGACCACCAATTGATAGTACAGTGGGAACATTTTACATGACATAGAAGATACAATTCCATAGAAAAAAGTGAAAAATGTTATAAATATGACATTGGAACAATGATATGTGGATACAATTTCTAGTCTCAAATTAGGGATAAATCCTCTCAATATTTTACTTCCTTACTAAATTGTATCCACTAAATAAAGTCACTAACTGCAGTTCAATGACAAGTATGACAGACAGGTCTTTTGCATTTAAATAATAGTTTATTGGAAAAGTGGAGTGGGGGGGGGAGGGAATGACCTCAGGCTTGCCAGTTAGCCTATTAATTTTTTTTCTTCTACAAGCACTCCTTCCAAAATTATAATTCAATTCCCATAAGTTTAAAGCCACAGCATAAATACAGGAAATATTTATCTTACATTCATCTATTCTGACAATGCTAAGGAAGAAGACATGGATTTTTAGGGTTGACACAATAGTACATGCCCTCATGCTAGAGATTAGTATCTGACAAAGTTGTCTACAAGAAATATCATTCTTTGACATTTACATTCCTACTTAACGCATAAATTTTACATGGGTTATAGTAGGATTTCATTCACATCGCAACAGCAGAAAAAGCCAGAAAGAAAAGCACATTGCCTTGACTTTCTAAAATATTTCTCTTTTGTTAGTTACCATCAAATATGATACAAGCCATGGTTTCCCAAACTGTAAGTTGTACCTCCCTTGGGAAGGTGACACAGAGTGCAGGGAAAATGTGAAGGACCTGCTAGTTGTATTGTTGCAATAAATCAACCATTCCCAAGATTTTATGCAATTTAGAAGAGGTGTGTACATTAAGATCACAGTAAAGGGAGGTGTAATGGCAAAAAGTACAAGAACCCCTGGTATAAATGATTAACTGGATGCACTCTTCTATAATCCAGTACAGAGCTGTCTAAAGGGCTACTTAATGCTTTAAAATAATCTCTTTTGACTGATGCCCCCCAGATCTGCTCTTCGGTGAAATGATTTTCAAGGTGGCTTATAACACACTAAAATAATGAAATCATCCCACATCTTTTCAGGAAGGCAGTGTACTTTGCTGAGCTCAGTGGAGTCCATTTAATCACCAAATTGTAACTCCTCTCAAATAGGAATTGAATATGGTATCATTCAAAGCAGTTTTGCATCAAAATGACTGTGTTTCCAGTGCTGTCATTTCCTTTTTCAGGCATGTCTATAGAATTCTTCTTTTAGGCATAACTTAAGGTCAGGCTGAAGGGACATGGTGGCTCAGTGGCTAAGATGCTGAGCTTGTCGATCAGAAAGATTTGCAGTTCAGCGGTTCGAATCCCTAGTGCCGCATAACAGAGTGAGTTCCCGTTACTTGTCCCAGCTTCTGCCAACCTAGCAGTTCAAAAGCATGTAAAAATGCAAGTAGAAAAATAGGGACCATCTTTGGTGGGAAGGTAACAGCATTCCATATGCCTTTGGCATTTAGTCATGCTGGCCACATGACCACGGAGACGTCTTCGGACAGCGCTGGCTCTTCAGCTTTGAAATGGAGATGAGCAGCGCCCCCTAGAGTTGGGAACAACTAGCACATATGTGCGAGGGGAACCTTTACCTTTACTTTTTACTTTTTAAGGTTAGGCTACACAGGGTGATGTATTGCCTGAACAGTTTGCCCATGGTACTTTAAATGTAACAGTAAAGATAACATTATGAATAGGAAGCTGAATTTGAAGATTTCAGCTGAAGTCCCTTTATCCTTCTCATCTTTCCTATTACTTATTCCTTTAGCATCATATGACTATCGCTTTGTTGTTTGTATCTTATGATTTATGTTGATTGTTTTATTTAGTATCTTATACTATCACTGAGGGTTGTATCTTATGATTTATGCTGTTTATAATCATGATTTATCACTTGTTGCTTGCACATACACTGAGAGTTATGCACCGGAGACAAATTCCTTGTGTGTCCAATCGCATGTGGCCAATAAAGAATTCTATTCTGTTCTAAAGATTATTAGTTATATTCAGCATGTTTTACTCTGCTCTGTGAAAACTTCACAGAGGAGGTATTCAAACAGAAAAATGGCAAAAGAAGGAATAATCCCTCTTTTTCTCCAGTCTAAAATTGGTTGGTGTTAACATTTTAAATTATTCATGGTTCTTTCAAATCTTCAGCAAGTAAACTTAATGCAAAACACTGTTAGGCACCCACATCCATACTATTAACTATGTCTATAAGTTTACATTAGCATTCTTTTTTCAATTAATATTTCCAGTCTAATATCTTAATTTTTTAAAAAAATTACAGTATGAGTTGTCTAATTACCACTGCATTTTAATAGAATTTGGATTTCAGTGCATTATCTGATACTTAATGCCTACCTATGTCTACTCCAGAGGTTACCCTGTTTCCCCCAAAATAAGATAATAAGTCCAATTGGGCTTTTGAGCGCATGGCAATAAGGCCAAGCTCTTATTTCAGGGTTCAAAAAAATATATGACAGGGTCTTATTTTTGGGGAAACATGGTACAAACTGATTTTTTGAGAAACTCCTTCTCCGTAATTTTTTTTAAAAAAAGAAATAGTCAAATGTTAAATGTATGACCACAGTGCCAAAAGAATAATTTATTCTGATGAAAAGAAGGCCTTCCATTGTGTTTTTCTCATTTATTTTCTCAATCTAATGCTGTGGTAACATTTTTTTTAAAAAAATCTTGAGCAATAGCAGATCATGTTACATTGCAAAAAGAAGCAGAACATGATTAAATAAAGTTTTTATTTCCAGACTTAATGGAAGGATGGAGTAATACCAGACAGATATTGCAGCACTAAATGAATACTTCCACTAATATAAATAATGGAAAAATATCCACAAAGGAGTGGAATAAATTAAGATGCCGTACAACAGCAGCTTGTATGAGAAGTTAAAATAACATGGATTCCAAACTGTTTGAAGCCAGAAGGAATGAAGCTGTTTGAAGCTGGTACTATCCGTGGAAGTACTGCTTTTTAAAGAATAAATTGTTTTCAGATAGCCACTTTATAGAACAATAAGCTGAATATAAAATGTCAATGCTTGTTGCTTTGCTTTAATTTTTTTTTTTTTTTTTTTGCAAGCTATCTTGAATTCCTATGGTTATGTAGCATTGTAGGATGAAAGCTGTGTTAATCTGTGTTAGCAAAAAGGAGTGTGGCAAACACCTTTTCTGGAAAAAAAAGTTTTTAGTCAAAAGGAAAAGTTGTTAGGAGTATCTTCATGGTGAGATGAGTGGCTGTATAATTTCTTGAAACAATCATATTCAGACAAAACTGCAAAGTAATTTTGTCCATTGGATTTAAAACAAAACATCGCGAGAAAATTAAACCCAGACAAGTCAGTTCTAGTACAATATTATCCGATCTAGTGCAATATTAATATTTCAGGATTAGGGTGTCATGGTCGGCTCAGCAATTCTTAGTAATTTTGTGTGCTTTAGAAGAAACCTGGTGATCAGGCAACCTAATGTTTTAAAAACATTATTTTAAATATTTGCATAAGGCTGTCTGCTATTCTGCATATCATAAAGTGTTTGTGTGTTTGAGGGAGGAACCAAACCATTGGAAGTATGAAGCTATGGATTTGTTGTGACCCCAACTCCCAAGCCTATCCAAACAGAGGAAGAGGACTCAGAAGGTGATGGGGAGGAACTGATAAGGCCTCCCTCTCCAGGACCCTCCTCTCTGGCAATGCCTCAGTTTCCATCTGAAGGCCAAGAGGAACAGCCTGGGATATGCCAGGAGGAAAGCATATTGGAACAACAACAGATAGGGAGCGAGGATGATGAATCCTGGCTTGATCCCAGGCAGCATCGGAGGAAGAAGCGTGCGCAGCAACGAAAGAGGCGTGGGAGGGCCAGAGATTGAGCTGAGTCACTGAGCCACACCCCACAAGGAATAAAAATGGCTGTGATTGCTCTTCAGGCTTTGTGATGGTCAAAGTTAAAAACTTGAGAATCACATTGTGTTACCTGAAATCTGGCTTGTACATATTTGGATTGGACCTTGGCGAACTATTGCTTCGTGGATTACTTTTTGTTACTGAATCGGACTGAGGATAAACTCTCTCTTGCTTACTGTAAGTGAAAACTGACTTGGCAGGCATTTCGCAGTTTACTGCCAAAACTCTTATCTGCAAGGGTTTCTAGTCTGATTGCTTAATAAAATCTTGGCAGGCGTGCCTGGTTGTGTGTTTGCCTGTGTGGGGAAGCAGGGACTGAACAGGATTAAGAGAAAAACATTCTTCTTTCCTTTTCTTGTTTTTTAAAAAATATGTGTAGTCTCTTGGGATACTACCAAAAAAAAAAAAAAAAAAAAGATCTTCCAAAAAAGCCAAAAACAGATCCACAACTATGCAAACGTTGGAAAACCTTGTATTAGAACTAGTACTTCTTTTTATTAGTTACATTGAGGCCCTAAATGTTCCTCTGCAGACTATTGGTTTCCTCAACATATTATACTTTAAGATTTGTCACTATATTTTCCTATTTAAGACACTCAGATACATTTTGCTCAGTATCATACCTGCATTTGTGGAATTGCTGAGATTTCAAACTATCGCTTAGTCTTAAATATGCCAAAAGGTAGCCAATATGGAAGAACTGAAGTATGAGAACTATTTTAACCATCAGCATCTTCACCACTGCAATTTAGTACCATGAAAAAAAAAGAATAAAATATTACTGCTTACTAAATCAAGGCCATTGGTATTTTCAAATAGATTTTTCACCCTAAAAGTTGAATATAATTTTTTAAAAATAAACAAATAAAATATCTTATTTAGACAATGAGCTTCAGATATTAAAGCTACCTAGCAAGATAGAGAGTTATGTTGTCATTAAAACAAGTGATTTTTTTTTTTTACAAATACGTAATAGAGTTCAAAAATATATTGCCTATTAATTATAAATGATCGATGCATGGGGAAGTAATATTCTTCTATTTTCAATACTTACACAGAGAGAGAAGGGCCATAAGGTTCAGGTAATTATAACAGATGACAGACGTTAACATTCATATAGAAGCATGCTAATGTCAATGCAGAGAGCTGACATCCCATTATAAACAGAAGTTCTTCCAAGGAAGGAAATGCTCAGTGTGCATGTCTACTCCGTGCACATTTCAGAGTCTGAGTGCCTGACAAAGATGCCTTGTTTAGCATGCACAAAGATGGCTTTGAAGCACTCAAGGGCAAGGTGCTTGTTATATATGAAATGCCTGTGGGTGATCAATTATTAAAGGTACATTCTTTGTTAGTAAAAAGATGTCATAATAGCTTGGCATGAGGTGAATATTCTCATTAAGCACCTATGGTGCTTTGAGGATAAATGTCAAGTTGCATAACCGTCTTAGTGGAGAAGATTAATCTTATATGGTATGTGTATGTAGGTGTGTGTGTTTCTCATATGAAATTAATTAGCTATTTCATATCAAGAAGTACACATTTTCCACCTTTAATAATATGCATAATTTAGCAAACCTACACCAATGAAATGAAATCATTAATTAAAAAAAGAACCAAAAGTGTGATTTGGAAACAGCTGGAATAGCTTGGTTCCAGAAATAATGACTTTTCCTCAACCCTCAGTGGCTTTGAGTCTTACTCATTTATCCAACGTGCATCATTTCCTTTTTATTAAAAACCATAGTATTGATAATTTGTGCTAGATTAATATTGTATATTTCTCCTTGAATAGGATGAGTGTCAGGGTTCCAAATAACACCCCCAATGAAAGAACACTTTGAGGCTAGAAGTCTGAAAGATCTGTGTGAGTGACAAAAATAATGTTCCCAATACAGTAACATCAAAAGTTATGTTGTCCTTCTTTGCCATGGGTGAGGTGCCTTTGAATTACGGTTGGCTCCTGGTGGGTGCCTACAGGTTTCTTTGGCAAGGGTTTTTAGAGATGGCTTGCCACTGTGTCCTCCATAGGGATGAGAGAATGACTGGCCCAAGGTCACCTTTCTGGATTTCAGGGCTAAGGTTGTTCTAGAACTTATAGTCTGCTGCTCTCTAGCCTGGTGCCTTAACCATTGGACTAAACTGGCTCTATTATTGCACAATATGCTTAATTTCACATGCTATAAAATAATGTTTAGGATAATCTAATGCACATTAGAGCCTACACGGAAAAGATTGATGCCAGATGTTCATGCTGGTTTTAGAAAAGACCAAGGAACAAGAGACATAATGTTATATTTACTCTCTTAAAAATGGTTTAAGCTTACCCCAGCTTATCATTTATATTTAGCCTTTGCCATTGATGCATCAGGTTATTATTATAGATTTTTCTTGTTAACTGTACAAGCATTAATGATCCAGTTCAACGTACTCTTAAACATAGCCAACAAACTGAGATAAGGTGAAAAGATTATTTTTAATATTGAGACTTTCTCCCAGATAACCTTTTTGATACTTCAATATTATGCTCTATTAGGTAAACAGTTTTGGTACAGAACAGTTTTGCCCAGGAATTCCATGATAAATTGTGAAAGTATTAAGTAAGCTATGCTTTTTTTCCAGGTTACATTTTAAAGAAAATTATTTGTAGGTTGCAGTTGCTTAAAATTAACTTGAGGAATATTTATTATCGTGGTGTTAAATAGATTCAGCTGCACTTCTGCATTATATGATACTGTATATAAGATTTTTAATGCCATTTCTAATGAGGTTTTTGGATGTTGTTTTTGAAAAAAAAAATAGATATACAAAGTCTGAAATTCAAGGTTTATAAAGCACAACTAATATAGGAATATCCTTTCTTGGCATCCTGGTTAGATGGGACAGCTTGTTGAAAGCAAAAATTTTTCAGTACAAGTATGTCTGATGTGAGATCAATATGGAATTCAGTGTTGCAGATTTAGAAAACTTTATTTTTCATTCTTGATATTTATCTGAGTTGTTTCCATACTGTCCTTAAATGTTAATGGGTTAAATTATTCTTGAAAATCCATTTAAATTTCACCCTAATTGTTGTCTTCCCATTCCTTTTACCATCAAACCAATAGCGCATTCCAATTTTTATATCAGTTTCTAATGATTTGGGGAACTTTCTTGCAAGTTTTATTTAAATGAGGAGGAAGTTGTACTTTGGATTGCATTTTTACTTGGATAGCATAAATATGTAAACGTTTAATATATAAACTTCCAGAATTAACACGTAAAGGTTTTTGAATTTTTCAGTGATGTTGTCACTTGAAAAAAATGCACATAAGAATGCACATATTAGAGAAAATTCCATCCAATGAGAAAGTAATATTGAAAAGTACATATATATGGGGGAAATAAATATGATCAAAATATCAGAATAAATGCAAAGTTTTGTGCATGTTCAAAATTCAGACTGATGCAGATGTTGGACAATAACAATGAATACACAGGGAACAGTCATGAATCAGTCTGAAATGTTTTTATTCATTTTCTAAGTACACCTTAAAATTGCTTGTCTTACCATTCCATTGTCATGACCTACTGTAATCTGCTAAATCTATTTTTTTTCTAACAAAGTTATAAAGTTTATACAATTATACCTAGTATTGTTGGCAGAAGGAAGAGGACAAGAAGGGAATCCATACAAATCCACAGCAACAAGGGACAGCGATTCTAACCCAAAACGGAGAAATTCATTCCGTTAGCACTGACTGCAAGGATTGTGATTAAGAATTTCCTCTCCATACAAAGCAGCATTAATATCAGCATGTCAGGTCCCTGTTGGAACGCTGCCATTCTGAGGAGGAGGCTTCATGGGTTGAATGTTTTGCATGCTTTCGCTTTTTCTGTAACTGCTTGAGAGTTTGCAAGGGGGTTGGGGAGGGACATCAGCCATCTGCACAGGCTCCCTCTCAGCCATTTCCAGCCTGGTGTTCAAGGCACTCCGAGGACAACCTCTTCTCACCATCCCACCTCAGAGTTTTCAAAACATCTTTGCAGCATTTTATTGGCTACAAATGGACAAGTTAGCCTAGCGCTTTGTACATGAATTTCAAACCCCGTCTGACTTCTCTGCCATCACTAAGTAAAAGTTTCTTTTGAAATACAAACCGCTTCAAGAGTTTTATTTTCTTGAGAAGGTAGATGAGGCAGGTCCTTACACAACAGTAGATCCTGTGAATAAAGAAAGAACTAGCCAGAGTTGAAATGCTCCCGGATCGAACCGGATCGTCCAGTCCGGTAGCGATCTTGGCCGGTGGTTCAGTGATCCAGTAGCGATGGTGGAGCAAAGCTCCACCCACCTGCCCTGGTGTCATTACTTCCTGGTTTTAACCAGGAAGTAATGTGTTTTTTAACCTTCTGTGCATGCACACAAGTTTTGCGCATGCGTAGGTCTGTATGCGCACATTACACATGCACAGCATGTGCGTTCCTGAACTGGTAAGGAAGGTAAGTAGATTTCACCCCTGGAACTAGCTATACGGAGTCATGGTAGATGTTAGTATAGTTTTAGATGATTTAAAAGTGTGAATGATAGGTTTGAATAGGAAGCTGCACCAACGTACAATAAACTCATACTACCCATATCTCCATTATTATTACTTTACAGAAAAATCTGTCTACAATTCAGAGCTCAGTCTACAATTCTCATTTCATCTGGAATCTCCCTCGTCATGCCAGCTTCCTAATAGTACAATAGTTGTATGTGCTCACTTATGCACACAAAGTCCACATGCTGAAATTAAAACAGTGAGAGATTAAATGTTCTATATTGGTAGGAGAATTTACTTGCTACTTCTGAGAAAGGGAGAAGATGGGTTATGGAGTAGCCGTTTCCAGCCTCTTACTGCTACTGGTCCAGCATCCATCATTTGAAGCTTCCAGTTCAGTTTTCCTACGAGAAGAGCTGGCTTGACATTCTTGAAGCCCTCCTGATAAGGAGTAATCGGAGAACATGGAGTTCCGCCGACATCACCTTGTGTAATTTTTCAGAGATTCCATAGGAAAGAAATAACAGCTGTCATCCAGAAACTGTCAGGAGTTCCTTTTAAAAGTTACACCAAGTGCAAAATTAATTAGAATAAAAGTATATTTGAATATGAGTCAGAGCAATTACCTGGGGTTAAAGTGAAGATGATTGTGTACTGCTGACTTTATTTCTTTGGTCTGAAAAATAATATAGTTTTTTTTTTGTTTGGTTTTTTTTGAAAAATAATGTATAATGCTGACATTTTCAGGATATTTTTGGATTGACCTTTGGGCCAATCTTTTTCCAAGCTACTACATATACTAATAAAAACCTGTAAAAAACATTACTCTGTTTAATAAAGACCACTGTTAATTATAGACTGTAGACTCAACTAATATAAACTTGCTATCAGTTCCATTTCAAATAAAGTGTTTCACAGTTAAATTAAACAGTAATGCCAGCAGGCACATCCACAAAATATATGCTGTTCTTGTTGATGTTATTCCAGCTGATTTATTTTAGTAATACATGACAATTTCTCTGGAGTCACATACCATCTAAAAAATATTTTTATTTAGTTTTTTCTGTAATTTGGATGAAGATTTGATTCTGTCAGGAGGGAAAGGAAGGCTCTGTGGGAGTTGGTGCATTCCGAAAGCAGTAGATACAAATAGCTTGGAATTTGAAAAAAAAAACAGCATCTGTTCCAAAACTACTTACTTTTTACTGAATTTAACAATGGTTGGGAATTATATTGTACAATGCTGTACCATAAAGGTAAAGGTTTCTGTCACACATATGTGCTAGTCTTTCCCGACTCTAGTTTCAAAGCCCGTTTCATCCCCGTTTCAAAAGCCAAGAGACAGTGCTGTCCAAAGACGTATTTGTGATCATGTGGCCAGCATGACTAAATGCCAAAGGCACCCGGAACGCTGTTACCTTCCCACCAAAGGTGGTCCCTATTTTTATACTTGCAATTTTTTATGTGCTTTCGAACTGCTAGGTTGGCAGAAACTGGGACAAGTAACGGGAGCTCACCCCATTACGCAGCACTAGGGATTCAAACCGCTGAACTGCTGACTTTTCGATCTACAATCTCAGCGTCTTAGCCACTGAGCCACTACGTCCCTCTATGCTGTACCATACGTGTTCCTAAAACATATTGATACCTACAAACTTTTAACATGATTTCTAAATATTTCAGTTCCACGATAAAGTCATGTATGTAAGATGGACAACTATATAGAATTTTCTAAATAAATTTACAAAAATAAAAATAAAGGCTTCTAGTTGATTGTAGCTCATATTTTCTGTCTACCTTTTGGTCCTGTAATGTTGAATATTAACAGAATAATAGAATGTTTAATTTTTCTTCCTTCCTTTTTCTTTCACAGTAGATTTCTTTCAGGCCTTTCCTAATGTCTTCGTTCCCTGCTTTCCTCTTCTTCTGTCCTTCATTCTAGCAAAGCTATTATGGTTCTTTTTAAAAAAATATTTTTATTAAGGATTATATTATACAAGTAAAATTTATACAACAAAATAAAGATGTATTTAAAAATCTAAAAAATGAAAGGAGAAAAAGAAGAAAAAGAAAAAAGAAAGAAACCACCCCCTTTTCCTCAGCAAGAATAGTCAACATTATCACCACCTCTTAACTTAAAACTAAACATCTTTTCATTCCATATTGTACTACAGTTTCTATAAATTCATCTCAAAAACCTCATAGCTCCTTATTAAAAATCAAAAGTCTAGCGGGGGTTATCAGAAATTATATTATAAATTTTAAATTAAAAGAGCTGTGCAGGCACAGTGCTTAGAATGCAGAACTGCAATCTAATCCAGCTCGCTGCTAGCAGTTGGAATAGAATAGAATAGAATAGAATAGAATAGAATAGAATAGAATAGAAATTGTTATTGGCCAAGTGTGATTGGACACACAAGGAATTTGTCTTGGTGCATATGCTCTCAGTGTTCATAAAAGAAAAGATATGTTCATCAAGAATCATAAGGTACAACACTTAATGATAGTCATAGGGTACAAATAAGCAATCAGGAAACAATATCAATATAAATCTTAAGGATACAAGCAACAAAATTATAGTCATACAATCATATGTGGAAGGAGATGGGTGGTGGAAACAATGAGAAGATTAATAGTAGTGCAGACTTAATAAATAGCAAATGAATCTCACTAGTCTCAAGGTTGACTCAGCCTTCCACCCTTCCAAGGTCAATAAAATGAGACCCAGATTGTAGGGAGTGGTAGGATGCTGCCGGTTTAACAACCGGTTGCGTGATCACGTGCTTTGCTGTGCACGTATGCGCAATTTTAAAAATAACCTTCTGTGTTACCACTTGGGAGTAACACAGCTGAGGCATGGCAATCCATTCTGCGGTGCCAATCAGCTGAGAAGATAAAGGTAAATAAAGTTCAGGGGTGGGGGTGGGGGGAGACCTGATCATTGGAGCAAACCAGTTCACTCGCAGTTTATGGTCGGAGCTACTGGTTCGCCCAAACAGGTCCGAACCGGTAGAATCCCACCTGTTGAGGGTACTTCCCTCAGCTTAGTATTCAACGGACCGGACAGCAAAGAGATACATTGCTGGTTAAACACACAGATATTCACAGACTCTGAATGGTAAAAAAAACATTCTTTACTCTTAGTGAAAAAACAAACTTGATTTCTCAAAACAATGATAACACGTCTTCGAATAATCACTCTCCAACACAAAACATAGTTTGGTTACAGTTCTCTTCAGTCACACACAGTCCCTCTTCAGGAGATCAATCATCAAATAGCAGGAGCAGGAGCTCCCGGGCTTCCTGTCTACTTTTATGGCTGCCTGATCATAGCACAGCCAATCATTCTTCTTATATCACTTAAAGTCACAAACATAGTTTTCTATATATTACCTACCCAACCGTAGGATAAATATCCAACACCACCCCTGATTTGTTGGGGGCAATATGTAAATCACTTAAAGAGTGCTGTAAATCGCTATGCACTATGCACTATGAAGCGCTATACAAGTCTAACTGCTAGTCCTACTGCTATTACAGTATACTTTCCCTTTAAATAAATCCCATTCCCATTTCCTCTCTTCAAATAATCAAGGTTCAGACCCAGTCAAAAATCAAGTAAACATTACCAGAAATATCCATTGTCATCCAGCCCTAATCAATAAATTATTAAACAGCCCCTCAAACAACAGTCCATTAATTTAGTCTTAATCAGATACATTAATTTTTCCTTCTTTCTTCTTTCTGCCGGCAATCTTTAAAATTTCAAAAAACATTTTAGTATCTGTCTTCTCATAATCTCCTTCTCTCAGAATTCTTCAGCTTTATCAAAACTCCTTTGTACTTCCAATGTCGCAACTCTAGCAAACTCCTCTTGTAGATTCAGTTTAAGGGAATAATCCAAATCAGTCATCTGCTTTATTATTTTTATTTCTTTGTCAGTTTTGAATCAACGTGTAACATTTGTAAATTCATTGTTTTCATCTCTTTCTTGTAAACAGTGATCTTGTAAAGCAGTTTCAGTTTTATTCAATGGGGCTTAATCCTCTGCAATTACACAAGCAATGCTAATAAAGAGTTAAAAAATTCAAAAAATCTCCTGTCACTGAGTCAAACATTTGAGTCACACACTTCCAGGGGGGCCTAATGTTTAACTGATGTTCCTCTAAAACAGAAGAACACATTGTGCCCGAAAAGCACCATATTACAGGAATTGGGCAGCTGAAATCTTTCTGGATTTAAAGAGAGATCTTCAGATTAACCATGTGCTCAGCTCAGCTGCATTTCTGCAAGCAGATGACAAAAGCTATGTTTTGTGCTTAGCTTGCAATTGGCTAATAGTAGCAGGATGTTGTCATGCTTATAGCCATTAATGTCACTTATGTGGATTCTAAGTTCAACTAGCTCATGTCTTAATCATTTGGACTTAATTTTTTTTAACCCATTGGCTTTCTTTAAAGATTAAGAAGAAAAGCTTGATTGAAATCATTGGGTGAACATCTTTCAGTTCTTAAAAAACAGTTTAACTAGAAATGTAAACATTTCTATATTTTTAATATAAAAGAAATGGGTGATTATTGTTGGCTTTGGAAAGTTTCAGACAGATTGGGGACTCAGATGGACTTGATTTAAGCTGTGGATGTTGATTGAAAGGATTCTTTTCCTTGACAAAAACATCTGTTTATGTTCTGTACAGATAAAAAGCCTTTGAATATTAGAATTACTGGACACCATATGACTACTTTAAAAGAAATGTCCGGCAAAGCATTTTTGTTAGCACAGAAAAAGATAAAAATGGTAAAATAGTCTTGCATTTTGCTCTATTTCTTGAACTTGCTCTCTCCTCATGCGTTGAACTGGTTCTTAATTCCTTGTGTTTATTTTACTTTATTTATTGTTTTATTTATATCTACTTTTATCCTACAAATACCTCAAAGTGACAAAGATATCCAACAAAGGTAATCAAGCAGCGAACACCTAGAAGCAAACAAAGTAAACAGATCATGCCAGACTAATGCATTATTATTGCATTTTTTGACATAGTGACAAAACTAGTGGACCAGAGAAATGCTGTCGATATAATTTACTTGGACTTCAGTAATGCATTTGATAAAGTAGACCATAACCTACTACTAGCTAAAATAGAAAAATGTGGGTTAGACAGCATCACCACCAGATGGATTCGTAACTGGCTGACCAACCACACTCAACATGTAGTCCTCAATGGAACTGCATCTACATGGAGGGAAGTATGCAGTGGGATACCCCAAGGCTCTGTTTTAGGCCCAGTAATTTAATGGAAAGGAGGACCAGGGGTGACATGATAGCAATGTTCCAATATCTCAGGGGCTGCCACAAAGAAGAGGGAGTCAAGCTATTTTCCAAAGCACCTGAGAGCAGGAGAAGAAGCAATGGGTGGAAACTAATCAAGAAGAGAAGCAACCTAGAACTAAGGAAAATTTCTTGACAGTTAGAACAATTAATCGGTGGAACAACTTGCCGCCAGAAGTTGTGAATGCTCCAACACTGGAAGTTTTTAAGAAGATATTGGATAACCATTTGTCTGAAGTGGTGTAGGGTTTCCTGCCTAGGCAGGGGGTTGGACTGGAAGACCTCCAAGATCCCTTCCAACTCTGTTATTCTGTATTCTGTAAATCCTCTTCCTTCTATTTCATCCCTCTGAAATGGGTTGAGCTGAGAGTGAGTGATTGGCCCAAGACCACCCAAGTGGTTTTCATGGATATGGCAAGTCTAGAACTCATGGTCCCCTGGTTTCTGGCCGCTATTGTTTCTCCTTCTACATTTTAGCTACAATAATCTCTACCTACCACTGTGCTCTTTGTGGTTTCTTCTATGCTTTGGACTGATACTCCTCCCGCTTTCTGGCTCTCACACCAGGGTAACAATCTTCCCTCAGTCACCTTCCCCTAGTTTCTTCTGATCTTTAGATGCTTTGAAAATATTCTGCTTGGAGTTCAGATGGAGTATGTTCTAGCATCAGCCCAAGCTGTGTTTCTTAGAACAGTATTCATAGCAGCAGCGTATAATTCTAATTACAATAATCAGTCAATACACAATATACACAGCTGTAGCAGAGCCCAGAGGCATTTCCTGAATTGTCTTGTACCTTTTCTAAGAAGCCTATTATAGCATTCTTACAAGCATACATGCACTGTTAGATATCCAATAGAGCTTAACAGGCTTCAACAATTACTAGGGTGAGGTATTTATGTGAAATAAAGGCTATAGGTGAAGCTAAAATAATTGAAAGAATTTGAAATAGCTGTAACAACTTAGTTTATAAAAATTCTTAATGACCGCACATATTCCAAATTATAAAAGCTCAAGTTTATCTCAGGTGTGGATTTTATTTTAAATTTATTTAATTGCTAGGACCTAATAAAATTTACTTAAGGGTCATCATCTGCAAAGAGACCAATTACACGTTCATTCCCTTTATCTTCAAGCTTTTAATATGCTGATTATATCTAATCAGGGGTTTTATAGATAACATGAATAATTGTGGGTGAAATAGACAGCCCTGATTAGTGCCCCTACTTCATTGTGATATATTCTTAATTGAAGGAATTTCTTTCAAAGGAAACTAGAAATTACATTTCCCTTCCAATATTTTCAGGAAAAACTGTGTGACATATAACATATGTGGGCTATGTCATCATCCCAAATATTGTGTTTATTTAATTGGTAATAATACTTTTTTTTTTTTTTGGTAGTAGTGGAATCATGCAAAAATACAAAATAGGAAGGCAGGCTACCAATCAATTCCTTCTCTCTTCATTATTCAAACCTTAATATGCTTGGAACAGAAAAAAAAAAGATTATTGGAAATTCCTGCTTCAACTGCTACTGGGCTTTCCAGATAAATATAATCTCTCCAATTGCTGACACTAAAACAAACTGTATCTATCTTGGAGACAGACTTGTTCATTGATTCAATAATAGTAATTGTGGATTATACCCTGTAGAGGACACCAGTCTCTTATATATCACTAAAAGTGAAACCAGAAGATGGGATAGTTGATAGCCATTGTGAAGTGATGAACCACTTCTTTGTTGGTTCATTGGTTTGTTTCTGGGCCAATTAATCAGTAAAACCAACATAGGCATGCATGACAAGCCACAATGACACCAAATGACAATATGCGCATCATGAAGTCATCACACAATGACTTGTTTTTTGTATTTTTATCAGGACATCGGATCAAAGTATGCATTACATGATTGCAATGGTGGTACCATTTGTCCCTCCATCCCATCCCCAGCATATACTAGAAAGAGGAGTTCCCTGTGGTTTACTTAAAAAAAAAAATGCTATTATGATGCTCAAGTATTTAGACCATGGCCAGGAAACCTGGGCCCATGCAATTCTAAATATCACTTATTAATGTCTGAGATGATTGCAATTTAATTTAGCAACTGGTTGTGCATAATGAAGAGAATGACCTTGATGGAAAAAGCTGTTAATAAAGCAATGAGCAGACAAACTTTCCAGAAGCCAAGGGGGGTAGGAGAGAGGTATGAAAGTGTCTGTAAGGGACATCCTACAAATTCACATGATGATAAAAGGAAAGGCAGGAGAAGCATATTCAGACTTCCAAGATTCTGATACCCTGTTTCCTCCAAAATAAGACGTCCCCTGAAAATAAGCCCAATCGGGCTTTTGAGCGCATGGCAATAAGGCCAAGCGTTTATGTCGGGGTTCAAAAAAATATAAAACAGGGTCTTATTTTTGGGGAAACACGGTATCATAACTAATCTTAATTCTATATTCAACATTGTGTTGACACTGATTTCCCATCCCTGGAGTTATTATTCCAAAACTTTTAAAGAGTTGATTATTGGAGCAATAATTTAAAATCTTTTGATTATTTTCCTTTTCCTCAGGGCAGCGTGTATGTGTGTACACACAAACACACACACACTTGCTGAAGCTAAACTGGTCTGATTTAAGTCAGATTTGTGACAAACATCTTAATCAATAGATTGATTAAAGCAATGACAACGATTTCCCCATTATTTATTGATAATTTTGCTGGAAGAACTAGGTGAGCACAGTTCAAAAATAAGCATAACCTGCCAATAGGCAGAACAAATGCTCAGAAAAAGAAATAACACCGAACTAAAATAATAGATACAAACAAGAAGCATTTGTGCCAGACATTTTATGTTTATTTCTTTAGCAATGCTAGCAGCTTTAGCATAGTTTCTCACAAATCATTTTGGCACAGAGCTGGCTAAGCCAAGTATTACATTTTTTATAGTAATAAAAAGGAGAAAAGTGCATAACTATTCCTAGACTGTATTATGTGTGTGTGGATAAAAATACTTTCAAAATTACCAATTTAGACTGTTCCTTGCTAATGATTTAAAAGAAATCCGTGGAACTATTCTAATGCAGAATTCACCTATTGTGGCAGTCAGCATCAATAAATAATTTTATTAGTCTCTATCGTTCTGAGGTGGAAAAATAAGTACATTAAGTTTAAGAAAACTGCATGAAAAAACCCATGGTTTAGAAAGAGGAATATGCAACAAAGTATATTAAGTTTGGCTGAATATAAATAAATCATTATTAGAGTTAGTGGGAAAATCATACATCAGGTAAACCTGTTCACTTTTGAACAAAATACAAATACAAATCTCTGTATTGTGGAATGATACTTCCAGAATCTGGATGGAAATTATGACAGCTTTGTCATTGACAAAGAACAAATTTCAATAGATCCCCTTTGTCCTTCAATGAGTTTATTTATGGAAAACAGCAGAATAATTGTGTTTCTGTTTGAACAGTGGTAGAAAAGTTACACTATATTTTTCTGCGTCATGTGTAACCCAATTTCTCCACTATTTTTTTCTGTTGATATTGCAGAATCACACCTTTCAGTAGTTTGAGTGTACAGATATTTAATTTGTCATTAAACATCATCTTAAACTTAGTGATAAGTCACTTAAACATGAGCCAGCAGTATGCAGCAGTAGCCAAAAAAGCTAATATAGTCCTTGATTGTATAAACAGAGACATAGGATCAAAATCATGTGAAGTATTAGTACTGCTCTATAAAGCCTTAGTAAGGTCACACCTGGAATACTGCACCCAGTTTTGGTCACCACATTACAAAAAAGATGTTGAGTCATTGGAAAAAGTGCAAAGAAGAGCAACCAAGATGATTAAAGGCCTGGAGACAAAAACATATGAAAAACAGTTGCAGGAATTGGGTATGGCCAATCTAGAGAAAAGGAGGACTAGGAATGACATGATAGCAATGTTCCAATATTTGAGGGGTTGCCACAAAGAAGAGTGGAGGAGGGTCAACTTATTTTCCAAAGCACCAGAAGGCAAGACAAGAAACAATGGATGGAAACTAATCAAGGAGAGAAGCAACCTGGAATTAAGGAGAAACTTCCTAACAGTGAGGACAATTCTGAAGCTTGTAAAGGCTTCATCACTGGAGGTTGAAAAGAAAAGCTGGACAACCAGCTATCTGAAATGGTATAGGGTCTCCTGCTTGAGCAGCGGGTTGGACTAGAAAACCTCCAAGATCCCTTCCAGCTCTATTCTGATTGACAATAGGAACCACTACTTTCTTTCCCTAACTCATTTATCTACTATATTCTAATATGATGTATAAAGTCATTGTATAACGTACAATGGCTTTAAACTATTTCCAAGTGGAAAAATAAGGGTAAAAGTGAAGTTTTAGCACTGAATCACAATCATTGTAGTATATTATAAATCTCTAGGTCAAAGACTTTGTGACATATTCTGAATTTTAGAAAAGCTTTTTTAACAGGTGAATTGAAGTATTCTATATACAAATTCATTCATGTATCCTATATTAAACAATTTATTTTAAATTTCAAATTTAATAAGCAGTACTAGGGTGGGCAATCCTTTTGTTACTATAGTCTACCTTTTCCCCCAGCAGCCCAGTGTATCTAAACAGAAGAACCAGAAAGAAGTGGAAAAATAATCAGGAGGAAAAAACAAGTACAAAGAGGAAGTAAAAAGAATGAGGATACAACCAGCAGGATTAAGCCTTTAGTATGGAAAAAAATATAAGATGTATTAAAAGTAGTTGGACATTGCAAACAAATAAAAACAAATAACTAGTTTTAATTTTACTATGTCCTGATTTTTACCCAATGTATCTTGGATTGTATACAAAAGGCTTCTAATCTTTTAAACTATTTATATCTTTAAATTCCCGCCTCCTTAACCTGTGATTCATCCGAGGCCCTGGTTGTGGCCTGGGAACAGGCCACAGCAGAGGTCTTGGATCGAATCGCGCCTTTGCGGCCTCTGAACCGATGTAAATCCCGGGTGGCTCCATGGTTCACCGCAGAGCTCAGGGAAATGAAGCATTGGAGAAGACACCTGGAGGGTGGTTGGAAATCTTCCTGATCCGAATTTGACCAAACACAGTTAAGAATCCATATTAGGTCTTATCTTGTGGCAATGGAAGTGGCGAAATGTCAATATTTTGCCGCTCTCATTGCATCTGCAGAAAACTGCCCAGCTGCTCTGTTTAGAGTGACCCGCTCTCTTCTCAATCATGGAGCGAGGGAGGACCCCTTGCAGGGCAGAGCTGAGTATTTTGTACAGTTTCTGCAAGATAAAATTGCTCAGATTTGGACTGGGGTGGACTCTGACTGGGCAGAGTCTGGCGAGGCGACAGGGGCTTGTCTTGAAGGTAGCATCTGGGTTGGGTTTGAGCCTGTTTCAATGGATGAAATGGACAGGATCATGGGTCAACTGGGTGCCTCCATGTGTTTATTGGTCCCTTGTCCCTCCTGGCTTGTTTCTGCAGCCAGAGAGGTGACTGGAGGCTGGATTCAAGTGGTTGTCAATGCTTCTCTGAGGGAAGGGGTCTTCCCTGCCACACTTAAAGAGGTGGTAGTTCAACCCCTCCTCAAGAAGCTCACCCTTGATCCAGACTCCCTTAACATTTATCATCCAGTCTCCAACCTTCGCTTTATAGTGAAGATTGTTGAGTCCGTGGTGGCACAGCAGCTTCTGCAGTTCCTGGAGGAAACTGACTACCTGGACCTGTACCAATCAGGTTTCAGATGCAGTTACAGCACGGAAATGGCATTGGTCGCCCTAGTGAATGATCTCTGGTGGGCCAGGGATGGGGGTTGCTCCTCCATCCTGGTCCTTCTTGACCTCTCAGCGGCTTTCGATACCATCAACCATGGTATCCTACTGCAGCAACTCGGGGGGGTTGGGTGTAGGAGGCACCGTTTTACAGGGGTTCTACTTCTACCTCTCGGGCCGCTCGCAGTTTGTATGGATGGGGGAGAGAGATTCACCCTGAGGCCCCTCACATGTGGGGTTGGTTCTCTCCCCCCTGCTCTTTAACATCTATATGAAGCCGCTGGGTGAGATCATTTGTGGTTTGGGGGTGAGGTACCATCAATATGCTGATGATACTCAGCTCTACATCTCCACCCCGGATCACCCTAGAGATGCTCTTTCTGTGATGTCCTGCTGCCTGGAAGCAGTACAAGCCTGGATGGGAAGAAACAGACTCAGACTCAACCCATCCAAGACTGAGTGGCTGTGGATACCGGCATCTTGTGATCTACTGGCCCCATCACTTGTGATGGGAGGGAAGGTCCTTACTCCCTCAGAAACGGTTCGCAATCTGGGTGTCCTCTTGGACTCACAGCTATCTTTAGAAGATCATTTGACGGCCATGACCAGGGGGGCCTTCGCTCAGGTACGCCTGGTGTGCCAGTTGTGCCCTTTCCTATATTGGGATGCCCTTCCCACAGTCGCTCATGCCCTTGTTACATCTTGGTTGAACTACTGTAACACCCTCTACATGGGGCTGCCCTTGGGATGCACCTGGAGACTACAATTAGTCCAGAATGCAGCTGCGTGGGTTGTTACAGGGGCTTCTCGGTACTCCCATATGACACCTCTCCTGCGCAAGCTGCACTGGCTACCGGTGGTCCTTTGGGTTCATTTGAAATGCATAAGAGGAACCACTAATGTCTTGTTATACCTGTTATAATTCTTTACAGTATAGAATTATACTGTTATATAATTCTATACAAGGATTAGTGACCATTCAAACTTACAACAGCACTGAAAGAAGTGATTTATGACAATTTTTCACACTTACAACCATTGCAGCATCTACTTGATCACATGATAAAAGTTTGAATGCTTGGCAACTGGTTCATATTTATGACCGTTGCAGTGTCCAGGGGCTATGTGATTAATTTTTATGACCTATTGACAAGCAAAGTCAATGGGGAAACCAGATTCGTTTAATAACAGTGTTACTAACTTAACAACTGCAGTGATTCACTTAACAACTATGGCAAGAAAGGTCATAAAATGGGACAAAATTCACTTAACAAACGTTTCACTTAGCAACATAAATTTTGGGCTCAGTTGTGGTCATAAGTCAAGGACTACCTGTATTGACATCTGCCATAAGCTCATAAACCCATGCCTAACCCAATTCCCCAGCCATTTTGGTTGGTGTTGCATTATGTTGTTATTTATCCTTGCAATTTTTATAGGGCCATGCATCTTAGATTCATCGCTATTAGCATTAAAATAAAATATAAAGAAACTAGTTGTGTGTCATGAAGAATTTTATAAAGAAGAACTAATATCTTGAACAACAATCTTCCTACAGAATACATATGTTGACTTCTTCATATATATAGTCTACAAATATTAATTTTGCTTCAACTAGTACAATAATATATGCTTATGTAATGTTTTTGTTCCATTCAAATAGAAATGGATGATTATGATGATTCTAAGAGCAATCAGCTGTTGATAATTTTTTATTGAGTTGAATATGACTCAATAAAAAATATCAGAAGAGAAAACTGAACTACTATAGATTGTGTTTGTATACATGTTAGATATGGCTTCAGTGCAAACTTTTGTGACATCTGGTATGTTATAATTGTGTCCAGGCACCAAAAAAATCCACAATTGGTCATATTTTTCATAGCAGGGAAAGGAATGTGCCTTTTACTAACAATGACAGTCCCTGAAATATCAAGTGTGATTGGAACAACATTTTTTGCAAAGGTTTTTTTTTAGCCAAAAATACAAGTATATTAAAAATAGCAGTCATACATCCACATAAAATGTCTAACGCCTGTCTGCCTTTAGTGATTTCCCTTAGCATTGTTGTTTCTCCTGCTAATTGGCTCTCATGACTTTCATAGAGTGATTCTCTAAGGCATATAACAATTAGAAAAGCATCCTAAAATTATTTTAAGATACAGTATTTTCGTTCCTACTCAAGGGCTTCTTATTTTTTTTTCCAGCCAGAAAAGTAGAGTGCAATAAAGTTGAATAATATCTCTATTCTCAGCAAGAGGGATAAATATAATCATTACAGAATTTTTTAAAAATCCACTTAATACAAATAGTTTTCCAACAGACTATCACAGCAGGTTGCATCGTATAAAATCTTGACTCAAGCTGGAACAAGCTAAACACAGCTAAACCCCAAGGCTGTGCTATCCTTGTTAGCTCTCTTTAAATAAGCCCAGGTGCCCTATAGTCACTCCAGCAAAACTACTTTTATTTTTAAAGGGAGAAGATTCACAAATGGAAGATAAATTTTCCAGTGTGAGCTATCAGTTATCGGATGGTCAGGAGAGAGACAATACAACAAACACCCTAAAATAAATATTATTTCCTATTTCCTTTTCACTACTTCTCTTCTTAGATCTGATAGGTATCAGAAATTCTTTAACAATATATAGAGAAAAATATGTATGTCTCCTTTCAGGAGATTCCAGAATTAATGGGCCAGACCCTTCAACTCACCTTCACCTGACTCACCCAATCAAACCAACTAATTTCTAACACAGTTCTCCCCATCACCATGGTTACTGGACGCAAGGCACGCAGGTTATACAATCAGACAGGAAGTGTGTTAAGGGAACAACTCTGGTGAGGGTGTATGTGGAACTTGAGTTGTATATTATTAAGAGCACTATACAAATGAGATTTGGGCACGCAATTTGGAGGTGAATGTTTGGCAACTACTTCTAATAGTACTATTTCTAGGAAAGGTAAAAAAAAGTGTCTTTGCAGTAGGTCTTGTTAAAACTAGAGCCTAGCTATATTTAATGTTTATTAGGATTGTCTCCTCCTAAAACAGCAGCAAATTCCTTCCAAATGGGACTAATTTTCAAGCAATAGGGTGGAAAAGTTCTTCCTGAGATGGGTTATTGATTATTTCCTTATAATATAGTTTGATAAGTGGCATCATGGGTTGTGAGATGACTATATGAGGTGCAGTGCTAAAGCAATAACACAGTTATGTCAACACACTAAAAGGGAGAACCTTATTATTTTTTATTAGACTCTGTCAATCCTCAAGGACAAATTTAAGGGATGTAGTGAGAGGAAATTTAATATTTCAGTGGTATCTGTTTTTCTGAAATGATCCTCTCGGTTCAGTTCTTAGTCAGGACTGGCAGAGAGAAGAAATCAATTCGGTAGCTGGAAAGAGTCACACAATAAGAACGAGTGCTACTAGTTTGGAGAAAATGGACATGTCCATATATTAAACCTTCAACTACTTGCTTAAGGATTTTTATGCAGACACTGGGCATTGTGTTTGGGACATTAACTCCTAAAGGAGATAAAATCAATATATATATATATATAAAACCTGGAGGAACTCTACTTTGTAAACTAGATGAATACTGAAATTCCTCAAGAGAATTGGACCTTAAATATCCTTTTATATCTTTTCTTGTGTCCCATTGTATATACTTGGAAATTATGTAAGAAGTAGATTTTTATTTTTTAAACTGAGGGAAATCAGAATATTCAATACTGAGTTTGAAGCATGCAGTTTGTTTCAGTCGCTGCTTTGCAAATCTCTTGTGGCTGTATGAACTACAAAAATTAATACTGTTAGAAAATCCATAGACCTTCATTGGAAGTGAGACTTAAAAACAAAAGCAAACTGGTTGTAACTTCATTATCCAACTGGATAAATCACAAATGAACAGTACTTTTCCACTGCGTCTCAATGCCCTTTCAATTCCACCTGGATGGGCTAGTAAAACAGCCCCACCCCATTTTTTCCCCTACAAAAGTTATCCATTTTGATTGAATGCTGTTTCTTTTTCAAATAGAAAGTTTTAGTTAAAATCTAAATCCAAGAGAAAATATATGAGGCAACTTTTCTTGCTTGGCTTTTAGATATGATGTTGACCTCTAAGATACTGGCTTGCTGTTATCTGCAAATGTGCTAAACACCCTTCTCACACTAGATCTCTTATAAAAATGTTGAATAGCACTAAGTCAAGCACAGATCCTTCAGAAACGCCACTTAATACTTCCCTCAGAATCTGTCTTTGGATATGGTTGCTCAACCAATTGCAAATTAACTGGCAAGGAGTAGCCTTACATGTTAACTGTCAAGTTATCATGAGAGACCGTTCACGGAAATCAAGATGTTATACATCAATAGAATTACCTTGGTCAGCCAGACTAGTGAAATCTGTCACTAAAAAAGAAATGAAATTACCTTGACACAGCTTCTTCTTGACTCCTCATAATAGCAGGATTCTTATCTAAGTCCTGTAGACAATTTCTTGACAATTTGTACTAATATCTGTTCTAATTGAAACTGAAATTAACTAATCTATAGTATATTTCCCTAGGTCTTTCCTTTTCCCTTATCTTTAGAATTCTGTTGCATTTAGAGAAATGTCTACTGGCATTTCATCAGTTCTCCAGTAATTTTCAAAGTTTAGCCAGCAATTCTGAGATCACTTCTTCCTATTCCTTCTACACCGTGATATGTAATTTGTCTGGGCACATCACTAAAACCTATTGATCAAATTACTTTTCAGTATTTCACTGTATTCTTAGGAATGTACCATATTTTCCTGGAAATTAAAAATATTTATCTTCCAGATGTTTAATGCCAAATGAGATCATTAGTCTTCTAGACTCGTGTGCATGTGCAAACACACACAGACACACAGATAAACACACAGATAAATTTGATTAAAAAACAAAAAGCAGAATGAAATAATTGTGAGGCTATAGCTAACATTAAGACTTTTTAAAAGAAATATGATTCTTCTGCCTTCAAAAATACTTACATATTTGAACTTGAATATCTTTCTAGTTTAAAAAGAGAGAGGACTTCTTCCTAGATAGTTTGCCTATCTTCTTTTATAATATTCTATAGGATGAAAAGAGTTTTTCTTCCTTTTTTCCCTTTTTATTCTCAATTTCATTTTTGACTTGTACAGCCTTCAACATCATGGTGCTATGTTGTCTTAAAATCCAACTGAGGTAAAATTGAAAGTTAGTCTAATATTTCAGCTTTATGCCAGTAGTGGTATGGTAGAAAATCAGAGATTCAATTGCATTCTCAACCTCATTCATTTTTCTATGCAGAATATAATCATTATTCCCCAGCACTTTCAGGGAAGAACAATTATTCTTCCAAGCCAAATGGTATCTTCTTCAAGTGAATCCCAACTCCTGATGACTTTCTTGACAACAGAATGATAGTGATTGGCCACTACTACCTTTTGGGGGATTTCTTAGTTTGGATCATAGCCTTGAGATGTCTGGTGATGTCTTATCCAAAAATGGGTTGTGGAAGCCTGCATGCTACTGAGTGAGAGCCACTTCATACTATGTTACAAGTAATGTACTAGCTTCCAATGTATTTCCAAGTACAATTCAAAGTACTGGTTGTAAGTAACAAAGCCTTTTGTATCTTGGGTTTTCAGTATCTGTTTCCCTCCCAAAAAAAGAGTTAGGAGGGATGTTAAAGGTCTTCTAATCCAATACATATTCAGTGCTGTATCTGCTGTAGCTCTCTGACTAAAGAAGGCCCAACTTCTGTTTCAAGATCTGCAATGGAAATTTTATATGACAGCCTGTCCCACTATCTGACAGTTCATACAATCATGAAATTCCTTCTGATCCCAATGTGAAACAGTTTCGACTTGGTCATTGCAAAGTCAGCAGTTTGGATTGTCAGTGGATTTTTGTATCTTCGCTTTCATGGCATTAGTTTGTAGTGCTTGTTCTTGAACAGTGAGTATTAAACCTTCTGTTTCTTTCTTGATAGTTCCCATCTTAAGTCATGCCCATGTCAAGTTGTCATCACATATTATTATTACTATTATTATTATTATTATTATTATTATTATTATTGTTGTTGTTGTTGTATTATTATCCACCCAACTCTGGTGGACTTTATTGTTTTTATATATATTTGGATAATTTTAAAACATTCCAAATCTTGACTGCTCTCTTTTCTTAGAAAAACCTTAAGGCATGGATAAACATTTGCTCCAAAAGTAAGGACCATTTTACTTCAAATACTTTACTCAAGGGCTACTTATTAGCAGATGTGACTGTCTTGAATAAATAAGCTGCCATCTCTACATGGAGGTAGAAAGTTCGTTTGTTTTATGTTATGCATATTCTGAAGAGCAACCCATGCTTGCTTCTAATCCTAATTCAATAAAATGCTACTATGTAGGCTGGTCAAACATCTGTGACTGCAGTGAGCGATTTTCATAGGTTAGCCAATTTTTGCAGCATCATGCACTGTCATGTGAAATCTGAATCTAATTTTTCCATATCTTTAATTTATCTTTTTAATTTAAAAAGCATTTTTAACATTTTTAACAATGAAAAATCTTAAAGGCGGTGGCTGAAACAAACAGCCTTTAAACAAACAAGAAACAGAGCAGAGCAGCTTCCTAACAGGAAAAACCTTTACAGTTAATTAACAGTTTGGACCTACATTTGATTGGCTATCTTTCCTGGTTGCTAAGGAACACTCATACTTAACAATTTAAAGCTTAGTTTGTAGGAGTTAGTGTGATCTATACGAATGCTATTCAACACATAACAAATCATGCAGCAGTGCTTCTACGCTGTGACTTCCCTCAACAATGTCCAATTATTCTAATGCTTCCCCAAGTAGCAGAGGGGAAAGGAAGTGATTCTTTTGCTGATGTCTATTCTATCTTGTCATCATTGCTTATGAAGTATCCCTTTATGATGAAAGAGGAACGGACAAATTGTGTGGTGGGAACAGTCCCAAATTTCTCCAGGATATCCAATTGCTTATGCACAGCCATGCATCCAATAAAACCCACTGCCATTTATAGTGTTTGATGTAAAATTAAAGACTATAATCAAACTAACAGATTCTGAAAGCTATCCAAGCAAGGAAACTAAAACTGTACCAGGCTGCTAGATGTTTATGAAACTATTTTCATCTGAAACATCTAATGACAATGTTGTTATGACACCTCCACTAAAATCTGTCAATGAAGAAATACCAGGGGGGAAAAAGAACTCTCTTTTTTTGTCTTTTCTTCAAGGTCTCAGTGTGGCTTTATGGAGTGAGTCATACAACTAATGAAGTCCCCAAAATGTGAGAACCTTTGTATTACCATTGGCAGCAACCCTAGACTTTAACTGCTCTCTTCTGCCCTACAGATTAAAAATACAAAAGCACAGATGAAGCCCATGAATTAACAATAAATTGCTTATTTGAAATTGGAATGTAATTTTATGCTTAAAACATTTCAAAAGTAATTGGGTTCAAATGTTAATACTAATTTGGTTTAATGTGTCAGGGTTGTCTTTGTGTTTTGTGATTGCATTGTATTTTATATCCAATTGCTATCATTTCATTTCTCAAAATGAATTTTGACAAAGAAAAAAAATCTTTATATATATATATATATAGAGAGAGAGAGAGAGAGAGAGAGAGATGCTTTTCTACCTCTCAGAGGATACTTCTGTTCTGAGAACTGTGCTGGTCACCTGTTTGCTTCTGAATGCAATTCAAGGTGCTGGTTGTCACCTTTAAAAACCCCCACATGACTAACAACCAGGAAATCTATAAAATAAAATAATCCCATATAAAATATGAGATTATTTTATCCCAGTGGTCTCTACTATCCAATAAGATTGGGAAGCATAGGCTTTCTCTAGGACCCTTCTTAATCAGATTGTCATTTTCAATCTTCTCAGTTTTAAATCCTCTTCTTTAAGAGACCATATTTTCCAAAATCAGATTAGCTCATACCATGCTAGGTCGATCATTCTGTGGGTGCACAGTTAATGTAAATGTAGTTTATCACATCAATCATTTTGATTTGTTGACTTTTCTTTTTACAGGAAACCACCCTTTGTTTATATAAACACATAAGACCTAGTAAATAAGTAAATATATAAATAAATAAATTTGGGGTGGCTCTGCAAGATAGTCAGCTGTGTTTAGAATCCAAATCTTTAATGCTGAATCTGAGTCCAAAAACCATCCAAGAAAACCATAATGGAATCACAGAGTTGGAAGGGAAGGAAGGGAAGGGATCTTAGGGTTTATTCACTCCAATCACTTGCTGAATGCAGGCCTCACTACTACCATAATTTAATCTTGTCCCTGCTTTCTGGGACAAGAAAGAATAAGTCCACTCCCCCTCTCTCTACTAAACAATAATTTAACTGTCCGAAGACCATTATCAAATGACCTCTAAGTAATATTTTATTTAAGCTAAATAAGTGCACATTTGTTCTTCCTGAGACTTAGTTTCTAGACTTTCATTTTCTTGGTAGCCTTTCTTTAAACTTCTGATTTCTCACTGCTTTTTTTGAACAATGGTGCTCAGAAATGTATACAATACTCTCTGAGTAGGGCAGAGTGAAGCGAGACAATTACTTTTTCTAACAAGAAATACACTTTTAAAAAAAATATTATATACCTGGATATATTATTACAGAGATGATTACTATAAAAGTTAATTTGCATGTGCTCGGATTTTTTTTAATTTCATGGAATGAATGATTTGTATTACAGAGTGAACCTTGGCTCCAAGCATGCTACAGGTATATATCTCTTAATCTTAATATGAATTCCTTTACCTTTAAAAAATGCACCTGGGCAAGGATTCTGCAGCAAAATCAAATTTCTAACAGTCAGTGTAAAATATTTTGGTGAAAAATTGTCCAGAAAGAATCATCCAGAGTAGAAATGCAGATTAGAAGCTTCTCTCTGAAAGTTCATTGCTTAGGTAGCAGCCTCCCTTCTCTACTAGTTCATCAGACCTTAGTATAACAAAAAGTCTTTTTATTTTCCATCCCAGACAATTATATATTGATTTAATTTGCCTCGAGTTTAACACTCTGATTTCCATTTCTGCAGCAAAGTAACCTCACCTAAGCTTTTAATCATTTAAGTAGGAATTGATTTGCAGTTGAAACTGCTTTTATTAAGCATGTATTATACTTTTGCAATAAAGCTTATAATAAAGTTTGTTTGCTAAGATTCTGTGCAAGATATGTTTGGTTTTGGCTTGCAGGGTAAATTTGATAATCCACACTGACTTCAAGGTCAAAAGGTTCTCTTAGCATGTATATTACAAGATGTGATCTCGGTTCAGTCTGAAAGCATCTGTTGTAACCTGTCATAGACCTTAAAGTGTCTACAATTGAGAATAATTATTTATCCTTCTTGAAGAGGAAAGTTTGTTTGAATACAAATCATTTGGATTAAGATATTGCATTTCTGGAACTTCCGGTTTGCTGTCTGCCGCCGCCAGACGTTCCTTCGGGATCGTCAACCCCATCGCCTGTAAGAGCCGCCTTTACAACTGAATGGCGGCTCGAACAAACTCCATTTCCATGAGGAAACGGAGATAGAGCCGGCTGGGGTGGGTAGAGCTCTCTGCATAATCCCAAAAGTTTTTTTTTTACTTTTGGGACGGAGCGGAAGAGACTCCCCGTATCCCCAGCCGATGCTCCGGGCTTTGGGAGACCTCTGCTACATGCAGAGCTAGGTGGCAAAAGCAAGCCTGCAAATTTAATAAATTAATTAAAGAAGATGTGAGCTGGACCTGCGACCCTGAAGCGCAAGTATTTTACTTATTTTTTAAAAGTTATTTAAGCTATTTAAGAAGAAAAGGGAAAAGGAAAAAAGATTTTTAAAGTGGCGACTGCCGCGGCTTGAAGAGAGGCTGAAAGGGAAAGTCCTTCCGTTTCCCATTACTACAAAGTAGCGGAATAAATATCTTTGGCTACAATTGAAGACACAACTTCACTCTTCTCTTCTTTTTCTCTTCTCCTGGATATCTGATATTGATCTTGGTTGGAAAGAAGCTTTTTTTTTCTTTTCTAATAAAGCTTGTCTGAGCTTTATAAGTCTCAATATGGCATTGAGACTTATAAAGTCAGACAAACAGTTAGTGGGGGGGGATTCCCCCATTAACAAATTACATGAACAAGTTCTAACTCTCCAGTCTCAGAAACCTGATTTTAACATAATAGAATTTCTTTTAGAGGAGATTGTGAGAAGGGATGAGATTGTGAATCAGCATCTTGAAAAATTTAAGCCCTGAAATAAGGGCTCCAAATATTTTTATGAAGATATATTATATTATATTTTCTTAGGTCTTTATGTATATTTTTCTCTCAGCCAGGTTTTTCCTACGTAAATCAAGATATTTATACAGCCATAGTTCAGTGAAATCTCATTCACTAGTTTCTAGGCTTTATCAGACATAAGTCTCACAACAGACAGCAAAATGCTGGTTTGATGTCTGATAAAGCCTAGAAACTAGTGAATGAGATTTCACTGAACTATGGCTGTATAAAGATCAGTGATTTACGTAGGAAAAACCTGGCTGAGAGAAAAATACATACATGCATACATATACATATACATATACGTGTGTGTGTGTGTGTGTGTGTGTGTGTGTGTGTGTGTGTCTCTTCTCAAGAATATATATATTCTTTTTATAATTAGGGTCTAAATATAAAAGGAATCTTCTCACCCAGTTCGTTACTGTCCATCTACACCGTTCCTGCACTTTCTTTGTTGCCTCATATGTCCCAGCTTCACAGCAGCCATGATGGCTGCCTCTTCTCCTCATTGTGGATAAGAAGGAAAAAGCCCTGAGTCGAGTGGAAGAGTTGTGGCTTTCTGCAACCTGCAGGGCACACCTCTTTCCTTCACCACCCCTACAGGGTGGCTTTAGCTCCTTTCAGAGCTCTCCAAAGGAGTGAACTTGGCACAAGAGCACGGAGACCCTCTCCTCACATCTGATCTTACTGCGACGTTAGCCAGAAGTCAGTAATTTATTTTCCTAATAGACGTATGAGAAGTGCAAGAATTACTTTGCATTTGAGTAGCCACATTTCTTTATTAAGAAATGTGTATAGATTTTATTAAAAAAAATTATTATTGCTTGCAACAATAGATTCTAATTTAGCACATCTGATTTACTGAGATTCTTCAGCATATTGATTTCTAAGTATCTTATTGATCTTTTGACTGATATTAATGCATATTTCTTCTTTCTGGATCTTAGAACCTTCATTTATAAAAAAAACTAATTTCTTTTTAATAGTTAATTTTCAATATTGCTAGTTTTCTATAATTATTTATTTCTTGAATAATAATTGTCAGCTGTTTAATTTGTTTAAATAAGAGCACTGCAGTATTAGTAGCATATACATTCACATCATGTTCATATAAACATTCACAGTTGTTTATTATTTTGCTTATTATTTTGAATTAATAATTGCATAATCTACTAATCCATAATAATGACTCTATAATTAGTATATATTGTAAGGGAATTAAAGGGCATCCTTACTCTTCATATATCTATACTCTACATATTTAGTTATTACAGTGTTATATTTACAGTATCATACAATTAAAATATACCAGAGCAAAAACTTATATTTATTCAAGATTTTTTTCTATAGAAGCCGATTCTAACCGATCAAAGGTTTTGTAAGCATTACGAGTGAAAACAGGCAAAGGTGAACTATGTTTTTGTTATATTCATAAAATTTGACATTTTTTTTAATGGAATCTTAGACTTGGTTTCCTTTCACAAAGCTGCATTGGTCTAAATTAATATATTCCTTTAATTAATAGTTACTAGAGAGGTAAAAAAAAATCTTAGCATGTTGATTTGGCAGAGAAATTGGTCTATAATTAGCTTCCTCTGTTGGATCTTTATTTAATATGACCATAATTCTCATGCCCTGCTAGGTATCATGCACTTTACTGCCTTTAAGAATGTCATTATATAATTTACATAAGTTAAGGACTTAGTCTGTCTTTAAATACCTTCTAAAAAGAACTCCTGTAACTGGGCTCCTGTTCTCCAATTCTTCTTCCATTTCAATAGAACAGGAAGTATGACTTCTGACTGAATCTCTATGGTTGGAGGATAGAATGGGTCATCTTCATCCTTTTTGTATGTAAATAATGATAGAGAAGAGATGGATAATGTTCTTGATGTGGCAGACTTGGTTTTTGTTTTGTTTTTTTACTGCTTTTTGATTTGTGTGGGGAAACCAAGAGAAAACTCACCTTAACAAATGTTGTGATCAATAGAAGCAAAGGCTCTGCTTTCAATTGCATTGAAATAATTTGAGCAACTTTGAATTTAACCAATACATTTATTTGGTAGACTGATGGAAAAGATGCTTGTGTCCTTAGAAAAGAAAGAGCTGCTATTGTTCCTTAAAAAGAAGAGCTTCATAACAGCGAATGTTGTGTTTGGCTAATGTATTGCTGCAAACACAAGTGGGCACAGTTTATTCAAAGTTACACACAGTCAATAAATGGAATTCATGTCTCCATAAATCACCTGTATTACATTTCCTCTCTTCCTGCATATAGTCTCTATAAAAACATACTAAAATGCAAAAACAGGCTATCATTATTAAGCACTTTAGCGCTACTATGAAGTCAGCAAATCCAAGAGGGTCCTTTTAGAGGCCAAAAACCAAGGATACAAGATTGTTCACTTTGCCACGTGCTAAAGCTAATGCATGTGACCCTGCTGTTTGTGTGATTATAGTAATTGTCAGGTGATAATAATTTCTCCATTAGAAATTTTGTTCATCAGCACCCCTCTGGGTGATTTATATGCTGTGGAATCCAACTTTTAGAAACATTAGTTTGAATACACATTTGCAATTTGTGAAAAAGGCCAAGATGAAGGTAAATCAGAACAAACGTCAGTGCAATGATGGCTTCTAGGGAGTTTGCTAATACTGTCACCAATTTGGTATGTCCCTCTCATGTGTTGGACAATTCTCATAATTCCCAGTCAGCATACTTAAAGCACATTGTAATGAGACACATCTGGAAATCATCAGCTTTGGGGAAGCTATGATATGGGATGGCTGCTAGTGAGAAGGTTTCCAGCTCATAATATTTTACATCCAAGATAGAGGAACCTGAGGTTTTTTGGTGAATACCTAGTTTACCCAGTTGAAGGTAAAGACTAATGAGATTAGCAACTATCTAATCTTCTGCAAATGTTTATTTGTATCTCTTATCTTCAACCTTGTTGCCAGTTACTCTAAAACAGGGGTGTCAAACTGGCATCCCACAGGCTGGATGCGTCATGCACAGGCTATGCCCACCCCAGCTCAGCAAATGGGAAAAACATCTCAAAATGTCATGTGACAGCAAAGTGATGTGGCAAATTTGACACCCATGCTCTAATAGATAAAAACGGTATCCTTCCTTGTACTTATGCAGACACAAACACACACACACACACATACAAATACCTTTGAGTTAATATTGACTTCGGGTGATTGCCTAGACAAGTCCCTACAGTTTTCTTGAAAAGGTTTTTCAGAAGTGATTTGCCATTGCCTGCTTTCTAAGGTTGAGAGAGACAGATTGGCCCAGAGTCACCCAGCCATCTTGTGCCTAAAGCAAGACTAGAACTCAAGGCTTTAGTTTCTTGTCCAATGACTTAACTACTACACAAAACTGGCTCTTCATAATCTATCCTACTGGATATCACCATGTAAGAATGACAAATTAGAATCAAATAAAAAATGAAGAGGTCTTCTTAAATTTAGAGTGTAGCAAAATGGGAGGCTGAAATAACCTCCAGTTCTGAGAGTGTGCATATTAGCCAGCTCTGCATATATATTGATAAGGAACCTTAAATAATTCCAGTGTTTGTATTCTATCAATCATCAGCCTTAAGTATAATACATACTATGTACATTTCAGACCACAAAGATTTTCCGCTGATGTTCAAGTTTTCTGTTCAAGTTTTCATTTCTAAAGTGAAATTTGGAAAACTTTTTTCCAGTATGGCAAAATATCATTTGCATTTAAAGACAAACTAGGTGTCCCCAGCCATTTTCCACTGGCAAAATGGACATTTCCCATCCTGTTTCATGATAAGCCAAACTTATTTGCAAAGATACATTTTATTTCTTTTTCCTCAGTTTTCTATTTTTCTAGAAAAAAGGCAAAAATAAACCTGTTTGATAAGGATCTTGCCTCCTAAAAATCAGTGAAACTGCCATTAAAGAAAGTGCTGACAGTAAAGATTGCATTGCTATATATTTTTCTCCCCTCTAAATGCTAGACATCTATCATTCAGGTAGAACACTCAATTTTTTTGGCTAGCTCAGCTGTTTTCCAATTACTTTTTACCAATATGTCAAGCTTTATTCATCATAGCACTTGCTGGCATGGGTTTTGAAGTTTGAGTGTCTGTTGATGTATGTGTACGGTGATGATGATACAGGATCTTCATGACACCCATGATTCAAAGAAAGTAAACACTCAACATTACCATTCGAGTCTGTTATATTTATTTATGTTTCTTTCAGTTTCAGGATATTGAGCTGAATCTGCTATGTGTTTGCATATGTGAATTTTCAACGTTCTGAAGAACAAGGTCATCAAAAGGGAACCATCAAAAGCAAGTTGTTGGTAGCCATTGAGATCAATGATCCACTCTTATGTATGCATGAACTCATGTATGATATAAGTCAACTCATATACACAAGGGGTGGGATTTCAATCATACATACTTATTATTATAACCATGTTTCTTGTATCTTTCAATTTATATTGTTTTTATTTGTTTCCTAGTACAGTTTGATAGCTTATTAATAACCTTGACTATCACTAAGTGTTGTACCTTTTTATTTTGGATAAATGTATTTTATTCTCCTTATGTACACTGAGAGCATATACACCAAAGACAAATTCCTTGTGTGTCCAATCACACTTGGCCAATAAAGAATTCTATTCTATTCTATTCTATTCTATTCTATTCTATTCTATTCTATTCTATTCTATTCTATTCCATTCTTTTGATATTTTTGACCCCAGCCTTATGGATGCCCCTGCTAAAGAATATGCTAAATTACAAGACTGGCCAAAAGTATCAGATAAACATTTGCTTCTAGTCAGAGCAGCCCAACTTTTCAAGAATCAGCTAAAGCTGTGCAATAAATTGGAAAGCTTTTGGAAAAATTCTCTGTGATTTTCATACTAATTATTTTCTGGATGTTTGCTACTCAGAAGATATTCTTATATAAGATATATGAAGAAAACATTTCATGTACTTATACTTGGTGTTTTAAACCTACAATATTATACAATGCAATAGCAAAGCAAGGGCTAATTCAACATTTGAGAAACTTTTTTAAAAAAAGAAAATCATACAAATAAAATATCAGTAGGGATACATTGGGATACTATGAAGAGTTAGGCATATTGCATCTATTACAGGACAAATTATAAGTTTTAAAATAAGGAACATTATTTATTTTATCTATATCCTTATCCTTATTTAATTTTAGCTGCCAAAATAATAGCTCTGCAACATTAGAAAACTGTAGATAACATAACTCTGTCATAAGTAAATGCCTTATTCTATAACAAGAGATATGTATATATGTACAGGATATAAAGGGTTAATTTATTCATCCTCCTTTAATGTATTCATGTGTAATCACCCCCCTTCCTTGACTCCTCCCCTTTGATATAAATAGAGAGTGCTTTTACCTCATGCTTGCTTCTCACTGTAAATCTGACAAGAATAAGTAGAATGCCTATTATGAATAAACTCTTCTTTAACTGAAGAAATTGCTTCTGAATTCATCATTGAGTCTGATCCTCAAAATATTGTAACAATCTGGTAGCAGAGGATGGTTCAACTGACTCAATAAAATCCAACATGTCTAAGAAAGAAAACCTCAAGAATAAAAAAGAAAGATCCAATACCAGGGCAAATGATAAAGAAACAAAAACAGATCAAGAAATGATCGACGAACCAATAAATACAACAATCAAAGAATCTGAAGATAACACCACAGACATCGAAGAAACAGCAGATGAAACCGACAACCAAGAAGAGAACAAAATAAAAGACAAAGACCTCAGATCGGAGATACTGAGGCTAATAAAAAGTCAAAAAGATGACCACAAACTCATCGTGGAACTCCGAGGCTTCTTGGAAGAAAACGGAGCAGCGAGAGAAAAAGATATTGAAAAAGCCAAACCCGAAAATACAAAAATGGTGAGCGAACCTACAACTAAAGAAAAAATAACCTGAAGCAAGACCAGAGGTCCCGCTCAAAATTTTGAAAGGCAGCCATCTTTTCTTCAACCGGCCACAGAAATGAACACGGCTGAACCAATCAGAATGCACCATTCAAAAACTCTGGCGCGAAAAAACACAAAAAATAGCAAGAAATATATTTATTCTTCTGAAGAGTCAGATACAGATACAGAAGAATCATCCACCAAACAAGAAATCGAAACACCCATGAGAAAACTATTTAAAACGTTTGGCACAAGTCTAACAATTTCAAAAGAATCGATAAAAGCCAATAATGCAAAAATACAAAAGAGACGAAGAAACAAACAGACACCTCAAAGCCTGCACGACTCAATCCGGACAACGATGATGACGACGCCTGAACCCAGAGGGCCCTGCGAAATTTCCCCCATACCACAAACGATCCAAAGAACAAAATACTCCAAGCAAGAAAGCTTCAAAGAAAAGAGACGAACCACAGCTGCCAGCAGAACACCCAAGATCGAGCCGGAGACCGAATCATCAGAAGGAGAGCACTACAAGGGAGCTACAGCAAAGAGAACCTCTCCCAGCGGCTTCAGCAGAGAAATGATCAACGCGCATGCGCAGATGAACACAGAGAACTACAATGAACTTTATGAAGAAGGAGAACCTTTCAAGCTCATCAGCAGAATACCCACACCATTCTGCAATTTTCAACATCTACAGGACCATGGACTACCCACAGTTGTAAGTAGTGGGAATAGTAATATTGGGAATCTACCTAGTGATTTCCCAAAACTTAGAATTGATGGCATCAATTTACAGGAATGGTGTCAACAAATTCAGGTTGTCTTTATGAAAGAAAATTTATTATTTTTTATAACCAATCCTCCCAAATGACCTTGGACTCTAAAAATGGACTGCCTGCATCACAGAGCATTCTATTTAATAATTTCTAGCATATCACCTGCCATGTACTACAGTATTAAGCATAATCTTACTGTTTCAGAAATAATTCAATGCATGTTTAAATTGTTTCATAGTGAAAGTGTAGCAACAACCACTAGAATGTCTAAAGATTTCTTTTCAGCCAAATTAAGATCTGGAACCACCATAAGTGAACATTTAATATCCTTAAACAAAACCAGAGCAGAATTACATCTAAGAGGAGAAATAATATCAGAACAGACAATGAAAAGCATTATCCTTAACTCATTAGATACATCATGGGATAACTACATATCACACTTAGACTCAATCAATCTAGGATACTTATCCATAGAAAGTCTGTCAAATAAGTTAATAGCTGAAGATAATTTGAGGAGAAGTAGATACAATGCATACACAGAACACAGACAGGCAAAAGGGGTAACCTTCCAAGAAAATCACCAAAAAACAATTGAATGTTACAATTGTGGATCCAGAAAACACTCTAAGGGAGATTGCCCCATGTTTCATAGGGAAAGACAAAACTGTGATTATAGGGGTAGATATCAAGACAGGCAATCATCTATTGATAGATACAGATATAGAGACTCCCCAAACTACAGAGAACGCAGAAAGGATAGAGATAATTCAAGGGACAGAAAATCAGGATCATTAAATGGATTAGATAAACATAACGATGTCATCACACAAAAATCAAAAAACAATACTTGGCTCATAGATTCAGGGGCGACAATCATACAACAAATAACAAGAAAATACTGTCTTCATTCACAAATGATAAATTTATGATAAGAGTAGCCAATCAAGAAAATGTTCAAGTCATAGGGAAAGGAGATGTAAATATACCTGGTTTAGGTAAAGTAGAGGGGGTATTGTTGATACCAGAAATATCACATAACATACTTAGTGCAGTGAAATTAAGCCAAGATTTCAACATAAACATAATCTTCTCTGGGGGAAAAGCAATACTAGAAAAGGATGGGACTAAATTGAATAGTGTAGTTATCGAAGGGGACCTACCCTTCCTTGTAACAGAAGATAAATGGTTGCATAACATTAATACAAACACTGATGACGACATCAACATAGACAGTGAACATAGTAACAACAATGACAATGAAGAACCCAATACACACTGTAATCACAAAGACACACCCACTAGTGATACACACAATAACAAAAGACCCAATATAGGCAAACCAATTCATGATGAATGTGCACACATGTTGCATAGGAAATTGGGACATGCAAGTTTCCCTGTAATACAAAAAATGATTGAACATGCTGATGGCGTTAAAATAAAGGATTGTAAAAACTATTTGGAATGCTCACTATGTAAATCCTCAAAACTCAGAACAAACCCAAAACCAAAGAGGGCAACAAGGACCTCTAACCAAATTTTTGATCTGGTACATATGGATCTGGTTGGTCCATTAACACCATCCATCACATACAAAAAAAGATATTTCCTAACTATTGTAGACGACTATAGCCGTTATGGATTTGTTTATACTTTAAAACACAAAGATGAAACTTTCCAAAAATTCAAAGAATTTTACAAACGTGTAGAAACACAACACAATATCAAAATAAAACAAATCATGACAGATAGGGGATCCAAATTCATGTCAAAAGAATTCTCACAATGGATAAAAGACAAAGGAATGATACACTTCATGACTAGCCCATTTTCTGCTTTTCAGAATGGTACAGCAGAACGAAAGAACTCGACACTGCAAACCATGATTAGATGTACATTAGAAGATGCTGGTTTAGGAAAACAATTCTGGTCAGAAGCATTACTATATTCAAACTATACCCAAAATAGGACCTGGTCTAGCATCCTAAATAAAACACCATACGAAGTGATGTACAATAGGAAACCAAAAATATCACACATGCACATATTTGGAGTTACAGCAGACGTACACATACCAAAACAATTAAGACGTAAGGGAGATAACATATCCAGAAGGCTCAGATTCATGGGATACGAAACAGGCACAAAAGGATATAGATTCATTGACAATAATAACAAATTCATAGTCTCAAGAACAGCAGTATTTCATGAACAGGCCAACTGATCTAAGATACATCTTAACGAGATAATCCAAAATACAGAACCAAATATTGAACAACAAGACAGAATAGAAAGAGAGAAACATGAACATAACACACATGATGACAAAAACAAAACATGGACAGGTAACCATACCAGGATAAAAACAGATTCATTAACCAAAAAGGAAGCAAGGTATCTACACGATAATGAAAGCATTCCAATAAGAACAATCAGGTGTAACAGAAAACAATTACCCAATAAGTATAAGGATTATATAATGTGTGTGAATGACGAGACACCAACACCTAACACATACGAGGAAGTGTTGAAACTTCCCATGGAAGAAAGAGAAAAATGGGAATTAGCCATAACAAAAGACATGAACAGCTTGCGTGAATTAGGTGTATTTACACCAGTCCCTGCCCCTAAGAACAAGACAATTATAGGCACCAGATGGATATTCAAAATCAAAGATTTAGAAGAGGGTAATAAATTATATAAAGCTAGATTAGTCGCACAAGGTTACGCTCAAAAATATCCTGAGGATTACACTGACACATACTCTCCCACTGTAAGAACCGAAAGTGTTAAGACAGCTTTAGTCATAGCTGCTATACTCAATCTTGATGTCTTTCAATATGATGTGCAGACTGCATACTTACATGCAAAGCTCGACAAAGAGATATATGTAAGGGCACCTCATAGCCAATGTACAAATAGAAATGAGACCTGGTTACTTAACAAAAGCTTGTACGGATTAAAACAATCCGGCAAGCGTTGGTATGAATGTCTAGTCAGCATGCTTAAAAATATGGATTTCAAAGCCACAACTGCAGACAATTGCTTTTTTGTTAGAAAGGAAGGTGAATCATTAGAATTTGTGTTAATCTATGTGGATGATATTTTGTATATAGGCAAACATAAAGAAAAGAAAGACTTATTTGTATCCAAGCTAAGTGAACATTTCTCTTTAAAGTCGCTAGGAAGGGTAAACAAATACCTTGGAGTTCAAATCAATAAAACAAGAAAGGGATTCAAATTATCCCAGAGAGATAAAATTATAGAACTTCTGGAAAAATGCAATTTAAGAGATGCCAAACCTTGCGATACTCCTATGCAGACTGATTTTCTAAGGAATATGGATGAATCTTCACCTGAGTTTGAGAACAATACATTATATAGATCAATTATTGGTTCTCTCTTGTATATATCTAATTGGACCAGGCCTGATATAGCTCTGCCACTTAATTTATTATCTAGACATGTAAGTAAACCACTTATGTATCATTGGGAAGCAGTTAAACGAATACTAAGATATCTAAAACACAGCATAGATTTCTGCCTACTCTTAGAACCCAATAATATTAAAGAACCTATTATCACCAGTTACGCTGATGCAGACTGGGCAGGTGACATCAAATGTAGAAAGAGCACCTCAGGTTATGTATTATTTTTAAATGATTGCCCAATATTCTGGTACACTGGGAAGCAAGATTTAGTAGCGACTTCCACAACAGAGGCAGAATACGTCTGTTTATCTAAAGCCTCAAATAATTTAGTGTGGTTTAATGATTTATTATCTGATATTTGGAAGAATCCAATACTACCATTTGTCATACATGAAGATAATAAGGCGGCTATAGAAATATCAAGATCTGACGCCATTGGTCAAAGGTCCAGACATATAGATATCAAATTTAAACACGTGAGACAATTATCTCAGGATGGATTCATTAAAGCAATCCACTGCTAAACCTCAGAACAAATAGCTGATATATTAACTAAACCTTTACCCTCTAAACAACACAAATACTTGACATCAAAATTACAAGTACTATATAATTCTGAATCCGAATGTAATCATTGTTATATGTCGAATCGGCATTTAGAGGGGGATTTGTCATAAGTAAATGCCTTATTCTATAACAAGAGATATGTATATATGTACAGGATATAAAGGGTTAATTTATTCATCCTCCTTTAATGTATTCATGTGTAATCACCCCCCTTCCTTGACTCCTCCCCTTTGATATAAATAGAGAGTGCTTTTACCTCATGCTTGCTTCTCACTGTAAATCTGACAAGAATAAGTAGAATGCCTATTATGAATAAACTCTTCTTTAACTGAAGAAATTGCTTCTGAATTCATCATTGAGTCTGATCCTCAAAATATTGTAACAAACTCTGATTTAATAAGGCCTCTTCAATTGCTACATTAGAAAAAAAAATTCAGACAAAGATAAATTAATGGGACACAGAGTCCAGAACCAACATTTTATCAAATTTGGATGAATTTTATGGTTTATATCAATAATAATAGATTATAAATTTGGTATACTTTACATATATATAGAAATTTTTCATATGCATAATACCTGTCTCTTTGTCAGTAGATGTCCTTGATATTTTATTTGATATTTTTTTATATTTTTTATTTTTATATGTATCTTTGATTTATGTAAATATATTTTTGTTTGATTAAACTAATAAAAAGATAAAAGGGGAAAAAGATATGCACCAAATCTTTGTTACCAGAATTTTATTACTTAAATTGTATGTTTGATTTCAGGATAGTAGAATATATTGGAGTTTTGATTTGTAATGTACAAACTGTTACCATTAAGTTGATATATGTAATGGTAATTTGATGGATTATAGATGCATAGCAAATAAACATTGCTGACAGATGAGCATCATTTTTGTGATGACAAGACATTTGCATTTCTAACCTTGCGAGGTAGAAGAAGCTGCCAGATCCTTTGCTATTATGCTGCTATTACTCAAGTGATTTATAATAACAAAATATCATTCTAATAAATCTTAGCCTGAATACATGAAATCCCAATTGAAGGGTTGCATTTCGAGAGAAATAGAGGCTTCTTTTTCATTTTCAAATAGAAGCTTCTTTTTTCAAAGTCTTTGGGTGTGGATTATGCAAGATGTCAGCTTTGATTGAGAGATGTAGTTTACATGTTTCTTGGCTCTATTTATCTGAAGATGAAAAAACCAAAAGATTTTTCTATGTTTTTATTGGGGATGAGGAGACTTTCGTCCTTCAGGCCCAGTGGTAGTTCAGGGTGGATTGATGATGATGATTTTATTGAATGATGTTTCTTTGTACTCTTCTTCAACAGCAATCTTGAGAGAAGAGAGGTCCTCTTCAAAGCCAGTTGAGGCTATTCACGGGAGGTCTCCTGGAATTTGACAGTAGAATGAAACCTTTACTCTTCACAAAATGCTTGAAGAGGTAACAAGTTTTTACCTGACCAGGGAATTTCTAGATGACTGAAACAGCTTCCAAGGAAGGAAACTTGAGCCAATCAGTACTTTGGGTGAGCTGATCAGATGTTATGAGGTACAAAAGCAAGATTTAATGATAGTGGAAGTCAGCTTGGGTTATGTTAGTTTGTATGGGTATCGTCTTTATTGAAATAGTCTAGACCTGTGATGGTGAACCTATGGCACTTATGCCAGTGGTGGCACACAGAACCCTCTCTGTGGGCACACATGCACTGTTGCCAGCTGCTCTTCCGGGTTCCATCACACACATGTGTGCCGGACAGCTGATCCAGCAATGCATGCGTGCTGGCTAGCTGGTTTTTGCGCTTTCCAGTTTCAGCACTTGGTGCCAAAAAGGTTAGCCGTCACTGGTCTAGACATAAGGAAAAGCTAACTCAATCTATGTAGCTTATTACAACTTTAATTTTCAGCCCCATAGATATCCAGTAAATTTGCCTTTGGGTGCAATAGAAATGTATCAAGATGTTTCAAGAAAAGAAAAAGATGGAAATTTCCATTGTATAAGCTGATGCTTCTTCACCTAACATTAGGTTGTTGTCAAAGTATCAAAACATCTAAATTTTCAAGTTTTCTGATAAATCTGATCACTTTTTTAAAAAATCTCTTTTGCATTGAGAACTTAAACATGTAGAAAAATAGTACATTTTAAATTAATGTTGCTATTTCTTTTAGAATACCATAATGTAGTAATGATTGGAAACAAGAATTAACAGGCTAAACCACAACAAGAGTTTTACACATAATTTTACTGTACTGTTGCCATTACTACAAGTTAACATTTTAAGAATAAAGTTTGGTTGTTAATTCAAATTCATTGAATCCATATGTATTTAATAAATTCCATTAAAGACTTATTGTATTCTAAATGGATTGTGTGTCAAAGAAATATAAGGGTGGGGATTTTCAGTTCTTTCCTTCTTGTTGTACAATAAAAAAATGAATAAATATGTGCATATCCAACAGTACTCCACTTAGTTTTCTATTCTATTGATCAGGCCCATGAGATGGACCAAAGAGCAAAGAAGTTCTGATTCAACAAGGCACTTTACTATTTATTCTTATCCAACATAAAGAAACTCTTTTGATTAAGAATTTGACATAATGGAAATTTAAAGCCCATACCCTGAAATGACTGTCACTGTTAATTTGCAGAGCTTCTGATCCTTCCACTTCTTTATTTTGATGATCACCTGATAAAAGCAAGGAAGAAAGCATTTTCTGTTTTTCTAGTGACAAGAGCAGTTAAGGAAGCATGCCTATTTTGGAAAAGAGAAGGCATTGCACATCTTTGTTTCTACCAAGCCATGGGATGGGGTGGGGTAACTCTCAGTGGCTTTGTGGATGACCAGGGCAGTCTTTGGTATAGTTAACCTGCAGCAAGTACAAGGCATTTGAAACTCTTTCCATTTTTCTGAAAAAGTGGACCAAAAAGTCCACATAGTCAAAAGTGGATTTACTCACAAAGTAAACTGGAACCAGATTTAGTTATTTTTAAAGGAAACCCATTGAATGTACCTCTGTTTGTACAGCCTTATCCAGAGTATATATTTATTTATTAGACACATTGCTTGATTCACAATGGACTCAGTGGTTTATTGTATGCATTAACATAGTCATAATAAGCATAATATGTGTGTATGTATAATATACCGTGTTTCCCCGAAAATAAGACCCTGTCTTATATTTTTTTTGAAGCCCAAAATAAGTGCTTGGCCTTATTTTTGGGGAGGTCTTATTATTTTGGGGCATGTGGAGCAAGATGGGGATCCTCTTACCATCTTACCTGATTTCCAGCTCTGTCTCCCTAACCCTAATCAAAGGAAATGGCAGGGACCGGCTGCACATGAGTTTAAATATTTTCAGGGAGGCCTTATTTCCAGGGGAGGATTTATTTTTGGGGAGGGCTTATTTTTGAGGGAGGGCTTATTTTTGGGAAAACACAGTAAATATATATAATACAATAACTACAGTACAAATGTAAGTTTACATTCAGCTGTTTATATTTTAATTTTTAAAAAATGCATATGAATCTGTAGGTTACTGTATATATGGAGAGATGGGGAAATAACAAATATTGAGAATAACTACCATGTTTCCCTGAAAATAAGATCCTGTCTTATATTTTTTTGAACCCTTAAATAAGCACTTGGCCTTATTGCCATGCACTCAAAAAGCCTGATTGGGCTTATTATCAGGGGATATCTTATTTTGGGGAAAACAGGGTATACAGAAAATACAATATATTCTGCCTGGGTAGATGTTTTTAAAGATACTTTCTGGAAATAGTGAATTCTATCTGTTATCAGTCCTTTCTATCTGCTAAATAGATAGTGGGGATTGTCATTTAAATCTTAGATTATGTATGCTTCCCTGTTGGTGTGTCAAGTATACAAGGTTTTTCATAGTTTAGCAGCTGTGTTGTTTACTGTTATCTGATGTGATCCAAATTCTATTTTCAAAATAAAAATAGTGCTATAGGGAGATACAAAATGGCTGGCATATTGTTCTGAATATTTCATGTTTGACACAATTTTTTTCTGTTTTGGAGATTTTCTTTCAAACATGACATTAAACAAGGCTCATTTGGGCTTTGTTCCTTTCTTGCCTGCCACTAATGTTCGTGGCAAATCATGGTAGATTGAGCTTGAAAACCCATGGCATGCTTTTTGCAAGTAGCAAAAATCAGGGTCAGCAGAAGAAAAGATATCAAATTCTTTTCAGCCTCAGGAATGTTTAAGCACTGGGGATAAACGTTTAATACCTGGGGATAAACAAAACACATTTCCTCTGGCATCCCTATAAAACTTATCTTTTCAACTATCTGTTCTTAAAGAAGATGCTATACAGAAGTAGTCATTGTGGAGGGAAAAGGCATCACATAATGGTAAACTAGTTTGAATCCTAGCATGTGATAACTTTGGTTCAAAGACTTCATGAATGTTAACATATGCTAGGATTCAGACTAGTCTAGAGGCATTCAATTTAACGAAGGTAGTGCAGAATATTATGTGCACCTACATGGAACACAGTGTTCTAGCAGTTGAAGTTTGGACCCACATATGTGGGTAAGGATCAGGGGTGAAATGCTACTGGTTTGGACCGGTTTGCCCGAACTGGTAGTAATAAATGCTACCAGTTCGGGCAAACAGTAGTAAAAAAATGCGACCAGTTTGGGCAAACCGGTATTTCTAACAATCAGCTGTGCCACACAATTTATATTTGCTAGAAAGCAGGAAATCCTGCTTGCATGCACGCACATGCAACCCTGCATGTGCGCGCAAAGCGAACTGGTAGCGAAGCGAACTGGTAGCAGACTTCAAAGCATTGCACCCCTGGTAAGGATTCAGAAAACAGATTTTTGCCAACTTATCAGGTGCCTGTTTGGTGGAACAGTTGTTCCATCTCTAAACCAATGAATTTGGTTTAGAGATGGAACACCTGTAGTCTTTGAAGATGGTAGGGAGAGTGAAAGATCATAGGCAGTGCACATAACACTCAAAGGGCCATCAAAGAGATTATGAGAGAAAGGAAAGCACATTAAGCTGGAAAAGGATAGGCAGGCATTGAATTCAAGTGTAACAGGGAATGGTATGTGGAAATGACCATAGGAAACAGGGGGAAGACCTGCAGTCTAGGCAAAAGTCAGAGGAGAGGAAGCTAAGCCCATGAAGGAGTGGAGGCATGGCAAACAACTCGGAAGGGACCCTCCTTAATTTCCTGGACTGTAAAGGAGGAGGGCATAAGGAGGGAGGGGGAGAAACTTATAAAATTCTATTAATGTAACCTTACAATAAAGATATAACTAATACTCCCAGGTCTGATGTTTGTCTGGATAGCTAAAGGAAGACAAAAAAGAGAAAAAGAAAAAGAAAGAAAGAAAAGATGGGGGAAGCAGAAAAGGAGAGAACATGGGTCATGTTAGGGAGTGAAGAGTTAGGTAATTCAGATATACCCTGCCAAATTTCTCTCTCTCTCTCCCTCCCTCCCTTTGTCTTTAAAAAGGTAATCATCAATTTAATTAGTAACAATATACAGTAAAGACAGATTACTAAAGCCATGCTTTTCAAATGACAGTAGCTGTGGCTTTATAAATAACTTGATAACTATGATGATGAATCACATACACTTCACAGAACCTATGAGCTTTTTTGTTCATACCAAACTGTGATTTTATAAATAGATATGTAATCTGATTTACAGTCAAAGCTTTCAAGGTCATTCCTTGTCAACAAAAAAGTTTAATGAATGGCTACAATGTACTTCATTTACCATATTTGAAGAGTCACATAAAAATGAAATATTTCTTGAACCATCAGAAACAATCTTCCTTAACAGTCAATTGTATACTTCTAATAATAAAAAGAGGACAAGCTAAGATATCTGATCACATTTGTTAGAAATGTTTTCTACTCAAATCCAATTGAAGTATATTATGAAATTAATCTTCCATTAATTTTAAAACTATGCATGAAAACTTTAATCTCATTCATAAATAAGTCAACATTCCATTTCATCTTCTTTGAAGGGATGGGAAGAATGCAGACTGGTTATATTTAATCTCTGAAAGAGTAGATCCATGTGAATTATGGACTGTGGTATATAGGTTCAGAAGTTTTACATTGTCACTTAAGATGACTTTTTTCCCCAAGCACAATTATTCTAACAACAGCTATTTCTTATCCAAGTTTAGGATTTAGCAAGAATGATGAGTAGGATCTTTTATTAATGTTTTTTTTTCCCAAATGAACTAAGAATTGATAATTGTACAGTTAGACAGATAAATTGTTTAAACCAGAATGAACTTAGGGTATTCGTAGTGGAAAAATAATTGATGGGAAATAAATGACCTCACTAATCCAAATGGAAATACCACAATTGATGGCCACAATTATTTATCCTGAATGTCTTATGTCTCCTAGATTCACAGAATTTGGGTTAAAAAAATGAACTGTTTTCACTGCTTCAGTAGGATGTATATTATTAAGTCAATGCTTCTCAACCATGGCAACTTTAGGATTGGAACATCCACAATTCTCCAGCCAGCTTGGCTGGCTTGCTAATTAATCATCATTAATGATAATTAATCAGCAAGCGACTCTGGGCACCACAAGCACAGTGACCCTGGCCCATTCTTGAGGAGATCTAGCAAGCCACATGCCTATTGGTCATGACTCTGCTGACAGTGGCAATGGTTTCCAGAATGCCCTGGAGGGAGCAATGCATGATGTCATTGTGCCTCTTAGGTTCCTCTTATGTTTATGTTTCTTTACTAATGACAGATCAATGTCCACCTGGCCAGTTGGCTAGGAAAGAGAAAGGGGCCCCATCCTCAGCAGTCACCAATTTTTCCCTTTGCAAGAATCCTCAGCCCCCTCCTTTCTCCCTTCTGCTCTTTTGCTCTGCGTTAACTGACTATTAACTTATTATTATTCCTAATTATTACTAATAAACCTTGGAATGAGTAGCATTGTTCATGAATACAGAAGTACCGTGTGCTATGGTTATTTTAGTTCAAAGGGTCATTGCATGTTATGCTTGGATCTGTACCACAGAGAGTCAGAAGTTAACTTTTTTCTGTAGCTTTTTTCCCGTTTTGTTTGCAGCACCCCCTTCCCATTTTGCTTTTCCCCCCATTCTTCTCCTTTCTTTTTCCAACTTCTTCTTTTCTTCTTCCTCTTTTATTCTTTTGAGTTTGTAGTCTTTGAAATTTAATAAAGTGTTTTGGCAAAAAATTATTTCAATGCAGGTACAGATGATAAAAAATGCAATACCAATGCAATGAATACAAATATAGAAAATGACAGTTCTCATCCCCAAATGAAACAATTCAGTCTTCACATTTCCAGCAGTGTAGATACAAGCCAAATTTTGAAAGGCCGGCCATTCCACAGGATGGAGTTAACAACTGAAAAAACAGATGGTTTGCAATCTCTAGCCCAGTGATGGCTAACCTTTTTGTCCTTGCATGCCGAAAGCATGCACGTACGATAGCACGCACACACATGCTCATACCCATAATACAATGTGCGCAAGACACACCCTGTGCATGCATGTGCCAATCCCTATGCGAGCTCCCCCCCGTACATGCACGTGCATGCACGTGCGACCATGCCCTATTTTGGACCTAGCAGGCCTCCCTGAAGCCTCCTGGGATCAAAAACAGGGAATGGGGGGGGGCAGGAGGGCATGCCGCACCTCCCAGGCTCCCCCCAGCCCCCCTGCATGTCTACGCTGTTACAGATGTTATGTCTGCCTTGTATGCAGCTTTATTCCTCTCTAGTATTCATCTCCATTGTTCAGTGATGCATTTCCTGCCTCTCTAGGATTTACCTCTATCTGCTCCTGTGAGGCACTTCCTGTTCCGGTTGGATGTATATTCAGCTCAGCTGGGGCGAGGGCTCGTGTGCCGGCAGAGAGGCCTACATGTGCCACCTGTGACACACGTGCCATAGGTTCGCCATCACAGCTCTAGCCCCTTCATCAGATGAACCTGGAGAGCCATCAAAAAATTTTTAACCAGGTGTATATGGTGGGCAGATCAGACATACACTTTCTGGGTAGAGAAGACCATATTAAGTATCTAGATGCCAAGCCATCATTGAGTAAAACCAACACTTTGATTTGTATCCAAAAACCTGCTGGTAACCTATGCAATGATTAAGCTTAGTTCATCAATGTACAAGCCAAAGAAACAATTAAATGATTAAATTATTGCCTTTACAAGTCCCAGAGACCAGAAAGCACACGTTTCTCCCCATTTTAACTAACAAGAAGACAAATTAAAATGACTGAAAATCAAGCTGCTGATGTGTAAAGAGGCACATGTGCTTTACCAATCTTACCTTCATAGTATAAGTTGGATGTGACCTTGCATCTGCATTTGATCAAATTCACCTGTCTTTCACTATAGTACTCCAGACATTTCTTCTGGTGCTTTATCTCATAGGGGGTTTGTATGAACCAAATATATGTTTGTTCCCCAAGATCATCCAATATCAAGAAGCTACTCAAAAGCAATCCCATTAAGATTCTGTTCATTTCCCTATTCCAGGAATCACCCAGGGAATCAATAGAACTGCCTGCAAGTAATTCTCGATTTTATTTGGAATTCCTTCATGTTTTATTCAAGCACAGCAGTCAATCCGGAGTTTATAGAATTTGAAAACTTCACATTTGAGGCTTTTGTAAGAATTGTAAGTACTTGTAGAATACTTGTAGAGAATACATTTTTATTTTTTTTTCATCAGAACATCAGAATTTTCTGTTATGCTTTTGTTGAATTAAACAGAAGTATTAAATCATCTGGCAGAGAATCTGCTAGAAGTCTGATCTATGACATTAAGACATCTTTGGTTATGTAATTTTTTTAAAAAAAAATTAGCATAAACTACCTGAAATTCTTGAACCTTGCTTTCTCCAGTTGGGTGTTACCATAGCTTTAATCTAAGCTGTTTTTCACAAGCCTAATACATGGGAAAAATTAATCTGATAGTTTCTTGATTTTAATGAACAACTGCAATTAAAAATTAATTACTTTTTCCAAATTAAAACAGCACACAAAATAAATTTGTTTGACCCTAAATATCCATAACAATAACAATTTTCTTCCCATTCTGAATAAATGAAGTGATGTATCGACACCGAAATAGAAATTAATATTAATTTAATCTGAACTGCACATATAAAAAATAGATCTTTTCCTATACACATAATAAGTAAATGCTAATGAAAAGTTGCTAATTAGTTTGTAATCTAATTGATAGAGACATTTCAATGTACTTAAGAAAGCAGGTCAGTCAGCTCTGAACTTTACACTCAATTTTAGATGTGTATATGAAGGAGATGGGAATTAGATTTTTATTTTATGCTAGCTCAAAGCTGAGATTATTGTTACTATTATTTTTTTTAAAAAATCAACAAAGTACTTTTTTACTACTCAGAATTTTTACTACCGGTTCTCCGAACTACTCAAACTTTTCGCTACCAGTTCTCCGGAACTGGTCAGAACCTGCTAAAACCCACCTCTGGTGGGCTGGATGCGTCATACGCTGGCCACGCCCATACCTGGTTTAGCAAAGGGGAAAAAAGTCATGATACATCATGTGACAATGCCGTGACAACGCGAGTTTGACACCCCTGGCCTATAGTAAGAAGAAGACACATTGAGATAATGTTCATATTCCTAGTATAGTCTGGGAGTGAGAGAAGTCACGGCACGCAGTGAAAAAGTTAGTAGACCCTGTGTCAGAGAAGTAATCACAACACAAAAGAGATGTTTCATTGAATAAAGTGCAGCGTTATACCCTTGTCCTAAACCAGTTGCAAAGATCCAGTGGTGTGATTTCACACACAACATAGCAACATGCTTTATCACCCTAGGAGAATATTAAAGAAACTAGCAGGATCAGATGAAAAGCATTTGGTCTAGTTCCCTTAAACAACACATCTGACGCTCCAGGGAAATCATTCTCCCATTTTAACTTCCCAACAAATAATATTGTTTCTAAATCTAGAGGTTTCATGTAATTACAGGCTTCATTGGTGTGTCACTCAGACTCCTATTCTACATCTGAGGCAATTTCACACAATCGAGAAACAGTGGGTTGTCATTCCTCAATCTACAGTGTAAGAGCAATGGTTCCTAAATAGAGGGAAATTAACTGGAGGTAATGCAGCAATTTGTAATTGCTTATTTGTGAGTTGAGAATCCAATTTGGGACTGCCAAGATACTTGACTGCCAAGATACTTGGGTAAAATAACAGAGTCTGGTTTTTGTGTGGGCTTAATGACATTATTTGAGACCCAGAAAAGGAATAATTGGGTCAAACGGTTTAAAAGCCTCTGGTGTAGAGTTTATCAGAGGAAAGACCATGTGACTTCTCCCCTACAGAGAAATCTCTGTGCAGCACAAGCTGTCAGAAACAGGACTATTAGGAAATCCTAAACATTGTATGGAGCATCAGCCTTCATTATCTAGTAAACGTTAGACATATCTCCATTTAGTGGACATCAGATGCAGTGGAGCAAATTTCCATCTAAATATCCTACTGTAATAATGGACTTGACAATTGCATCCAAAGTGGTTCATACTAGCAGATTAATTTTATGTTAATGTTATGGCATTCACCAAAACTCTACATCATTTGCATAATTACACAAATTATGTCATTTGCATCAACTCAGGACATTCTAATGCAAATTAACATAAAACATTTGCATAACAACATTATGCAAATGGACTGAGTCACTATGGATTATTCAGATATGTACTCTTGTATTTAATGGATAATTGGGTATAATGGACATCCTGTCTTCCCAACTGGTCAGATAAATTGAGGACTTAACAATACTGCTGTTCAACCAAATGTTTTCTAAAATGCATACATCGTGCTGACCTAAATTAATAACTAATACCATGAAGAAAATATGAATGATGCTTATAGTTTGTACTATATTTATCAGCAGTGAGGTGGTCACTGAAAATCTGCTATGTATTTAGTTCCTTATATATGAAGGTATATGTTTATCTACAGTCTTGTTCTATCCAAGATTTTTCAAGATATACTGGATATCTGGCAATGATGAGAAGTCAGTCTCAAGTCTTTGAAAGAAAGGGGTAGGGATAAGCACTTTTGATCTATTTCCTGCTACTCAAGGAATTCTTTCTTTTAAGATTGAGAAACAATAAGGAATTCCACAGATGTCACATCATTTTTTTCTCAACCAAAGAGCAACCTTAACCATCTTCTTCATGACAGAAGTATCTTCTTCTGCTGTGGTCTTTTGTACTTGTAGAATAAGATATTGTCTGTGAAGAAAGTGAGATGCTGAAAAATCTCCCAAATAAATTATTGCAACAGATGTTGCTAGCCAAAAAGCCAGTGTAATGTAGATGGATATAGAGTTAGTGCATGAAATTCCAGAAGAGTTTCTTTGAAGGGAGAACTACTGCCATCCCAGAAAACTTATTCAGATTAAATCCAACCTATTAAAAATATCACTGTTTTAGATTTATTTATTCTTGTTTTATATTCAGATGTTATGCTTTGGGTTTATTTCTTCCCACACTTCAAAGTCAACTCAAATATTTGGTTGTGACTGATGTAATAATGACAGGATGGCCCCGTTAGATAGGCAACTCAGATGGCAGATGCTAAAAGTAGCAAAATATTGAATGATAGTTGTGTGAGGCATCAGTTCTGAGCTATGCTCCTTAACCCAGTCTGCTTCCTTTAGCTGCATTGAACAAAGCTGTCTGAACCCCATGTTGAAATGAGATTCACCTGTCAGTCTGGACAGCTTCCCTGCGTTGAACAGCAAGAGACTGGGATGCTTTGCCTTGGACAGCAAACTGTCTTATCTCGATCCTGAATTGTAAGAAAAACATGTCAATAATGTACTCTGCCATTTTTCTTTTGATTTTAAACATTTTTCTGAACAGGAAAGAAATATCCCAGGTTTTCACGTTGTAAAAATGTCAGTGTAAAGCATAAAAGATTAACTGAAGGAAAAAAAGGTTTTACTTTAAAATGTTATTGTTTGCATACATTTCTCTCCTGTACCATTATTTGGCACAGTTTATTGATTAATTTCCTCCACACTTTTTTCCAATAAGTAATTACCTGTAAATGGGAATGGATTCCAAAAGTGTTTTGTAAATCAAGGTTCAAGTTTATTTTATGCAAATAATTGTGCAACACTAGAAGATTAAACACCAGTATTATAATCATCTGTGAAGAGAAATGGAATAGGACAAAACAACCTTGGTAAAACCCTAATGCTACTACATCTTTATCATTGCAATATACTGGCTACAAGTTCCTAGATTTCTTGCCAGTATGTATTGCAACTGTAACTTAGACTTTCCACTCAACATAATCAATGACTGGATGAACCATACCTCTTAAAAACAGGACAGCACATTTGAGCACATTTGAGCATCCTGGCATATGGTAGAACAAATTCCATACATGCCTAAACACTTCTTCATAGGGTTTATGTGTGTTTTTCTTCTAGCCAGGTTTCTTCCTACGTAACCAAGGTTTTTCTGCAGCCCTAGCTCAGTAGAATCACATCCACTAGATTCTGGGCTTTTTTTCCTGTGATTCATAGTAGATTGAGGGAATGCTAACCTTAATATCGTATTTCCCCCAAAATAAGACACTGTCTTATAATTTTTTGAACCCTGAAATAAGTGCTTGGCTTTATTGCCATGAGCTCAAATGCCCGATTGGTCTTATTATCAGGGGATGTCTTATTTTGAGAGAAACAGGGTAGGTACAATGCATCATGATATGAGCAAAAATATTTGGCAAAGTGCCTCCTGGAATTATGATTAACAGCTAATTAAGAGAATTAAATGGATGCAAAAGCTGTCTGGTTTCCTAATCACACTGGAGTAAAGAATCTTGTCAAGCGCTTAGGGTTCAATCTTGGAGCCTGTGTTCCTCAACATTTTTATTAGTGTTTTGGAAGAAGTCAAAGACCTGCTTATCAAATTTATCTCATTTGAATGAGATAGCTAATACCTTAGAATATAGGGGGAAAAAATTCAAAATTATCCTGACAAATTAGAAAAACGGGTTAAAAGGAACAGAAGAATGTTATCAGTGACATGTGCAATGCTCTTATTTATCAAACAGGAAAAAAAATGAACCCATATAGAGTGCAAGGAAGAGTACTAGTGACAAAAGTTAATTAATAATATGTATTAGCAATAGGATATGGCTGGAGAATACACAAAAGCCATTTTGGGCTGTGTCAGCAGGAATGTGCTTTCAAATCATCAGCAATAATTGTTTATTTAATTCTGTGTTGGTCAGACCCCACCTTGAGAACTAGGGCAGCAAGGATGATCACTAATTAGATCTTTGAAGGGAGAGTGTAGTAGTGGGGTATGTTTAACCTTGGGAAAAATAGATAAGGGACAGGTGAGCTTCCCTCCATTACCTGAAAATAAATTGCATTGAATAGACAGAGAAGATCTGCTCTCTGTCCCTGTCATGGCTCAGAATAATGGATTTAAATGACAGAAAGGTACATCCTGGATGAATATTAGATGAAAACCAAAAATACCTATCCTCATTGCAAAGGCAATTCAACAGCAGAATCAATGACCAATGTCTTCATTGGATCCGTCAAGCATCTGTTGGGGATGCTTTAATTTGGATACCTGTACTGACCACGCAGTTGGCCTTTGTGGCCTAAAAGGTTTAATGATTCCATGAAGCTGAGAAATACAGGTAATCTTCTTCCCTTTCTTTTTTCAGAGGAATAACAATAACACTTAGACTTATAGACTTATATACTGCTTCACGGTGCTTTTTCAGTCCTCTCTAAGCAGTTTACAGAGTCAGCATCTTGCCTCCCAGAGAACAATCTGGGTTCTCATTTTATCAACCTCAGAAGGATGGAAGTCTGAGTCAGCCTTGAATTGGTCAACTGAACTCCTGGCAGTGAGCAATGGATTAGCCAATGCCACTAAAAAAGCCTGATATCTGAGTCTATTCAACATCACTCCTATGAAAATAGCAACTATCATTCTTTTTCTTTTAATTACATTTGCAAAATAATTACTTGAAGTGAGGATGTCTTATCACTCTTTAGAATAGTCATTACCTAAAACACATAATTTATTTATGGTCATTAATTGAGATGACATGCAGAAAAAAAAACTACAGAAAAGAACCCACATATGATATATTAACTTGTTTATCCATTATTTTACACCAAGTAAAATTTTGCATGCTGCATCTTGAGCAGTGTTCTCAAGTAAATAATCATTAGAAATCACAGGGAGTGACAATAAGTTAACACAGTCAATTTCTAATATGCCTTTTCATAGGTAAAGGAGAATTCATACAGGTAGAACAGGAGTCATACCTATTCAAAAGGCCACACTCTTTCAAGTAATAGCCACAAAGTTATGAATTATAACTTTTCCTCTGATCATCTGTAGATGTATATACATTCCTAGAAACTCTTTTTCTCTTGGAATAACAGGTGATGAAATAACTACAGATGGAAAAGACTATAAAGATAATTTTGAAATCCACTTTAGTGGTATTGCCAAGGCAAATGGCAGATATGGATGGTTTGTTGTTTTGAGGAGGACACTATACTTGTTAAAGCTTTCTTTCCTTTCCAATATTTTTTCACCACCCTGCTCTACAACTTGGACAAGAAGATAATCTGCTTTACCACATATTTAGCCTGATGCCATAACCCCTACACCAAACTGGCTGTCTGATGCATTTTTAAATTACCTTCCAGAAAAACAAAAAAACAAAAAAAACAAAAAAAAAAAACAAAAAAAAACACCAGGATGCAAATAGTAAGAAAAAAATCATCATCTGTTCACTTTGCTTTACAGATGAAGTTTTATTATAAAAAATGAAGCAGGCAAAAACAAACAAACCAGCAAACAAAACAACAAGAACAACAACAAAATGTCCAGAGTTTTCAAATGATCACTTTTCTAAGGAGCTGAAGAAGAGCCGAAGAAGCTTCTTGGATGAGAAGCAAAACGTCTTCAAAGAAAAACCAGAAAGTTAAGTTGCCTCTTGAAAAAGCACCTTTGGCACACCTTTTAAGGATTTACTTTATTCTTCTCAGCATATGTACAATATCCAAGGCTGTGAATTAGCAAGGAAAATGCTGTACCATACTATAATTTTATTCTCTATTTCTCTTTCTCTGTCTTCTGTCTTTATGGGGATGCCAACCAGTCAATTTGGCAATGTGCATGGCTGCTGTAATCAGATTACATTATGCAAGGCTTTGGGGAGTCAGAAAAGATGATGAATTACTTTATATGGAATATTGCTTATTACTAGGTCATCAATTAGTATTAAGCTGACAGTCTCTAGGGCAGTTTAAAAATGGCCTAATTGACACTTCATCATTACATCCCCCATTGTATCATACACATGTACATTATGGCTTGGACTAAGTGGGCATTTATTACTCAGCAAACTGAGCACAAGCGAAGCTTAGTAATTCAAAACATAATTGGTTTTCATGGAGAGGACAAGAGGGGGAATCTAAGAAAATCTGACATCCAGACACTAATGTATTACCCTCTGTGTATGCAGATGAACAGCTCTTCAGGCTTAATGCCAAAACCTCCTAGCATTTACATTTATACAATAATAAATATTTATGTTTTTTATATATTAGGCCATATCCCAGGATAAATATGATTTATACTGTGTGCTTAATAGAGCCAGCTTTTTTCCTCTCCCTCACCCCTCTCTCTGCAAAAAACAACCTTTGAAAAAAATATTATGGACATTTTACCACAATTTATTATTGAAGTTGTGAGCAAACTAATTATCTAAAGAGAGTGGAGGAGATGTCTTTTGCAATAGTGGTAAATCATCATTTCAGTTCATCATCTTTCATTTACATCTGAGCTTTTACAGCTCTACTCTCTTCCGGGATTTCCTTTGATGCCTTCATTATTTTTCAAAGATAAACTAAGCTTTTTTTGAGGGGGGGGGAAGTAATCTTTCTACAGAAATGGGAGCAATTTACTATTCATTATCATCATTTTGAGAACCTGGCTGGAAAAGAATCCAGTTCAACTTAAGGATAGAATCCATGATCTGGGTCTTGAAATATGGTTATAGTAATTTAGCTGATAAAGCTATGAGAGAACGTCTTCTTGCTCTGAAAGTAATGGCCAATATTATCTTTTGTAGACTTACCTATTATGAGCTTATTGAAGTGTTGCTTGCACCTAGTCAAGTTTGGCCAGACTTAAAAAAGCTAAGTAGGACCAAACTTGGCTCCTATTTGCCTGGAAATATTATCAGGAAATACTAGGGCTAAACTGGGAATTGTAAAACAAAACCAACATCAGCTATTTTAGAAGACGAAAATGGCAACTTCCATATGGCTTCTTCCGACCCCCAAATATATGGGAATGTGCCCTGAAGTCATCAAATATCAAGCTTAACTTGAAGGAAGGAGCTTCATTTTTCATTTGAGATGAACTGTTTGACTGTTAATGGGAAACCTCCACTGTTTTATTGTTCTTGGAACCTGCATGTCTCCTCTTTCTTAGTGTAGTCTATGAACATTAGTTCAATATTTTCTTTTGCCTGATAGTAATTGCACTTAGACTTATATACTGCTCCATAGTCCTTTACAGCACTCTCTGACCAGTTTACAGTGTCAGTCCCCAAAAATCTGGATCCTCATTTTACTGACCTCAGAACGATGAAAGGCTGAGTCACCCCTGAGCCTCATCAAAATCAAAATCCAGATTGTGGGCAGAATTAGCCTGCAGAATACTGCATTCTAATCATTGCACCCCCTGGGTTCCTGATGCCCCCTACATCCATGCTTTTTGTATAAACTCTCATTCCTACCTATCTGGGTTTTACTTTGTTTATTTCATCAGAATAACAGAAAGAATTATTATTATAAAGAAAAATTAAGTGCCCAAACACAACATGTATCAAACAGAATAAGGTACAGTATACAGAAAATAAAATTTGCAGGAAGGAAACAATAAAATGAATTATACCAGAGAAAGCATTTTATGAAAGATGCATAAACAACACTGTACAAAAATGTTCAGAAATGAAGATATTAGAAAATGTTCAGAAATTAGGATATTAGAAAAAATGTACACAAAAATAGTATTTTAAAGACTATCAAAGTGATTTAGAAATGAAATAAATGAAAGTCTTAGAATGTCCCAAGGGCAGCTAGGGGCCTAGAGTTGCATATAAATGTTGATTCCATTTTTTTTCTGAACAACAACTGAAGTATATTTGAGAGAGAATCATGAAACCAGTACAAAGTGGTATCTCCTCTTGCCCGTATCTCTCAGTCAATCCAGAAGGATGTAGTGTTTAATGCACTGAAGGACGCTGAGAGATCAAAGAGAATTAACTCTAGATAAAGTCCTGCCTTTCTAAATCCTCTAGTCCAATCTGAAAGCAATTTGAAATGGGTTGAGATAATCTGAGTTTTTGTTTTGTTTTGTTTTTAGAGAGAGAGAAAAAAAACCTCTACCTCCCCATCCAGTGAAAATGAGAATGTGCATTTCCAAGGATCCAGTGCAGAGTTCTTTAAAAGAGGTCAAATAATGTGCCTATTTTGGTTTAGTAACAATACATTTGTTAATATGGTGATATGTATGTATGTATGTATGTATGTATGTATGTATGTATGGTTTAAAATGCAAATGTATCTTTTAATTATATAGGGAAGATATGGATATCAATTATGTGTGAAAGCAAGATTACTGCGCAAAATTGGAAAGATACTGTGACCTCAGATTTACAATCACTGATTGCTAATAAACGTTAGCTTTCTAATAGTTGACTGTTAGTGTAATGGAAAGAGGATGGGTAATAAAAAGACTAATTTCAAGAGAAGATAATATATCTACCTTGAGGTTGAAGTGTGGAGTCCTTAGTGCTCTCTAAATTTGGTTGCTTGTTTACTGATGTTTCATTACCGAACTAGATAATATCTTTAATGCTTAACATGACCTCATCAGCTCATCAGCACATCAAAGACACCAAATACTCCAAGGACTCCAAAGACTATTATAATTATATACAATAATTATATCATTCTGTGAGGTCAGTATTTAATAATGTATTTGAATTATCTTTTTCTTTATTTTTTCCTATTTTTTTCCTCCAGGATATCAATATCTATATCTATATCTATCTATATCTCTCTCTATCTCTCTATCTCTATCTCTCTCTCTCTCTCTATCTCTGTCTATCTATCTATCTATCTATCTATCTATCTATCTATCTATCTATCTATTCATATATCTATAAAACAGTTGCCAGGAGTGATAATAAATCTGTATCAAAAATGTTTGTTTAAATAAGAAAACATCCTGACCTTATACATTCATAGGAATGTATAATAACAGAATGACAAAGTTGGAAGGGACCTTGGAGGTCTTCTAGTCCAACCCCTGCTCAGGCAGGAGACTCTACACCATTTCAGACAAATGGCTGTCCAATCTCTTCTTAAAAGCCTCCAGTGATGTTAATTGGTATGTCATAATGTTAGCTGAGATGTCTGCAATAATTTCCTTTCTAGAAATTATGTACTAGGTTGAACAATGATGATCTATATTTTTTCTGCAAGCAGCCTCTCTGATTCATTGGATCTCCCAGGCTGAAATCGATCCTGTCTAAGCATACAAGAAAAGTTATTAGACACCTGCATAATTGATTCTGTAACAGTGGCAGCACCCAGACTGTGAGAATCTTTCCCCAGAAAAACTAATTGAAAACAGTATTCTGAAATAGTTTTTTTCTTCAACTCCTGCAGTCCCTTCATATAGTAGGGGATATCTTTAAAGAAGGTCCAAGGTAGTTCTTAACAGTGAATATATTGATTGCCCTAGCAAGTTTCTTATACCAGGTACTAATTGGGACATCAACAGCATCACTGATAGGAATAACCAAATATACTTAGAAGACATCTTGCAATCCAACCAGATCCCAAAGCATCTTCAGATAGACTGAGTGTTGGCAACCCATGTGTCCTGTCCCTGTCGCACGCACACACACAAACAGACTGCCAGGAGTTAATGAATCAAACAGTCAGGAATTCCTTTAAGATAACAGCTTTGGCAGTGTCCCATGAACTGCCTGCCAAAAGATTTTACTCACTAAGGGAGTTTTTTTCTCCTCAGTCCAATATACCAAATTAATTCCACAAAGTAAAGAATTGTCAAAGTCCAGTCCGAAGAAATCCAAAAACAGGGTTCTAGAAACATGATATGACTTCCGAGCTTTTCAATTTGTCCATCACAAGGCCTGAATAGCCGACACACACCCTTTTATCCCTTGTGGGGTGTGGTTCAGTGACTCAATATCTTGGCCTTCGGATAAAACCTGAGGCATTGCCAGAGAGGAGGGTCCTGGAGAGGGAGGCCTTGCCAAATCCTCTTCTTCACCTTCTGAGTCCTCTCCCTCTGTTAGGACACACTCGGGGGTCGGAGTCACAACACCATGGCTCCAGAGCCTCATGCGGTTCTTTGGGCCCTCTTCTGAGGCTTCCTGTCCCATCACTGGCTGTATCCACCCCCTCACCCTTCCCTCCCAGTCACTTCTCACCTGGCCTTGGAAATCCGAGACATACAGAGAGAAGGGGGGAGAGAAAAGGAGAGGGGAAGAGAGAGACATAGATACACAGAGAGAGAGAGATACACAGAGAAGAGGGGGAGATAGAGAGGGGGAGAGAGATACATTGAGAGATACATAGAGGGGGAGGGAGACAGGGGAAGATGGAGAGAGAAAGAGAAAAGGGTTTTGTGGTTCCTGGTGTTTTTTACCAACTGGTTCTCTGCCCTAATGACAGGCTGGGTAGGTGTGGCTAGGGGGTCATGTGACTGGGTGGGAGTGAGTGATGTGGAGTTGGGAGTTGGCCACACCCACCCAGGTTTTGTGGCTCCCTGTGGTTTTTTTTTTTTTTTCCCCGTGGGAAACAGGTCCAAGACAATCTTAATGTTCCTTACAGAACAGAGCTGATGACAATGATGATGATTATTTGTATGTCTGTTCATTTCTTCTAAGCGACTCTGGGTGGTTCACAGCAGGTAGCAACAACCATCCAATAAAAACAAATTTAAAAAACCAATATACAAATGTATAAAAACCAATAATCACTTTAAAATAAAAATAATCGCAATCAGGCTCAGAAGCTATCCTTACATCAGCCATTGTACGAGCTCTCCAACAATGCCAAACCCCCAGACATGCTGATAAAGCCATGTCTTCAGGGTCATCCTAAAAGCTCAGGAGAGAGGCAGTTTAAGTTCTGGGGAGATGATGTTCCAAAGGGCAGGTACCAGGGGTGAAATCCAGCAGGTTCTGGCAGGTTCTGGAGAACCAGTAGCGGAAATTTTGAGTAGATCTGAGAATCAGCAAATACCACCTCTGGCTGGCCCCAGAGTGGGGTGGGAATGGAGATTTTACAATATCCTTCCCCCAGGAGTGGGGAGGGAATGGGGATTTTGCAGTATTCTTCCCCTGGAGTTGAGTGGAAATGGAGATTTTGCAGTATCCTTCCCTTGCCATGCCCACCAAGCCACACCTACCAAGCCACACCACACCCACCAAGTATGTTTTGTAAAAACTTTAATAAAAATATAAATAATAGGAAGAGATAAAGCATTACTAATTATATACTGTTTATGTTATTTGTGATATTTCTTAGATGGAAGCTCTGATCCATCGCCTATTACTTACCAAATTATATCAAGAACCTACTGCTAGATTTATTACCCTTAGGTTAATCCAACTGAATCAGTCCAGCACACAAGAAAAAAATGTTTCTGCTCATTGATGTAGATAAACATGTAAAAAAACAAATTGTATTGTTTGCAATTACTGCAAGGAAGATGTGGAAGACTGTTGAGAGTGCTGTTAATTTTAGCAGGGATGAATTGAAGTGATACAGACTGTTGTAATTTTATATGAAGTTTGCTATAAAAACAATGGTTGCAAATAAATATGCTAAAAGATTCATTGCATAAATAAGACATCCCAGACTGACAAAGTGCAAAATTGAAATGGGCTAATTTGTCAACTTTTATAGGGATTCTTGAATCTAAAGCAGAAGAAAAGATTCAGAACATCTCTTCTCCCAAACAGCCAACTAATCATTGATTTAAAAAAAAAACATTTTGGGGAATAAAAGAATAAAAGGCTCAACAACAACAAAAAAGGTCATAGACGAGATTTCTAGGGGAGGACATGCTGCAAAGGCTGCAGAACCTGAGGCTGAAAAAATGGTAGCAACTTATTTCAATGGGCTCTGAAATATTTCAGCAAACTGGAAGGATCACTTGGAGATAGAATGATACCGAGCAGTTTCTATAGCTTACGTATTTCCCTTCAGACTTTTTGGATATCATTCTTAAAATCACTAAATTAAAATAACGTTTTGGTCTTTCTATCCAAGTGATTATTGAAGATTCCACAAATCTGAAGGGTGCCAGATTGTGTAGGTTTAATACAGCAAATTGCATAGAAGAATTTCTGTATCTGAAAGTAACAAGAGAGCCAATTAAGCTGTATTCCATTACTGAACTGTTACATTCTGCAGGTATCAATTTTTCCACACCTTTTATTATTCTACGGTATTTATATAGAGAATGTGTGTAATTGTATTTTATTTCTAAATATGTTATTTTGGGCTACCATTAAAAGAATTCCAATTTGTAATGAAATTGCTAGAAAAGGTCACTTGAAAGAATAGTTATTATTTATAAATGAGAAGTTCACTAACTTACTGAAAATTTACTATGGTGTACTAAAATCTGTTCCTTCATATTGAATAACTTTATATATATATATATATCTTATAAATATATATATTTACAGCACTCTGGGCAGTTTACAATGTCAGCTTATTACCCTAACAATCTGGGTCCGCATTTTACTAATTTCAGAAGGATGGAAAGCTGCATCAACCTTGAGCCCCATCAGGATCGAACTCCATGGTGTGGGCAGAATTTGCCTGTAATGCTACATTCTAACCACTGTGCCAAGAGGGGTCTATGGAGAAATGGCATTCTGAAGTTCATAATTTGCTCAATAATTGTTTCAAATACGATTATATAAAAACAATAATATCTTATGGACATATCAGCATTAATTTTGAGGAGCTTTTCCTGATGGACTAATGTTGCAGAAACATGTTCAGACAGATGAGAAACAGCAAAATCTTAAAACTGAATCATTAAAGCTCAACACTCTTTTTGTCCATGCAAAGTGATAGTCAGAATTTTCTCTCTTTCTCTTTTTTTTTTTTAAAAAAATTCTATCTCCCATGAGGTTGGGATTTTAACACAATTTACTTAAGAGTAAGCCTTATTGAATGCAATGCATTCACTTTGGAGTAGACGAACCCAGACACCGTTAGGCATTTTAATGACTTCAGTTTGATATTAGTCATTGCTGAGAAGGATCATCTTCCTTGTGAATGGCTTTTGTGCCCTTTCGTTTGATTGGTTCACCCAGAAACCACCAAAAGGCTGCATGAATCACTCTGACTCATTACTTTCCAGTAATAGGCTGGCCTTTTTTTCAATTTCATCTGACTGCAAATGCAATGTGAGACCCCCCACCCCTAATGTATTATCTTCTAAACGGACTGACAAGAGTATAAATTCAAGACAAAGGGCTTTAATTTTCCTTTCTTTCTGTGATCGTTCTTCAACATCCTCACAATGGAATTTCAGCCAAATTTATACTAATTACGACAGGACTGCTTTCATCAGCTATTGACTGCACAAAGGTGTCTGAACCAGAACCTTGAGCTCTTGCAAGTTAGAACTTGTACCGATATAAATCAGCACAGTTTCATTGAGCATAATATAATGAAATCAATTCTGCAGGAAGAAAAAGGTCCAAAGGCTGATTATTGACTTCTGTAAGTTTTTATAAATTAGAATTTTTTTACTGATTTTCCCCCCTATCTTTATAATAGGAGAAAAATAATTTAAAGCATTTTTATTTTATCATTTTACATATACTGAGAAGGTGGCACAGTGGTAAGGGTGCAGAACTAACTGCTAGCTGCAGTTTGGCAGTTCAAATCTCACCGGCTCAAGGTTGACTCAGCCTTCCGTTCTTCCGAGGTGGGTAAAATGAGGACCCAGATTGTTTGGGGCAATATGCTGACTCTGTAAACTGCTTAGAGAGGGCTGTAAAAGCAAAATGAAGTGGTATATAAGTCTAAGCGCTATTGCTATTAATGCATTTTGCACTGGAATGGATGGATGGCTGTATTATCTCACAAGACCATGAGGACACAGATAAACCTCCAAATGGCCTAATTGACTCTCTAAAAGAACGCAAATGACCAGCTGTCTGCAAGGAGTATAAATCCTTCCATTCCCCACCATCCAATCAGAGCTGAAGAAGCTTCTTGGATGAGAAGCAAAATGTCTTCAAAGAAAAACAAGAAAGTCCAGTTGCCTCTTGAAAAAGCACCTTTGGAACAATCATGACCTGGATGACTGAGAAACTCCACAGAATTCCAAATATGGACTTCTATTTTCTTTCCTTAAATCCTGAATGAAGGTGAAATTCCAATCACTGTCTCCCAATGCTGCTTCATAAGGAAGTCCTTGTCTCTATTCTGGAATATTGTTCATTGACTGTTCTTGACTGTTAGTATATTCAGGGTCAAACTCTGATTGAAGAATCAGGCACAGGTTTGCCATAACTAAAATTATGACTAATATGTGCCAACTTCTTAAGGACAAAATCCAAAGGGTGTAAGAAAAAATCCAAAGAATATGAGAAACAACAGCTGCAGAAAGAAAAAAAAATCCAAAGGTATAAGAAAGTATAGCAGTTAAGAGTAACAGATGGTTCAATCACACATGGAAGAATAGATTACTTGGTAAAGCATATATTCTAAAAATAGAACTGCAGGAGGTATAATATGATGGTACATTGAGATATATTCTGGTCCAGGCCATTACAGAATTCATATAAGTGCTTAGGCATGCAAGTGGAAAGCATCCCCTTTTGTTAGTGGAGAATGGTTTTCCACTCTTAATTGGGATAGAAGAGCCTCTGATCTCTTAATGATCTTGGATTGAGTTGCAAAAAAAGTAGTACATTTTAAAAGCATTTGTTTGAATATTGCATACATGCTACCAGCAAAGATTTGAGATTTTGACATATTTACATATTGGCATTCACCCATTTAATTTGGCCTCTAAAATCACTGGACTGTCCAAAATATACATATACATATTTCTCTGACAGGAAAACTAACAAAAAATTGGTACCCTACTGGCAACCAGTACAGCACCAAAAGTAGTGGAGTCATAAGTGCATAATGTGATGCCTTCATCCCTGCTTGCACACTGCATTCTGGAACTCGCTGAAGCTTCTATATGGTCTTCAAGGTCAGCCCCATGTAGAGTAATCCAATTGTGAGATGACAAATACAGGAGTGATCTCCCAGTTCAACAGAGGGTGCAACTGGCACACAAAATATACCTATACAAAGGGTCTCTTGGCCACAGCTTCCACTTGTTTTTGGGAGCAGGAGCTGAGAGTCCAAGAGGATCTCAGATTCTTCACAGGTCTTAGAGTGCAGAATTCACTATACAACCACATTGAAAGACAACAATGAAATACCTCCAGATCTGGAAGGTCCTAAACAGAGAAAGCATCTGAGTCCTTGTCTTGTTAGTACTGAGTTTGAGTCTGTCAATCATTCACACCAGCATAGGTTCAGGCACTGGGTCAGGACTCTGACTGAAGTGCTCACTTAGCTAGGAGCTGAAATGCATTTATTTTTATTTTATTTATTAAAATGTATTTTGTTTGTATCATTGTCATGTGATACCCATGCATATCATCAGTATATTGATGGTACCTGACCCAAATTGGCAGAAACCCACCAGTTTCACATAGGTGTTAAACAGAATGGAAGAGGATTGCAATGGAAACCCTGCAATCTACAAGTGGTAGATCATAGAAACAATTTCTCCCCAAGTGAAAACACTAATTAAAAAAAACATAGGGAAAGGAGAGAAATCATTGAAAACAATGCCTCCAGCCTCCAGAATTGGTCCAAAGGAAACTATGATTCATGGTATTGAAAACTTGAAAAATCAAGGACTACAATAATAGGTGTGTGTGTGTGTGTGTGTGTGTGTGTGTGTGTGTGTGTGTGTACAACAGCACCATGGCTGAAAATGATGGGAATTTTTGGCCATTATGAAGTAAGAAAAAGGCAGTTGGGCTGTTAAAAGGGGTGCTTTTATGGCCAATAACCTCTACCCCAGAAACTGTTGAAAAGAATAACCATTCAAGAGATTCCGTCTCTCACAATAAAAGCAGAGAATTTTGAAAAAGCTCATATTTACAGCTCTAACATATTGGCGGAGCAGTATGTGCTGCAGATTATAGAACAGAAGAAAGTATATATTAAATGTGTAGTTCATGTATAATACGGAATTTGAGGGGAAAAATATTAAAACCTCTTGATACATTTTTAAGTTGCATAGTAACATAACAAGAGGAGAGAATATAACAGGAAAGCTGTGTTATTCTATGGTGGTATAAAATCAGAAAGAATCTGGGAGAATCTTTTCTAATTAACGAATTGTAGGAGATGACCAGACTGAGCATGAGGGAGGGATCAAATGCATCATCAGTCTTGAGTCCCTTCATACCCACAAGAGATCTTAGTCCAGTCCATCTTGAATTCCATTGACTCTTATTTACTGCCAATTTGCTTTGACCATTAGTAGTTTTGATTCCTGAAAAGCAGTGACTCCCAACCTTTTGGTACAGGGACTGGTTCCATGGAGAGAGATTTTCCCATGGACTGGTGTGGGCACGGTTTTGCATGCTGCCTGCATCCCATGGATGGGTTGTCACATGTTTGTGGGGCCTAGTTTCTGGCAAGCTGCAGACCAGTGCCAGGCAACAGACAAGGGGTTGGGGACCTCTGTTATAAACCTTTATGTTCATTTGAGCTGACTAGTTTGCCTGATTTCCCCTATGTTTGAGAAAAATGTTATTAAAAGGTATAAATTGGTCACTCAATGCCAGGGGTGTCAAACTGGCAGCCCATGGGCTGGTTGCATCACACATAGGTCATGCCCACCCCAGCTTGGCAAAGGGGAAAAACATTGTGAAATGTTACATGACGGCAATGTGATGCAGCAAGTTTGACACCCGTGCTTTATGCAATTAATGAAGTGAACTATGATTCATGAAAGTTTATGCTTTTGGGTAAAATATAGGAAGAGAACATATTTATTAATAGCTATATTTGAAACTGACATAAATTAGAAAGATCCTGAATTATTCATTTTTAAAGAAAGGGTCTCAAATCAGAAAGACTTTGTAGGTGTGCAATCCTCTTGTTTAGAACTTATCTTACATGTAAACTTATAAAAGGTTTAACAAAAATGATTGAAAGAAAGTGGTTGCCAAGCTAGATCAAACGCAAGTTATATTTCCACATTTTTTTTCATATTTTTCAGTAAGAAAAGTGTCCTAAGTGACTGATACTTATGGTATTTGCCATATGCTTAGTTAGGCAGATTGTAACATATAGTCTGCAATGTTTTCAAACATTTCTAATTCCTGATCTGTTTCCAATTAGTATTTCTTTCTCCTGCTTTCCACACCTACAAAAGTGTACTGATAGCTTTCTCCTAAGCAAAGCTGAGAAATGTAATAAATTATGTGGTCTTTTAAAGAAGGTGACAACATCTCAAAGGGTAGAGTTCAGCCAACAGATTTCATTTTCATGATGATATGACAGTTACAAGGACATGATGTCCCCCAAGGTGAAAGATCAGAATGTATAGCTATCCTTCTATAATATAATATATGAATGAATGTGAATACATACGGTATAATAAAACTGTCAGACAAGGAGTCATACCTCTGACTAATTTCCTTCCTACAGCAAGAAAGAAACAATATGAATAACCTTCCCTTCCCTTTTTCTTTTCTGACTTTGTATTATTAGTAGGCAGAGAGATTCTCCAAAGACACTTTATTTTGCTTCACCAAATTTATTAACCTCCCTCCCTCCCAAATATCCCTGACTAGGTGGCTCAAGTGGCTAAAACATTGAGCTTGTCGATCAGAAAGGTCGGCAGTTCGGCGGTTCGAATCCCTAGTACAGGTTTCCTGCGTGAGCAGGGGGTTGGACTAGATGACCTCCAAGGTCCCTTTCAACTCTGTTACTGTTAGTGTTACAGTTAGACTTTTCTTCTGTATTTCTCCAAGTGCAAGAGAAACGCTTCGACACTTCAATGGTAGCATTCTCCCTTAGTGCACAATAGCACTTCTGCTGGAAAGCCCTATGGGAAAAATTCCCTTCATGACATATTCCTCTTTGGATTAATTGAACTATGAAAGGCCAGAGAGACTGCATGTTGCTGGACAATCAGTTCTAGAACACATGCTCTCTGATGATTTCAACACTATCAAAATGAAGAACGACACATTCCACTCTTAGTGGAATATTTCCTCCTCCGAAATATATTTTTGAAAGAATTCTCTTTTATCAACTTGAGTAAGAATGAACATGTAGGATATTTAATAAGTGATGGGCTGGCAATGACTACTTCAAATGTGGTTATGGTCCTTCCTTCTCTTCCTCAGTAAAAAGCCATGGCTAATGCAGCAATTAGTGCCTTTAGCAGTTACTGCCCATTGCATTAGTTGTCATCATCTGTTCTCCCCCTTTTAATGAGAATTATTGGAACATAACTAAAAGAAGGAAAATTAAGGGTTCCTTAAACTCAGAACTTTATCTTAAATCTGGAGAGATTTCCAAGGGATGATGAAATAGAATAGAATAGAATAGAATAGAATAGAATAGAATAGAATAGAATAGAATAGAATAGAATAGAATAGAATAGAATAGTTGGAAGGAACCTTGGAGGTCTTCTCGTCCAACCCTCTTCTTAGGCAGGAAACTCTATACCATTTTAGACAAATGGTTATCCAATCTCTTCTTAAAACCTTCCAGTGTTGGTGCATTCACAACTTCTGGAGACAAGTTGTTCCACTGATTAATTGTTCTAACTGTCAGGATATTTCTCCTTAGTTCTAGGTTGATTAGTTTCTACCCATTGATTCTTGTCGTACCCTCAGGTGCTTTGGAGAATAGCTTGATTCCCTCTTCTTTGTGGCCATCCCCTGAGACATTGGAACACTGTCTCCCCTAGTCCTTCTTTTAATTAAACTAGATATACCCAGTTCCAACAACCGTTCTTCATATGTTTTAGCCTCCAGTCCCCTAATCATCTTTCTTGCTCTTCTCCGAACTCTTTCTAGAGTCTCCACATCTTTTTTACATCGTGGCGACCAAAACTGGATGCAGTATTCCAAGTGTGGCATTACCAATTCATTATAAAGTGGTATTAACATTTCACGTGATCTTGATTATATCCCTCTGTTAATGCAGCCTAGAAATATTTATTTTAAACAAACAAACAAATAAACTCTAATAATCAGTGTTCATTAAGAACAGCAGCAGCAAGTTAAACATGGATGTTAGACTTAAGAAAAAAAGGAAATGTGAAGAAACAAACTAAGAAGGCTAATCCTATTTAGGGCACAATTAGGCATCAGAAAAAGATTGATTTTGAAATGTATAGGGGACTTGCCTTGGATGCATGAAACATAACCCTAAATCCTAATGCCACTCTCTAGAATTGCTCATTGCACCTATACATTTTGCTAGAGGAAATTTTTGAAACTTTATAAAGTTAATTTCCTTTCCTCCCTTTCCCACAACCTGATGATGATCCCGAGGAGCAAAAGTTTCTTGCAAGCTCCTCCCTCATCATTAAATTTCAGTACAAAACAATTATTAGTGCCCAGGGATTTAGCCAATCGACTGTCATAGACTTATTTTTATGATCTGCAGATCAGCTGTAGTTGGATTCTGACCTAATGAGGGTCTCTAAAAGCTAGCATGGTTTGTTATCTTTCTTGATCTATAGATTTTTTTTTAAAAAAACCCTATAGTTTCCAGGGTATCATCAAAAACAAAATTGTAGAAATCATTTGCAGAAGGTGAGGAAATCTTGGTTTCTTATAGGTATTTGAGAAGAATAATTCTTAAAATTCTTAAGAATAATTTTAAGAATAATTCTTAAAATAGAAGAATAGATATAGATAATCTTAGCAACAGTTCTGATTTTTTTTCCTAAACACCTGAACTTTTTATCTGCGAACTGCAATGGATTAGAAATAGGCCTAGTGCTCAGAAATGCCCCTGCTTCATACGCCAGGAAAGGGTCTCACCACTCATTCTGTGAAAAGATGAAGAGAATAATTGCTTCTCTGTGCTGGTCTTCATGAGAAAAAAAGGAGAAACTTTGGCTTTGTAACAAAACCTATTAGACCTTCTCAACCTTGAAGCCATTTGACATCTTTTTCTAGATAGTGCAGTGTGGAAAAAAATATTCTGATTTATATGGGTATTATATGGGAGATCCTCATCTTTATGGATGAAGATTCCCAAACTCTCTTAGAAAGGCTCTCTTAGACCCTTATCAAGAATGATTCTGTCCTTGACGCATTGATATTTGTGATCTGATTGACATCTGTTGCCCAAATCACTGTCAGATTCCTTTGTAGCAATCAATTTAATCCAAACAGTGTCTCTCACAACTCTAATTAGTAATATTTAATAAAAACAACATTAACTAGGAATTAATTAGGAATTCCTTGGAGAATTCTGACTTTCAAATGAGAAACTTACATTATTTATATTGATATTTGCAACATAAGGGAGCAAGATTCTATTTTTTTCTTTTATGCTTTTGGATATAAAGAAAAAGAGGATTTTTTTTTTGTTTTTGTGTGTCGGCACTTATTGTTTGTATTGGAACCAGATAATAGACTTCTTATCAGGTACAAAATGAGCTCTCACAATTATAGCCTTTGAAACTAGTGGCAGATCTATAGAAACAGAGTCCCTCAGATACCAATTGGGGAAGGGAAAATTGAAAATGGACAATTAGGAGTGAAGAGAAATGGGGCTATGAACTCTATTTCATTCACGAAATATTCCTCAGGGCTTTGGAAGCAGAATAAACAAATAGTTGATATGATCAAGAAAGAAGAAAAGAAAAAAAATCTAATGTAAGTTTCCTTAGATTAGTCATATTTACATGAAACTTGCATTCTGCCTTGGGGGACACTGACTACTGACATCAGAAGGGATGGCCGGGAGAGGGTCAAGATGAGGTTTCTGTTGGGGCAGATGAGAACTAATTTTGGGAGGGTTGAAGAGAGATCACTTTCTGGTTATAAAAGGCTCACTTCAAATCCATACTACTGGGTGAGATGGATGATGTGGAGGAGTTTTCTGGTTTTCTGAGGAGTTGTCTGAATCGAAGCACTGGAAGAATGCAACACTGACAAAAAGAAAGAAGGAAATCCAACTATACATGGGTACAAAATCCAAAGTTTGGCTATAATGTGAAGTCCTTAATGGATCTTGCAATGACCCATGGAATAACCAGTATGCAACTATCTGTGCTGTGGTCTACAGATGACATGTTGCATACCTTTATTTTTTTGGGACCAGTTGCTTAGCTTGTATTTCACTGAGTCTAAGTTTCACTAGATTTCACATGTACTATAGGGAAATTTTCTTTGAACCTACAATGTCTAAGTATTCAGTAAGAAAATTCGCACGAGCCCTACATGGCAGATGTGCCCAAACCACTTAATTAAATGTTTCTGATTGTCTTCAACTGCCAATAGATTCATTGCAGCACCGTCCTTTAATTATGTCATCATTTGTCATAGAAGGAAATCCCTAAATTTTGGTATGGTTACTATACTATAGTTATAGGTACTGTTGCCTTCTGGCAGAAGACACAGAACTATTAAAACTTGGACCACACGTTTTCTGAATAGTTTTTATCCCAGAGCTATAATTTCACTCAACAATGAACTAAAGGGCCACCATCAGTGAGCTGTTAGATAGCATTACTTGGTGTGTTGTGTGGATAATGGGTGGTATGGGGTGGAGAATTTGTGGTAGGTGGGGGGGTGTTTGGGGATTGTTATGTGTGTTGGACCTGGTCTTTGGATGTTAAGTGAATTTCATTGTATGGGTATACTGTGTATATACGTACAAAGACAATAATGTTATTATTATAGGCACATATGGAAACATTTTTCAACTTATTTGGAAGTAAGGTCCAAGATTATGCATCATACAGCAGCATCAGTAGCATTCATAATTAACAGATGTACATTGTGGTAGCAATGCTTATGCTATTTCCCTCCCCCCTCCCCCATTAGAAGCATCATGTCAGTACTCTGAAGGCTGAAGTGGTCTGGACAATTCAATTGTTGATAATAGATGTGGCAGCTATTTTTTTTTTTTTAATTGGACAATTGAGCCAAGATATTTTTTGCTCAAAGTGATCTCCATCAAAGTGCAGTTACTTGAGAGCCATCATTGTGAATATTCGGTCTTGTCTGTATTAATGGATAAGTCATATGGATAAGCTTTTATATCAAATAAGTTGTCAGAGACTTCTCTTTCATTTTCTGCAAAATAACAACAACAACACCCTCCCAAAGCCCCCCCCCCCAAAATCTCACAACCATTAGCAAACATGAGATATGTGATGAATTCATCTTGTTCATATTTGACACCATACAACTAGCAAAGATTTTTTTCATGGCTGCTTTGATGACAATGTTGAATAGAGAGGCAGATTGAACACTGCCTTGCCTCGTGACTATACATACAGAAAAGTTATTTCAGCCATGAACACAAACAGAACTTTGTATCTTTTGTACACAGGTTGTAGGAGGCAAACTGGTTTAGCAGTCACACTTTCAACTTCAAATGTCTCCCACCAAATTGGTTGATGGATACTACAAATGCTGCTTCAAAGTCATAGCGATATGCCTCTTGATGCAATCTTCAAGCAATTGTTGTCGTAAAAATATTTTATCACAGCATGCTTTTCCAGGCTAGAAACAAGCTTGTCCCTCTTGGGCTAGTGGCTCTTTTCTGAAGCTTTTTGACGGATCACTTTCATAAATATTTTGTCCATAATTAATAACAGGCTAATCCCACAGTAATTATACCACTTGTTTCTTTCAAATAAGTCCCCTTTCTTGAAAATTAACCCTATGTTGACAGATGTCTATGGAGATTCCCAGTCATCCAGGTCATGGTTGTCCCAAAGGTGTTTTTTTTCTTATGAGGCAACTGGACTTTCTGGGTTTTTCTTTGAACGTGTTTCGCTTCTCATCCGAGAAGCTTCTTCAGCACTTCTTCAGCTCTTCTTCAGAGCTGAAGAAGCTTCTTGGATGAGAAGCGAAACATCTTCATAGAAAAAAACCCAGAAAGTCCAGTTGCCTCTTCAGAAAAAAAGCACCTTTGGGACCTTATATTTACAATTTTCACTAAGTTGTTGTCTTCTTAGACTATCAGATCACCTGAAGGAGCGAGTGGATCTGACAATTTAGTATACCACTACCTTTCTCCCCCAACTGGCTTGTATAGGCTATCAAAGAAAGGAATAGGGAGAAAAATGGGTTCACAAAATGTCTCACTGCAGGGAAAGGAGGTGATGGTGTCCTTGAAATGAGTAGAAGCACCTTGCCTTAAGGTGCTGACTTTGGACCCATTCTACTGGACAATGACTATAGAGTCTCCAACTATGGTCCTTCTGAGATAGTCCATAGAGGGAACACACCCAGGTGAATGAATACTACTTTACTGTAAGGTTAAATTAACAGAATTTTGCATGTCTGAAAGTACATTTTTCTTCTGTCACTTTTATAGCCAGAAACTAAAGAGAGTTCCTTCTAAGATATTTGCCATAGTCACATCCCCTTTGCAGGCTATATTGCCTCTTATTTGACTATGTTGCCTTATTATCATTGCCTCTTATTTAACCATCAGCCCTGGCTGTGGCAATTCCCTTGTCTACCATTACATTAACCTTCCCTTTATAAGGGTAGTTATTGAGAAAGTAGTAGGTTAACTAAGTAGCAAGTTAACTCCTGCAAAGGAATAATCAAAACAGGATTTTGGGATCTTTTGCAGTCAAATGTTTTGACTCAATGTCTGGGCAAGGAGAAACAGGTTGCAAACAAGATAAAATATCTATTAAGACAGAAGCCAATTGATTTTAGAACTGTGCCAAGTATAGCTCTTGATTGGGTTGTGCTTCCCAAGAAAGAGCCATTAAAAGTTCACCTGGCTTTTCAGCTCTTTCCAGTGGAAATCAGATAGTCCAAGAAGGATTTTGTCCACTTGTAGTCTTTCTTTGAACAGGAGGCAATGGCAATGGTCACTCATAGCTTTATAGCCTCACACTTGAATTACTATAACTCTGCCGATATAGGACTGCCCTCAAAGCCTGTCAGGAAACCCTAGCTAGTGCAAAATATTTTAGCCCATGTGATAATCTGAATAACAAGATCCTGTCAAAGGGGGCTGAACCACAGACTTGCAAGATGGATGTCAGCCCCTAGGCCAGATCAGGAAATCAATTCCATAGGATGTCTAGAATTAGACTTTGTTGAAATAGGTTATAGTAACAGTAACAAGTAAACTTGCAAGTCTGATTGTGGTTTATCACCTCTCCTTCTATAACACAGTGAATCAGGGAAACATCTGTAATATCTGTTTCCACATATCTTGTTAACCAGCACTTCAAAAATGGGACTTCAGCTCTTTTTGCTTAGATAATGGTGCTGTTCTGTTCCCCTACCTCACATAGGCAGATACACAAGCAAAAGACGTCTACCAGTAATTTATTTTTACAAGTTGACCTGAATCCTTTGGCAGATAAAAGTTCTGGCAGCTACTTTCTGAATGCCTGCCAAGTTTCTTATCACCTCTAGAAACAGGAGTCAGCATATCTGTAGTCCGTTGCTGGGGCAACCAAGAGTTCACAAGGCACAAAAGAGTAGTCAGAAGTCATTCACAAAGTCCAAGCCTTAATTCCGAAAGATATCCCATCCGAAGCTTACGATATGCAGTTTTTGTCCGTCACAGAGCCTGCAGAGCAACCCCACCCACTTTTTTTTAAGTATACTTTATTGGTTTTATGGTTAAAAACATCAAATCTCTACTAAAATCAGAGGTGCAGTGTTTGTACATATTTACAAAATATACATCAGGTAAACTTTACACTTAAATTGCAGGAAATAAGCATACTCTGACATCATGATTTAATCCTATTGTTTAACCATTCGTACCACTTTCCCCATACTACATGGTGTTTTGATTCCTCATTGTTATTTAGCTCGTTCGTTAGTTTTGACATTTCTGCGCACTCTAAAATTTTATTTATTAAAATTTCCTCTGGTGGTATGGTTTTATCTTTCCAAAATTTCGCATAGACTAATCTGGCTGCTGTTGTTATATGAATTATAAGTTGGATTTTATCTTTAGTAAACCCATCCCTGATTATTCCCAAAAGAAATATTTCAGGGGATAAATCTAATTCCTCTTCAATTATTTCCCGTAACCAATTTCGAATTCTAGACCAAAACCTTTTTGTCTTTGAGCAGGTCCACCACATATGGTAGAAGGTGCTGACTTCCTTACTGCATTTCCAACATGTTGCTGAAGCATTAGAGAACATTTTCGGTAATCTGGCTGTTGCTAGGTGCCACCTGTGGAGCATCTTATAATGATTTTCCCTGTATGTTGCTGCTTTGGTCATTTTATAATTTCTGTTCCAGGCCTCTTCCCAATCATTGAAATTTAAACTATATCCAATGATTTTTTCCCAGATACTTAACTGGTTTCTGGCTATATCCTCTGCCCTGACCTCGTTTAATAGAAAATTGTATATTTTTGCTAACATTTTCTTCTCCATCCCCAGCATAATTTTGTCTAAATTCCTATACTTTGCTTCTATGCCATATTGATCCCTATCCTTCTGGTACCTTGAATTTATCTGTAAATAATTCCACCAGTCTAGGTTAAAGCCTTGGTTTCTCAGTGTGTCCAGGGATTTAAGGTTCCCGTTTTCATCTAATATATCCTTATATATGCCAAATTTTAAGATGTCTCTTCTATTTGGAGAGGTCAGGGCCTCCATAATAGAAAGCCAATTTGGTACTTTGGCGTAGAACCGCTGCCTAATCTCCTCCCACGTTTGTATAAGGGTCTCCCTTACTTTATGTTTGTGAAAATAGGATTTTTTCTTATTTCTTGGGTCCCACAAATGGGCGTGCCATCCTTTTTGTAGATCATGACCTTCTAAGGTCAGAATCCTCCTATTTTGCAATGTGACCCACTCCTTAATCCAAACTAATTTAGCTGCCTTTTGGTAAGCTTCCCAATCAGGGAGTCCAAAGCCACCCATATTTCTTTTCCCTTGCAATATCTTATATGAGATCCTCGCCTTCTTTCCCTCCCATAAAAATTCCTAACACTTTTATTCAAATCTAGAAAGATTTTTTTGTCTAAACTCACCAGTATGCTTTGGTATAGAAATATAATTTTGGGGAGGATATTCATCTTAATTGCTGCTATTTTACCCGTGAAAGACAATTTTAGCTTTTTCCATCTATCTAAATCCTGGTGTATTTTTTGTAATAGTGGGGTATAATTATCTTCTTTTAATGATGAATACCTCAAAGTTATCCAAATTCCTAAATATTTTGTTTTCTTCACTACCTGGAGACCTAAAGATTCTTCCAACTCTTTCTTATATGCTTCTGTTACATTTTTCACTATTATTTTAGTTTTGGTTTTATTAAGTTTAAAGCCAGCAACTTCTCCATACTTCTGTATTTCCTGAAGTAATTTTGGGCCAGTTTCTAATGGGTCTTCTGTTATTAGAGCCACATCATCTGCAAAGGCTTGCGTTTTGAAAATTTATTTCCTAATCTTTAGCCTTTGATTTCTTTATTAGATCTAATCTTCCTAAGTAACACTTCTAACGCCAAGATGAAAAGTAGAGGGGATAGGGGGCATCCCTGCCTTACTCCCTTTTGAATCTGAAATGTTTGAGTCTTGTCCCCATTTATTAGTATACTCGCCCTCTGTTTGTGATAAATATTTTCAATCATTTTCCTAAAATTTGCCCCAAATCCCATTAAATTAATTTGATTAACCATAAAGCTCCAATTCAGGTTATCGAACGCCTTTTGGGTGTCCACAAACACTAGCGCCAACTGCTTTTCGGGATGTTGCTCATAATACTCTATAACATTTAATACCATTCTCAGATTGTCCCTCTTTTGTCTCCCTGGAAGGAATCCATTCTGGTCTTTGTGGATCCAAAGGTTTAAAAAATTTTTCACCCTCTCCGCTATTATACTCATAAACAATTTATAATCTGAATTTAGTAAGGAGATGGGTCTATAATTTGCAATTTGTTTCGGATCGGCACCTTCTTTCAATATAAGTGTGAGATATGCTTCCCTCCATGTATCCAGGATTCTTGTACCCACCAAGACTTCATTAAAAATTTCTAATAATTCTCATTGCAATGCTTCGTCGAATTTTATATAAATTTCCCCTGGGAGTCCATCTGGACCTGGGGTTTTATTCTTTTTAATTTTAGTAAGAACACTTTTGAGTTCCTCTATTGTAATTTTGTTGTTCAACATTTCCCTCTCTTCTTCTGTTATATGAGGTAGACTAGCTTCCATCAGATATTGTTCCACTTTATCTGGCTGAATCTCTTCCTCTTTGTATAGAGCTTCATAAAATTCTCTTGTTCTTTCTAATTTATCCTCTTCCTTCGTCAGGAGGTTACCCTTAGAATCTTCTAATACAAGAATTTGACTTTTTTCATTTTCTTTTTTTAATTTATACGCAAGCCACCTTCCAGACTTATTAGCGTTCTCAAAGTATAAATGCTTTGTTCTTTTTATTTTTTTATTTCCTCCTGATCCAAAATATTCAGCCTATGTCTCGCCATCATCCACTTTTGTTTAGCCACCTCGTCTCCCGGGTTTTGCAGTAGTTTATTTTCCACTTCTTCTAACCTTTTGGTGTGGGCCTCCCTAGCCTTCCTTTTTTCTTTATTTTTAAACACCATATATGATATAGCTACTCCTCTCACATAAGCCTTCATAGTATCCCAAACAATTTCTCTAGCCGTACCTTGATTACCATTTTCTGTAAAAAAGCACTTTGCTTCTTCATTCAGTTTAAATATAAACTCTTTTTCATTCAGTAAATTCGTCTGTAATCTCCATCTCTGTTGTTTCCTCTTATTCATATAATGCCAATTTATTTCGAGGAGCTTGTGATCTGCCCAGGCGTTTGTGCTCATATCGACCTTCTTAATTTCCAATCCTAGTTTCCTGGTAGCCCATACCATATCTATTCTAGACCAGGAATTCTGCGGGTTCGAGTAGAAAGTGTATTGTCTATCAGAAGGATGCAATGTTCGCCACATATCAGTTAGGTTTAATTCATCCACCAACTCAAAAAAACTTTTTGGCAAAGGTGTCCTTTTATTTTTTTTTAATTTTCCCACTTTTATAATCTCTGTCTGGGTCTACAATACCGTTAAAGTCGCCTAACATACATATTTCATTGTGCGCCCATTTTCCTAACTGTTCATGTAATTTTCAATAGAATTGTTCCTGTTTTTTATTCAGGGCATATACCCCCACCAACGACATTTTAGAGTTACCACTCGTTACCTCTATCATTAGGATTCTTCCTTTAGCGTCTTTATATTTTAGTTCTGCCTCTATTCCTCTTCTGACATACATAGCAACCCCCCTTTTTCTTTTCTCTGCTAAGGACACAAATACTTTGCCGAATTTAGTATATTCTAGAAAGTTGGCCTCTTCTTTTTTTATGTGGACCTCCTGTATACATATTATATCCGGATTTTGTTTTACCAATTTTGACAGTATTAACTTCCTCTTTTTATGATCATTTAAGCCATTGACATTTAGAGATAGGATTTTTATATCTTTCATTCCTAATGTTTGTGTCTAATTCCTAGTTCTTGTTTGTTTTTAAGGTTACTGCTCTTACCGATCTAGTTTTCTTTCCTTCTTCTTCTTCTTCTTCTTCTCTTTTCTTCTCCTCTTCTATATCTTCCTTTGTACTTTGTTCTTGGGAAGTTTCTTCTTCTGTGTTTGCCATTTCGATTTCCTCCTCGCTATTTTGCAAAATAACCCCACCCACTTTTATCCCCTGTGGGGCATGGCTCAGTGACTCAGCAATCTCTGGCCCTTCCACACCTCTTCCTTTGCTGCACATGCCTCTCCCTCCGACGTTGCCTGGGATCAATCCAAGATTGATCTTCATCACTCCCTATTAGTGGGTGCTTTGACATGCCTTCCTTCTGGCCTTCAGCTGGAACCTGAGGCATTGCCAGAAAGGAAGGTCCTGGAGAGGGAGGCCTTGTCAGTTCCTACCCATCACTTTCAGAGTAATCTTCCTCCGTGGGGACAGGCTCGAGAGCTGGAGTCACAACAGGTGCTTGCACATTTCTGTCAATTCCCTTATTCTTTCTATATAATACCAGGACTAGAGAAACTGCACTAATTGCTGATCTGTTTCTGGGTGCAATTCAAAGTACTAGTTATCATTTTCAATGCTATATAAAATTTGGACCCTTGTTATCTGTAAAATTACTTAATCCAAGGAGAATCTCTTTGCCCAAGGTACGTCTGCAAAGAGTCTATGCTGTGGAGTTTCAAAAAAATTTCAAAATTTTTTACTATTGGTTCTGTGGGTGTGGCATGGTGGGCATGGCTTGGTGGATGTGTGGCAGGGGAAGGATACTGTTAAATCTCCATTCCCTCCCCACTCCAGGAGAAGATTACTGCAAAATCCCCATTTCCTCCCAATCAGCTGGGACTCTGGAGGCAGAGAATAGATGGGGATGGGGCCAGTCAGAGGTGGTATTTACCGGTTCTCCGAACTACTCAAAATTTCCACTACCGGTTCTCCAGAACTGGTCAGAACCTGCTGAAACCCACCTCTGGTCCTACCCCTTGCCAGAGTGCAGAAAGATAAAATTCAGGGTACTGCATTATTAGGTCCCCTCCTATGCAATAACATCCTGCACCAAAAATAAGATCTGCATCTTCATATCTGATATTCAGAAATCTGCTTAAGACCTGACTTTTTCAAAGAACTTTTGGGAACTGAGATGTGAGTAGCAGAATATACAGTGGCATGAATCATTTTTGTTATGGACTTGCTATAGCTTATCTTTGTGTTATGCCTCCTCTCTTTATTTATTCTTATGATATATTTTTTTACTTATAGTTGAATGACTGAAATGATACAAAAATAATTCTAAATAAAGAAATCATCTTCCTCCCTTTCTATAGATTGAAAAGAAGCCCCATAGAGTCATGCAGGGGAAAGTGCTTATGTATTCTCATGCTTACTGCTCAGGCTTGCAACAATTCATGCTGTCCAGAGTTCTTCTGCAAATATTTGGAACAGTTGGCTACACAGGGAGGTGGAGAAGATTAAAATGGACTTCATGACCTTGACAGGGCTGGCTCCAACTTTTTTCTCTGATGAAGAAAAGAGAAATAATCCTTTTGAAGTATCATTTGTTTTTCTATATTTCATTTCCAAATCTTCACACAGTTTTAATAAAAAAGAGTCATAGTATTCATACATTCCTACCAAAAAAACCTCTTAAAAAATTCTAAATGCAAGATGTCCACTGTATTGTTCTAAAGCAGTGTCAAACTCATGTCATCACGGTGGCGTCACATGACATATCGGGACTTCCCCCCCTTTGCTAAACTGGGCATGGGCATGGCCAGCGCATGACGCATCCTGCCCACGAGTCCATGGGAGATTGATAGCCCTGCTCTAAAGATTAAGGATATGCTACTGGTCAGCTTTAAATTGGATTGGATTTTGGAAAGGTTAGAAACATGCCCTTATTCATTTAATTACTGGATTTGTTTCCCTCTTAACAGTCATAGCTGTAAGAGGGAAAAAATTAATGGAGCTGTTGCATAGCAGAAGTTCAGCCTCTTTTAGATACAATCCAGTGTCAAATATCTTACTGATTAAAATAGTTCAGGATATAATATTAATTAATACCTCTATTTCACCAGCTGAAAATGAGGATCATTGAATTACAACTGAATAATATTCTAAAAGTCATTATGTTTTATTCAATATTTATGAAACAGTCACTCTTAAAAGATTTTTGCTACCAGTATTTCATCCAGGCAGACATGTTTTAAATTTTAGATGCCATTTTTCCTGGCAGTCAGATAGCTTCTTTGAATGTGTCAGCTGTCATCGAGAAGCATTCTGCCTCTTATGGACTTTTTGCGTAAAAATGAGGGAAAAAATGAACTTGTGATTTATGATTTTGATGATTAGATAGGATAGACGATGGAAAGAAGAGCAATATGAAGTAACTTTAGAGAGAGAGGTTGAAATATATTTGTATTTAAATATTGTGAAGAATATTGGAAGCTACTTCTTCATTTCTTATTTCTTTTTTTTCTCTTTTTCTTCAAACTTTTTTCTTTTCTTGCACTTTTTGCTTCTTTTTTGAGTTTTCTTTTTTCTTCTTTACTTTGCATTAGCTTGCATTAGTTTGTAGCTTTCTGAAATTGCACTTATAAATATGTTAATATTGAAATTGTATACCAAAAAAAAAAAAAAAATCAACAACCACTCTGAAAATTTCTGTTGACAAACTAAATATGAAAGTTAGCCTAACCTGCCTTTCAGAATATATGCCAGAAGATATCTTTTCTTATTTTGTTTTGATGGTAGATGAAAGGAAATGTGAGATCTAACAAGGTAGGTCTGCTTTCTGAGCACATTAATGAAGAAGTACCATCAAAGCAAATGTGAAGCATCACTGCCAGAAAAATGAAATAAAGTAGCAAACATCAATGACTGAGAGACTACACTGATGGCGGCAGTGAATGTGTTAGTCGTGTTCTTGTGTGTGTTCTGAGTATCTGAACTCTTAGCAAATCAGAGTCAAAACACTCTAAAGTTTGGATAGAATCATTAGGAACAACTGAATCTGAACAAAAGTATTTGAAACATGTGACACTTTCTGAGAGGGAGATGGGGTCTCGCCTCTGAACTCAGCTGGAAGCCCAATCTCAGTGTCTCCTGGTGAAAAAAAAAAACCCTGTTTCCTGAATCTTTAGTTCATTATTTAACAGAAAGTAGTCTGAAAGTATTAATTTTATAATAAAGGAAACGAGTCAAAGCTGTTGATCAGGGAATCGCTGGTGCATAACATGCTTTCAGCACAAATTTGCTAGATGGCCCAAAGCAAGTCATTGTCTCTCAACTTCAGCCTTCCTACTTGAATATTATTTATGGGATTTTTAACCCTGCTTTTCTGCCTCACCTCCTCGAATTAATACATTTGAATACAACATCAAATATTATGATGATGTTTTGTGTGTACACGAAAAAAAACCCTTTTTAACTTGGCAATCAAAACGTATTTACTGTACATTTAGGCCTCATACTGGCAGGAAGTGGGGTGAGACGTTGGTAGGTCAAGAATTAGTGGAACTATTAGCTAAAATTGCTCTCTAATTTCCGCCAACCTACACTCAGTTGTGGAATCTGAAGAGACTGAAAACCAAGCGCTCTTGAAAAGGAGGTTGAGTTTATTCAAACAATTCAGTTCAAGTTCTATATTTAGTCATAGTTAGATTGACCACTGGGGATATTCATTCTGAAAAATCAGGAAAAAAATAGAAAAAGGTAGAAGTCATGTGAAACCTCCTACATGGGTGCATGATGTAATGCAACATTTATATGTTTTTCTTTTCTCTCTCTGAGATCTTAAGGAATGGTGGACTGTGTAGCATTCTGATAGATTGTTATAGATCACATCAGCTTTTTCAATTGAAGACTTTCTGCAGGTTTTTTGAAGTTTTTTTTTAAAGTTATTAAAATAAAGAAGTCACATATTCCCAATAATCAATCTGTAACAACAGATCCCACTCCCCCCCCTCGCCCCCACTCTGTCCCTGCTCTCCCCTTGTGCAACTAGATTTTACTGGTTGGTTTTATTTATGTTTTAATGTATATGGATAGATAGATTTTTATGAGTGTAAGTCAACTGTGGTAAGATGGGTGACCAATACATTTTATTTATCTATGTACATATTTATTTTATAAATATAAATAAATAATAAATAAATTCACCTCCAATCTGTGTTGTAGTTATGGCATTCTGGATCAGTCAAATTTTTCAAAGGTAAACTCGTACAGAAAACATTACGGTAGTCCAAAGTAATGAAAATAGAATGTGTAAGCTATGATGATAATAATGATTTGTTTTGATCTGATATATAACATATATTACTGTCTTTATTGGGGATAAACATTGTTTGTTTACAACAACCTGATAGGTTGTTATAACAAAGGTTATTAGTAGATAATGTATATGAAGAGTTTTGAAAACACCATCCAAATGTGAAATATTATTATTCAAAATGTTGTAGCATACAGCCATTACGAGAAAGTAAAAGATGTTGAAAATAGTATATTTGATCCTATGAACAGAGCCTGAATCTGTTAGATATCCAAAAGGGACAGGGAGACTTTGGACACTGCCAAGAATGTGGAGTTATACTGCTCATATTGAATATCAAAATGATCTATATATCCTGAGAAGTCCACTAAAAGAGATGCAATATTTCTAATATCTCCATAAAAGAGGCAATATAATAAAACACAGCTTAGGAGTCCATTACATTTGATCTGTGATGGCATAATTAATCGTTACAAGAGACTCTTGAATTTTCCTTCCAGAACAGTAATAGGCAAGGTGCCACAGCAAGTCAGTAAAAAGACTTTAGAGGTTTGATTCTGTAGATGAATTGAAATTCTCATATCTTCTGAGGAAAAAAATGTTTGAGCAAGCTTCTGAAGTAAGTGGGACTTACAAGTACTTCAAGGGAGGGGATTATAAGAAAAAACTATCCCAACATACTGGACAAGAACAGAGGAAGTAAAACTTGTCCCACAAACCTCCTGCCAGTCAGAAGAAACAGAACAGGCCTGACCAGTGAGTTTTTCATTATGAATGTTTCCAGCAGTGCTAGAATGCAGTTCTTCTACTTCTCTATAATGAACCACTGTAATAGGAACATCCTCAGGAATACAAATACTATCAGGAATATGTCAGATCATTTGTCCATCTAGCCCAGTGGTTTTCAAAGCAATTGCATTGCCATTCAACTACAGAAACCAGGAAGAATAAAGAGATCATGAAATAGCTCTCATTTTCTCCCAGCCTTCAGGTTCAAGAGCCAATTATTTATGCCAGGACTCTGTTGGTTGAAGAATGAGACCAATTTGGCAGAATTGCTCTGATTTAACAGGCAGGAACTACCAGGTTCAAATCAAGAATGATTGCAAAGCTTAACTTGCTCCTTTCCATCCCTTTTTATCTGTAGAGGAAGATTTATTCTGAAGCTTCATTTTTTAAAAAAGTATTTTGTAGATTAAAACAAGATTAAATGCAAAGATGAGAAATATACAGTAGTAATATCACATTTATCTTCACACATAGCAAAATATTTGTGAAGAAGAAAAGCATACAAACACTTTCTTTATTAGAAAGTAAAGAGGTACATTGAGATCCAGAATATTTCAGCAATCAGTCTCTGGGCATTTCTTCATTAGTGATTTATTGCTTCTTCTAGTGCAGTGATGCCTAACCTTTTTGCCATCATGTGCCAAAAGCGGGGTAAGTGTGGGGGGAGGGTCGCACGTGCGCGTGCCCGTGCCCACACCCATAATTCTATGTGCCCCACCATGTCCGCATGTCCGCATGACACCCCCCCACCCGATGCTCCCCATGCTTTTGGCATGCATAGGAGCCTGGGGAGGGTGAAAATGGCCTTCCCCACCCACCCCTCTGGAGGCCAGAAACAGCTTGTTTGCCGACTTCTGGAAGTTGGCAAATGGGCCATTTCTGGCCTCCAGAGGACCTCTGGGGGATGGGGAAGGCTGTTTTCACCCTCCTCAGGCTTCTAGGGAGGTTCTGGAGCCTTGGAAGAGCAAAAAACGGGCCTTTCCCCACCTCCCCAGGCCCTCTGGAGGCAGGAAACAGCCTGTTTCCCAACTTCCGGGTGGCCCAGAAGGCCCGAAAATCAGCTGGCCGGTGCCAGAACTGAGCTCGCATGCCCACTGATATGGCTCTGCGTGCCACCACGGTTCTAGTGCCTGTTGTGTTGATAGAACTGTAATAATGACAGATTTTATATGGTTGCAATAGTAGCTGGCTGATGCTGGAAGATGTAAAATACTAATGAAAAAAATCACCTCTTTCATTCCTGCACAATGAGCGTATCACCTAAATATGTTCCTATCTCTACTGCTCATTTCTTATGAGGGTTATAAACTCTTATGGTGGTTGATTTAAACATCACAATCTGTCAAGTGTGCCTGTAAGAGTTATCTTTCCCATCATTGTGGAGAAGGTCATATCATGCTAGGAGGAGCTACCAGAAGAGCTTCAGCACTATACTGGCAGAACTTAACCAGAGCTTTTGGCCAAAATAATAGGAGCAAGAAAAGACCTTAGCTACCACAGTATCCTGGTTATGAAACCCACTTATTGTTTCAGTGACTTTCTGGTGTGTTAAAACTTATTGAACTGTTATTGGAACTCTTACTGGAACTCTTACTGGAACTCTTTTTCTGTTGAACTGTTTTATTTGGTTTGTACTTTAAAGCATGGAATTGATCAGAGTAATTTGATTATAATGAATAGAGATGATAAGCTCAGCATTTCCTTGCTCCAAGTTCAAGATCGCAATCACTCTATTGGCTGACTCTGTTCTTTTTATTTTTGCTAAATAATATAAATCTATATCATCTGTAGCTACATCATCTATATACCTCTGTCTACAGTAGCTAGCTATTGAATTGAACTAATAGGTTGAGGAAAAGGACTTTACGTGTAAATTTGAAACACAATGGTAGGAATTTTTTAGAACTGCAAACAAACCAACCAATAAAATCATTGCAAAAATTGTGTCTGAGGAAATGTATGTTATTAACAGTAGAGTTGTTAAACATTTCATTAAATATACCATACATTAGAAAGTTATGGATTAAATATAGATATCCTTATGCTTTCATATGGAGGAAAAAAAGTTAATAATAAAAGTTAATATGAGCAGCATCTTTTCCTTTTCATAAACTCTTGTCTGAAGACAGCAGGGAATACAAGCAGCTTGGAAAACAGATTGTCTTTTCTTTAGCAATAATTTCTTCATAATCAAGAATACAAGCAGTGCATCTACATTCTGGTATAATATAGCCTCGGAGATTTTAATTTACCTTTCCTAATTTACATTGGAGGCTTATGTCATGCACATAAAAATCCTGCTTATTTGTATTTTAAGGGGAAGGGAGAAACAGAGATCAAAACAACCTCAGATTCTATCTAAAGAGTTTCTGATTCTGCAATTTTTCAAGAGGTTTATGGATGTAAATAATATTAGGCCAGAAATAGAAATAATGTCTGACTCCATTTTATAATGATAGTGTAGCATTATGTTAAAAATTATCCCTGGTTATAACTTCTTTTGCTAGCATGAGGTTATGTAAATAAGGTAGCGAAAATGTTCAACTGCCCTATGTTAAATTTATAACTTTTTTAAAAAATACTTTATTGAATTTTCCAAAATAAAAAGAAAATATACAATCTCTATCTCCTTTTGGAGGTACAGTGTTTGTACAATTTAGTGAAACAAATGTTAAATAAGCTTTATCCTTAACTATACATTATTCTATACAATATAACTTTAATTCATGTGCAAAAACAGGTCATATCCTAAAGTCATGTTTTTATCTTGTTCTTCAACCAATTATACCAATTTCCCCATATGTCATAGTATTTAGAATTGTCCTCATTATTTAACTCACTCGACAGTTTCGCCATTTCTGTGCACTCTAGGATTTTATTTATTAGAGTTTCTTCTGAGGGTATAAGTTTATTTTTCCAGCATTTTGCGAAGGCTAATCTAGCCGCGGTTGTAATCTGGATTATAAATTGGGTTTTGTTGTTATTTAAGCCATCTTCAGTTATGCCCAGGAGGAAGGATTCTGGAGCTAGGACTACCTCCTGTCCCGTTATTTCACAGAGCCAGTGTCGGATTTTGGACCAGTACTTTTTGGTCTCTGGGCAAGTCTACCATAGATGATAGAAGGTGCCGACCATTTTTCCACATTTCCAACATGTGGGTGAGAGATTTGGAAACATTTTTGCTAGCCTAGCTGGGGCTAGGTACCACCTGTGTAACATTTTATAGTGATTTTCTCTAAATGTTGCCGATTTGGTTATTTTGTAGTTCCTATTCCAGGCTATCTCCCAAGAGTTAAAATTTAGTCTATATCCCAGGTTTTTTTCCCAGATATTTAGTTGATTTTTTGCTATGATCTCTGCCTTATCTTCATCTAATAGGAAGTTATAAATTTTTGTTAACATTTTCTTATCTATTCCCCAAATAATTTTATCAAAGTTTCCGTGTTTAGCTTCTATACCAAATTTGTCTCTGTCTTTTTGGAATCTTGAATTAATCTGAAGATAGTTCTACCAATCCAAGTTAAAACCCTGGTCCCTCAATAAATCCAGCGATTTAAGTTTCCCTTCTCCATCAAGGATATCCTTGTATGTGCCCAATTTGTAATCATCTCTCCTGTTTGGAGCTGTCAACGCTTCCATAATGGAAAGCCAGTTGGGTACCTTGGTATAAATCCTCTGTCTAATTTCCTCCCATGTGCGGATAAGAGTCTCCCTGATTTTGTGTTTATGGAAATAGGATTTTTTCTTGTTCCTTATATCCCAGAGGTAGGAGTGCCATCCTTCTAGAAGGTCGTGTCCTTCCAAAGTCAGAATTCTCCTATCTTGTAACTTGATCCACTCCTTGATCCAAATTATTTTTGCCGCCTTTTGATATAGTTCCCAATCAGGGAGCCCAAAACCTCCCAAATTCCTTTTCCCTTGAAGTATCTTAAAAGAAATCCTCGATTTCTTACCCTCCCACAGAAAGTTTCTAATATATTTGTTCAAGTCCAGAAAAAAAAAATTGTCTAATGATAACGGAATGTTTTGGAATAGGAACAAAATTTTAGGTAAGATGTTCATTTTAATCGCTGCAATTTTACCGATCAGGGACAATTTGAGCCTTTTCCATCTTTCGAGGTCTTGGTGTATTTTCTGCAGTAGGGGGATATAGTTATCGTCTTTTAATGAGGAGAATCTCGCTGTGATCCATATTCCCAAGTATTTTATTTTCCTAACTGTCTGGAGGCCTAATAAATCTTCCAATTCTTCCTTTTGTAGATCTGTCATGTTTTTCACTATTATTTTAGTTTTATCCTTCTTGAGTTTAAGGCCCGCCACTTCTCCATAATCCTGTATTTCCTGCATTAATTTTACACCGGATTCTAGTGGATCTTCTATTATGAGGGCTATGTCGTCAGCAAAAGCTTGGGTTTTGAATGTTTCGTTCCTAATCTTTAATCCTTTAATATCTTTATTAGCTCTAATCTTTCTAAGTAGCACCTCTAATGCCAAGATATATAATAAGGGAGATAAGGGGCATCCCTGCCTCACTCCTTTTTGGATCTGAAACACCTGAGTTCTGTCTCCATTCACTAATATGTTTGCCCTCTGGTTTTTGTAGATATTCTCGATCATCTTCCTAAAGTTGGTCCCGAATCCCATTAGGTCAATTTGATTTATCATAAAGGTCCAATTCAAATTGTCAAATGCCTTTTGGGCATCGACGAACATTAAGGCCAGCTGTTTTTCAGGGTGTTGTTCATAATATTCGATGGTGTTTAAAACTATTCTCAAGTTGTCTCTGATCTGTCTCCCTGGGAGAAAACCGTTTTGATCTTTATGTATCCACCGATTTAAAATTTTTTTGAACCTCTCCACAATTATATTCATGAACAATTTGTAATCTGCATTCAGCAATGAGATGGGTCTGTAGTTGGAGATCTGCTTTGGGTCGGCACCTTCTTTCAGTATGATCAAATACACTTCCCTCCAAGAATCTGGGATTGTGATACCAGCAAGAGCCTCATTTAGTATTTCTAATAACTCTAGTTTCAGGACATAATCGAATTTTTGATATATTTCCCCGGGGAGACCATCTGGGCCTGGGGTTTTGTTCTTCTTTATTTTAGAAAGGGGTGTTTTTAATTCCTCTATAGTAATCTTTTCATTTAACATTTCCTTTTCTTCTTCAGAAATTAGGGGTATTTTGGCTTCCAACAAATACTGTTCTACCTTGTTTGACTCAATTCCTTCACTTTTATATAGACCTTCGTAAAATTTTCTTATGCTCTCTAATTTGTCTTCGTCAGAAGGTTACCCTGGGAGTCTTCTAATACTAATATTTGGTTTTTTTCCTTCTCTTTTTTTAATTTATACGCCAGCCATCTCCCCGACTTATTAGCGTTCTCAAAACAATAATGCTTGGATCTTTTTATTTTTTGTGCCATCTCCTCCTGGTCCAATAAATTCAATCTATGTCTGGTCATCGACCACTGTTGTTTAATCGCCTCATCTCCCGGGCATTTCTGGAGTTCATCTTCAGCTTGCAATAGCTTTTTGGTAAGCTCTTCTCTGGTCTTTCTTTTTTCCTTGTTTTTGAAGGCGATATATGAGATGGCTACCCCTCTCACACAGGCCTTCATGGTGTCCCACACAATTTCTTTGGCTGTCTCTTGGTTTCCATTTTCTTTGAAGAAGCGTTTGACTTCTTCATTCAATTTCTGTATAAACTCTTTTTCATATAGCAACTTAGTCCTTAAACTCCATCTCTGTTGTATTATCTTGGTATCGTGGTGCCAACTAATATCAAGGAACTTATGGTCTGCCCAAGCATTTGTGCACACCTTTTTGATTTCTAGACCCAGTTTTCTGGTAGCCCAGACCATATCAATTCTAGACCAAGAGTTCTGTGGCATTGAATAGAAAGTAAATTGTCTATCCTGGGGGTGTAAGGTACACCACGTATCTATTAGATTTATCTCATCCACCAAGTCAAAAAAGGTCTTTGGTAAGGGAGATCTTTTATTCTTTTTAGTTATATCACATTTGTAATCGTGTTTTGGATCCACAATTCCATTAAAGTCCCCTAGCATACATATTTCATTATTTGCCCATTTTGCCAGCTGTTCATGCAATTTCCGATAAAATTTCCCTTGTTTTTTATTCGGGGCATAGACCCCTACCAATAACACCTTAGAATTACCTCTTGTTATTTCTACTATAAGTATTCTCCCTTTTTCATCTTTATATTTACATTCTGCCTCTATTCCTTTCTTGACATAGATAGCGACCCCCTTTTTTCTTTTTTCGGCTAATGAATAGAATACTTTACCAAATTTAGTATAATTTAAATAGTTGGCTTCATCTTTTTTTATATGGACCTCTTGAATACAAATTATATCGGGATTTTGTTTCGCCAGTTTCGACAATATTATCCTCCTTTTTTAATAATCATTTAAGCCGTTCACGTTTAACGATAAGATCTTGGTATCGTTCATTCCTGTAATTCTTCTCTGGTCTCTGGTTCTTAATTACCTTTTAATGTTACTGCTCTCACTGGTCTAGATTTTTTCCCCTTTTCTTCTGTGTCTTCCTTTTTCTTCTCCTCTTCTATGTCTTCCCTTGTGATTTGTTCTTGAGATGTCTCCTCTTCCGTATTTACTATTTCGTTTTCCTCCTTACTAGTTTGTTCCTCTTCACCTCCCCTTAATTGCTCTAGGAAGTCTTGGGCATCACTTACGCAGTCGATTTTAATTTTCCTCCCTTGCTAAGATATTAGCATTCCTTCTGTCAAGAGCCACCTAAATATTATGCTTCTCCTATTTAGTTGGTTTGTCAGAAATCTGTAGTTTTTCCTCCTTTCCCTCACTCTCCTTGGAATTTGTTTTAAGATGTTCACTTCTTTTCTCCCATAGATATTTTTTTACTCCCGAGTTATATTATACAAAATGTCTCTCACTTTTTTCCTAGTGAACCTAGGTCCTCTTCTTTGTCTTCCACTATGTTTTGGAATCGCAAGTAAAACGAGGCCTTATCCATCTCGAGTTGTATCAGGGCATCTTCTGTTTCTTTATTCTGTGCCAACAGAGTTTGATCAACTATGTCCAATTTCTTCTCGTTTTTTTCTATCCTTTGTTCTGCTTTTTGGATTCTGTTCTCGTTACTAGCAATCGCAATTTGAATCTCATTCATTTTAGCGTCGAGTCCATGTATGTCTGATTTCAATTCGGAATGGCTATTCAAAAGTTTCTCTTGCATCGCAAGCATGGTTTCTTGTATTGTTAACAGAGACGATTGTACCGTTTGCAGCGTTGGAGTTGCTGGGGGTTTATCTATTTTCTGGAGACCTTCTACTGATTTCTGGGTGGCTCGGGATGACATTGCTAACGTGGTGGTGGATGGCACTTTTTTATTGGTTTTTGCAATTGTTGATGTCAAACTTGCCATTTCTTTCAAAAGCGCTTTTTGATCTCTAATTATATTCTCAATCGTTCTCCAAATAATCATCCAATGGTGCTTGCCACCTTTTACTCCAGGGGACTGTCTTAAGTCCTAGCCTCCTTTATTGATTCACTTCCAGTTGGTGACTTGCAGTGATAGGTTGTTGAGTGAGTGCTCGCTGCTCCTTTACACCTTTTTTCGCCATGTTTTGGGGATCCCTTTGGGGGCGCGGGACCTGGAGAGCCCTGCGGACAAAAGAGGAAGCCAGGTGAGTGGGAAAGTGGGGTGCGACCACTTCCCGCTGGACCCGGCAGCTCTGTCGATCTAACGCGGTGAGCCGGCCGCTAATGGCGGGCCTGAAGCTGCAATAGCCAGCAAGAGACGGGAAGCTAAGAAGGAGATCGGAGGTGCTGTGTCAGATCTAAAGCCATATTCCCATACCCTGGAGTGATCTAGTGCTGAAAGAGGAGATTGGCGGAGTCGGGAGAGGAGTGCTTGACTCGATGTGAGGCGGCGACGGAGAGGGTAAAGCGGATTGCAACCACGGAGACCCGACAACCCGACGAGCTGACGAGAGATACGGAGGGAGCAGATCGTCTTCTTAAAAGAGCTCCAGACGGTGCGGTGAGAAGGAAAAGAAGAGAAAAGTCTATTGGGGTGGTTGGTATTGTGTTTGGCGAACGAGGTGGAAAGGAAGCAGGAGAAATTTGTGATCTGCCTTTGAGAGCTTTAGAGAAACAGGAAATGCATCCATTGAATTGGAAGAGTGAAACAGCAGAGGACTGACAAGGAGACGCTCTAGCTGAGAGATCTACCACTGAGAAGCGTCGGAACCTAGTAGAGTGGCGAGGTGAAGACCTACAACTGGGCGAACACTGTATAACATCATATATATACTTTTATTTATTTTCCCTCCTTCTCTTTTCGAGTATTTGTGACTCTAATACTTTGAACTTTGACTTTGACTTTTATAAGTATTTTCAAAATCACTAAAAAATTACTATTAATCTAGATTTGCTAAGTGTTAAGAAATATTGAATATATAAATTTATTAATTAAGTATTGATCTTATCAAATAGTTATTAGACATAGTTTTAAATAAGGACTTAGATTTGCATTTAATGAATTAATATATTATATATATCTATCTAGTTATATCTACCATATTGGCTTAATTTATTTAATCTAAAATATTTATTTATATCGGTAATATTTATTTATTTATTTATTTATATTAACATTTTATATTAAGGTTTGAATTTAGATATATAAGAACTATAGAGAGAATTTATTAACTTATTAACTTATTAATTTATTTATACTAACAATTATATTAAGGCTGAACTTAGCTCCATAAGAATCTTATATACAGTGATTGCTGTTTGTTGGAAATGTAGAATTACCATTTTATAGTAATTTACAAATTAAGCCTTATTTGAAATCTATTAAGAGCTTAGTGGGAATCAATAAATTTATAATTTTAAATTCATTTATGTGATTATAATATTTAACTGAAATGATAATGAAATGAAATGATAATGTGGATTAAGAGTGTCTGAAACAGCCAAAAACAGGGTGGTTCAGCCAGTTTCTGATTAATTTAAATAGGATTTGTTCTTATACCTTTTTTGTTATTATTACTTACTTTAATTTCCATAAATCAGGACAGCATTATCTCAACTGTCTTATTAACCCATGTACAACTGGAATGTGCAGATAATGGATACCTGGATCTCATGAGTGAAGATGACACGGCAGTTTCAGGTTATGTATGAGCTCTACACTGTGATCATCCAAAAGATGCCATAGTGACTTCACATCTGTCATGATATAGCTGATACAAATTATGTTGTTTGCATCAATTTCATGGTTCATGCTATTCATGATGTTGCATGCTCCCTTGTGGATAATTGATGGTGACTGTTTAACAATAGTAAGAAATGAACAATCCTGCATGCATTTCTTCTGGGTCAGTATTAGCCAACAATTCCTGGAAGTAATGTAAAACATACGGAGATGCTACCATTGTGGCAGGAATGATGTTGCAGTGTGTGAATTAAGTGGATTTCAAATTTTAGAATTATGCACTGTGGCATAATTTAATTGTGTGATTATATTTTTGATTAGGCTACCCTGGATTTCTGGACAGTAGAAAAGTCTGTCTGTCTGTCTGTCTGTCTGTCTGTCTGTCTGCCTCTCTCTCCCTCCCTCCCTCCCTCTCTCTCTCTCTCTCTGTGTATGTGTGTGTGTGTGTGTGTGTTTGAGCAGCAACAAATGGTCTCACCTCACAATCAGGAGGCTGTAAGTCAGATCCTAGGTAGTGGCAGATATTTCTCTCTCTGGGCACAAAGAGAAAATATCTGCTGTGACATTCACTTAGGCATCAGGAAGGGCATTCAGCTCAGCTTCATTCAGTTTCATTCATTCATTCATTCAACCCCAAGTCCACCCCAATGCATGGGATTACAGGGTTATTAAAAGAAAAAAAGTGTGTGTGTGTGTGTGTGCATGTGTGTGTGTGTGTGTAAATAATAATAATAAAATAAAATATAAAATAAAGTAATAAAAAATGAAAAACAGAGGAGAAAGAGATACACTGAGAAAATGTTTTGCAACTCTGCAGCTACCCAAGACAGCTAATGAATACTTAAATTGAAGAGGCATGTTAATATTTCTAACCTTTTCTTTCAGGGCTTCCAACAGTGCACCCAATGCCATTACAACTGAGTTCATTCACCTTGCTACTCATCATCTTCACCTTCTCTTTCATTCCATGAGAGTCGTGCATTAGAATCTTCTCCAGAGATCTATATTTTTGCATAATGTATTCACAGCATTATAATTTGAACTTGATCATTTGTGTCCTAAGTAAAAATTCTGGGTTGATTTGTTTGATCATCCATTTGCTTGTTTTCTTAGCAGTCCATGGTATTCACTGAAGTCTTCTCCAGCACTCAAGTTCAAAAGCATCATCTTCCTTGCTTGCTTCTTGAAGATATATTATCCACATATCCCTAATAATCATTACTGAAACTGGCACTATAATTATGGGAAAAAACTATGTACCTCTTGGCAAAGTACAAAAATTTGCATTTATCACTTATTATGGAATACATGATATTGCATATTGTTTATGCAAAATTTAAATCTATATGGGAATATTTTTTATGGAGGGAGCTTTAGCCCAGAAGCTGGAATTATGGAAATTTTTTAAAACATTTGGATTTTTTTTCCATGCTCATAGAGATTCACAGATTTTTACTTAGTCAGGTAAAATTTTTGAATGACAAGGTGAAACTTTCATCTTTTACTACATAAGATATATTTGTTATAATTTGCATAATGAAATGAAATAGTAATTTAATTTATTTGCTGTGGTTCTGAAGCAGGTTGTTTTACTAATAAATCAAGAATTAAAGTATAACCTGACTTAACAGTTTACTTCAAAGAAGTGACTATCAAAGTCATTGATCATTGTTCCTTCACTCACTTTTTGCCTTTTACTAATTTATTTGTAAGAAACACTTGGCAATCATGAAACTGTACAAAATAATTAATATTGAAAGAAAGAGAACAGCCAACTATCAGTACAACCAGCTTTGAAGTTCAGTGAAGGGCTCCTTATTTAACGAGGAAAGAACATGTGGAAAGAAATAATTTGCAATTATCAAAGTTTCCAAGTATTGTCGAACTGTACATCCCCAAGTATGCCTTTTCAGACATAAATATACTGAATTCAATATGGTTTAGTCAAGAGGTGGGATTCACTTACCTTCCCTACCGGTTCGCAAATGTGAGCGCACGTGCTACCTCTGCGCATGCACAGTAGTCACGCATTACATCCGGGCGGGTGGGCGGAGCTTCCCACAGTCACCACTATCAGTTCGGGCGATCCGGAGAGAACCGGCTGAATCCCACTACTGGTTTAGTCACAAATAAACTTCTATGCTCCCCAAAATCCGGTATAGGTAGATGGCTGGTTTTTTTGTTTCAGCTAGTTTCCAGCCAGGCTATGCCTTGTTTGAAAAGATAAATTGTTTATGAGGAAGAAGAAGTCTTGGAGGCCTCTGTGAGTTGACTTGGATTCACCTTGACAAAGAGTTCCAAATCAAAGCAAAGAGCTGGTGTGCTTTGCCTTGATAAGATGCTTCATGTCTCATCTACTTTTTTTTTTTTTGCAAACTTATGGCAATTTAATCATGGCAATTAAAGAGAAGCAATGCAGCCCTTCACTCTGCTTTTGGATACAATAGAACCACCTTGCTCTTAAAGCATCTTTGAGGAGTTGGTTTGCTTGAGCCATTTTGCCAGACCTCCTTCAAAAGCTGTCATTCCTACAAAACAGGGTCACCAGAGAGAATGTGGTTTGAACTGAAGGTATCATCAGCACTGTGTTTAACCAGTCTCTTTAGTTTGACTGATCAGAAATAGATTTCATTCCCCTCACCTTAAAGGAGAAGAAAGAACTCTTAAATTTCTATAACAGCCTATCTCCATTCTCACATTTCCATTAAGTCCCAAAGGAAAATTTCACGAAGGGGCTCTCCTATGCATTTTTATTTTCCTCCTAATGACTTTCTTTGGTTTAACTCATACACAGGAAGTAGAAAGTTTGCAGAACACTGAGAAAAGAGGACACCTGCACATATCTCTGGGTTACATTGAAACTAGCAAGTGCAAAGATACCTACACTACCCTTTGAAAAATTCACTGAAATTCTCTTCTCTTTCAAATGAATTTCAGAAACTAGTTTTCTGAGGCATGGTGGCTCAGTGGCATAAAGCCACTGGAGTTGGTTTTTGCTTTGGCAGTTCGAGTCCTAGCACCATGTGGCGGCATGAGCTCCCGTCAGTTGCTTCAATTCTGCCTACCTAGCAGTTTGAAAGCATGCTACGTGTGAGTTAATAAATAAGTAGCACTTTGGTGGGAAACATGGTGGCATTTTGTGTGGACAGTCAGACCGCTGCCATTGCTGGACCTGCCCAGTGCTGGATCTGCCCAGAGCTAGTTCTCTTCCCATGGTGCAACCAAGATAATGTGTGAGCACCAACTAAATGGACTAGCACTCTTCAGCAGCCAAATAACTACTTTGTACTAACACTGTAGTCTCTTGGCTAGTTGTACCATTGCCATATGCTAAATGCATAAATAACTAATTTTCCAACAATAAATTCAGTTAGACCTTGCAGTGTGGGGGAATCTTCCTATGTGATTATTTTTCTTTGAATTCTAGGTCTCAGTGTAAGACCAACAGGTTTGAACTGGGATACCTAACAACTTTGCCTGACCTCTGAGACCTCACCCAAAAAGCCACATTTTTTGAGAAATGAGTTTTGGCGGCACATTTAAATAAGGAGCAGAAAAGCTTTCCTTCATTCCAAGTCCTCCAGAACCCAATTGTAACTCCCAATATATGCATCTAATTCACATTTTTAATATACCATGCTACAATGTCTGATCTTTACCATTGAAATATGTGTCAAATTGAGCCTTCAATTATTGCTATTTCATAGTGCTGAGAGTCAATTAACATTTGATTTTTGGTAGTCAGGCTACACATGTTCACTAGGAAGATAATGTTACTGAAATCAATGGGACTTACTTCAAGTGTTAGGAATGAGCTTAGTCTCACTTTTTTCTCGCTATGTGATGTAGTTCTTTGCTGGGAGTGAAATTGAAGATCATTAAGATCTATAAATGAGAGAGGCACACAGAAACTTGGGAAACATTATTCTTGCAGAACTATCTTCAAGACTATCCAATTCATTTATTGGTTTCTTAGAAGGAAAAGAAGAGAGAGCTCCTAATTGCTAATCATGACCAGGTAGTTCTCAATACCCAAGAGGGAGATATAAGGAGCTCTCAGGGAAACTTAAACTTTGCTATGTAGAAACCAAGGGAAGGAAACTGAAAACATGCAGAGCTGGTGGGCTTGGATTCTTCTTTTTACTGTTGCTATCTGGAGTAGAAGTGTCATATAACCAAGCTCTAAGGCAGTGATGGCTAACCTTTTCGGCACCGAGTGCCAAAAGCGCACATGCTCATGCACGCACCCATAATGCAGTGTGTGTGTGTGTGACCCCCTGCACGCCCTGCCCACCCACATGCATGCACAACTCATGCACATGCTACGCCCCCGCACATGCACCCACAATCCCCCCATGTGCACCCCACCCCCACGCATGCACAGCAGAGACCCGAAAACCAGCTGGCTGGCAGGAAGCATGCATGCCTGTGCTATGGAACTGAGCTGGGATGACGGCTCACGTGCCCACAGAGAAAACCCTCCAAAAATGCCTAATGCATTCTGGTTATGAATTCCTGTTCTAGGACTAGAAAGAAATGATATGAAGTCTACTGCAATTGGGGTAGTTTTTGTATTTATCAGTCAATGGGATTTTTTAAATTATTGTTATAGTAAATGGCATCTGATTTTCAAAAGCCCTATAAAGGTTTCAAACATATAAGATTTCCTTCCTTCCTTCCTTCCTTCCTTCCTTCCTTCCTTCCTTCCTTCCTTCCTTCCCTCCTTCCCTCCCTCCCTCTTTCTTTATTACATTTTTTCTGATCTTACACCAAATTCATGTGTGCATATGAGACCCCACACCAGTATACGATCCCATTTTCAAATTAATTATACTGGTGATTCCTGAAGCAGCTTAAAATCTGATCTGCCTGGTTGCAGAAAAATTCTAATCAGTAAAATTACTCAAAGATGAAAGGATATTGCATTGAAAATGATAAGATGATAATTACATCCTCACATAGTTCCTCTGCCTTACTAAAATAAATACATGGCTTTAAACTCTGCGAGGCATAACTAATTATACCCTGAAATGGGAGAGGGAGAGTTGCAGATGAAATCCGTATCCTAGGTGAATGCTAGCATAAAAATAAAATACAGAGAAAGCATCCACATGGTTAAGTTTTCAAGATGTGAATCAAGAATTTTGATTCAAATCTTCTTTGCTTTAATTCAGAGTCTGGCCCTAGGCAAAACTTATTATAGGACCCTCTGCACCAGAGGTGTCAAACTCGATTTCATTGAGGGCCACATCAGGATTATGTTTGACCTTGGAGAGCTGGGGGTGGGCATGGCTGGTCATGGGCGTTGCCATGGTGTGCATGGCCAGCTCGACATCAGTCATGTCAGGAGCACCTGTGGTCAAGTTCTAAGGCACAACTTCCCTGAGACCCTCCCTCACACTCATTATAACCTTCCTTCCTTCCTTCCTTCCTTCCTTCCTTCCTTCCTTCCTTCCTTCCTTCCTTCCTTCCTTCGCCTTCCCTCTAGATTCTCCTTTCTTCTTCCTTCCCTTTTTTCCTTATTTTTTCTTCCTTGCTGTCTTTCCATCTTTCCTTCTTGGTTGTCTTTCCCTTTCTCCTTTTCTGTCCCTTCTTCCATGTTCAAATGCAAAAGGGGAAACATTTCTCTTTTTGTTTTGTTTTTAGTTTGATAGTTTTCACTGGCAGAGGGCTGCAGGAGACCGTCACAGCCGAAAACAGGGAACAGTGGGGCAGCATGCGGCCCTCTTGAGCTTCATTTTTGCTGGCAGAGACACTGCAGGCTGGTCTTTTTCTGTTTCCAGGGCAACCCCGAGGGCCAGATCTAGGCACCCCATGGGCTGGATCTGGCCTCCAGGCCTTGAGTTTAACACCCCTACTCTACACATACATCCCCACATGCCATGTTTCTTCTGCAAGGTGAGAAAATTCTATGATCTCAAGACAATGAATGTAGGGCTTAAATATCTTCTGGTAATATTATGAAGGCTTGATATTTGAATTAATGCAATCCGGGCCAGATTGAAAAATTGTGAAATGTTTCAAGGAGCAGATTGCTCAGCTAGCCAGAAGAAATAGTTGACCATATTCTCAGCTTGTGCAAGAAGATTGCACAAACTGATTATGAACAATGTCATAATACAATTGCCAAAACAATTCAGTGGAACATCTATAAAAATCATATGCCAGTAATGAACAATTGGTGGGAATATAGTGTTGAAAAAAAATGATAAAAAATAAACAGGTTACAATATTGTAAGGTATTGTCCGGTAAAACCACAGAAAAGATTGCAAATAATGATCACATGATTACATGGAGCTTGCAACCAAATGTACGTTTGAACAGTTTGCAAGGATCCAGCTTATGATCATGTGACTGTGGGAGGGGCCCAATATTTTACAACGGCCAGAAATGTTTTGCAGAGTGCAAAGCACCCTCTCTTTGCCATCATAATTTTGAATGGTTGTTAAATGATAAGTTGTAAAAGGAGGACTACTTGTGTGGAATTGATATTCCTTAAATATCATATTTTCACCTATTGGTGTCGACTCCAATTTGGACCAATTGATAGAATATCCTATTTTATTACAGGTATCTATCATTTATCAATGCTAGAAAAGTAATGGAAGAATTAAAAATGAACAGAAGAATGTCATCTGCAAATAAAACCAGTTTATGTTCATCTGAATTATGTGCTACTCTTAAATTGCCCTATGTTGTCTAATAGCATAAGCCAAGTTCCTCTAGGACTAAGTAATGGCAAACCAGTAGAAAACAAACATTTCTTTGTATGTGGGAGACTCATATAACATCTTGCTACATTTTATGAATTTCAGGAGAAATCAAAATCTGTTAAATACAGCAAACATATAATGTCTATAGATTTGGCTAAATGCTTTTTCAGTATCTACTGGCATATTGGTCATTATTTTTCTTCAACTCTATAACTACAATTAACCTAATTAACCTAATATTGTCTGCTGTTGCCTAGTTTAATAAACTCTGCTTGATCATTCATAATTATGAATGGTAATGCTGTAATTTATTAGCTAGCACTGCTGTTAGGAGCTTTGTGTCAATATAATCAATGAGATTAAATGATAATGAGCACATTGGGTATAATCTTTATCTGATTTCGGTATTGTTGTAATAGAAACCTGATTAAATGCCTCTGATAATATTCCCTTATCAAGTATTTCATCATACAATTGACTAGTTTTGGTACCAAAAAAAATCTATAAATGTTTTATATCTTCTTCTAGAGAATCCACCCAAAATCACTGCACCTTCACTTGATCCATATCTGAACTCAAGCTTTTTTCCTCAGACTAACTGAATCCTATTTTGTTCAGTTTTATAAACTTATGCTGGACAGAGCCCTGACCCACTGTATATAACTTTGTTCCAACACTTTTATTGAGTTGGAAATAATTACAAAAAGGGCACAGGTTTTTGACATCTCCACCTTGCAGAATTTCAGGAGAAAACAAAATATGCTGCTGGGTTGCAGTTTTTGCATTTTTCCTATAGAAATACCACTACTACTATTATTATTTGGTTGGAGTTGCCATTTATTCAGTTTAGCTCCTCCTCTCCTAAACTACTGAGCACTGACCTTTTGGCATGATCAAAAGAGAGGATTATTTTAATGATACAAAAGAAAAAGAAAGGGAGTCAGCTAATAGCAGCTTTCTCATCAAGGATTTTACACAATTTTCTGTTCTTCAAAACCCATGTTCCAGAACACTCTTTCTCCCCCCCCTCTCTCTCTCTCTCTCTCTCTCTCTCTCTGTGTGTGTGTGTGTGTGTGTGTGTGTGTGTGTGTAGCAGAGGTGGGTTTCAGCAGGTTCTGACCCATTCTGGAGAACTGGTAGTGGAAATTTTGAATAGTTTGGAGAACCGGTAGTAAAAATTCTGACTGCCCCTGCCCCCATCTATTCTCAGCCTCCCGAGTCCCAGCTGATTGGGAGGAAATGGGAATTTTGTAGTAACCTTTCCCTGGACTGAGGAGGGAATGGAGATTTTACAGTATCTTTCCCCTGCCACGCCCACCAAGCCACACCCACCAAGCCACACCACGCCCACCAAGCCACACCCACAGAACCAGTAGTAAAAAATTTTGAAACCCACCACACTGTGTAGGCTTCCTTCTCTCCTCTTCCTTCAAAAAGAGAGCATAATAGGGGATGCTTAAGTTCCAAAGGTATCCTCAAAAAAGATGCAATTGTCAACTTACATTGGGAGATTTATTTGTATGAATCTTGAATAATATCCTTATGTATCTTCAGGGTAGTACCAAATTTTGAATGATGTGACAGTATGAATGTTGCTTCCTAGGCCCTGTTGAAATATTGGGGTGGCATGATAGATAGCAGTGTTCCAATATCCAAGGGGCTGCCAAAAGGAAGAGAGGGGGTCAACCTATCCCCCAAACCATCTGAAGGCAGGACAACAAGCAATGGATGGAAACTAATCAAGGATAGAAGCAACCTAGTACTAATGAGAAATTTCCTGACAGAACAATTAATCAGTGGAACAACTTGCCTTCAGAACTTGTGGGTGCTCCAAGTTGTGAACGCTTTTAAAAAGAGAGTGGACAACCATTTGTCTGAAATGGTATAGGGTTTCCTGCCTGAGTAGGGGTTTGGACTAGAAGACCCCAAAGTACCTTCCAGCTCTGTTATTTTGTTATTCTGTTATTCTCTGCTCCAAAGGCATACAGAGTTATCTTGGGTTTTCCTTAACTTGTTCCAGATAGAATGTGCCCACCCAGTGCACACTTGTCTATGAACACTCAGGCCCTGAAAGATTAAGGGAGTTGAGCTTATATAGCTTTCTCAGTAGTCACCCTCTCATTCTGGTGCTTTTGTCATTCATAAAGAGATATCCTCATTAATAAACTTTTAACTGACCTTTCTTTAATACTTATCTTCTTGGATTTCTTAGGGACATTTATCTTCTTAATATGATAGCTCTCTTCATTTTGCTTTTAAGATTATCTTGTGCTCCAACTCAGAGGTGTCTGTGGTTTTCAATAAATGCCACCCTGTGTGACCATAACAATAAATTGGCAGTGGTGTGGGTGGAGAGTGAGAGAGCACATGCTAGAAAGCAAATGTTAAATTAGCACATTTGTCATGAAGGCCCAATATAATATTTTATCATCCCACTGTAATTCGGTTTGCTCTGGATCAATAATATCTTATCAAACTCTTTTTCCCTGTTTTCAGCTCTAAGAATTGGCAGGGTCATTTTAAAATTTCCATTGTAGTTATCTCTACTGAAAGAAACCCTAATGGTTCTGGTTGTCGGAAAACATTTTAATTTTCATCCTACTTGATTCCTTTAGTTTTCTTAATCTACAGCAGGGTAAGAGATGAAAGATTTCTCTCTGTTTCACTTGCTGTGTTTTCTAAAAGTAAAACAACAACAATGCCTTCTCTTCCATGTGGTTTGTGAAGCTTTTCCTCACCCCTGCTAACCACAATTTCAAATTACAGCAAGATGTCATAACTTTTGATAGGTAAAAGTTCAATCCATGGTCAGATGTTGTTTTAATAGGTCACTGGAAAAAGTTACTACAAAGCTAAAAGTGTTAGCAAAATGTTACTAGAATTAATACATATTATACATATTTTTATTTAACAACCCACTAAAAACAGAATGCACACTTCTTTCTTGTCATTTTTTCTTATTTTTTGCTAAATGTGAGCATTTATTATTTTCACTAGAACAATATAACCCAACCATTAACAAGGTAAATAGAGAGTGGTGTGGTGGTCTAGAGGTAAAAATGCTTGCCTGCCACTCAGAAGTTTGAGAGTTCAATCCTAGGCAGCAACAGATGTTTCTCTACCATGATACAAAGAGAAAATATCTGCTACAAACTCCATTTAGGCATCAGGAAGGGCATCTGTCCAGTAAATGCTCAGCTCCATTCAGTCACCCCCAACTCCACTCTGAATAAAAGGATTACAGGGTCATAAAAAGGGGGGGAAAAAGGTAAATAGAGTTTGGCTTTTTAAAGCCAGTGATTGCAATGTCTTGCATATCAGCTTGGAAAATTGTTTTAGGCACCAAGAGTATCTGCAGGGAAGACAAAACAGTCAAGATGATAAATTGAAGTCCAGTCAATTGAAGTCCTGTCTCTTGTTTTATAAGCATCAGAGGCATATGACATGTGTTAAGGACTTTTTATTGTACAGTCAGATCTATCCTTGTTCATCTCCACCATGGACATCCCCCCAGGCCAGGTCATATTCCACTCCATATGATCAATCTTTCTGTCTCCCCACCCATCTGAATTCAATTAAAAACATATCCAAGATTGATCCTCTTATTTTAACTATTTTTAGTTCTATTTAGAAATTGAGATGGGCTCATGACACATTTGACGCTGGGTGTCAAAGAATTGAGGTCTTTGAACTATGGTGCTGGAGAAGACTCCTGCAAGTCCCTTGGATTGCAAGGCGATCAAACCAGTCAGACCTAAAGGAGATCAACCATGACTGTTCTTTAGAAGGCCAGATCCTGAAGATGAAACTGAAATACTTTGGCCACTTAATGAGAAGGAAGGACTCACTGGAGAAGAGCCTAATGCTGGGAATGATTGAGGGCAAAAGAAGAATGGGACGGCAGAGAATGAGGTGGCTGGATGGAGTCACTGAAGTAGTCGGTGTGAGCTTAAATGGCCTTTGGGGGATGGTAGATGACAGGAAGACCTGGAGGAAAGTTGTCCATGTGGTTGGGATAGATCGGACACGACTTTGCAACTAACAACAACAACATGACACATTTCTGTTTCATAGACCTCTCACATAACCTCTTGCTAATCATTATTTAGTAACAAGTGAGCATAGAGAGCTGTCATTCAATTAATGCGTAGCTACAGACCAGAATGCACTGTGTATCTCATCTCTTCCTTTCTTATCCTTTCCTATCCAGAAAGAAAGGTTAAACAGAATACATCGCTAGTATTTTCTTTTATTTCTGCACTGACTATGGATGCCAACATCTGTTGCTTTCTAACCATCTAATGCTGATTACTCCTGCATTTGGATCACTTAATCATGATACTGAATCAAAATTCAGAGGTACATAGACAACCAAGAATTCACCTCTGTTAACCTCTGGAAGCTGTCTGGATTGCCATTTTTTAACCCAAACATGAACTCGTGTGTGTGTGTGTGTGTGTGTGTGTGTATGTGTGTGTGTGTGTTTAGAAGGATTTATTAAGATGGAAAAAAAATAGCAGTACAACAATTTCTGCAAGAGAACTAATGTCAGTTTAGAACCAAAATATCTCAGGGTACTTTAGGGTGGAGAATGTCTTTTTCCTAGAGCATGACAATGCACTAGAGAAGAGGGAACTCTTTTCACTGAAAATGGAGGCGTCCGAAGCTGATCTTTTACATTACAATCTCTTAAATTTATTAATCTGAGGACTATTAATGCCTCTAATAATAGCACAAACCATTTCTTCAGATTCAGATCGGTGATTTATATATTACATAAATCAAACCACATTGACTGCCTTGAAACAGCATTTTCAGAGCTGCGGCAGTGCAGAGATTAGAAGTAGCAGAAGGCTGCCAGCAATTTGGGAGATCGAATCTCACCAGGCCAGAGGTGGTATTCAGCAGGTTCTGATCACTACTGGAAAACCAGTAGTGGAAATTTTGAGTAGTTCGGAGAACCAGTAAATACCACCTCTGACTGGCCCTGCCCCCATCTATTCTCTGCCTCCTGAGTCCTAGCTCATCAGGAAAAAATGGGGATTTTGCAGAAACCTTCCCCTGGAGTGGGGAGGGAATGGAGATTTTACAGTATCCTTCCCCTGCCACGCCCACCAAGCCATGTCATGCCCACCAAGTCACACCCACAGAACCGGTAGTAAAAATTTTTGAATCCCACCACTGCGCCAGGCTCAAGGTTGACTCGGCCTTCCATCCTTCCGAGGTGAGTAAAATGAGGGCCTGGATTGTTGGGGGCAATATGCTGACTTTGTAAACCACTTAGAGAGGGCTGTAAAGCACTGTGAAGCAGTATATAAGTCTAAATGCTATTGCTATTGCTATTGCTATTGCTATTTCCACATCCATGGATGCTGGCATCCAGGTGCTGGTACAAAATAGCTTTCAATTGCAGGACCAATTTATGGCATCATCTGATCAGTAAATCTCATTGGACAAGGCTGTCTAGCTGGCACCTTTGTCTGGAACATCTCCTGTGGGAGATATTTTGGGTACAGATGCTGTAAAGCAGAGGGCTGAGCCTTTCTGACTTCCTCTATTCAGGCTCCCATCATGGTAACTTACAAGACACATTTATATAAATAACGCTTCTGAAATCACCTGCATAACTAGTGTCAGACCATAATGAATATTTCAAATTAAACCGTACCTTCCATTTGGAAGCGTTGGTTGATTTGTAGTCCTGTGCAAAATAAATGCCATTAAAACAAAATTAACTTGTGTTGAATTTATCACAAGACTTTCTAAGTGATGCTAATACAAATCCCCAACAATTTACCCATCTTGCATTATGACATGCTGGTATTGTTGTACAATGGCAAACACAAAGTCTTTAAGGAACACAATTATCCTAGCAGCTGGGCTATGTCAGATGAGCTCCTTATGAATCTGCATGCTTTTGAGTTATATTATCAGTGCATGCATATATAACATTTTCCTAGTCTCATATGCTCACAGGTACTCAAACTTTCTCCATGCATCTGTCTCTAATTTAACAGCCATAGAGTTAAATCACAAATCTTCAAAGGGAACAAATCCTAATTAAGCAGAGAGGCACAACAGGAAATACCTTTTGAGTCAATTATCATATGGCCCTGATAAAGTGATCAGGCAGGAAGCCAAAGGCAGCACTGTAATACCTCCTGAGGCTCAGAACCCTAGTAGCTATTAAGATGCTTCAACTAGTATTTTTAAGCCATTTCATTATTTGAACCACTATAGAATGAGGAAGATTCTTGGTGGAGATCTGCCCATTGGCTCACTTTTTAGGATCATTTAGATGGGTGGGTGTTAGAAACAGTAATTGCTGCTACTTTATGGAATTCCAGTCCATGATACATATATTTTGATGCCTGAATTGGTTACTCAATTAATTTCAAATAAACTTTCTTTCATTACTTTACTTAAAAATAATAAAAATGATAATAATAACTTTATTGTCATTGTATGTGTATACACAGTATACCCATACAACGAAATTCACTTAACACCCAATAATACTTGTTTATGGATATTCAGCTATTTTCTTTTTATGGCTTTGAGAATGGTTCTGTATTGGTTCTGTATTCAAGGGGTCTTCCAGTTCTGGAGAATTATATTTAACTCTTGATTCAGTAGCACTCCTCCAAATAGAGTTGGGTTTTGCACAAGTTCATCAACCAATTGTGCAATTCCTAGATTGTGAAGACCTGCTCATGATTGCTCATGTTTTGATCAATTCCTGCCCAAACTATTGCAATGTATTATACATGGTGTGCCCATAGAGACCCCCCAGAAATTTCTACTGGTCCAGAATATGATGGTACATACAGTTCTGAGCACCCGACAGTTTGCCTATGTTACACTATTGTTGCATGAATTGCACTAGCTCCAAGTTTCTTTCTGGGTGATATTCAAGCCACGTTATCTGTGGAATTGACTATCCTTGGAGACATTTTACCCTTCTACTAAAAATCACCTCACAAATGGGAAACTGGGAAGATTCAATGCTGACAGGATTCCAATTGCTGCACAAAGCACTGGCTCATCTGCCCATTGAAATGGTACCTATTTATCTACTTGCATAGAACGTGCTTTCAAATTGCTTGATGGGCAGAAGCTGAGGCAAGTGACTGGAGCTCACCCTGCCTTGCAGCACAGAGACCCAAACCACCGGAGTAAAGGCCATCTCCAATGTCATTAAGCCACTGAGCCACCACACATCTTAAGTAATTTCTATTTGAAACTAATAAAGCTTTGTATACATTAGGGCAAAAATGTTCAAATCCTTTTTTCTCACAGTCTTACCATTCACAGGATAGAAGATAGGTCTTTCCTCTGAGAAAGAGGGAGTCTGGAGCTGTAAATTATTTACACAGCAATTGCTTAATTTCTTTTAAATTTGAAAATCAACTTGTATACCTTCCTGTGCTTCCAACCATGTGGAGACTTTTACTGTGTTAGCAATATATATTGCATATCTTCTCCTCAACATAGGAAAGGAATTTAAGAATCCCATTAAAGATTCTTTTTCACTCAACCAGCAATGCTGTATTGATATTCTTTTTGGCAGTATTTTAATATAGAAGAAGAACGTCAAAGTGTCATAGTTGTTGTTTCTCCAACTGATCTTCAATCTCTGCAATCCTATATTCATTTACACTGCAAATCCCACTGAATTCAAATTGGCTTCCTTTTGACTGGAGAAGATGGGATAATATGTATTTATAACAGATTTCAGAATTAATTCTGTTAGGGTATGTGTAAAAATAATATTTGTTGCTTGTGCAACGAGCAGAGCAGAAACACACAGGGAAGGAGATAAACGTGCAGCTCATGTGAGAAAAATACTTTATATACAAGGTAATAAGCAGTCTCGGTGTAGGTAAAACAGTCCAAGGTCATAAACAGTAATATCAGTCCAATAAGTATCTTTCCTTACCAAAGCAAACAGACTTTAGTAACTCTCGGTATACAGTACCATATAACAATCCAGTCTAACACCAATCAGCAGAAAGACGCAGGAAGCAACAGGAACAATCAGGAACAAAGAACGCTTCTCTGTGCTGCTTATTTATGCACTGTACCCTAATTACAGGGTTCAGCAAACCCTGATTACGTGGCTCAGTTGTTTCTTAAAGAAACAGATATATTGCCTGACCAACAGGTTAGGAGTAAGCTACAAGCTGAACCTAACATTCTCCCCATTGGGCAGGACAATATATACAATAGATACAGAAACAAAAATACACATCCAAATCATACATTGTACAGTGGTATCAGTTACATTTCAGATTCTTAATCCAAATCTTTCACAACAATTGGTGTGTTTAATGGCACCTTGCGCTTTGGTAAAATTATCGGCAATATTGTCCTCTGATGCGCAATATTCCAATGTAATCATGTTATCCTTAACACATTGCCGAACATTCAGATAACATATATCAGTGTATTTAGTCCTTGTCTTTACAGCAAGATTCGTTGCCATTTTAATGGCTGCCTGGTTATCTTCATAAACCATAATAGGATAGTCAATTTTGAATCCAATATCTTCCATCAACTGTTTATAATAAAACAGTTCAGTACATGTAAGTGATAGACAAGAAAACTCCGCTTCCATGGTAGACAAACTGATGTGTTTCTGGCAAATTGATCTCCATCCAATCAGGCAGTTATCCAACATGATTGCTATTCCAGACGTAGATTTTCTGGCAAAACTGGCATCAGCATATGCCTTTAACACCATATTGGCATTTGGTTCTAAATACATAACAAAATGTAATGTTCTTTTAAGATATCTAAGAATATGTTTTGCAGCTTGCCAATGCCTATCAGTAGGCTCTGAACTATATTGTGCTAGTTGATTAACACTAAAAGCTATATCAGGCCGTGTCCAGTTACTCAAATACGACAAACTGCCTATTAATGATTGATACAGTTCTTTACTGAACTGTGGACTCTGCAAACTATCCTGCTGGAATTCTTGTGTCATAGGAGTCTTGGCAGGTTTACATAATTCCATCCCATATTTTTTCAACAATTTGCAGATTTTATTAGATTGTGAAATTTTAAATCCTCTAGATGTTTTCAGGATATCCAGCCCTAGATAATGCCATATATGTCCTAGATTTCTAAGTTTAAATTTTGTTTGCAACTGACCGATAATCTCTTTGACCTCAGCGTCAGTTCTGGTAATTATGGCAATGTCGTCTGTAAAGAGTAACAAGAATGAAACACATCCATCCTGTTCTTTTTTAAACAGACATTTATCTGCTACGCCCTCATAGAACCCAATGTTATGTAATTCCTGCACTATACATTGGTTCCACTCGTAATCTGATTGCCTTAAACCATATAGGCTTTTTTGTAGCCTCCAACACTCAGTGCTATCCTGTGTATCATAACCAGGAGGTTTCTTCATATATATTATATGCCTCAACGGAGCGTTCAAGTAAGCTGTCTCGACATCTATATGAGTAATAGAGCATTTATTTCTAGCTGCCCAAACCAGCATCGTTCTCAAAGTGCTCGCTCGTAAACTTGGAGCAAAAACCTCATCATAGTCTCTATCTGTCTGTGAGAACCCTTGTGCAACAAGCCGAGCTTTATGGGTTACTACCCCATCTACACTTTTCTTTACCTTGTAGACCCACCTACAGTTTATAAATTTCTCATTTGGTGGTATTCTTACAACTTCATAGACACCAAGCCTCTTCAATGAATCAATTTCTCTAACCATTGCCTCTTGCCAGGCTTTTTGCTCCTTTTCTGGATATAATCTTATATCATGATAACTGGATGGTTCGATATCTACTTGGCAAACCATTGTGGCTTTATAGCGATCTGGTGGATGCCTGTCCCTGGAAGATCGTCTAGGCATAACAGGACTAACATCAGGTATAATGGGTTCATCCTCCCCTAACCCTGATTCCTGCTCCTGTTCTTCAACCTTAATGGATGGTTTATCATCCATCTCAGATGAACTATCATCAGGAATATGGTCTACCTTAACATCCATATCTGTAAAACCATAGTCTGCTTTTTCTAATCTGTCCCAGCCTTCATGTTCTAGGAATTTAGCACTAGCGCTACACAAAACTTTTGTTGTTCCTTTTTCCCAGAACCTATAGGACCTATGGTTAGCCTCATAGCCAACAAAAATCATTTTCTTTGCTCTCTGTTGGTCCTTCCTTCTCTGACTAACCGGTATATGCACCCAAGCTGGTGCACCAAAAGTATGTATATAACTTAAATCAGGCTTCCTCCCGTGCCATAAAGTAAAAGGAATCTTTCCTGTAGAGGAGTGCACCACATTATTCAAAATATGATTGGCACATAGTATTGCTTCTCCCCACAATTTATCAGGTAAACAAGCATCAGCCAGCATAGTCCTAGTCATAGCTTGTAGGGTCTGGCCTCTTCGTTCTATATATGCATTATGTTCCGGCCGAAAAGGGGCAGAACATTTATGCTGTATCCCAGCATCCCTCAAAAATGTAGCCAACTGATGGTTAGTAAACTCAGTTCCATTGTCAGTAACAATGCATTTCACCTTACACCTTTGCTTCCTTTCTACAAAACAAAGCCAGCTTGTGATACATTGGAACGTATCACTTTTGAACTTCATAAGGTAGCAAAAACCATATCTGGTAAAGTGATCAACTATACTCAAAATATAGCATGCTCCCCCTAAACTGGGTTTCTTTGGCCCTATTAAGTCTAAAAAGACTACCTCCAAAGGTTTAGTTGTTTTAAACCCATTGCAGCGGTTTGCAGGTGTAACTTTACTTTTATGCTGGTTACAAGTATTACAGTTCAGGTATTTGCTGCAAGCCCTTAACTTAATGCCTTTAGACTGCTTAACAGTCGAATGCAACAACCTGAAATTCAGATGACCAAGCCTTCTATGTAGTAAATGTACGCATTCATCATGCGGCTTTACATTTCCAAATTTAGCTTTTGACTGAACTAACAGTAATGACTTATCCCTAATGACAAATAAGTCGTTTTCTAATTCTGCAGTAACTACAGTGCCTTCACATTCCAGCAAACATTTGTTGTTTTTAAAAGCTACTGTAAACCCAACATGTAGTAATGACTTTACAGATAAAAGGTTATATTTCAAACTAGGGATATAAAGCATGGGTAAAGCGTGCTTACTAATAGAACATTGAACAACTCCCTCCCCAGCTACAGTCACATTCCAGCCATTAGCTAATTTGACCTTTTTAGTACTTTTCTTCATGTTTAGAAACAGTTTTCTGTTTTTTGTTATGGATTGAGAGGCACCGCTATCAATCACCCACCAATCATCTTTTATATTATTAGATGAACTGCTTGCTAAATTACACCCTTTCCTGGGTTTAGCAGAGTTTCTCGCAGACACTTTCTTATTTTTACAATATTTTGCAATGTGCCCCTTAGCCCCACATGCATAACAGTGTTTAACAATATTGGCATTCTCATATACAGCTTCCACTTTTGGTTGCTGTTGCATCCTTAACTGGTCTCGTTCTTGCCTATGTTTGGCCTCATCCAGTAACCTACCAATTATACTGGCCAATGTTAGTTCATCTCTAGACAATACTTCTAATGATGAAACAAAGGAGTCATAACTGTCATCCAATGATGAAAGAATAATATAAACTTGCTGCAGTTCAGTAAACACAAAGTCTTTCTCATGTAGCTCCTGGAAAAGCCCTGTCATGGAGTCCAGGTGAGCCATCATGTCTCCTCCTTTCTGAAGATGTAAGCGAAATAATTTCCGTGTCGGATAGGTATGGACACCCACAGAGTCACGAACGTAGAGCTTCTTTAGCTTTGTCCAACACCTCGCAGCAGACTCTTCGCCCCGGAAATGGACAAGTTGCTGGTCTCCCAGTGTCAGGCCAATGATGCATAAAGCACGCTCGTTGTCCCTGTGAAACTTTGCTATCTTTTTGGCATCTTCTTCGTCAGCAGCATTCAATGCAGTTATGTCCAGTGGATTATTAACCATGTCCCACAGTCCTTCTTTTCGCAAGAGTAGACAGCATTTTGTGGACCAGGTAACATAGTTTGTACCATCCAACCGGGTTATGGTAGAATAACATGTACCTTGCTCAAAAGCCATCATTTTGACTAGTACACCCACTGCCTGCACTTCTCACTTCCGCAAAAACAAATTAAAGAGCCCTGGAACGTTCTGGGCCCATAACCAATGTTAGGGTGTGTGTAAAAAAAAATATTTGTTGCTTGTGCAATGAGCAGAGCAGAAACACACAGGGAAGGAGATAAACATGCAGCTTGTGTGAGAAAAATACTTTATATACAAGATAATAAGCAGTCTCGCTGTAGGTAAAACAGTCCAAGGTCATAAACAGTAATATCAGTCCAGTAAGTATCTTCCCTTACCAAAGCAAACAGACTTTAGTAACTCTCGGTATACAGTACCATATAACAATCCAGTCTAACACCAATCAGCAGAAAGACGCAGGAAGCAACAGGAACAATCAGGAACAAAGAACGCTTCTCTGTGCTGCTTATTTATGCACTGTACCCTAATTACAGGGTTCAGCAAACCCTGATTACGTGGCTCAGTTGTTTCTTAAAGAAACAGATATATTGCCTGACCAACAGGTTAGGAGTAAGCTACAAGCTGAACCTAACAAATTCTATCACACTGTTAGTACTGAACCATTTTAGGATTATGACATTATGAGCTTAGAAGAATGAACAGATGAAGAGGTTATGGAACAAATGCAAAAGCAAAATAGAACAATATGTTCATAAATAGGTACAGTACATTCTTTCTACTCTCTTCCAGGTTCTAAGAAATGAGAGGTTGTGAAATTTCAAGAGGTGGAAGCATCTGAGGTACAGCTGTTGCAGATGACCAAGTCTTATGAGGTTTCAGGTATTTGGCTGCATCTGGATTTCTAAGGAAACAGCCTAACTGTGGCACTTAAACTGCTAACATTTGGCTTTTGTGTTGCCAAAACTCACAGATTTTTGCTTAATCACAGACTGTCTTTGTCATCTTGTAACCAGATCTGTTCCCTGTGACCTTGCTTTGTTTCTGAATCTTCAGCACATGAATTCTTGTTGCTTACCCAGCTTTGTTTGTCTGGCCTTTGAATCTCCTTGGTTCCTAGGTGGCATATCTCTGCACCTGACAATAAGCAGGAGAGTATTATTTTCTAGGAAGTAATATATTGCTGTTGTCTCCTATGCATTCTGAGTTACACGCTGGCACATGCTATATTGGACCATTGGGGAGGTAAGGAATTTTGGACCTCTGCAACTTTGTTCTTCTGTTATTTCCCCATTTTGGTAAAATAACTTTCTAGCAGATCCATGTTCAAATTCTCCAGTTCTGCTAATGATTCTTGCTTAAAACTTTCATGTAGCCTATATAAAAGAGTCATTTTTATTGTTTCCTAACTATTTGGCAGATGTACTCCCTATCAACCCATCTGTCCCTTCCCAGCTGGTCATTTCTAGTCATTCAAGAAAAAAAATATAGTTTTGCAAACAGACATTTTATGCCAAAATCTTCAGTAATGATCCTTGTCCCATCTGCCCTCTTCGTGTTCCCATATTCACCAGATGCCTAACCCCACTGTGAGTTTGGCCACTGAACATGGCGTAATAATGACTCTGAATGTTAATAGACATCAAGTTGTTTCTTTTTTAAAAAAAATATGATGACATGGTGGAGCTTTGTTTCAACAAAAGTTCTACAAGATGGAAAATAAAATAATGGATTAAGCAAGGACTTGCGTTATAACATGCATATGGCATAATCTTTTGAGTTCCAAGATTATGTCTCAGAAGTAATTCTTACTAAAGCCCCTTAATAATCCTACTGAGTTTTATTCAAAATTGAATCTGGAGCTTCCTCTGGGTGTGCGCGCACACATTATAGTCTATTTCAGTATAATAAACTAACCTCTTTCTTTTCAGTCTTCTGCAATTATCTGCATTTGTGTAAATTTGTTGGGGATTAGAACCTTGGGCTTTTGCAATTATTATTTTTATTTTATTTATTATTTTATGTATAACTTGCCTTTATTATATTTTTACAAACAATTCAAGTTGGTGCTCCTTTTTCCTCCTATTTCCTGCACAACAACTCTGTGAGGTGAATTGGGCTGAGAGAGAGTGAGAGCTGCAAAGTCACTTAAATTGGCTTTTCTTTCTTTCTTCTTAGATTTCTTCCTAGATCTTTCATAACATAATTGGATTCTTATTCTCTTTCAGAGAGTTGATATAGCCTTCTTTACCAACTAACTGAACAACTAGGATTAGATGGTGGGCCTGAAAGAAAAATACAAATAACTTTTAATAGGGAATATCCATAACAACAGCGGTACTGCTTAATAAAGTTTGTCAGTAAAATGCTTTCACAATTTTTCATTATAAGCCTATATCACATATCACTGATTCAGCAAGCAAATCAGATCCTGCCTACTCGACCATAGTAATGATCTAGAAGAGATTACCATTTTTTTTTGCTGTAACATATAAATTGTATAAATGCCCTGAATGTAGTATATGTATCTGTGATTCTACCTTTTAATGTTTATGCTTTTAATAAGCTATTTTTAGTTTAATGTAACTTTGTTGTGTATTAACATTTATTACATTGGATACTGCTTCAAAATGACTGCATAATAAGTTGTATAAAATACAACAAATAAAAAAAAGTTATTTCACCATTTTCCAGTAACTTTGCTAGACAAATGAATCTTAGAAAAGGTATATGGTGCTCAGGCAAGCTGCTGGTTATATCTTTGAAATCCAGACATTAGCTTGAGTATCTCCAGCAAACAGTTCTGGGAATTAGAAGATATTTCCAAGTAAGTTTCCAAATGACTAGACATCATCCAAGCTATTGCATGTATCTTTTCTTTAAAGAGTGCTACAATCTTAAAAAGTTCTAATGGTGGGCACGTTATTAGAACTATTAAACTCACAACTCATACTAATACAGAGTAGAGTTGGAAGGGATCTTGGAGGTCTTCTAGTCCAACCCTATATTCAAGTAGGAGACTCTATACCATTTCAGACAAGAAGCTGTCCAGTCTCTTCTTACAAACCTCAAGTGATAAAGCACCCACTTCTTTTGAAGACAAGCTGTTCCATTAGTTGATGTTCTCACTATTAGGAAGTATCTTCTTAATTCTAGGTTGCTTTTCTCCTTGATTAATTTCCATCCATTGTTTCTTGTCTTGCTTTCTGGTGCTTAGTAAAATAAGTTGACTCCCCTCTTCTTTGTGGCAGCCCCTCAAATATTAAAAAACTGCTATCAGGTGACACCTAGTCCTTCTTTCCTCTAGACTGGCCAATTCCTGCAACTGTTCTTCATATGTTTTAGTCTCCAGGCCCTTAATCATCTTAGTTGCTCTTCTCTGCACTTTTTCTAGCTATCCAGATTATTTTCGGTTGAAAACTCTGTGTTGATTGGACTGAATCCATTGATATGCTATGATTGGGAAATGCTTTCCCATTTAGAATTACTTGCCTATTCAGTCAGTTATCAGCTAGAATGAAATAGTGGGGTGGGAAACAAAAGAGTTCAAGTTATGTTCCATAGACCTGTAGGCTGCCTCTGATTGTAATATGCAGGCAGGCTCGCTCTGCAAACTTCTGCAATGTGCCCCCTCTTTTTGCACCATTGGCATATGGTATCCTTTGACCTACATGCCGACCTGGGGTGATTCCCTTTGCATCCTGCACACCACAGGGTTCTCTGTTGTGCCTCTTTTTGCCTCGGGTTTCTCTCTGCTTTGAGTCTATAGATATCTTCTTCTTCTTCCTCGCTTCTCTCTTTTTCAACCCCGTCTATGTATGCATAATCAGCCCCCATGGAGGAATGGATGCTTCCTGACTTGGGGTTATCCGTCACTGGCTTATCAGAAAGTTCAGCTGTCCTCACCTCTTCCAGTACCTCTTTTAAAGTTAGTGCTTTCTTGGTTACTAGTTTCTTCTGCAGTCTTAGGTCTCTCATGTCCACAAGGACTCTGTCTAGTAGCATTTGATCTACCTTTTCAAATTTGCAAGTGGCTGCTATATCCTTCAACTTGGTAACGTATTCATTAATGGTCTCACCTGGTTGTTGCTCTCTACGGTAAAACTGGAGTTAGTGGGCAAATGGTGATGCCGTGGGGGCATAATGTTCCTCCAGCATTTCTTATAGTTCCTTCCATTCCATGGTTTCGATGTTCTTTGGGGCAGCTAGGGTTTGAGCAGTCTTGTACAGGCAGTTGCCACAATAGCTGAGGAATAGGGCGCTCTTCCTTTTGTGCCCAGTTCCTTGCAGGCCATTAGCTTCCAGGAACATCCTAAATTGTCCCATATATGCAAGCCAGTCATGTTGGTTTGGGTTGAAAGGTTCAGGGGGTGCATAGGTAGTCATTCTGCCGGCCAGTGTTGGAAGAAAGGCAATCCGGTTGGGGTAAAAAATGGTTGTCCATGCCACGTGGTGATTGTCCTTTGTCCTCCTCTAGACTCCCACCCTCGTCACCAGTGTTAGATGTGGGATCAGAGTGAGGAGGCAGTACACGGGCATGGTGCAGTAAAATAGTTTATTTCTGCATTTTAAAAAGCAACAGCAGATGCACTGGCAGCATCTTTTAAACCCCCAGAGCTGTCCAGCACTTCAGCCACTCACATCAGTCCATTCTCCCGCCTTGGAGCCTGGACCAATGAGGGGGAAGTCGTACGTCACGACTTCTCCCTCATTAATATTCAACAGGAAGATGGCACAAAAAAAAAAAACATTGATGAAGCGTTATAAAAATGACATTGACAAGAAATAGAGTGATATGCTAACCCCTAAACTGCAAAATTCAAATACATAAGAGTATATAATATACTTAATAGTGCAAGTAATGTTTAAAGTACTAAACAATCTTTTCTAATTCATCATTGATGTTAACCTATATTCTGTGCAAGTGCCATTTTCTGTACTAGTATAATAATGTTCTTTGCAATGTGAAGCACTCCTCTGCTATAACCTATTAATCTTTTTTTTTAATCAGTCATTAGCTGACATAAATTACATGGAAATAAAAAGTGGTTATGGTTTAGAAGTTAAACACATACTAGAGCTCATGCTGGAATAACAGATTTTCTGCATTAGTTTCCTGGCTATGCAAGATCGTACACAGTTGTAAACAGTTGGTGCATCTTTGTTATTTGTATTTTTGCCTCTCCTGAGAAGAAGCAATAAAGAAAGTTGCTGCAATGGCTATTTACATTAATATATGGACTCTGGAGTTCTGCCAAGCGAGCTTTCTTTTTTTCCCCACTTAGATGTCTAATTACTTGAATTGTTTTGTTTCCTCAGCCATTCCTGAAATGCTAATCAACCACCATTAGATGCCAAATGCTAAAGGTCATCTGTGGGTTTCAAAAATAAATCCAATTTAATGCTATCAATGAAACAATACAAGCTATTTTAGCTTTTTATGAAGGGCAGTTAGTAGTACTGTTGAGCACAGTGTTACCAGCTGGAAATAATAGTTGATTTTGTAGACATTGGAAATTTTGATACTTTCAACTACAGAATAGCTCACAAGGCAAGTGCCCTTAGTAGCAAAGCAAAAATATTAAGTGTCTGCTTCTACTGTCAGCTGCTGAAGATGTATTATTGGAGAAAATTCAAAATGTCCCGCTGATGCTGTATTGCAGAAGGTAATCATGTTATTAAGATTCATGCATTGCTTTAGATTTCTTGAGGCAGAACTATACAAGGCTATACAAGCTATACAAGGCAGAAGGATGAATAATTTACCAGTGTGGAAGAAATTATATCCTCCCCTTTTTTTCCCTCAAAAAGTAAGCTCTGCACTTGGACTTCCTTCAAAAAAACAGAACAATAGATGTGGATCCTTTATTTTTCCATATCACCATCAAAAATGAGTTGATTGCACATAATCAATCAATGATCAGATTTGAAACTATTTTCTCAGAGCCAATATATTCATAAGGAATTATTTATGTAGTAACTGCAATAGTGTACCATTGTGGTTGTGAATATCATGGTGCTCATAAGTACTTTGCTACAGCTTTCAACTAACATTTCTTCCAAAGGTCTCCTGGCAAACTGTTCTCAAGTTGCTTACATGTGAAGCAAATGGCAGCAGAACTGTGTTTACAAGAATGAACTTAAAGCCAATAAATTAATTAAAAAAAAATTCAAGTACTACAATTCTATTTTATTTACAGGTCTATATAATAGATAATACAATAATGCCATCCTATATTTTATGGTTCTGTGTTCTAATGTCACTATACATAGATCTTGATTTCTAATATCCTTCTCTCTGTTTCTGTCTCTCTGTCCAATCTATCTTTTCCCTTTTAAATTGTGTGGGTAGAATTCTTTCCATCAGGGGACGTGGTGGCTCAGTGGCTAAGACACTGAGCTTGTCGATCAGAAGGTCAGCAGTTCAGTGGTTCAAATTCTTAGCACCACATAACTGAGTGAGCTCCCATTACTTGTCCTAGTTTCTGCCAACCTAGCAGTTCGAAAGCACGTAAAAAATGCAAGTAGAAAAATAGGGACCACTTTGGTGGGAAGGTAACAGTGCTCCATGCACCTTCGGCGTTTAGTCATGCTGGCCACATGACCACAGAGATGTCTTTGGACAGTGCTGACTCTTTGGCTTAGAAACGGAGATGAGCACCACCCCTAGAGCTGGAAACGACTAGCACACATGTGTGGGGGAACCTTTACCTTTACTAATTCTTTCCAATTTGAATAATTTCAAATCTGATCATTGGTGGCAGAATGCTGGCATCATTGATTGTTTTACTGCTTCTTGAAAGCTACGCTATTGCCAAATGCTAGGTTCCTGAAGAGATGGAACAGAATATTTTCCTAGCAGGTTTTCAACTTCCTAAGCATTGATGATGTTATCAAGTTTGGGTAGTGAAATGTCTTCAAGAAACCGACCAAGCTCGGAGAGCAGCAAGGACCCCTCACTTCAACCCTGAGCTACAAATATTCTCCTTTATTAGAGATCGGTATTTAAGGGTCATCTAAAAGAATGTCAGGTCTGGATAGATGTTCTTCTAGAGCTGGGGTGTCAAACTCATGTCATCACAGTGGCATCACATGATGTATTGGGACTTTTTTCCCCTTTGTTAAACCAGGCGTGGGCATGGCCAGCGTGTGACACATCCAGCCCGTGGGCCGGGAATTTGACAGCCCTGTTCTAGAGGGCAGATGCCATGACAGAGAAGGTTTACTCTCTTGATCTGATGATACAGCTTAATAGAAGGAACCTGTAGCACATTGACTCCGATCTTATAGGATGGGCAGAAACCATGGGAGAAAGGCAATCCCTCAAATAACAAATAACTTTATGGGTGATGACCAACACTTTGAATTTTACAGTTGTCCCATGAATGCAGATCTTTGCAAAATTTGGCACTTGGAACATCTTTTGCTAAGTACTGTAGCATAGGAAAGGTATCTAAGCTCTAAACATCAGAATAGGGATTGTGACAGGACCTATAAACTGCCGAGAGTGTCTCGATAGTGAGAAGGGTGGCATGTAAATTTAATAAATAATTTTTAAAAATATGCTACTTTCTTTCTTCAGGTCACTATCAAGAGGTTCTTTAGTGCCTCTCCCATTTTGAGATGACCCTCTACCTAAATATCAACTTTGGTTCAATTTCAAGTAAGAGATCTGTAGAGGATTACTTTTTATATAGAGAGAGACTGTGGTACATAACGAAATGGTTGAACTGCCCCTTTTCATATGCCCTGAGGTCAGCCCTGCCCTGAGCAGGTACCTCCCACATTTGTTACTTCAATAAACACAAGATATATTGTATATATCCAGAGGTCTAATATATTGTGCAGTCTGACTTTTATTGATCTGAGAAGGTTGATTTTCCCATGCTGCCTATTTAAATGAAATGTTTGATAATCTCAGATTTATTTTGGCTACATATCTGTAAAGTAACTCCTATCAAAATAAAGAATTGCTCTTCATGCAAACATATACTCTATAACTGCTTTATCAATCTTCTTCTAATACACTGGCTCAAAGTACTTTCTTTGTAATCCCTTTGCCATTTAATCCAACAGATTTATACTTTTTCTGATACTTTTTTTTTTTCTTTTACACACATGATATATAGACAGATTGATAGAAAATCAGGAGAAGGGGCAAATGTCAGCAAATCATTCTGAGAAGAGAAATAAATCGTTTGAGGTATAAAACTGTCTTGCAACAGCAAAAGTTGTGATGGCCTTAGGAAGAGTTTCATTTTCAGAGGAGATCTTCAAAACGGTATTGAGCTATTTTTGTTGTATATAGAGTGTCTCAAAATTGCTTCAAATTGTTAGCAGAAATAATAAGCTTGTACTGAAGATGAATAAGCCATGGCAAGTCTATGAATATCATTCACATGCATTTATTGATGTCTTCTTAGAATACCCCATTTGTGAATATTATAGAAAACAATGACACAGTTCTGGGAATATCATTTTATTGAACAGGACTACTTCAGTAGCAGATAAAAATGTTTCACTTATGCAGAACCCAAGTTTTCTAAAAGAAAAGGCTGTAAGTGGATGAATAGATTTACATAATTGGTAGTAATCAAATTAAAACAATAAAATGAAGGTACCTACAGTATACCATGAAAATTATTTATTTAAAAAGAAAATTCTGAAATTCTGATAAAATAATAATAAGTAAAGTGAACTGGGGAACTGATTTTTTTTAACCTGACTCCATCTGCTTTTTGGAGTGTAGTTCCATTCAAGACCCAAGTGTGACTTTCAGTTTGTATGTATGGACTACAGTAATAGCTGCTTTGTAAAGTATTCGGAAATATATCTTAGTGCCTTCTAATGTTCTCAGCAAAACAAAATAAATTATCCTGTATTCAAATTGGATAGAGATTTCCTAAATTAAAATATTTCCTAATGAAGCATATGCATGCATACATACACATCCATGTTTATTGTCAAAAATTATAAGAGCTTCTGTTTTAAGATGATGGACCTTGTTGACAATTTCTTTTTCCCTAGCTTTCTCTGATGATGCATGTTTTAAAACCACAAGGACAAAACCAGTAACTGTAAAGATCTTCATGATAGTAATGCAATTTATTAGCATAATAGCATATAAGATATCTGAATTAAATGGCCACAAAGACATAGTAGTTAAAGGACATATATGACATTATCACTTTGCTTTACAACCAATGTCAAAATTTGTGATATTGGTGCTTAGGGGAATAATAGTTGGATTTTGCAGAAATGTTTCCATGTTAATTATCTATCCTGTAGCATTCAGGGCTTATTAAACCAAAACAGTATTGAGACAAGAAATTTGAGTTAAAGAGAAAACATTTAGCAAGTTGTGCTACTGGAAAAATTTGACTATATGCTCAGGGACTTGATTTATGATGCTTTAAACATAAAGCTAGGGTCATTAAACTTCTACCTACAATAAACCAATTTCCCAGAAAGAAGCTGACAAGAAGCCTGGTCATTCTTAGTTTAATCCCATAATCAAATTCCAATTATACATAGAATCTGTTGATATTAGTCTTGTTGTGAAGGCTTGTGAAATTGTCGTGTGAGATACAAATTGCAGGAAGATTCTGCAAACATCAAATAGAATGATAAGTATAAGAATATGATGGATGCAGCAGCTATTGGTACTTAGATTTGTCAAGAACTTGTCAGTGTCTTGTTTATGCATGGATGTGAAATAATTTCAGAATATTTTTCTCTACTTTCCTCTAATATGGCAAGGACAGTGTGTGTGTGTGTGTGTGTGTGTGTGTGTGTGTGTGTGTGAGAGAGAGAGAGAGAGAGAGAGAGAGAGAGAGAGAGAGAGAGAGAGAGAGAGAGTCATAGGACTGGAAGGCTAACAGTTTGTTTCTGAAATATCATTGACAATGGCACTGAAAAGCAAGAACAGATTATTCGAACAGCAGCTGAAGCATCTCTAAGGCATAACAAGAAACAAAGCTTTATGGAAGCAAGATGTTGTCATGGAACTGAAATCCTGACTTTGATTATTTATGCCCTTTGCACACTGCCTTGCTTTATAATGTTCTCTTAGAAAGTTATAATGAATAAGTATAAACATGATTAGGCAAATAGAAAAGAAAAATCCAAGCAGCAAACAAAGGACAACACAGCAGAGCTGAAAATGATTCAGAATCAGAGGAAGAAGGAACTTTGGAAGGTATGTAGTTCTTAATAAAGGTAAAAAAAGGAGGGGTATAAAAGGTGCACGTGGAACTTTTTTTCATAATTTTTCTTTTTCTATTGTTTTTTTCTATTGTGAGAAAGAAAGAAAGAAAGAAAGAAAGAAAGAAAGAAAGAAAGAAAGAAAGAAAGAAAGACTCCCACTAAATCTATCTTATATTGTATAGTAAACTTCACAATAGTCACTGGTTTACTAATAAATATCATATTTTACAATACTATAAAACCTCCACCAAAGTAATATATATTGTTTCATCCTTTGATTAATTGAAAACGTTCTTTTCCAAGACACCTAAGTTGGACATTGCCAAAAACCATTCATTAACATAGGGAATAAGGTCACTTTTCCAATTTTTCAATGTAATTCTCTTTGCTACCCCAGATATATTTTATAAGCCAAATGCATCCCTCCCCCCTAGATTAATGTCCTTGGGATGGAGCTGCACAAACCCAAGGAAAGACACAGATGCTCTAAGGATTTACAGAAAGGTGTTATGTTGGCACAGTCCTGAACGCCAAGAATCTTTATGTCTGAACTACCACATAAATCGTTTACAATAAAACGATTTCAGAATTAAATGAAAACTTGTAAAACTGAGAGCTCTGAATCTTATATATCATTTAATGCTCAGGAGTTGTGGTGGCACAGGGGTTAGAATCAGTGGTGAGTTACTACCAGTTCGCCCCGATTGGGTGAACTGGTGGCGGCGGCGGGAAGCTCCATCCACACACCCAGACATCTCTGCACATGCGCAGAATCATTGCGTGTGTGAGCACCCACGTGCCTGCGAGCAAATTGGCAGTGGCTGAAGTTGAAACTCACTACTAGTTAGAATACAGTATTGCATGCTAACTCTAACCACTGCCAGGAGTTTGGTCCTGACCAGCTCATTGTTGACTCAACTTTCCATCCTTTGGAGGTCAGTAAAATGGGACCAGATTGTTGGGGACAATATGCTGACAATGTAAACTACTCAGAGAGTGCTGTAAAGCACTGTGGAGCAGTATATAAGTCTAAGTGCTATAGCTATAAGGATGGAATGAATTATAAGGTCTGCTTATGCATCTGCTATCAAAAGACTATAACAATGTCACCAAGTAAAATTCTTGGTGGACTTGATTTACTTATCTTCAAAACTGAGGTGTCATCTCTATGAATGTCTTTTCATTGTTGGACACCTTATACAACTTGTCAGAGAGACTTAGATCAGGGTCTCTAACAAAGGTCTAAAAATTTGAAGGGTTACTTACAGAAAATGGTAGCCTTTCACAGGGATGATCTACTGAATATAATCTAAGAGCTGGATCCATTTCATTAGGGCAGGGGTCAGCAACCTGCAGCTCTGGAGCCACATGTGGCTCTTTCATCCCTCTGCTGCAGCTCGCTGTTGTTGGTCAGCTCCACAATTGATAGGGCTTTTGGTTTGGACAGGTAGAGGAAAATGGATGCCATGTTAGGAGGAGATTCTATGGTGGGGGAACTGGACTTCTGGTCAGCAGAGGAAAAAGGACGCTGCGCTAGGAGGAGACTATGATGGGGGAACCGGACTTCTGGTTGGCTCCAGAATTGAATGGGGGCTTCTGGTTAGGACCTTTGTGGCTCTTTGAGTGTTTAAGGCTACCGACCCCTGTATTAGGGAATGGGAATTAAATAAAACCATACTGCTATTGTGGTTCACTGAACCACTATGTACAAAAGGCATATATAGCCAAGACACTTCCAATTTTACGTGGGAGAAGACCCGAATAACCAAAGACCTACATACAAACACCCGCGAAAACCTGAGAAAACATATATATGTGTATATATGTATGTATGTATGTATGTATGTATGTATGTATGTATGTATATATATATATATATATATATATATATATATATATATATATATATATATATATATATATATATACTTACTTAGATATGACACAGAGACAGAACAAACAAAAACTATATGATAAAATAGATGGAAACAATTATAACACCACAATGGGAAGGATTATGGACTATATATCAAATATACACTAAATAATATCCTAAAGGAAAATTGCTACAAAATGTTTTACATATGGTACACAACTCCTAAATTGTAATTAATATTGATAGATTATTTTTTTCTTCTCTGTTGTTAACATTCTTAGCTATCAAAATAACAGAATGCCAATAATCTTTAATTATATCACATAAACATCATTGCATTGAAATAGTACAATGTATCAAGATTTATAACAGCACCATCAAAAAGGAAAAAGTGAATAAATAAATGATGGGGCTGAAGGAAAATTTTCCCTATCCTAAACTTGATGATCTTAACTGAAATGGTTTCAGCTAAATAAACACATTTAGAAGAACTGTGAACTACATGTAGTTCGTGCATTCTCTACTTTAGCTCTGAATAAATTATTGTTATAGAAGAAAGTAAAAAACAATAGCAAACAACTGAAGATTGACAGCTAAATCATCCTTCATTTGCATATTAGAAGACTTCTAACCTGGCATATAATTTGTAGTGATTTGAAATATAAATTGCAAAATGCAGTTGGTTGCAGTGTTGCTTCTGTTTTTGTTTAGCTAGATCTTACACCTTGAATTTTACCTTGGATTGATAATTTAAGCCAGAATGTTAAACAGGTGTTTATATAGTCTTTGCTGGTATATATTCTAGTTTATAACATAGAAAGGCATGTTCCTACTGTTATCTTTAGAAATCCTTAAGTTGCTATGCCAACATATATTTTCTTTATGTTGGCATGAATCAATACATATTAAATGTTCCATAGCAAAGGCTCTAAAGTTAATTCATCTGCCATGAGGTAACAAGACAGGTGCTTTCATGGATTAGTAACTGATTAAAAACAGGACACAGAGATGGGGAATAAGATGGCAATTTTCACGTTGGTGAAATAAGATAGGCGAAGTAAGGTTTTCCAGAGATTGGCTCTGAAGCTGATGCCTTTTATCTTACATTTAAATTATCTGGATTTATATGAGGGAGTGAGATATTCATACCTGCTGGTGATGCCAAGCCATTTGAAGTGATAAAAAAATCCCAAGATTATAAATACCTTCAGAAAGATCAATCCAAATTAGATGGCTTTTAAAGTGATAAGTACAGTTTAATGAAAACTATTGCAAAGTGATAAAAGTTGGAACAATACAATTCAACTGTCATCTAATGGGACATGACCAGTGGTGGGTTGCTCCTGGTTCGGTCCGGTTTGGGTGAGCCGGTACTAGAACATTTGAGTCTCTTTAAATTGAAACAAAAATGGGAAAGGGAAGACATAATAACAGTATAGGAAAGCAAAGATAATGTGATTACAGAAAAGTTTTCTTCCTCTGTTATGTTTGAAGTAGAATCACTCACTGAACTTAAATGCAGGGAGATTTGGGATTTCCAAAAGGAACTACTCCCACACCCACCCACAAACTTCATAGTTCAGTTATGGAATTTATTTCCCTCAGTCGTGGCAGTGGGAAACGATTTGAGTGGTTTTAAAAAGAGACTGGAAAGGTTCCTGATGCATCAGACTATCACTGGCTACTAATACAGATTGCTGTTTATTGCATCTTGGATTGTAGGTGGTATGCCTTTAATACTGGTTTTGGGAAGCAACAATAAAATTGTTGCTTCCTATTGCCTCTCAGTATAAGCAAGTGACTTCCCAAATGCATTCAGTTGGTGACTGTGTGATCCAGAGTGCTGGACTGAATAAGTCTGTGGAGTAAGAGTAAGAGTAAGAGTAAGATTATCTTCCCCATGTTACATAATGTATTGTTTAGATTTCTTCTGTTTCAGTTGCAGCTTTCTGCAAATGGAAAATATCTGATGAATGAAGGTGAATATACCTATCCTAGGATAGGATAGGATAGGATAGGATAGGATAGGATAGGATAGGATAGGATAGGATAGTTGTACAATACTGAGAATAGTTTCTCTTTTACAAAGAAACTAGAAGAGCTGTAAAACTGTTTTGTTAGTTTTGATTTTGATTTTTTTTATTAGTCTTCAAAAGTCCTGCCCACAAAAGCAAAAGCAATGGGTAGAAAGAGAAAGGAAGCAAATCTGCCAAGTCCACCAATCAGGGCCCATCTTAACCATGATCTGGAGAGAACATTCGGCCATCATTATGGCCAAAGGGGAGAAGGAGCTGAAATCCAAAAAAGAAACCTCATGATTTCAACAGCTGGCCTAAGTTCAGGACTCTTGCTTTTTTACCTGATGAAAACTTTTGTGAAATTCCTTAAATTTCCAGATTGTACCATTTCAAACAGCCTTCATAAAGATGCTACCTGATTGTCAAGGAGAAATATGAGAGAGAGAGAGAGAGAGAGAGAGAGAGAGAGAGAGAGAGAGAGAGAGAGGGAGGGAGGGAGGGAGGGAGGGAGGGAGGGAGGGAGGGAGGGAGGGAGGGAGAGAGAGAGAGAGAGAATTATGTAAAAGAGTAAAGATTTATACCAGGGGTGTCAAATTCGTGGACCATCATGCACAGTCCACGCCCACCCCAGCTCCCCGAATGGGAAAAATACCACAAAATGTCACGTGATGGCAACATGACTTGGCAAGTTAAGATTGACACCTGTGATTTGAAGAGAAATCAGAATATGCAAATAGGCCTGTTATGGAGAATAGTTTTTAAAATGTTCTAAACATATCTAAGTATTTGTTCTCATTGTGGTGAACACATTGGAGCAGCATTTTATTCTTCCTGCTGTAATGAAATATTTGCAGAATAAGACCCCACCTCTTTATGCTGCTAAATGTTTCAAACAGCTTCTTTCTTTAAAAAATAAAAGCTTGCTTAAAGTGATGTTGGTGAGAGGATGATTTTGCTGCTTTAAATGCATTTTGAACACAATAGACTCTTGACTGTTTAGCAGGCCAACATAACAAAGTTGTTGAAACTCATCCACCCACCTATTTGGCTAGGATCACTGTCACAGTGCCTTGTTATGTTTGCCCAGCAGGCAAAACAGATTGCTTTAGCAATCATCCACCCACTGGCCTCTTGAGGAATTAAAACTCAGACTCACATAGACACACAGAATTGTTATACAAATGTGTCCAAATACTTTAAGCTCAAACCCAAATATTAGCTTCAGAACACAGCAGTGTCATTCAGCATTACAAGCTAAAGCCTTCTACCTTGAACTATACATCCAAAATATACCCTTTTTGTGAGTTTGCACTATATGCTGAATGAAGACAATGATCCTATGCATACATACTATGGGGCTAGTTTCAATATATACTTTTAGTAAATCTTTTGAACACAGTAAAAGTCAAAGAGAAAGTGAGAAAAAAAAAGCATTACGGAAGAAAAAAGAAAAGTATAGAAATATGACATCTGCCCTTTTATTGAGTAGTTAAAAATCTTACTTTTCTTCTCCCTCTTTTTTCTTACTTTTTCCTCCTCCCCCTCTTTCATAAATCATCAAGTCATTTTTTTCTTCTTTCAAGAAAAAAGCCCATATCAGGTTTCTAGTGTTTTGAAAGGTCTTTATTGTTTTTCTCCTGAACATCAGTCTCTGAAAATCAGTGGGCAGAGACTTGTGGAGAGCATGTCACCATCTACCTGGTGACCAATAGGTTTAAAAAAATAACAGTGAGAGGATGTGGTTGGAACGGGCTGGAATGTCCCAATACCTGTTCAGATATCTGCCAAAAGTACATCTTGTGCAGGGCCTGATCTTGCCATGGTATTTCCTCTGCTTTTCCCATGTCTGCTGCTCAGTTATTTTTTCAGCAGTTTATCTTTGGGTGCCATTTTACTAATGTACTCCTGGATCTTCTGGGTTTTATCCAGGACACTGGCTTTGACACTCACCGAACTCCACCCATCCTCTTTATGACTGGTGTACAGTCTCTGGATATTGGACTTAGGATGGAATTAACCACTATATATTGGGAGAAATTTTGGAGTCTTCACACTGGCAACGTCCATGTCCTTCTTTGACCAACTCACTATACCAGGAGAGTATCTGATGATTAGCAGAGAATACATGTTGGTGTCATTGATTTTGTTCTTTCCACTGACCTGGGACTTCAGGGCCTGTCTGATCATATGGCGGTACTTAGATGCAGTGGAGAAATTCAACCGGTTCTATCCGGCTCGGGCGAACTGGTAACACCAGCGGTGGGCGGTTCCGCCCACCCACCCAGACATAATCACATCCCATTTTTGACCCTCTGCACATGTATGGAGGGGGCACATGCGAGCATGGTGAACGAGTGCGAGCACTCACATTTGCGAACCGGTAGTGAAGGTAAGTGAATTTCACCCCTGCTTAGATGTTGTTGTGTTCCTTTTCTCCTCATTGTGATTCCTCTGTGACTGTGGGATATCAAGGTATTCATAGCTGGTTTGTATGTCTGTTATGTGCCTACATATATAATGTTTATTTTTCACTCATACTCACTGATGGGAAGGCAGTATTTCATTTCCCTCCCAGTCTGCACTTTAGAATCTGACTTAAGTCAAAATGACATCTCCTGCTCCCAATTTCAAGAGTTTTAAAAGCCAAAAACATGGCTTCAAAAATAACCATATATTATATATTTGTTGTTCCAACTTTTCTCTCAGACTCTTATTCTTTTTAGAAATGCATTATTGTGCAGTTTCTTTTTTGCCTTTTGTAATTTTCTACTTTACTTATTAGTCTTGCATTATTAACTCTGAAGCTATGAAAAATGTAGGCAAAATGCCAAGTTTAGATTTCACACTGTTTAACATCTTCCTCTCTACATAAACTAACTCTATAATTAAAGCTCACAGAGAATAACATGTAACAAGATTTAGATACTGCTCTTTTAATTTTATATTTATATTCAGTAATATTTGCAGGCAATCCCCCCTTAATTCTGTTTAAAATATACCAAATAATACAGAATTATTGTCTTATACTTACTTCTTTATTTTGGATTCTGGCACAATAGCAAAAAAACAAAACAAAACATATTTTTCAGGTTCTCGAATACTGAAAAGAAGCACATGCTTTATTAGAAAATGTTATATACTTTAGATAAGAATTAAGTGAATAGGCTTTTAGGGAATCTAAATAAATATTTTGAAATGTTACTGTCAGATTTATTATAGAGCCTTTCCACTTATTTAAGATAATCAGATAATGAAGATGTAGAGACTCCTCCTTTTCCTGATCTGAAGATTCATCCTTCTATATTAACCTATTCAGCTAATCAATACCAATCCTGAGCCACAGCCTTCGCTACCATTGGCAAGTGAAGGAAGAGGAGTGGAGAATTCTAGCCTGCAAGAAGAATTGATTTTTCTCAGGAATCAGAATCATGTAACAACAATAATGAACATTAACTGAGACATTCCAAACTTTACTTCCAAGGGACAACAAAAGCTCAGTGGTTTATTGAAGACTGATTCAGCCTACCTTATGCTCTGCATCTAGGTCTTTCAACTCTGTGGGGGGGGGGGTTTGACCATTGTCTATATGTCACCCATATTTCTACACCTCCAACACTTTTGGAAACAGTATTATTTTTCTTGGCTTTTAATGAGGGGACTAGATTTGGACTCCTCTGAGTCTAATGCCTGTGTGAGAGCAATCTGACCTCAGCTACTTGACTTCTTTCCAAAGAAAACCAAGTTTGGGTAATCAAGTATTCCTGGAATTTCCAACCTCTGTATTAATGAGAAATAAAGGCTCAGCCTGGAAGGGGAGCCCCACAGAATGTCCAAAACACTGCATTACTCCTTCAGAAGTAAGCTTGCATTTGGAGACAAACTGTCTAATGCAAGAATTATTCTCACCACAACTGAGAATCCAGAAGCACAATTCAGAATTAAGGGACTTAAAAAAGCAGGAAGAAGAAGAAGAAGAAGAAGAAGAAGAAGAAGAAGAAGAAGAAGAAGAAGAAGAAGAAGAAGAAGAAGAAGAAGAAGAAGAAGAAGAAGAAGAAGAAGAAGAAGAAGAAGAAGAAGGAGATGAAGATGATTTCTCTGAGCCGGAGACTGATCTGTTGTTGTTATTGTTTTCATGCATTATGTAAAGCATCAAGATGCAAATGGGATTGATGTCATGATATCACCAAGGACCTGATGTCATTTTGATGTATTCTCAATAGGGAATGCTGTGTATGCTCTCTTTTGGATCTTTAAAATCCCATTTCAGTGTCTGGATTGATTAATCGATTAAGCACCATCATGTCAATGTCAAGTTCTTGTGAACATATGGAAATATTCTCTCCAAAATGATCTGGTTCCAGCATGGCCTTTTAGGTTTCTTTTTCTGTATCATAGATGTTGTAACTGAATCAGTCCACCTCACCACTGGCTCCCTCTTCCTCTTTTTCTTTAAAAACACAAATAAAAAACAGAATAACAGAATAAGAGTTGGAAAGGACCTTGTAGGTCTTCCAGGCCAACCCCCTGTTCAATCAGAAGACTCTATACCATTCCAGACAAGTAGCTGTCCAGTCTCTTCTTATTTAAAAATTTCCGGTGATGGAGCACCCACAACTTCTAAAGGCAAACCGTACCATTGGATAATTTTTCTCTCCGTTAGAAATATCTCCTTAGTTCTAGTTGCTTTTCTCCTTGATTAGTTTCCATCCATTGTTTCTTGTCCTGCCCTCTGGTGTTTTGGAAAATAGGTTGACTCCCCTCTTCTTTGTGGCAGCTCCTCAATGAGGAATGAGGAAACATTATGTTAAATTCTTAAAACGTCCTTTTTCATACAGCTGTTATTCAGTAGTGCTCATTTGTTTCAGCCTTGTGATTAAAAAAAAATCAGCTCCATTGTTTCCAGAAGACCAACATTCTTTGGCTGTTTTTACTTTACAATTGTCCATTAAAACAATTTGATTCTCTGTGTTTGAGGCACAGTGGCTGAAACATTAGATCAGGACTGAGGAAAATCTAAGTTCATTCTCAGCCATAGAAGCTGATTGAAAGAATTCAATTACAGCCTTGTAAGAATGATAATGGACAGGAAAAAAAACCCTGTAAAATATAGTTCTATATATGCCACTTTAAAATTCTGGAGGAAACAAGAAATAGAAATCTAACAAATAAAGGAAATAAACTAAGTGATATTCAAAGTTTCCTGACCATAGGCAAAGGAGAGTCATTAAACATTTAGATGTTATAAACACCAACCTGCATCTTTCCTCAATTGTATCAAAACTCACTGTTGTTATTGGGTTTTTTTTACATTAGCTACCAATAGCTGAAAGAAACTCAGTTACTCAAAAGAATATTTTGAATCCAAAAACTAAAAGTAATTCCAAAGATGTCTAAACCACTCACCTTACAAATTGGGCTTTATCCCACTTGATTAAAAGCATCCACGAAAGAGACCTAAAACAAGATGGATCGATGACATCAGCAAGTATTGTGGGCCCAATTGGCGAAAGCAAGCTCAGGACCATATTGGTTGGAGACAAGCGGAAGGTGCCTTCATCCTGCAGTGGATAGACAATGATGTGATGATGATGATGACTATTTAGGTATCCATTGATATACAATTCTGATGTGTCTCTCTTGCCTTGATTCCCTGTAGGACCACAATTGGAACCATTATGTCTGTTGCTAAGTGATGCTGTCATTTAGTGAGACGTGCCCAATATCACAACCTTTTTTTTGCTGCAATGAATCACCACAGTTGATAATTGACTTATATGATTTAAGTGACTCTGCCTTCCCTCATTGACTCTGCTTGTCAGAGTCCACGGGACAATTGCAAAGTTCAATCACATGACCCCTGAATGATGCAACCTTTCATAAATACATGTCAGTTGCCAAGCACCCGAATGTAGATCATGTGATCTTGGAGACACTGCAGTGCTCATAAGTGCAAGGACCTAGTTTGTAAGTAGCTTTATCCAACCCTATCATAATTTCAAACAGTCATTAAACAAATGGTCACAAGTCAAGGACTATTTGTATGTGTCAGGGTTCCAAGTAACACCCCCAACCAAGTAAGACTCTGAGGCAGACATTTCCTCAAAGTTCCATTTTATTAGAGATGTCATAATTGCACCTCTGGGAAAACCCAAATCTGAAGTCTCCCGGGTTTCCCCCACCCAAGGGAAAGTCAAAGTCCCTTCCCCTGCACCCACATGTCCATCATATGGTCCAATCAGATCAGTGTCCTAACTGGAGTTGCTTCCCAGTCATACCTCTCCAGGTCCAGGCTGAACATCCTTGACTCCTAGCGAAATACTGTTGTTATACATCTCAACCCCCCTCCCAGTTCCCACAGCATGCCCATCCACCAAGTGTGTCAGCACTGAAGATCCCCCCCCCCCAAAAAAAAGATGGCCTCCAGGGCTGGCAATATGTTTCTTAGACTAAGTACTTTGTGGATGTTTCCAAAAATAAAACCAGTCCTGTTACATGATTAGCTTGTTGCAACATCACTGGAGGAAGCTTTTGGGGGGAGGGGGGGTCTGATATACAGAAGAGAGAGCATCACTCTATGAATGAATGAATGAATGAATGAATGAATGAATAATCCAAGCTCAGAATAAAAAACAAATTATCTATGATACATCTGAGCAAAATTCCTCATATGTTGTTTCTCAAAGTGACTTATTCCCATGGCCACTTGCAGATGTATTTACCGTAGAGATAGGTATTGGAAGTTAGATGGTGACACCACTACAGATATTAAATCAGATCCTGCAACACCCTTAGGGTAGCTTCTTTGGTGATTTGTTGGTAAATTTTCCTGCATTGTGCAGATAAAAGGTTCCAACAAAATACAATATTTTTGAAATGGATGGATTGCCAGAGAAGACAGTGTCACTAACATCTCCAATGTTTCTACACAATCTTCTAATCAACAAAATTCATCAATTTTACAAATAGTTTCTTAAAACAAATAGAACATTGTGAAAGTGAAGGAATTAAATCTATTACACTTGTTGATCACTATTTTTTTCTTTTTCCATTCTTTGAAATCTATTATACATGTCATTTCATCGGGCTCTCCAGCCACTCACATCTCCTGCCCAAAGTATATGAGTCTATTTACTGATTGTGCCAGTGGTGGGATTCAGATGGTTCTCTCTGGTTCGGGTGAACTGGTAGCGGCGACTGCAGGAGGCTCCACCCACCCACCCGGATGTAATGCACGAGCACTGTGCATGCACAGAAGGCCATGCGCACACTCACATGTGTGAACCAGTAGGGAAGCTAAGTGAATCCCACTGCTGGATTATGTTTTGCTAAAGGAAGAAGTTGGCCTTTATTTACTGCTTCTTATATTTTTCATTCCTATTGTATGTGTAACGTAAGGAATTCTTCCTCAGCCCTCTTTCAACTTCATCAGTGATTAGACTTCCTCATGACTTCAGTCTGGCAAAGTCATCACCTCCATATTTTGTAATGAAAATTTGATGTTCTTCCTTGGCAACTAGAGGAGGGCCTAGAGGTCTTAGCATCTGGCACCCAAACATATCTAAATGTTTTAGTTATGGACATGCAGTTGATTAGAAATGACAGGTGTGACAATTATACAGCTATGGATATTAGATTTCTGAATGTAGAAGTCTATTAATAATAAAGGGCTTCTCTTGCATAAGAGAGCCATCGGCGGAAAGAAAGAAAAGCCAAGGAAGGTCACTGCGACATTCAGAGGGATTAGAAATTGACATCTGTTCATATCCAGCATACTTGTCATGCTTTGATTAAATTAACACCCTTGCTTTTAAAAAGGACATACCCAGTTAAATACAAATTATTTGAGAGGATTTTTGTATGCCTTAGAATATTTTATTTTCTGGCCTGTAGGCCATGATAAAGGTTTGTTCTTGTTACCTTACAAATTCTAAGGCACAGATGCCTTTTCTTCCATGAGGAGAATATGCCAAGGGCTATTGAAATATTACTGAATTGGGGTTTTTTGTTTTTTTTGTACCTAAACACCCATCATTGGTCCTTCTTTCAGAAAATGAGCCAGGTAAAGAATATTTTGCTTCTTGTTGAATGTTCTTTTTTTTTTAAAAAAAATATTGTTTTTATTAAACCATTTTCTTCATTTTACATCGCAATTTCCATCTTTGCAACACTCCTGTACTGATATACATTCACCTTATATATGCTATTATGTATACAATCTGTAGTTGTTATTCTGAATGTTTTTTACTTTTTACATTGTATAACATCTTGCTATAATGCTATATATTCATCTCCTAATCCTTGCATCTACTATCTAACCAGTTACACCATACATTCCAAATCAATTAATATTCCGTTTCTCCTTTATCTTTTATTTCCATCGTCAGCCTATCCATCTCTGCGCAATCTAATATTTTCTTTTTCACCATTTCTTCAGCTGGTATATAAGGTTCTTGTTGAATATTATTTGGTGCCAATCAGATGAACATTCTTCATTTTCTCCTTCAACATTGACATACCCAAAGGAACCATTTTTGCCTGCTATACAGATGCCTCTGCAGGTTATACAGATGCTTGAAGAACTTGGCCATGCCAATTCCCCATTGAAACTGACTTGATCTGTCTATCAGGATTAAAATATACAGTATGCTAGAACTTTCATTTTTCAACATCCCAAAGTTCTGGCAATTTTTGCATTGATACATTTGCATATTAGCATTTATATTATATTTCTCTCATGCGGCTTTTAAAAATGAATGGATGAATTGTTTAATCTTTTATTTGCTAGATTTCCTTGAGGCAGGCAGAAGTGTGTATGGTGGGAACATATGGTTGTGAAAAAGGTTCAGTCAGGAGAAAATGATCCGAAGCCAATCAGTGTGAGCACCTTGGCTGAATGCATACTAAAAATAAGGTCTCTGAGTTCCTCTCCAAAATTCTAAGAAAAACACTATATTACATAAATGTGAAATAGTCCAGATTCTACTTTTAAGATTCTATTTGATATCCATTGAACTATAAACTAGTATCAGTATCACTCAGCATCTCATTTTGGCTAAAAGAACTATTGGCTGGCAAGTCGGGGTGGGGGGAACCTTTATGTGCTTTCTTGATACAAATTTTTTCACAGAGATTTCATACACGGTTTATATATATGAGTTGGACATGCTAGCTTACCTCCTATGTAATATTCCTGGTCAGCTAATATTTACATTAAGAGAGTGGCTGTGCAAGTATCTACAGTAGTGGCCAAAATTGTGGAAACCTTTTGGGGAAAGTGTATTTTTGAGGTTTGATGGCTAATAACATCACTTTTTTTTTTTTTTTTGGAATTTCAAGATAATCATATTGCATTGCTGGAATGGCCTGGATCTTAACCCAATTGAAAATCTATGAAGCCGAGTAAAGAAACTTGTTAGTCAGAAGCGACCCAGCAATAAAACCCAGTTAATAGAAGCAATCATTCAATCTTGGTTTCATATTATAATAGCTGCAGAACAAAATATTTGATTCACTGGGAAGACGTTGTAAGGCCATAATTCATGCTAAAGGTTACCCAACTAAGTATTAACTGACATGGTGATAATTTTTGTATTTCGCATTTTTTCTATGGTGATCATTTTTGTATATCTCATTTTTTCTACGTGTTTCACTTTTCTTCTTTATACTGTGACTGCTATTCTAATAGCAAATCCTTCATAAAAGTTATTGCGTTACATTCTTGATTAAATTATCTTTCCACTGATATATAATTTTATGGTACTACTCCAAAAAAAAGGGGGGTGTTATTAGTTAGTTTTAGAAAATACACTTTTCCCAAAAGGTTTCCACAATTTTGGCCACTACTGTATACATGCACAGTAGACAAGAAAAGTGTAAGCACAGTTTCAACACTGTGGTGATTTAAAAGCACATCTTTGTGTGTGTTTAGCATCTGTCTTTCTAATGGGTTGCTTTAATTGGTTCTGAGTTGACTTCTACCTGGTATTAAATTTGCTTTGGGATGATTGTAAATCTGCTTGGGAATACCAATGATAAGAAGTTGTATAAAAATACTATTGATGCATAATGCATAATCATGAAATAAGAAGCAGTATAAAAATACTATTAATGCATAATACATAAGCAGTTTCAAGTGCAATTCACCCATCTTTTGATGCACATTTACATATTTACTAATTGATACCCAGAGTAATTGTGAATGGTCATGATCTATCATTCACAAATGTGAAAATGTAGAGCCCCTAGGAAAAAAATTGTGAAATTAACAAAGAGAAGAAAAAAAATTTGTGCCATTACTTACTAGCCCTCTAAATGTCCCTTCACGGAACAGCTTGAAAGACCATATAAAACTAGTTTAAATGATTTTTGTTAATAAAATATGCAGAATGCACTTTAACATAGGAAGCTTGCTAAACTCTCTCACTGGATTCAAATGTAATTAATCCCAGCTGTCTTTTCTGTAGGATTATTTTAGCATTGGGGATTGAGGAAACCTTTAATACTGTGTCGGTGACATTTTTACGATTTACTTTAAAAAAATAAATAAATAAACACAATAATATCCCTTTTTTTTTTAAAAAAAAGGATAAATTCATATCCCTAATTTCTGTTATATCTGCTAACTCATTTCTGTCATTTCCACACAAGCAATTGAAAGTGTCTTTTAGAGTCACTCAACTATCATTGGATGGAACATCAGTCATACGAACGGGCTTAGTATCTATTAAATTCTTAGTGCAGGCATGAATTAGGCGAGGTGTTGTGTATCAACAGAACTCTTTATTTAACATCGGAGCAGACATAGCAACCACAAACAACAACTCTCTGAGGAAACACTGACAGCTCTTATATAGCCCCGCTGTCAGAGAACTACCAATCAGGAGATGCGGATTATCCCGCATCTTAAAGGCAATGCCTCTTGACCAATCCCCGGGTGGCGTCCCCTATTGCCGGGTGCCGCCGAACACAACAGTATCGTTTTAGTGACAGGTTATGTTATGAAGATGTATAGGTAATTAGCATGGGAATGACCCTTATTTCTTCTCTAGTTCTTTTGATCCCTCTTATTTATTTATGTGGTATTTGTGTAACATTCTGTTTATTTATTCTAACTGTCATCTGATTCTCAGACATTTTAAACAGTATCTCTCATCTGCCCCTTAAAGACCGATCTGGTGGTCAGGGATATTGGAAGTTAAAAAGCATCAGATTTTTTTTTTAATGTTATCTACTCTGAAATTCAGGATAGGAATTCAAGGGCAAACCAAAAGCTGTAAGAAGTAAAGACCTGTAAATTTTTCTCTCTCTCCCGAGGCCCAAAAGAGAGAGAAATAGCTCAGACAGAATTGACTCATACAGTTGGCAGGAAATGCAAATATTTGGCTTGGTAAGATGCTGGTTAAATAAATACAAAAAAACCCAAAGCCCTGCTCTTAGTCGGATATCAGTTTAAGAAAGGCCAGCAGTGGAACAAACGAAGGCATAAAAAAATATACAGAGGTCCTGGAAGGGTTACACGTTCCCTGATTTGCTCTCCCACTCTTTAAATTGCTACCACCAAATTGGCTGTGCTTGCATAACTTTACTCTACTAGGATACTCAAGCCAACAGATAAAAATGCAGGTTGCACAGAATGAAATTCTTGCATGCCAGAGGGAGTCTAGCTGGCATAATTATTTGGAAAAATAATCCAAGTATGACAAAAAAGCAAGATGCCTTTTAATAGCTCTAGGTGCAACCATTCCAATAGGAACATAAAACGAAAAAATATATATTAGAGGACCTCAAAGAAGATATTTCTATACTGAGCAAATATACCCTTAGTTCTTCAAATTTTTAGTGCCGATTGCTGCACCTTGCTAAAATAAAAATGTGACAAAATGATATCTGCATAATGTAATATTGCTACAGCAATCTCTTACCAAAGACGAAAATGAAACCCATGTTGCCGTTTTCTTTAAATCAAAAGAAAATGAGTGAGGGGAACCAGACCTGTGATTCTCCCCTCCACCCCAATTTGGCTGCCCTTTTGCTTAATTTAAAGAGAAATCTCTTTGAGCCCCCTAAAAAGAAAGAAAGAAAGAAAAAGAAAAACAACTGAACTTGAACTAGTGACTCCCAAACAGTCTATAAGAATCCTTCACTGAATTGGGTACAGAGTACAGGCCCCAGGATGTTGCTGAATCTTGCAGGAACTGACCTAATCCCGCTCCCCAGTCCCTTGAAAAATTGCTTCCTAAATCTTGGAAGCACAGCTTTCCTGGTCCCTGAAGTAGCCCAATTGAGTTGGATTTCATAGCCTAGAACAGCCAGCTAGCTGTTGATCAGACAAAGGAATGGTATAAAAATATGTATCTATTGAATTGGTCCACGCAGTTAAATAACACTGGCAAAAAGCTATTCAAAGGAATCTCTTATCTGATTTCCCTTCTAATCCTCAGATGATTCATTTAACACAGATTGTTAAGGCTTAGAACTCTGTGCATAAATAGCCCAGTGTTGAAAAGAAAAGGTGATTCTATTGGATTTATTATAGCTAGCTTATTCTTCTGGGTGGCTATAATAAAATATAGTAATAATTTATAATTAATAACCAATATAATTTATTAACTATTATTTGAGACCCAGACTTGTAAAGCGATGAAATGAGGAACAATTCATGTGCTGTAGAAAATCATTCACTTATTCAATAATGTATAACATTAAGATATAGGAAAAAGGCATTGTGGGAGGCCGCAGTTCATAATACAGACAAGCTCAAATTTGAAACTCTAGAGAGATTTTTCCAGTCAATGTGGATATTACAATCAGCAGCCAATATCGATTTACAATCAACTAAATTTGTACAAGACATCTTTGATTACCTGATTTGTTGACTTCTGGGGAGATGAATGAGACAGTTTAAATGTAAAAAGAATATTCATGCCTGAATTCCCCAAATTCCATCAGTAGTTACTTTTATCTCTATTACAATTCTAATTATATGAGTTCCTTCTTGTATTATGAAACTCAGCACTGCAAACTATCACAAAAGCAGTGTATGTGAATTACTGTTGTACATTCATTTCTTTATAATAAATAAATAAATTTTAAAAATCTATTATTCCAATAATTTTCATGGCTTCTTGTACAAACACATAAAAACAAAAGTCATTGTCTCAATTCCATTTTTTTAAAAAAATGTTGATTATTTTCACAATTTTGAGTGATGTTTGGAGACATTTTGATGTTAGACATTACTTATATGTCCAAAATCAGAAATGAATTATGAAATGCTTGTGTTTCTTTATCTTCAATATTCTGCTAGCCTAGCAGTTCGAAAACAGGTGACCATGAGTACGGGTACCATTTTGATTGGCAACTTTGTGGGATGTGAAAGGAGCTCCCAAATGGGCATCCCGGGGCAACAGTGATGTCACTGGCAAATCCTTTCCCTATGGAAGCACTTTGGTGCTTTCTACACCCACCAACACACACACACACACACACACACAAATAACAATTATATATTTAATTGGGTGTTTCTTGAATAGCAATATCCTGTTTTCTAATGAATTGCAGGAGCATGTTTGAAGAGTGCTGGTTAGGGCTAGGAAAGAAAACTAATTAATTAAAACACAAGTTCTCATCACACTAAGACATTCATTAGAGAAACATGCATGGCATACATAACCCTCAGGCTTAAGTCCAAACACAGTGAAATCCATTTCAGACTCTTTATTTGTTTTCATTTGACAGGATCTTGCCAGACTAAAGCTATAACCTAATAGAGATACCCTGGGAGATTCTAGAGTATGGGTACCCTGAACTGCTCTCACCACCCCCATCAAGTTCACTATGTAGTCTCTTATTTTGAGCAGGGGTGGTTCTACTTACCTTTACTACTGGTTCGCATCGCGCCCGCCCGCCAGCTCTTCTGCGCATGCACAGAAGCTTCTGTGCATGCGCAGAACACCTATGATGACATCTGGGTCAATGGGTGGAGCTTCCCGTCGCTTTTACTACCGGTTCTTATGAATCAGTCTGAACCAGGGGCAACCCACCACTGATTTTGAGCCTCTCTCTGGAATCTGTTGCCTCCTCCCTGGGAAGCCACAGTGTGATTGTTGAGATTCCCCCCTATTCGTTCTCCATCTCCATCTTTCACCATAATAACAGTATTCAAACTGATTTTGTAAGTGCTAGATTTAATATTCCAAAAGATTCTGTGTTTGTGCCTATACACCCCAAATACACACCCCCAGTTGCATATTTTTAAATAAACTTTCATATGTTCAGAATGCATTCCTTAGGTTCCTCTTAAAAATGTGTACCTACTTTCTTGCTCACAAGTGATTCCCTATTACTGAAGTTAGAGGAAAACTTGCTGATGAATAGCCACTAAATCTAATGTACAGTAGAAAATGGCCAGGCTCTTTGAGGTATATGTTAATCCAAACCAATAGCATCCTCTCAAACTAAGCTGACAGCCATTATGAGCTATTATTAGTAGTAGGTCAATGTAATGACATGCCAGTTCTAAGACCGAGGAGAAAATAAGCAGACAGCAACTCCAAATGTGCTATAATCATCAGAGGTGCATACATTTTTTAAAAAGAAAAGCAAATGTGGCCAGGATTGCAAATAACATTTTTTTTTCATGGTCCATGTGGTACCACTTTGTCAAGAAAAATTTGACATTAACTTCCCTTGCCAAAAGAAATAGTTACAGGGAAAGGTATTGGAAACCATAAAAAAAGACTTGAAGTTATATTTGTTTAGTTCAGTGAAATATTTCAGACACGCAAAAAAGAGCAGAGAAGTTAGAAAAGAAGCATAAAACACAAAAATGTTTAGCTTATGCCCAATTAGGTCCATGCTTGAATAATTGTGTTGAAAGGAACAAAGAAGCTCAATTGGTAAATGAAAATCATATGCATCCCCTTAGACTTAGGATAGTTTAGTGGTGGGTTCCTCCCAGTTCCACCTGGTTCCGCTGAGCCAGTAGCAGTGACGATATGACAACACTGAACCAGTTCTGCCCCCCACCCTCCCTGGCTATTTTTACCTTTTATTTGGCCCCACCCCCAATTTATTGCTGCCTCCTGAGTCCCAGCTGATGGCTAGAGGAAAAAAACTGTTTAAACTCTTGCCGCAGGGCTTAAAAGGGCCGCCCTACAGCTGATCAGTGTTAAAAGAAAACAAATGAGTAGACTGGTGCCTGCAAAAATAAATGGGTAGACCAGTGCCTGCAAAAATAAATGGGTAGATCAGTACAGCTCTGCAAGCAGTTAAAAGCCTGGTAGACCAGTACCTTTGCTAAATCCTAAATAATTGTCACATGACTATCAAGCCATGCCCACAAAATAAGCCATGCCCACAGAACCGGTAGTAAAAAAATTTAGAACCCACCCCTGGGATAGTTGTGTTGGCTGATTGTAAACATGGAGGAATAGCCTTCATTTTTGGGTGCTGCTGACTTTCTCCAGACCCTTTGGCTCAAGAATCCATTTTGATTCTGTGCAAAAATCGTGCTCTGAAGGCTTGTAGAACCTCGCTGACTGAGTTAAAGAAAGTGATGTGCTTCACTCACTGATTAAGCTCTTTCCGGAGAACTGTGATACATGCAAATACTTAGCAGACTGCTAAAACATATCCCTGCCAGAAAACCTGTGAGGATTACTGTAAATTGGCCAACTGAGAGCTCTGATAGAGAAAATAGGTCAGACAAAAAAAATGTTTTCATCTTCAAAACAGATCAGCTGCAGGAATGCCATCTGAGGACTCCACATGACAAAACATTTTTTGCTTTTGTATTCCTGTAATTCACTGTCCCCTGCAGGGTGACATTTTTATGTCTTCTAGTTCTGTATTCATTAGGAATCCGGGAATTTCCTTGGGGTTTCCTTTTTCTTCCCATCATAAAAACAACTTCAGTGCCATTGATTTTTAAAACATTTATTTTGAACTTCATATCATCGCTTGAATTTGCTATTGGTTCTGGTGTCCCCTTGGGCCATACCTTGGCCTAGCTCTGATGTTGTGCAATTTTCCAAACTCAACCGACCTTCTTTTAATGCTCGTGGATAGCTGTGTATAACATTTGAGTGGTATACCACTGTTTTTATATTGTGACTCCAGGCAACTACTTTTACAGCAGGGGTGTCAAACTTGCATCATGTTGCCGTCTCATGATGTATCGTGACATTTTTCTCCTTCACAGACCTGGGATGGGTATGGCATGCACGTGATGCATCCAGCCCACAGGCTGCCAGTTTGACACCCCTGATCTACAGTATCAGCTGGTTTGATTGTATCGATTGTCTATTTGTCAGTGCTTAATTAAAAATCTTGGTGGGAGGAACACAAATACCAGGCCACAGTGAAGTCTAGCCTAGGAGCTAGACTTCTCTCCAGTAGTAGCTCTGTTTGTCAGGCTATGCTTGAGTCTTCTATATGGAAAATAGGAGGAGAAAGGTACAGCATATTGGCTATGTTTGCCACCTTGAGTTATTTGTAAAAACAATAAAGGTGATCTATGAAAGAAATGGGAAAAAAATCCAGAAGTAAACTGTATAAACAAGAAGAGCTAAGTAGAAGTTTGGCAATAATGTTCAATGAGGGAATTGGATAACCTTAAAAATCCCACCACCTCCCCAAGAGAACTAAAATTATATAGACATACAAACATACATGAAATCCCTTCTCACTCTTATCAGTAGTCTGTGTCTTCCTTAATCTCAGGTCCTTTACCAGAGGCCTGGGAGTTGAGTGGTCTTAACCATTCCAAACACTGCATTCTTTTGGATAGAGAGCTCTGAAGCTGTTTCTGGGATCTTCTATTCTTCCATCTTAGGAGTCACAGCTCTGAAAGCTGCTATCACCACTGGGACTACTTTGGCCTTTACATTACATAGCATCTCTAATTCTGCCTTCAGGCCCGCTACTTCTCCAGCTTCTCATACTATTTCTTCTTAATGTTGCTCTCACTTAGTTACCACTACATCTATCATCCCTGCTGTCTTCTGGTACTTTCTATTACAGTGATGTCTGGTTGATTGGTCACTACCTGCATGTCTATCCTTATATAAAATTTTATTTGGTAATAATGATAAAGTGAATTCAAATTCAAATCCATATACTCAAAACATGTATGACTGGATGTACTTTTGAAGAACCTTGTTTAAGATTACGGTAATAATTAATTAGAGAAGCTTAAAAAATGTAAATGTCTTGATACAATCTGCAATAATAATATTATATATCTGAGAAAACCAATTAAAGCCAAATAACCTTCTGTTTTTTTTAATATACTCCTACTCAGTTTATTGAGTTCCTTTGCAAATGAACTGCAATAAAAGTGGGGTTTTCTTTAAGGTTGCAAAAGTCACTAAATGGCATTATATAAACTTCTCCTTCCTATTCCCACATACTAATTTGAAAATTGAATGACCAGAGTTCAAATTTTATATTTGTTATCATGCAGTTATCATTCTGTCCAAATAAAATACTGAATTAGAGCTAGAAGAAAGTTTTTTAATACTTCATACTTGTGTATACAAAAAAAACTCTCACCAAATAATGGACATTCCAAGGTACCACTAGATTTATTTATTTATTTGTTTATTTCAAATATGTTTTTTATTTAGTGCTTGAGGAATAGGTCTACTAATATGGTTTAGATCTGCTTAACTTGCCTTTATTAAAATTTTAATTTGGATTAATGCTACATAGAGGAATCTAGAGAAACACCTTGAAAATTCTTCCAATATTTGGAGCAGATTAAGCCTTTCTAGCCTAATTTCAATAAATTTCAATTAAAAGGCAAATTTTCTTGATATTAGGATTATAATACAGCAAATACCCACAAAACCTTCTGATTTAAAATTTGCATAGATGGATTTTATTGCATCTTGTTATATTGAATTATTGTATTTTTTACAATTTTCATTTTATTGGAAAACAATTCATTTTATTGGGGGAAAAAAACCCCTCAGCCATCTCATTTTTTTAAGCAAGACAACAATCTTGCCTGTAGAAACCTAAAATAAAATAGCAGTGGCAATTTTTGAAAACCCTTGTTCCCAGAATACTTTTTAAGAACTACATAGCATAGATCACGAGCAAGGAATCTTATTTTAGCAGGAATCCACTTTGATTCAATACAAGAGCCAATTTTAGCACGCAGATAGAAAATGAGACTGCAGAAAACCAGGATCAAAATTCCATCCAGCCACAGTATTTCTTTGCTCGACTGCTCTCAAGCTAACCTGCCTTACTGTGACAGCAATTTCTAAATTCAAATTGGAAAGGTGGATTGTCATCCACAAAAATTTATTAGATTTGTTTGTATGAAAGGTGCAACCAAACCTTTTCTAACTTATTACACCCAGCAACAGTTAAAGGCAGTTTGTATAATGATTTCACAATATGTGACTTGCTGGATCACCACGGTCTCCTGGATGAATTTCACAAGCGCAGCTGGGACTTTCCTGCTGTTGGTGAAGGAGCAGCTTGTGCTTGTGGGTTTTTAAATAATAGCTATAATTGGACCCAATTGAGCACAGACTTTCCCTGGATCATGGCCAAGTACAGTTGTCAGGGAAACCAGCCTGTTAGTGATTTGTGCTACTTCACCTGTATGCTAATGAAATACCTAAGCAGGCAGAATGATTTATTCTCTTTCAAGATTGCTTAGCCCCATGCAAAGGTACGTTACATTGCATTTGAATTGCAGGACCTGGACATGGCTTTAGTAGGATGGGAAAATCATTATCTTGGGGTTTTTTTATTTTCTGAATTATTTCAAGTTCCTGGAGGCAGGACAAATCTAGAGCAGGACAAATTTAATAATCTGATACAAGGAGATATTAAAAACAATATCTAGTACAGCAGTCAATACACAGCACAGCTGCCAATAGAACTTTCCCTGCAAGTAGGAATGGAAATATAATTGCAACATGTTGAATGAAATTTGATCACTTGTGATGGGTCAGGAAAACATTGACTTGTGCCATGCATCATACCACTTGTTTCACTGCAGCATCAGGCTGATATTAGTCAGTATCACTTTCCTTCCATCATTGCCTGCTGAGTTCCCTTATCATTCCATCCTCCTAAACTGGCAGGCTGAGAAAGGTGGCATATCTCATTTAGAATCATAGGGCTGGAAGAGACCTAGGCAGGAGTCCACAAAACATCTCAGACAAATGGCTGTCCAAATGTTTCTTGAAAACCTTCAGCCACAGAGCATCCACAATTCTGTGAAGCAAGTTGTTCCATTGATTAATCATTCTCACTATCAGGAAAGCTCTTCTTATTTCCAGGTTGAAACTCCCTCTGAGCTTCCACCCATTGCTTCTTGTCCTGACCTCATATGCTGTAGAGAATAAATTAATGTCATCTTCCCTATGATAGCCCTTCAAGAATTGAAAGACTGCTATCATATCTCCCCTGAACCTTCTCTTAATTAAGCTAAATATACCAAGTTTCCTTAACCGTGAATTGTATGATTTAGCCTAGAGGTCTCTTATCATCTTTGTTGCTTTTCTCTACACTCTTTCTAGGGCCTCAGCATTTTTAAAAAAATCATGGTGACTAGAACTGGATCCAATATTCCAAGTGTGGTCTTACAGTGTCATATGAAGCAGTACTATCACTTCTTGTGTTCTTGCTGCTATCCCTCTGTTGATGCAACTTAGAACTGTGTTGGCTAGGAGACCTAGACCCTTCTCATAGTTAACTATTGTTGAGCCAAGTACTTCCTGTTCTATACTTACACATTTGGGTTTTCCTACCTAAGTGCAGGACCTTACTTTTCTCACTACTGAGCTGCATTTTGTTGGATAAGGGCCCAATGTTCAAGTCTATCAAGATCCATCTGAATCTTGAGTCTATCTTCTAGGCTGAAAGCTTGGGCCACTGAATGAATTTCCAGTTCCCTTCAGCTCACAGTGAGTAATTCCTTGTTCTCCCAGCAGCTCAAGTGCTATGCAAATACAACCAGTGACTCTAATTTAATGCAGCTAATAGGGCATATGTCATAGCTACATTTAGCTTTCATAATAGAAAATGTTTCTGATGGCAATCTTGCATGTACAAACTGAGCTTCTTTGGAGCAATGGAATAGTTGTATGACTGAGGCACATTTCTGCACATTTAGAATAGTTTAATTGTCATGGGCCTATGTTTATTGTGGCATTAAAAATGCTAAGTACTTATTTGAATACCTTGACTTGTTCTATCAAGTGATTAAATAATCACCAATATATATATATAGGGCATCAAGGGGAAACATAGGGAGCCAACACAACACAACGCAGATTTAGAAGCTTCTCATATCTATATTACAGAGCTGTCTTGTTATTTTGTATGGTTTACTACAAAAATAGGAAGAGGAGAAAGAACAGACAATCTCTATAGAGATTCTCAATCATCTAGATCATGGTTGTCCCAAAGGTGCTTCCCCCACCCCTCAAAAGGTAATTGGATTTCCTCTGTGTGTGTGTGTGTGTGTGTGTGTGTGTGTGTGTTTAAAATGTTTCACTTCTCATCCAAGAAGATTAGAATTGTAGAATTTTTTTGGATGAGAAGCAAAACATTTTCAAAGAAAACACCAAGAAGAATCAGTTGCCTTTTGGAAAAAGCATCTTTGGAAGAACTGATAATATGCCTTTGAAATAATAATTCTTTGCAGTGAGATGATCTGGGAGCAGAGCAGCATCACTAAACACAGAATAAATCCTATTTAGGAGAATGATCCCATCAGATAGATCTACATTAGCTTATTGGTCTATTGCTCTGAGGTGAGCATAGTGTTAACTCTCATAGATAGAGGATGTAGGTAGACAGCATCTTCATTTTCATTTTCTCATATTGCTTCCCATAGCGTCTGTCTGTCTGTCTGCCATTCTGTTAATGGGTCTCTTTTCCAAGATTCTGTCTATCTAATTTATATAGCTGTCCATGTAACATACTGTATATGATTGCAACTTCCTTAACCTGGGCTTGTTGGAAAGGCCCTTATTTACCATTAATTTGGTAAGCTTCCAGGTTGGGCATGACCTGTTGGATAAAACTGCTAAGGTTGTGGCTGGTTGTATTAAAGAAATGGAGATCTAAGAAAGTGAATGATCTAAGACCTAAGAAAACAAACCCAGGTTAGCATTGTCATCTGAACAGAGTTCCAATGTTAGCAGAGAGCCCGGTGGTAGGATTATTGGTTGGCTGGGTACTATATTAACTTAAAAGAGCTTTTCACACAGCCAATCCTTTAATATTCTCCATATATGTAAGAGAAGATTGCAGTGTGTATTTTTGAAAGGACAATGGAGAAGCTATTGAATTTGCATTACTGTGTGACTTTTCTTTGAATCTGCTTTGAAGCTGCTAATTTGTATGAAGCTTTGCCTAACTTTATCAGTGATTTACTAACATTGTTTGAAAATGAGCTAAAAAAAGTCAATTTATGCCAAAAATATTTCAGCACAATCTGTTGCATGAGAGTGGCCTTCCTTTTCAAACCTTTGTGCCACTGATTTTAAAGGGTCATCTTTAAAAGCTTTCATTGTTTTGAAGTTTCTGTGTAGGTTACAATATGAGGTTTGTTGCTTGTTGTTTTGAATTTCATTGTTAGCCACCTAAAGCATATTTTAAGTCTGTTCTGTTCAGAAGTTTATTGTTGTCACCATGAGCCTTAGGTAAAGATTTTGTTAGACTTTGTTTTGTCTTGTGTATTCCAGTTAATATGATTGTACCTGATGTAAAATTCATTCCTGTTATGTAGTGTTTTCAGCTGCCAACAAGAGACTGTGCTGAGTTGAGATAATAATACTTATAACTCTCTTTCTTGTCACTGCAGGTATGCTCTCCCATCCTTTTTCTTCCATGATAAGTGAGTTTGTATAGAATGCTGAGCTATAGCAAGATGTTTTCATGACTTAATAGCAGGATTTAGCATTAACTCTCTCTTTTTTTTGCATTTATTTTCCGTATGTGATTCTGGGATTCCTATCATATAAACCAATGGCTTCCTAGCAGGAGATTGATTCAAGGGAGAAGCAAAATACATTTGTCTTAATGATGAGCTGAACACAGCAATTTATCTTCACAATTCTCCTGGTTTCCAACAATAAGTAAATTCTATCTTACTTTAATTTTGTTTGGAAACGCTGATTCTATGACATAGCTGATACAATTCTGTAGGTGAATTATTTCCCTACAAGAAGAAACACAATGCATATTCCTTTATTTGAAAAAAACTATCTTGTAATTGTAAAGTGGTGCAATTGTGCAATCTTTGGTCTCTTAATTTTTGCTATAGCTTTTATTCAAAGGAGTGGAGAAAGCATTTTTGTGTAACCTTTAAAAAAACATACCCAAATCAATGTCTTTTTACAGTTTCTTCTTCTGACAGTTTCTTCTTCTGACAGTTACTTGGAACCTGTACTGGCCAAGCAGGTGGTCAAAGCTACAAAAATCACCTCATCAATTCAATTATATTGTCTCTTCACATTGACAAGGGAAGGTTTTCATCAGATTGAAACCAGGCCAACTCACAGAAATCCAATAGAGAAATTATTCCATCATTTCTTCAGGATAATCTTCTGCAATGTTTTAAATTATGTTGAGGAGAATATCTTGTTTCATAATTGTACCAGTTGAGTTCTTCATCAGTTCCTACTACATTCTAGGTTTATATTATGTTAATAGAAGTATCAAAATTAGGCAAATTCAGAAACCCTAAATAAATAATACCTTCTTCTCTATTGATGAAAACAATGCTTACAATTAACTAGGGAGAATGACTAAGATTGTAATATTACAGTTGGTTTTCTCTCTCTCTCTCTCTCTCTCCCTCTCCCTCCCTTTCTCTCTCTCTCTCTCTCTCTCTCTCTCTCTCTCTCTCTCTCTCTCTCTCTCTTTCTCCCTCCCTCCTTTCCCCACTTCCTTCATTTTGGAAAATCAATTAAAAAGTTTTCTCCTTCAGAAAATAATGTGATACATTTTGTTGGGATTAATACACAGGTTGAAATTTAAACATCATTATATTGCATGTGATATATTTCTAAATCAAAGTGTTAATTGTCAGTCTAACTCATACAAATCACATTAATAACAACAATAATAATAAAACAATTATCACTAAAGTGAATTTATTTCCTAAGCTACTAGGAAAATATTTGAATATGTTTGAAATTATGGAGTCAGGGAATTTTAGTTTAGAAGAACCATATGCAGCCTAACAGCCTATATTCTCCTCCCTGCCACCCCCACCCCCCAAAAAAAGACTCTATGTAGAAAACAAAAACAGATTTTAATAAAGTATTATTTTTCACAATCTTTTCAGGATCTATTTTTGTATATATCTAATACCCTTCCCTCACATCACATCTTTCTGTCTTTCTCCCCTTTCTACTTTGTTAACAATGCTATCTACAGAATAATTATTTTGCCCATTTCAGTACTCCAGTCTGTCATAGTTCTTTCATTTTTAATTCCTGATACCTTTTGAAATACCAATTGATACCATTGAATTAAAATGTGCAATTGAAACGTTAGGTCTTTCTGACTTTTGCTTAACAGCAGGCTCCTGTTAAGACTCATTTCTCCTTCTAGACATAGGGAGTGTAGAAGGGTGAAAAAAAGAATCAATGAGAAAAATGTAGTCATTCATGTTTTGGTAGCTAGCTTATATTATGTAATATGCTTTATAATATCCAGATTGTCAGGAACTTTTTCATTGTTCACTTAGCTGTAGAATTCTTTTTAAGCTGTGCCAGAGTTTTGTCAATGATCCGAAATACCTATGGGATTTATGTCTTTAGTGAAATGCAACCAGTATATAATAACTACTTTTTTATCACTCTTCTTTTTCATTTATTATCCAATTTTGATGCTGCCTGATTCCTTAATGGATATGGGTAGCTTAAAATAATTTTTTTAAAAAGGGGGGATGCACAGCCAATCAGAAGATCTTTCTGCAGGGACAACTTGTTAGAAGAGCCTAGGTACCTCTTGTATATCACAACTGCTATTCTGCATTTCAAAGAATATTCTTACAATGTCTTTACTCACTGTATTATACTACTTTTCTTTCTTCTTATCCTGCACCCTTAATAGCTATACTTTTCTCCTATGGGAGGGCTCCCCCATATAAGGTATTTGCTCTTCATCATTCTGAATGCAAAAGACCAGCAATTCACTGTAATCTTGTTATGTTGAAATAATAAAACAATCATTGGATTCCCTCCAGTTGTTGGCATATCTGAAGTGAGTTTTTCACTGCAGTGGTCAGTGATAAAAACAAATAAGAATATTGCAGGCTTATATGTTAGAAATAGGTTGAGTAAGGCTGCAATTGCAGGAATAAAAAGCAATCTGCATTTCAAAATTTAAAATGTGCAATGTAGCCATGTAGCCATGCACATATATGCTGGCATTTGTAAACCACTCAGACTTACAATGTAAAGCATTGTGGAGCAGCATATAAATCTAAGTGCAATTGCTATGCTTTTTGTCCAGAAATAGATGAGAAAATTCAAATTCTGCATTATTTTTTTCTCTTTTTTTTACAAATAGTGGTACAATGCAATTAGATATTGCATTCTAGTTCCATTTAGTCTATATTGTCTCAAACTTTTCCTCCAAATTTTCAGTTGTGAAATTATTATTGATCTGGTTGCATTTATTCTTATGTGTCATTTCATTCATATTTCCAAGTATTGTATCATATTGCTTTTCCTATCTGTAATTTCCATCTGCCTTATAGTGTTTCCTTTTATATTACTCAGCATACACATTGATAGAATGCTACAAAAATCAATCCTGATATACGGTAAGCATGAATATAGAAGCATTTCATGATGATGACTTCTATGTGCAGGAAAACATTTGCATACTGAAAGAAAAGGATTCCCAAGAACCTCAAACTCATCAATGGAATAACTATACAATACAGTACTTTCATTTTTAAAATTGTTTGCCTCATAATACATACTTGATCCTAATATTTTCTAACTTTCTTGCATGTCCAGCAAAGAAAAAAATGTACTGTCAGTTTGATTACATTTCCAAAAAATATTTGAAATTTTCTTATACATATTTTGACAATTTATCCAGAATCATGTACTGTACTAATAATACATCATTTTACAAAATTCTCTTTAATATTATAATTCGATATAATTTTTCGATCCTTTCTTTCACATGTTTTCCCATTGGCCCAATTCTATAATATATCCAAAATTGTTTTGCCCATTTTATCATGCAATCTTTAAACTTGTTCATCCAATAAGATTTGTACATATATTGCCATCATTTTTGCAGAGTTCTACATCATATTCAATCTTACCCTTACCCTTATCCTTTTCAAATTCATAATTCTTATTTAACTAATCTTTCCATTAGCTGAGCATAATGGACATCACAGAGTTACGTACTAATCACTAGATAAGCTTCAAGGAGAAAGGAACCACTGAATATATGTAAGCTCCTTAAGGTTCTGATATTCATCCACCATTTCTTTAAATTCAGGAAGAAAATGCCTTTCCTCATTTATGGATTCAGGAAGCATCCATAGTGATTTAAGTGCTCATTACTTTTTTTAAAAAAAATAATCTTGAATTAATTTCATAGTCTAGAATCAGACAGTAAGTGAGCATTTTTCTTTACTTACTTTCCTTCATTTTTAACTTGCTTGTTTTTATCAAGGCAATCTGCAAAATAGCCTGACATACTATAAAGAGAATTAGATAATTGCTAGGCATATACTGATTCTTTTCAGTTGTTTTATTCATACATACATCCATAGAATAGGTGTGAGAAAAGCAGATATACCCTCTTTATACGAGAAGGATTTTTTTTAAAAAAAAAATTATCAAGCTATGAACAGAAATAGCAGTTCTACTTTAAAGCCTAAAATATTCTTAGCTATATATGGTATTTTTCTCTAAACATTACGAATCATCATATTTAATTGTTGCCAAGGAATTAGAAAGGGGACTTTGTGCTTCCTCACTTGAAACTCAATCTTGGTTTTGAACAAGCAGCAACATGTTTATGCATTTCTTAAAGCTACTTTTCCAAAGTTGCAGGATTATTTGCAACTAAAATTGTAATTTTTAGTATGTTACTGTTTTTATGACAAATTGACAGGCAAAATACTATCATGTGAAGCAATCCAGTTGAGAATAAAAAGTTCCCTGTTGACTTATAAGTGCAGAATTGTATCTCCTTCATTTCTCAATCTTTCTGCATGGTCTTCATCTAAGAGCTATTAGAGAGCTCAAATTACTGATGTAAAGAGACTTTCTCATTTAAGCCAGATTGCTATTCCTTCCTCTATCTGTTTAAAACATGTCATACCATATGGCCAAAACTGTTGTGGGCCAAGTTCCAGAATGATTCCAATCAATGGCCACAATCACAGCCAAAGATTTGAAGATAACTTGTCCAGAAACTCCCTTTATTGTTTCCTGAGTGACATAATGAACAGTTTCTCTTCTCTGTTTGTTCACCAGTGCTCAGGTGACTCACTTCTCACTTCTCACTTCTTCTTAGCTTTCCAAGACTCCAAAGTAAAGTTACCTTAGCATTAAATCATCTAATTAAGGGATCTTCCTTATGATTGGGTTAAAATATTATCCAGCAGTTAGTAGACTGGTGAGTGGATGGATGGGTATTCTTTCTGTCTCTCCCTCCCTCCCTCCCTTCCCCCCTCTCATCTATCTATCTATCTATCTATCTATCTATCTATCTATCTATCTATCTATCTATCTATACACATGCATATACACACAGAGAGATGTAATTAGCTGACTCATTGGCAATCCCTATTTGTCACAGACATGATATTAGCATTTGAAGCTTTCCTTATTAACAGAATAACCAACTTGAAAGGAACCTTGAAAGTCTTTTAGTCCAACCCCATGCTGAAGCAGAAGGCCTATGACATTACAGACAAGTGGTTGTCCAGTCTCCTCTTAAAAACCTCCAGTGATGGAGCATTCACAACTTCTGAAGGCTAGCCATTCCACTGATTAATTGTTTTCACTGTTAGGAAATTTCTCCTTAGTTCTAGGTTGCTTCCCTCCTTGGTTAGTTTCCATCCATTGTTTCTTGTCCTGCCCTCAGGTGCTTTGGAAAATAGACTCCCTCTTCTTTGTGGCAACCCCTGAGATATTGGAACACTGTTATCATGTTACCCCTGGTCCTTTTTTCACTAGACAATAACAATATTTAGAACACATTAAGGACATGGATTTAGTGGATTCCTTCAGTTTCGTTGCTGTTCATTCCAATTAAATATCATCAGCAGAGGCCAAGGAACCATCCAGAAGCTTTTACTCATAACATTGGATGGCGTTAGGGAAAGGTATAAAATTTGACTGAAAGCTAGACTTAATGAGATTTTACTTTTTTGAAATTATATACATACATATATTAGGGGTGTGTGTAATTTTGCTATGAATTTCATAAGTTTTTTTCACACTGGAGTTCTTTACATACAAGTATCTGAAGTAAACTGATTAACTTTATAAGCAGCTGCTGTATGTATGAATTACTGGGTAAATCTGTCAGGATGCAGTTTTGCTGGAGTCGGAAGATTCCTTTCGGTGCATTTATCTCTGAACAAGATCTAAATTCAATTATATGTCTGAAAGCATGTGTCATAGCAACATGATTCACAGGCCATTTAAAGTCCTGTATAAGTTTTCTACCAGAAGGAAGAGAAAAGAAATGGGATAAATACAGAAGTACAAAAAATGGAGGTATGTTTTTAAAAAACTCTAAACATGATCTAGGATTGCCTTTAGAATATACTCCATATGGAAGTGAGAGATGGAAGGAGCCACAGCAAATCTATTTTCTCTGAGGCAAGGTTCACAATCCATCAATAATTACTTCCTATGGATGCATATGATGGCTTTCTGCCTGATGCATTTGGATATCATTCACACTGTCCCAAACATAAACTTCTGTGGCATTAATGGATGCTTTAATAGATTAAAATAGATTTTGGAAGCCTCAGAATATAGATGGAATGGTCTATCAAGACTTCCTAGCATAAAAATTACTTACCCATTTCATTACACAGACTCTGGGTGACTATTATTATTAGTTCCACAATATTCAATCAATTTGAAGCTACCAATATCTCTCAGTGGATTTCTTAAGGATCCCCCTTGGTACCCATTCATGAATATTTATGAATATTTCATTGACTGTGTCATAATTGCTGACCAAGGGTTGGCAGTAAAACACAAGGAAGATGCCCCCAGCTGTCCTTTCAAACTAATGGAAAAACTCACAGCAGAAAAGTCTGATGAAGGTTTTACTTATTTCATTTTATTTGAGGTAGATTTGCGTTTTTTTGGACAAAGTTATATCTTTTAAGTGCTGTAGTTTTGTTTCCTCTTTTTCTTCTCTCTTCTCTTCTCTTCTCTTCTCTTCTTTTCTCTTTTTCCTTTTTTTTTTTTTTTTTTTTTGAGTAGAGAAGTAACAATATACAAATGCTTTGTGGTAGGAGAACATTTTCCTAACATTGCCTAATAAGAATCCTCATTCATTACTCTGCTAAACTATAACTTTCTATGGCTCTGTGCCTTATTGATAATAATAAACCATTCTATACACCTGTTGAATTAAACTGGAAAACCTGAGGTGTAAATGATGGCCAATGGGGAAAGACTATAGATTATTCTGTTAACATATTAGACCATTAACCATGTTGCAATCCACTATGCAGTCAATACTTGCTCAGTCTACTACTTCTTCTACTTTTAATCCATAAATAAACAGTCTAAATAGTCTAAATTTTATGAAATGCTTGGACTTTATGTTTTCTATTTTCCATCCCACACCATTTTTTTTGAGGCGGGGAGGGAGGAATACCTTGACTTATTAAAAAGTCTGTAGAATCCCAGTTTTTTCATACTATTCTGAATTATGTTGGTTACTTCAATAAAGACATCATCCCAACAGGAACATTGTTTTTCTCCTGATCTATTTTTGCGTGCTGTATTTTGTGTCCTATATTTTTCAAAACAGCTGTGGGGCAAGCATAAAATCCATCAAAGTTAAGTTTCCCAAACTGAATTTGGGAAACTGTGATATGATACAAATATCAGGTTGGTTTAGGCACTAAAATTTGGTTATTTACAATTATATTATACAAGAAACAGTATATTCTGTTTGGTCTTTTATATCTAAGATCTACATATCTAGATCTAAGATTTTGATCTAGCTTGATCTGACTCTAAAGTTAAGATGACAGCACTGGAAAAAAAACAGGGCAGTGGTGGGTTGCACCCTGTTCAGACTGGTTCGCAAGAACCGGTAGTAAAACCGGTGGGAGGCTCCACCCACTGACCCTGATGTCATCAGGAAGCTTCTGCACATGCGCAGAAGCATGCATGCACGGTCCTGTTGCAAACCGGTAGTAAAGGTAAGTAGAACCCACCTCTGATTCAGGGTTTTATTTAAATAGCATTTTTCCAAGAGGATTTGTGATTGTCTGCCAATATTAAATGTGTTAGTCCACTAGTGTTACATATATGTGTTAGTCCACTAGTGTTACACTAGTGTTTAACCCGTAGGTAAGCATATTTATCTAAAAATTAGATTCAGGTTTTCTGAGTCCTGCTTCCGGTTGAAATACTGTATTTGGAACTCAGTGGGTAACCTGAAAGATACTTCTTAGAAATTTTATTTGAATTCTTCCTAAGGTATTCATGCTGTTATATGGTTTTAATTGGGACCCGTGTAGCAGTTGTGCTGGGATATAGCTGCAAGCAACTTAATTATGGTAAAGATAAACTGTCCCTTTGAAAAAATGATAAATTTGTACAGCTGATGCAAATTTCTGCCCATTGTGGAATACATAGTCCAGGTGGGTATTTCTATTTCCTGAAGCTTGCAAAACTATCCTAAAATATTTACAGATCTTAACCTGCTCAGTGGGTTGCCTACCTAAGTTTCATCTTCTCTGTTTTAGGTATTTGGAAAAATGTAACAGTCTTAGTGTTGATGTAATTTATTACTAGTTCCTTCTTGGTACAATAGTGCATAAGTGACTACAAAGTTCTTTTAAGGCCAATGGGGGTTAATGACACAATTACTGCATCATTGGCATACAGTAATAAACTGATATGTCTTTGGGCTAATTTAAAGTGATGAAAAGGAGAGTTACTTAAGTGACAAACTAATCATTTTATACAGTAGTTGAATAAAACTGGAGCCAATACACATCTCTGTTTGACTCCCCTTGTTAGGGGTAGTTTCTTTGTGATATGTGTCAGCCCTGGTGTATCTGGTGGCCCAGGGCTGCCTTCCAGTGGGGAATGGAGAAGCCGGGACTGCCTTTCCCGGTGAGCACAACACCCACCACACGTTACACTCACCTGACCCATGCCAGACCGACAGCTGGATGGGTGAGGACAAGCCAGACCCAGTTGACCCATTGCTGCTGATTAAATCGCTGCTGAACAGCTGTGAGTCACCCACATGGCTGAGACGCGGGCATCTGCCTGAGCGCCTGCACACTGAGAGTGGCTGGTGTTTGGACTCTGCTAGCTTCCCTGCTTGCTTTCGTGTGACCCAGCTTGTGGAAGCATGAGGGATGGGGTGTGCACATGGGTGGCTGGGCAGGCCTAGGGAAAGATTTAAATGATGGGGAGGGAATTGGGTGGTTAATCCTGACTTTGTACTTCAATTGATGAATGTCAGTTTGTGCCGGGCATTCGTGAGGGAGATAAACCATTACAACCCAGAACTGTGTTCTTTGGTGTTTTCCTCATGCTTTACTGGAACCTGACAATATGTCCTTGATAACTGTACCTGATCTTCAATCTGTATTCTCATATATTTTAATGAGCATCAGGGGTAGATGTCTATCAATTGTGGCATTTTTTAAATTTATCCCAGTTGCAATGTATGGCTGTGAAAGTTGAACCATAAGGAATGCTGAGCGCCAAAGAATTAAGACCTTTGAACTATGGTGCTAGGGAAGACTCCTGTGAGTCCTTTGGACTGCAAGGAGATCAAACCGGTCAGTCTTAGAGGAGATCCACCCTGACTGCTCTTTAGAAGGCCAGATCCTGAAGATGAAACTGAAATGTGTATCTTTCTTAAATAAATAAATAAATACTCATGAAGTCTATCAGTATCCGATGAAGTCATGTCATATGGGCTTTAAGAGTAACCTTAAGAAACAGGATCTTTGAACTATGGTGCTGGAGAAGACTCCTGCGACTGCAAGGTGATTAAATCAGTCAGTCCTAGAGGAGATCAACCCTGACTGCTCTTTAGAAGGCCAGATCCTGAAGATGAAACTCAAATATTTTGGCCACCTAATGAGAAGGAAGGACTCACTGGAGAAGAGCCTAATGCTGGGAAAGATTGAGGGCAAAAGAAGAAGGGGACGACAGAGAATGAGGTGGCTGGATGGAGTCACTGAAGCATTCGGCATGAGCTTAAATGGACTCTAGTGGATGGTAGAGGACAGGAAGGCCTGGAGAAACATTGTCATGGGGTCACAATGGGTCAGACACAACTTTGCAACTAACAACAACAACAAAAATGTAATATAGTAACTCTGAACATTTCCTTTAGTCTTCTCCAGCACCATAGTTCAAAGATCCTGTTTCTTAAGGTTACTCTTAAAGCCCATATGACATGACTTCATAGGATACAGATAGACTTCATGAGTATTTATTTATTTATTTATTTATTTATTTATTAATTAATTTAAGAAAGATACACATTTCAGTTTCATCTCCTAAAGAACAGTCAGGGTGGATCTCCTCTAAGACTGACCGGTTTGATCTTCTTGCTGTCCAAGGGACTCACAGGAGTCGACTTTTCTGCCATGAAAAGCAGAGTATAAGTGTTGGGGTGCTGGGGAGATTGCAAGCTCTTAAGACTTTTTTGCTTTGAGATTCTATGTTCATTGCACTGAATCTGTTTTGCCTTTGATCCCCCTTCCGTGCAGAAGATGCAAAATTGCTAGGTTCTTAACAAATTACATCTGGTTATTCCGAAATTCTGTCGATCATTGAAAGGTCAACACATGCACAAATTAATATTTAGTTATCTGTTTATTTGCCTTTTAAAAACATAACCTGTCTTATAAACATTTCTTTTAAAAGATGTAAATTAATAAGTAAACGGGCTCACTCTCGTGTTCAGCGCTGAGTTGCTCCCCAGCAGTTTCTTACAGAATTACTTATGCCATTCAATTTGATACAAGCAGAAATCAAGTAGAGTACTGAAAACTGCTTTTCAGAGTAAATAATTCAAGGTGATGTGTATGCATAAGCAAAACAAGTACTGCAGGTGAACTTTAAGAAGCTCATATGATAGCTTTGAATAAATCCAGTTCAGTAGTAGTAGATGGGAAAATTATTTTTAAAGGCAATATATAACAACCAATCTAAGCATTGACAGCAATGAAACACTGTCAACGAAATCTAAGAGACCAGTTTGTTCCAGCAGTTCAAATATTGACAACCCAACCATAATTCTAAGTTGGTAGCATTAACTAATAACTGTCGATATGAAGCTGCACTTTGATGCAGGGCTTCTGGTGTGCACAAAGTACATTCCACATGATAATATTGGTATTTGAGAAATCATTCCCCATCTAAAATGTTCTGCAACAGATCAAGCTGGCATAAACTACAAAGCTGTGATTGCACTGCTTAATTTACACTTTTGGTTTGCACTATATATGTCCTCAAAACACCTTTCTTTTCCTCTTTCTTTAGTGACTTTGTTCTGATTTGAAAAAAAAAAGTATCCTTGTAAAAGGCAAATGCTTTTTTTCTTCTTGGACAGGATCTCATTCTTCAATCCTGTTTCTATTTCCCCCCTACTACAGTATATACTACTTTCATAGAATAGAGAGAGAGGGTGAGGTGTATGTAGGAATGATTACATATTGGATGCAGGGATGGTATTCATTTACCTTCGCTATCAGTTTGCAAATGTGAGCGAGCGCGCAGAGCCTTTCACGCATGCGCAGAGTGTCAAAATGGGACATGATGATGTCTTGGTGGGTGAAGCCTCCCCAGCCACCGCTACCAGTTCGCCCGAAGCAGATAGAACTGGCTGAATACTACCACTGATTGGATGAATGTTTAGGCTTTGTAGTAATAGCATCTTTAACTTAAATCTCTTTGAGGGAAAAAAAAATGGATGATTTAATATATTCCAATGTCATTTTGGTATTATTCTTAACCATGGAAAAATGCTCCAAATGAACATTTCACAGTGTCATTTAAATTCTTATTATCATTTAGTATGGTAGCCGAGTATGTGGAATCTGGTGACTTTTAAAATAACTAAAGTAACTATAAGGCTGGGAAAATGAGAAAATAGATGCTATTTCTCATCTTCCGATGATTAGGGGAAAGGACAAAGCAATAGAAGAAAGAAATTGTACAGCATGTTTGCAGTTTAATTTAACTGGTATTAGCTAAACTTGAATAAAGCCTTGGGGAAGTTGCCTTAGTTATTAGCTTTGCTGTATATTCAGAAATAAAACAAACGCATTTCTGTTAGATGAAAAGAAATAAAACATAACGTTGTCATTGGAATGTCTTATAAGTTGGATAAATGTGAAATGCATCACAGGCAGAACTTCCCCTCCCCCACATATGTACATAGCAGGGATGGGTTCTACTTACCTTTGCTATTGGTTCGCAATGGGATCGCACATGCGTGTGAGCAAAGTGCATGCGCCTTGCTTCTGTGCATGCACAGTTCCCCGATGATGACATCTGGGGCGGTGGGCGGGGCTTCCCACCAGTTTTACTACTTGTGAACCGGTCCGAACCGGGGGCAACCCACCACTAGTACAGAGGATCATGAGATTGGCAATTCCTTCTTATTTTTATATTGGTTAACATATATCTCATTGTATCTGGGCAATAGACTAACTTCAGAATTGCTAACTAGTCCAAGTGGAATACAGACCAATCACCTCCAAATATTTTGTCCTCACTTCACATGCTGCCTGCACCTGTCTCTGAGGTAGCTTCTTCTCATTCTGTCTAATTTTATAGTTGACCCAGGTAACTTCTTAATATCTTGACAGGATGATCTCCTCAATGTCCTAAACGAAGTGAAATGAAATGAGGAAAAACTACAACAAAAGCTATTTATTCATTTACTTACAGGACTTATGTGGCGGCCTATCTCAGTACAATGGTTCCCAGCTATTCATAAAATAAAATTTAAAACAAAGATACTATTGATCTATTTATGCCAGAACTGTGTGGCATTGTATCACATCTCTCTTTCATTGAAAAGGAAACATTGGCTGCAAGAGGCCAGAGCTTTAAAATTAACATGCACATTTACCCCAAACAAGATTATGTTAAAACTAAATAAAGTTTGTAATGCATGAGCCATTCAGCTGTTGTATTGGAATAAACCAAAGGTAAGGTTGTGATGCAGCTGCCAACCAGTGCCAATGCCAATTTAGTGAAAATTGGGAGAGTATTAAAATAGGGGGAAATGCAGCATGTCCATTGAGGACATGCATACTGCACGAGTCAAAAAGAGGGCTGTGGGAATATTTACAGACCTCTCGCATCCTAGGAAATAAATTGTTTCAATTCTTACCCTCAAAATGATGCTATAGAGCACTGCACACCAGAACAACTAGACACAAAAACACCATCACTCTGCTAAACAAATAATTCCCTCAACACTGTCAAACTATTCACTAAGTCTGCATTACTATTACTATTAATCTTCTCATCATTCCTATCACCCATCTCCTCCCATTTATGACTGTATGACTGTAACTTGTTGTTGTATCCTTATGATTTATATTGTTTCTAGTATGATTCGATTGCTTATTTGTACCCTATGACTATCATTAAGTGTTGTACCTTATGATTCTTGATGAATGTATCTTTTCTTTTTATGTACACTGAGAGCATGTGCACCAAGTGTGTCCAATCACACTTGGCCAATAAAGAATTATCTATCTATCTATCTATCTATCTATCTATCTATCTATCTATCACTCCCTCCCTCCCTCCCTCCCTCCCTCTCTCCTTCCCGCTCTCTCTCTCTATCTAATACATGTGCTCCAAAAATCCAAATTACTGCTTGATGGTCTTTTAAGCAGCGATAGACATGACCTCGGAGAAGGCATCCAGAAGTTGTTAGAAGGTTCAGAAGAAATATGTGTTAAACCCAAGAGAAAGGAAAATTACTAGAAATAACAAAATTCTGTTATTATAGACTGCCTCAAGATAGCTGACATCAATCTTGTAAGACTGCCTGTATTTTCTCTTCTCTCCCTCTTATGTCCCAGGGAGCCACGTGAAAGCCATTCAGTCTCTTTCTAATATTTTCCCACCCCTCTTCTCTAACCTAGCCATCATTTCTGCATTGATTGCCATCCTACCAGCTTTCGGATATCTGCTCAAAGGTCATTTCCATATCTCCCTACACCAGCTAATGGCTGTCCATTTTTTTTTTATTTTTTTTTTTTGCAACCCATGTATGGAAGTATTAATCCAAGTTCAAATCTGCCCTTGATCTGCCCAGTCATGCTATTTGCCCTCAAAGCCCTTAATCATACTGTGTAGGCTTTGCCAACTAAATGCATCTGCCTTTCATAACTATCAGTTTTCATTGCTACATATTAAAGAGTTAAAGACAGTTCTGACCTAAAAGAAGGCAAAAATGAGATATCCAAATTTTCCATAAATTTGATTTGTGACAAACATCTTGGACTAGGATTTTCACATGGAATGAGACAACTCACCCTGGCCAACTCTTTGCAGCCAATGTGCCACAGACAACTTGATGCAGACAACTCACCATGGCCAACTGACCATGGGACAACTCACCACAGAATAATTTAACAATTCAATTTATTTAAAGTAATTTAAAAAATATTTTAATTTTTGTCATTCACATTTTATTGTGTCTCACATTTTGAATCCTTTTTTTAATTACTGTATTCCACCATTTTATATATATATATATATATATATATATATATATATATATATATATATATATATATATATATATATATATATATATATATATATATATATGTAAGTTTTCACGGGTATATATGTGTGTACAGTTAATATCTCGGGGATATATCCTTTTAAGGATATGTTTACAATTACACGGGAAGAAACCCGAGTTATTAACTGCACACACACACACACACACACACACACACACACATATATGGCGAGTTGGCCATGGGAACTTGTTATAGATCCTCTTCACAATCAGTAACTTTTATGACATTTGTCATAACCCATTCACAGTTGTATGGAAACAGTAAGAAAACAAGCCTTCTCTGCTGGCTTTAGTGCAAAAATCAAAGGAAAGATTTGCCTCCAGAAACTGCTGTCAACCAACCTGAGGCTTTTGCTCACTTTTCATGTTGTCAAAAAACCCCTCAGGCAGAGACTTTTAATCCTTTGTAGCGTCAAATGACTGTCTTGAACACATTCTGACTCTTTGTGCAACTATAGTACATAGAAACTGGAGCAACTATTTATGTGCTACTCTTGTCACAAGTGACTGTTAGTTTTGTCAAGTAGAAAATCCCCTTTCCCATTTCTTCACATTCCAATCCCACCTCTACCAGCATTTCTGATTTAGCTTGTGTCCTTTATACACAAGTGTCTTTTGCGATCAATATTTGATGAAATCATTTTTTTGGGGGGTTATATTTTCACAACCTTGTGTTGGGATTTGATTGAGCCCATATAGTTACAGCTTCAAAAATAAACCTGGCCAGAATAAAGGGGGAAAAAACAGAACAAAAAACCAGGGGATTATTCAGAGGCATCATTTTGCAAAGAAAATATTCTCAGCCTAAAATGCTACTTAATGTGGTGGATCCCACATAGTTATAGTTTCAGAAATAAGCCAGACGGGGATTTAACAAAATAGCATATTATTCAGAGGCATAATTTTACAAGGGAAATGTACTTAGTCTAAAATTTTATCTCTCGTGCATTCACCAAGATGAATAAAGTTGAATCCTTTTATACACTTTGGAAGAAGAAAGTGTATTTGGAGAGGAATATCTTATCTGAAATAGGTTCCTGTAAAAATTATTTATGATAGCAAAGAAAAGAAGCTGGCCTAGGTTTTGTGGACATTTATGTATTCAGTAGGAAAATAAAAAGAAATTATTTTAGGCTAACTCAACGTTTTGCAGAATGAAATTATCATATAACAGGCAAATTAATCTCACAAACATTTGATGATTAGCACATGAAATGTTGATAATTTGACTTAGCTAGGCTCTTCAATTTGAAAACTACTGATTTACAGTAAAATAAAACTTCTGCTTATTCTCAGTAGCACGGCTTTGAAACTAGCATAAATATTAATCAAATCTGAAACATCAGTGTCTATGTAACTTTTTAAGAGCTAGCATGCAAAGTTGTATTCACTTAACACAGAGATTGGTTTCATTTAAAAATGTGTGGCTAGGAACTGGAGACAATTTAATTTATGGATATTCAAGCATTTTCCATCTCCCCCTCTTCCTTTCCCAAACTACGTGGGGAGTATTACCGGTATTATTATTATTTAAATTTTAGGATATTCTGCGAACTATGCAGAATAATGAGCAGAAAATGCAAATAAATATTTTAATTTCAACAAGTATGATGGCTTTTTCCTTGGAACCTTGAAATTTCCCATTGCAAAAGATCAAATTAATCACCTCTAAGTATTAATTCTGTTGGCTTGCAACAGAAGATTTGTAGATTGCCTTCAGTATGCTTGTTGATTTTGACTGATGACGCTGGGAAAGTATTGGGTGTTTCTTAGTTTTTATGCTTATGTTTAAATTATGTTTTTTTTAAACATAACAATTAACAAAATGAGGAAAGGCATGATAGAAAACCCGTAGATACATTTTTGTTCATTTGTTATATAGCACCTGTAGGCCACTTTAATCAAAGCCAACTCCAAATGGAATATAATTTCCAACCTTGTAAATTCAGATTAAAAGCTAACAATTAACATAACACTAAAAATAACAACTCAACACATCCATAGGAATAAAGCAAAAAAAAAAAAAAAAAAAAGGAAAAAGGAAAAAGGAAAAACAGCAGGAATGCTATAATCAACGGTCCTCAAATGAAAACATAATTCCTTACCAGTCATAATATTCCAGCCTCCATGCTCTAATTAAATCATTTTTTTAAAAATGAGGAGAGGGTCTCTTCTGAGCCATGAAACAATTTATTCTAAATAAAAGGCACTGTGACTGAAAAGGGCAGTCTCTAAGATGGAGTGGGAAACCATGGCCCTTTTATAACCTGTGGCTTCAACTCCCAAAATTCCTGAGCTAGCCATGGGAGTTGGTCCACAAGTCATAAAAGGGCCATGGTTCCCCACCCCTGCTCTGAGAGAATACATCCAGGATGAGCCCACCATACTGATTGTCAACATCTGCTGCTGTTACTGGGATCAGGTTATCTCACAGATATTTAAATCATGAAGGGCTTTAAAGGTGACTACAAATATGTTGTCAGGCTTCCGACAAATGCTTTATGAGTTGACACATGTTGAATTGTACCCAAAAGCCAACTGGTAGCCAGTGAAACTCCTGTTTCTTTATTCGATGGATAAGCTAATGCTAAATCATTTGAGATAATATGTCTGAATCTAATTTTATTAAATTGTCATTGTGTCAGTGAAAATATAGAGAAGGCCATGAAAAGGGGTGACTGTTGTTTACTAATTTCCAGCTGCTAACACTGCAAAACCATATTTAGCACACAAGGAGTTGTGCATCCACCACATTAAGAAAAATATTTACAACATGTCTTATAGCACATATAATGGTAAATAACTATAATTAAAAATAGTAAATAACTATAATTAAAAATATAACCAACTAGCACATTTTCCTAATCTTTTCCTTCCATATCCTGCCACACATATAATCCTACAGACATAGAATCTGTTCTGGTACCCTGATAAATAGCATTTACACTTTCTCACAATAATTCTCACAAGGGTAAAATAGGAAGAAAAAGGGGATGATATGATGGCAGGAATGGAAGGGCTAGTTGTGGTCTTGAGTAGGAATTTGGAGAAGAAATGGCTGACAAATGACATTAGATTAAGAAACTTTGAAGTTACTGAATGTTTCTCTGCTCTCCCACGGAACACAGACTATTGAGATGTTTGAGGGTGGTCTTAGACCAGATTACTGAAGAGAGATAGCCAAACCCGCCACCATAGGAACTGATCCAAAACAAAGAGACAATCTGTGTTTAAGAATCATGTTCCGAGAAAGAAGAAGGAAGATAATGCCCTGCCATCAGTCTTGTTCAATACCCTGGCTTAATTCTGAACGAAAAGTAGAGAAGGATTAGAAATCATTGCTAGCTATGCACACATATAGATATGGGTTAATAGAGAAAATATTAATACTGGTTAATACTGTTACAAATTACAACATTGCAATAAGTCACACCATTTTCTTTTATGACCAAAGTGGGTAGGGATGAATATTTGTTGAACTATCTGATTAAAATACTGTACAGCCACACACACTTGTCAATGAGAAATATGACTAAAGAGGGAAAAATTCATAACAGGTTTATGTGTGTTGAATAGCCAATCCTTTCTCAGATACACTGTGACAATGATTGCCAGAGCTATGTCTCTGTACAAATTCCTATTTATTTTTTCTTTATTTGTTTCTATTTAACACAATTTAATTATTACATCTATTGCTGGGAGAAAGCATTTACCCTAGAATACCATGGATTCCAAGATAACAGACTTTTAGACAAATTATGTTCTTGTGCTCTAGTCTCTAGTTCCATTTTGTGGTTTGACATGCTTGTCAAGGCTGTCATTAGTATCAAAGGAGAATCTCCAGGTGGGCAATGAGAAGAGAATATGGAAGAGATGAATAGAGTGTAGATCAGAAACAAGATTGTAATTACCTACTGTGTTAATTAAAATTCAACACCTGTACTTTTAGAGGTTTATTCCCTATGTGATGTGGAGAATATTAGCTTCTATAATTTTGATTAGATCTTTATAGCTTTCCTGGATGAATCATTTCAATTAAAACATCACTTGGTACCTATTCTTCTCAAGTTTATAAACAACTTCTCTCTTGTCACAAATCATCTGCCTACATAAATCCAATCCCAGAATGCTGCCTTTGGATCTTCAAACAATATTTCCTCAGATTCTTTGAACATCCTTAAGGACTTGGATGAGGGGGATGCAAAAATACCATTCATCCCCTCTCTATTCATATATGATGCCACTGCTCTCAGTTGTTTTTTGGGGTTTTTTTGTGTTTTGTTTTTGCTTCTTCCAAATTAGTTTGATCTCTGCCAGGTAACACAACAAGGCTTGAAGTAGCTTAAGTGATTTGAATGAGGTTGAATAGTAAGGGTTTGATTCTCTGTTTCTCTTGCTCTCTTTAGTGACCCAAGGAAGAGATATTTTAAATTAATATTTTTCAACTTTATACTGAATCTGGTGGCTACTTTGCTGAAGCAATAGATGTTTGGGCCAGTAGACACAGGGAATGATTTCAAACAACAATTCAGGTTGTGTGCATCCTCAAATTTTAATCTGTAATGTGATAAAATGAGTAAATTAATGAGTATGTTACTGGAGAATTATTATATTAAAATATTTAATTTTAATCAAATGTAAATGATATGAAATTAACTTTAAATTGAGGGTTAATTGAGAAGTGTGTGGATATATCTGTACTGTGCCATCTAATCTTCTTCTATGGTCATATTTCTTAAATCTAAGCAGATTTAAGAAAATCCATTCTGGGCTGAACATTTTGATAACTGTTTGCAAGTCTGAATTGCAGGCTATGATGTCCTCTGGACAATTCCTATCCTTCTATGCCACAGCATCTTTCTGATCTACAGAATACCTGCCAATCCCATACCATCCTAAAGTTGATTTTCCTGGACATATTACTTCTCTCTTCTCTTCATGTCCTTCTTGAGAGACTGAGCAAAGAGAAGCAGCCAAGGAAACAGTTAGATTAGAGACAGCATAGCTCACAACTAGATAGTGGGTGGAGCAAGAGGTTCAGAAGAGATGCTCCCTAGTTTCTTGAGCTCTAAAGAAGATGAGAAAGACAATTATACATTTATACTTGCAAGTTTCTGTCAAGGTAGCTTTACAATAAAGTAAATTAGCTCTTCTGGTTATGATTCCTATCTGATGAGGCCAACAAATATCTGCCTACCCTCAGACAGGGTAGGCATGTTCCAGGTTCTTTCTCCTCTAGTGGATCTTGGAAGCCTCTGGCTGCCTCCATTTTGTGACCTCCCCATCACATGATTTACTGATCACATGAAGCCCTTATATGCAGAAGAACACCAACATTGACAACCTCTAAATTTCTACTGCAGATGTTACCTAGCCTCGTAACAAATTGTTAAGAAACCAATCTACAAGCTTGGAGAACAAACCTCCATCCTCAGGCCTCCATCTTGTGGAACACCCTCCCCCTAACAATCCAACAGACCTCTTTTAGCCTTAATTGTGTAATGTTATTTTTATTCTGTTTTATATTGTGGAACCACTTTGGAGTCAGGTGCTACCAAAATTAAACAAACAAACAAACAAACAAACAAACAAATGAGCAATGTTCATCTGAATTTTTACAGCCCTGATTTAGTATCCTTAACCCAAGACAACTTTACCTTTCTTATTTATTAATGTGTAAAGTACACTCAATTGGTTTTCATTATTGATTAATCCTCTAGCACCCTTTGAATATATAAAATATATAGGCAATCAGCTCATTTTTTTTTCCTGTTTTATAACACATAATATAGAAAACAAAGTCATGGGTATTTTTCTCAAAATATGATGGGCATCTTGAACACAACCATAAACACCTTCCAACTATTGAATAAATCACCTTATGTCTCTGATCCTTTCATGGTTATCATTCAGTGCAGCCATGACAGCATGGCGCATCTGATTTATTATTCGTGGAAGCTCTGCACATATATTGAATATACTCTATATGCTAATTCCTTATGCCTGAGCAATTCTATGTGTGCTTATTGAAACTAAGAAACCTGACTTCCCACCTCTGTACTTGTGTACCAGCCCCTGAGGCATTAAGCTTCTGTAAGCCTCAAGCTTCTGATCTTGTGAATAATGAACAATATTAATGTCTCATATATCCATTTTACTCATAAAAGGTAACTCTTGACAAAGAGATATTCAGTGTAGACAAGGAGAATCTCAAATGAACACAGTTCTCTGGAAATAAAACAGAAAACCAACCCCTCTAACATGTTGCAGTGGAACAGTGGTCTTTTGTGTGCTATCCTGTAAATTGGAAATTAAGAAAAATGGAGGGAAATACCTTTTATATCCCCCAATGTCCAACCTCCATGTAGTTTTGCAAAGGCTCAAAGTTGGATCTCCTTCACTTTTGCCATCACTTTCTGTAAGTGGTGAAATCCTACGAGGTCTGCTACCGGTTCTCTGCCCGCGTGCATGCACACTATGGGCCAAACACGTGCTTTGCGTGCAGGCGCACCGCAGGCGCTACCGCACAGCACTGAAAAAGAAGGCTTAAGAAGACTTTTCTATGGTAAGTAGAACAGTGGGGGGGGGGAACAGCTGTGCCATGTGATTTATCCTGCTTTCTAGTGAATATAAATTGTGCAGCACAGCTGATCGTCGGAAATACCGGTTCATCCGAACTGGTAGCATTTTTTTACTACCGGTAAGCATTTTTTCACCCGAACTGGTTTGAACCAGTAGCATTTCACCCCTGCTTTCTGTGTTGCAACTTTCAAAAACTTATTAGTGCCAATGGCATTATGGTAGCCATTCCAATGATTGTACCTGCTTGTCAGCTGTTCTGATCAGAACCAGGAATGTTCTTTCTGATTAAAGTCAGGAAAATAGCTTTCCATTTCCCAGCTATCCCCCCTGCTGCCAGTCTCTGCTTGTTTATCTCCATATTATGGCTTTCTTCCTTTTTATTTCTGATTAATGCTGCTCACCAATGCACAGGGTTGAATAAAACCCACTGTCCACTGTGTCTTTCTCTCTTTTTCTTTTTCTTTCTCTTTCTCTTTCTCTTTCTCTGGCTGCAATGAGAACAGGGGCTTGTGATCAACTCAAAGTTTTCTTTTCCCACAAACTAAACAAACCTTTCCTCAGTAATATGATACTTATGACTGAAAGACTCACAATGGATTGGTGAAGATGAGAGAACTTACAGACATGACAAATTTTATTATTATTATTATTATTATTATTATTATTATTATTATTATTATTATTATTATTTGCTTAAAGAAAGATCAACAATTACATTTACTGGTAACTGGAAACCCCTTGTGGACTTTATGCTGAAAAAAGAAAAAAATGAACTGGTGTTTTATGGGTGATGATTAGAAAGAGTAGAATAATTGAAAGAAAGGTGCCAGGATGTAATCTTTGAGAGATAAAAGATGAATGTATTTATAACTGCTATTGAGAAAATTGGAAGCTATTTCTTTATTACCATTTCTTTTTTGCTTTCTTGTCCCTTTCCTTTATTTTTCTCTTTAATTCAAAATTTGTACTTTTTATTTTCTTGATAACTTCTGTAAATAAAACACCTATATACTATACATAAAAGGAAAGATACCTACTATATATTCACTTCATCTTTTGCCCATCCTGACTCCTGCAATCCAGGGATAATCAGGTTAATCCAGGGACTGTGCATATTTCACTGCTAGTAAAGATTTTTCCCATCTTCCTTCTGCTATCATTATTTTGTGATATTGTAGATATTTAAAGTTTTGCTATAAGCTGTATTAGGGGAAAAAACTGAAATGTTGCTTATGCACTTTTAAACAAATAGAATGAATTCAGGAACTAACAATACAGATTTATTAGTTTCTACCAATAAACTGTAAAAAAAAAATCACTCAAATAATTCATTTTCCAAACTAGGATACAAAAATAATTACATTTTTAATGACTGTAGGACAAAGAAAAATGAACATTTTCTTTCACCTAGGCAGAGGGCTTGAATTATTTTTCTCTTAAAAGTTTTGATGTAATGTGGATTCAATTAATATGTGTATCAGAACTCTTGCAAATTCACTAACACCAGGTTCTAAGGCAGATGCTGGGGAAAGTAGTACTATAATACCAGTCACTCCTAGATCAATTATCCTACATTGGACACATTATTCAAAGCATGCTGGAGAAGGCCTTCATGCTAGACAAGGTGGAAGAAAGGAGAAGGAAGACCAGCAATAAAGTGGATGGACTCAGTTACAGTTGTGCAACTTTAGGACCTTGAAAGAATAAGTTAGGGACAGATCATAGTGTGAAAGTCTATCTATGTCACGAGTGTCAAACTCGGTCATGTCATGTGACGTATTGTGATGTATACTGACATTTTTTGCCTTTGTGGAGCTGGGGTGGGCATGGCCTATGCATGACGCATCTGGCCCATGGCCCGCCAGTTTGACAGGCCTGATCTATGTGATTGCTAAGACTTCATAGCACATAATCAATAAAAAGTAATCTTAGATCACATGATGAGCATCTTTTTTATAGCTTCCATCTTTTCTATTTAACTACTTTAAATAGTTCCTCTCTCTTCCTATCTTTCATTTGAAGCTATTAAGACATAAAATGTAAAGATGTTCACCCGCTGTCATACTATGTAGTTGTCTTATTCATCTATGTTCAATTGAGTAAATTGAGAAGTAATCCCAAAATGGGATTGTTAATGGGATTTTTTTAATTAACAAGGAATTTAAATTGCAGATAACCTTCTGAATGAATATGCAAAAGGCACTCACTAGCGAAATACCAATCATATGAATTATTCTTTCTCAACATAAGTGCACCCTCTGATTGCTCTAACCACAGTTCTTGGGAATGGGGGGTGGGGGGGATGAAGAACTAACAATGCTAAGAGTGAGCTTTAAAAAAAGAAAATAAAAATAAATGGGTATTCTAAAATTTACCCGAATGTCAATGCTTCTGTAATAGTATCGACATTTCCCCACATAAACCTGATCTGAGACCGAAAAATACATTAATGTGCTATTTTTGTCAGCATCATTCCCATCATTAGAGCTGCAGGGTGGGCTTAGAAAGCAAGCAAGAAAAATGACCATAATTCCTAATTATGTCATAAAGTGAGAGGGTGAGCAATTATATGGGAGATCTACTACTACTGTTCTCACTGCATTCATTACTGCTTAAAAGCTGCCTCACGCATTGATGCATGCTACTGGACTATAACATAAATGCACACATGAACTGAAGCTCAAAATTGCAGATGATTCCCCACCCCCACCCCCATTTTTTTTTCTCAGAACGGCAAGCAGTGGCATTCCAAATTCAGACTGGGCAAACTAGAGTCAGGAAAGAGTTAAATTTTCTTATTTCTACCCTTTTGCTTTCTTCAGACACAGAATCTTAATGGTCTTCTTTTAAAGGTAAGAGAATGTCAGTCATGCTGACTCTAGAATACAGTGCTCATCTCTATTTCTTGGCTGAGGGAGCCAGTGTTGCCTGAAGACAATCTCCATGGTCATGTGGCCAGCATGGCTATATGCCAAAGGCGCACAGAACACTGTTACCTTCCCATAGAGGTGATACCTATTAATCTAGTCACATTTTCATGCTTTCAAACTACTAGGTGTGAAGGAGCTGCAGCAAGTAATGGGAGCTCACCTCATTGCACGGAACTCAAGTCTCCAACCCAGGCTGCCAGCTAGCCAGCTGACAAGATCAGCATCTTTAACTGCTGAGCCACCGTGCCCCTCTTGGTCTTCTTTTATATGGAAGTAAATACTTCTGGAAAATGAAGACCCTGTATTCCTTAGGGCCAAAATTTCAAGAAGACAGAGACAGAGATAGAACTAATTGCCTTCTGACATTTAATTCTAAAAAGTATATTCCATGCCAGTGGCTCTTACTATAAATGCTATTGCTGAAACTATTTCCATCCTTTTCTTTATATGACATATTAATTTGCTTCTGAACCACTTATTCTTAATTCAAACATTGCCCCTTTTTTCATAATATGGTTGGTTTCCTTTACCTGTTCTTACTTATGCAGTTCTTCCCCTATGGACATTGAAAGTCCATTAATTTAAAATTATATTAAAAATGGGGCAAAGGAAGTAATATACAAATCTTTATAGTTACAGGGGAATCAAAGGTCTGAAATTCTAATACATGCATCCAAAAGAAGTTATCTCATTTATTCTTACTGGTAGTGTATTCTGATACTTACTCATGGAAATCATTGAGAGCTTTGCCAGTCACTTTAATAAGAATTGGATTAGAGTCTAAGAAATAGCTGCTGTTCATCATCTTTGTTGAGCTTCAGCTCATAAGTAAATATGGTAATTTGCATTTTATCATTTTCTTCTCCCTATTATCTCACCAAATTAATCAGCAGGCTGATTTCCACTGTTAAAGTTAAATAAACAGCTTTATAAATAAATGGCTTTGTAAATGTAAAATACCTTGGCCCAAGCTAGTACAATACTGATGGAACAGATGGAGATATTGACAAACTATCAGACCAACTACAAGAAGAAAAGATATACAATTTTCTGATAAACTAATGTTCAAGGTTTCATATTTTTTTTATGTCCCAAAGCTAAATTATAAGTTAGAGCTGCAGTACCTGTAATTTTATCTCCTACCTTTATAAGACTTCCCCTGAGGTCTTTTTAGAAGGTCAAATACTTCTAAATAGCATGGAATCTCATGAGAAGAAAGAATGACCCAGAACTGGGTGAAATCATCTTGGGATTTTGAACCAGACAATTTTAAATACAATTCAGCAAATCTGAAGCATCAATACTGTAATAAAAGAATAAAGAGAGAGAGAGAGAGGTGGGGGAGAGCGAGCCAGTGTTTATGTCAAATTTTAAAGTCTTGGATCAATGGCTAAAAAATGATATACCTCCTTAGAATCCAACAATAATTTAATCTAGTACAATTAAATTAAGTTTTATATTTTATTAAGGAAGACATGCTTAGGTTATTTATGCAGGCAATATGGTTTTTATGGATTTTAGTTTCCTTTCAAATCTCTGTATTTTCTTCAACTTGTACTACAAAGCATTGATCATACAAATTAGCATGTTAGAAAAATAAGGATTCCTGTTCACAAAAATATATCCTATTCCATAATAAAGTCATATAATGCCATGGGTTGCTTTTTATGCAACCAACCTGCACAGCTATCCATCAGGAAATAATTGAAGTTGTTACAGTTGTGCTGTTCTGCTGACATATTCTACAGATCAACTGGTTGGAAGTCAGCAGTTCTGTATCATTGAATGCATCCTATGTATTTTGTTTACAAATGCTTCAAATTATTTTTCATTTCCACGAATGGACATCATGTTTCTAATTGGATAAATCACGAGTCATTTTAAGACTAATAATTTACGAGTCCAATTATTTGGTCTCCAGCCAGTCTCTATTAAGAAGTTGTAAAGTTAATTTTGGGTCTGCGTCCAAATAATGCATTTTTTTAATTGACTTGATAGGTTCCAGCTTTGGCACTGAACATTTTGGTAAATCTGTGATCAGAGTTAGCATGCCAAGAACTTGCATAGCTACAAAGATTGTTACTGAATTTTGCCTTTGATGAGCCACTTAAGGATGCATTCATCTCTTACAGGTACAAAAAATTAATTTTTGGAGAACTCACATTGACATGAAGCAACACTACATATATGAACTTTTTAAAAGGGGACTTGTTGAAGGTGATATATTATACAACAAAAGAGTTGGTAGCAGATCACTTGACAAACTGCTTCCAATGTACCATTACTTTATGATATTATGGAGATTGCTGATCAGGAGATATATAAAACATATATTTATATTTATAGATATGCAGATATGTCCCCTGATCAATAAATAACAATCATATACTGTATATTGATCAGTGCAGAAGACAATAAAGAATGCAGCATCAGAAACCTCAGCACATTGCATATTATATGTATATGTAGACTTTATAATAGCAGATATTTCTTCCTTTGATAAATGTAATTTATTCTTTAGGATTTTAAGCATCTATCTTTATCTTTAAATATGCAACTCACTGAATAAACTGGAGGATTCCAATAAGTGTCATCTCAAAATTTCTTCTCATGACTCTTTTGACCTCCAGCATCAAGCATATTCAATAACTTAATCATTCATGACAGATAATGATGAAACTGGCACTACACACTCTATATTGTGCCATGGCACCTGCACTCATGGATCAGATTCAGCTGGTGAATGAATCAATAGGTGGGACATCATTTGATTATTGGATTCAAGTAACAATAAATGTGTGCTTAATTCTGTTTCAACCTGTTGAATTGCATTTCCAAGACCTGCATAAGAGATGCTCAGCAAAGTAACTTTTTAACCAGTGCTCCTGTACAAATACTTCATGAGGTAACAAATCCCCCCACCCAATATTCTCTGTAAAGAAAAGTCATGGATCAACAGTAGTGTGCCATAGTGTACCATATGTCTTTTCCTTTTCTGTTGTTTTGTTTTAAGAATATTTGCTAGATATATTTTCCTGAAAAGTTTCTATCATTTCCTCTTGCTGAAATATGCTAGGAAGCTTCTGTTCTCAATGGAGTTACAAAGTTTGTACGAATCCTTCTTCTATAAACATTATTAGTTCCATGCTGAGATTCTGAATGAAGCTCTTTCTAAATATATAATACTTAAAAATCAATTTGGCTCTTATATTTTGAAACTGCAGTGGGATGGACCTACCAAATAAAAGTATTCCTGATCTCAAATAGTAATTGTACAGTTTGAATAAAGATGGCAACCACAGTCCTCCATGAACATAATTCATACTAGAACTAGTGCTGAATGCATTACTGTATATCCATTGGAAATTGTTTATTATTGCATTCTTCCTAGCTTCTAAAAAAAAAATGTAAACCTTTATCTATAATATTATTTAGAACCAGCATATAAAAATTGCTTTGGGTATCATAATAACCTGGAAGTATATTCATTTCATGTATACATTTTTCTACTTTTTTTATTGCCAATGTATGTGTTTCTATTTATTATCAACGTGTGATATTTTTTCAAAAAGATCATTTTAGCAAAATAACCATAGTGTGGATGAACAATTTATCACTCAGATCCATCCAAACTCCCGGCTCTATCCCAAATTAAAGGGTTACAAGGTCATAAAAAGGGAGGGATTTTTTGGGGGGGGAGGAGATGACTAAGTTATATTAATATATCTTGATGAATGAAGTAATTAATGCATAGTAAACAAATCATGCTTGTGCTTACAACAGAATCATTTTGTATACTGCATATTTAATCTATATTTTCACACTAGTATGTGGGGAGAAATAGTTAAGAAACCACACTTAGAAGCCTCATCCTCCTTAATTTTAACAACATTGGGAAGATAAAATACTGAGCTGAAAAAGAAGCAATGATACTGAGGATTAGTCGACTCTGTGAGCTCATCGACGGCTGACTTCTAATTACAACTAGACATGACTTGTTCCTGTAGCCATAAAATGAGTTACCATGGTAGCATTTGTTCACAAACCATGAGGGATTTCTTTTTAATGAAACCGTCCAATAAAAGAATAGTGGTGGTAGTAGGAAGAAGCTAACCCAGTGGTCTACAGGATAAATGGGATTTAAAAGATTTTCTATTTCTATGTATAAATATAACGGTTTCCTTCAAACAATGTCCAACTTCAAACCAGAATGGCGATGGAGATGGTTGTTTTGAATCCCCACGGTCATCCCAAAAGTCATCCCAAATACCTTTTCCTTTGTAGTATTAAAAACAATTATTAAGAACTGGACCAAACTAGGAAACTAAAATTATGAATGTTAATGTGTATTACTGTACTTCCTTCTTTCCCTCCCTTTATTCAAAAAAAAAATTAGAAGGAGCAAACTAGAGACTTTTTTTTCAAATTACATTTCTGCATAGGATTCAACTTTTTTTAATTTGTCCATTGTCTTGATTGTTACTCTTCCTCCTGTTTCTTTGTTGTTGTTAGTTGCGAAGTTGTGTCTGACCCCCTTCGTGACCCCATGGACAACATTCATCCAAGCCTTCCTGTCCTCTACCATCCTCTGGAGTCCATTTAAGCTCACACCTACTGCTTCAGTGACTCCATCCAGTCACCTCATTCTCTGTCATCCCATTCTTCTTTTGCCCTCAATCTTTCCCAGCATTAGGTTCTTTTCCAGTGAGTCCTTCCTTCTCATTAGGTGGCCAAAATATTTGAGTTTTATCTTCAAGATCTGGCCTTCTAAAGAGCAGTCAGGGTTGATCTCCTCTAGGACTGACTGATTTAATCGCCTTGCAGTCGCAGGAATCTTCTCCAGCACCATAGTTCAAAGATCCTGTTTCTTAAGGTTACTCTTAAAGCCCATTACATCATATGACATGACTTCATAGGATAGAGATAGACTTCATGAGTATTTATTTATTTATTTATTTAAGAAAGATACACATAGGCACATATATACAATAGTGACCAAACAGATATTGCTTAATTAGACAATTGAAAGGGAACGCCACTCTACTGGACCCAAAGCCCTGAGTGGAAAAAGCCATGTTTTACTTCATTTCCAAAGGCAAGCAGAGTTGGGACATGTCATATATTGGGATTATGGAAAAACACCCTCCCTCTGTTCCATAATATGGCAATGTTTATAAGAAGGAATCAAGGCCATGCCCTCCCTATAGAACCATGTGAGACAATATATACCCCAGGGTTCTTTGGGATTTTGGTAAATTGTAAATTGTGGTCAGTAATTTACCAAAATTCCAAAGAATTATGGGTGGTATAAAAGCACAAAACAAGATTATACATTTGATCAAATGTCATCTTTAAATCCACAAGTAAGATTAGTGTGATAAATCATCCATCAACTGAAGCTGAAGGCTCACTGGAACAACACCAATTTTACTTGCTTGTGGAATGATGTGAAATGAACTTATTTAAAGAAGCCTACTTTGATGTATTATAGATATTGCATTAAATTATAGCTACACCTCTAGATTTGCTGTGATATAGAGGGAGAGAAAATTGGTGAAATGTTAACTATTTCTGAAGGGGATATGCCATTTCTGAAATCTTATTTAAGAACAAATTTAAAACGACCTCATGCTGACTTACATTCTTAGAGCCAGGAAGCCAGAAATTAGGGCTGATCTTGTATGTCTTGTTCACAAATGGCTTTGGGCCCTGAAAATGAGTATTAAGCTTTCTACTCTACACAACCCATGCCAAACTCCCAGCTCACTTTTCATGAAAAGTGGTAAAACAGTTGCTTATGAGTGGTCTGTAATTAGTCAATGCTGGTTGGATCAAATCTCTGCCACAGGGGACAGTTTCATTTCAATCCTTTTGCCTATCATTAATTTTTCAGTATTCACTGTAGGGTCTTTTAAGAAGATTCATTTTTTAAGTATCTAATTTTTTCATTAGGCAGACAAGCTTGAACATCAGTGTGCCAAATGACCATGTAAATAGCTGAAACCTAAAGTTTCATTTACTGTGAGCTCCATTTTCCTTAATATTATATAGCATATAATTATGATATATTATATCATATAATATATAATTATTACATGATCTATATTAAGACCACAAAAACAACAAGGAAATATTTAAATAACAATCTAGTTTGCCTTATATAGTAAGCATACAGCCTCGTGCATTGCTGTGTTTTCCATCTTCAATGCACTCTGATATATAGATGTCATTAATTCATACACAAGGTAGAATTATCTTTGCCTTGCAGATGTAATATATCCAGGCACTATCAGTGCATTGTCTCTCCATTCCATTTCTGGCATCCAGGGAAAAAAATGAAATTTATTTAAATATAAACAGAGCCACCTTTGGATTTTGCATGGTAAAGTTACTACATAACTCTCATTGCTAACCAGCTGCTTGAATATTTGTACCATGCTTGAATATTTGTACCATGAATTTTCAATACAGTGATCTCCTTCTTCAGAGTTATTATTATTAGTTTATAATTTGTATTGATTATATTGAAAGGAAATTAAATTACATTTAAGCCACATACTTCTCTTTCTTTACCCTATGAACAATTTTTAATTGAAGAGGAGGTAGGGCTTTGTTTAATCTTTAACTGCACTTATGAACACTGATGGAAAGCTTATATTGTATTTTCCAGGATATGAGAAAGATCTGGACAAAACTGCTCATATTGCAGAAATGTGAGATCTGGAGAGACACAGGAAAAGCTAAGAACAAAAGCTTTACTCAATATACACCTGCCTGGAAATAAGCCTCATAAATAAAGTGGGATTTGCTGTCAAGTATACTTGCTGTGACTACCTGTAATGGGTTGTGTCAGAATAACTTTGGGAGAAAGGAGGAGGAGCCACAGCTTAGACAATGGTCAGACAAAAGATATCTCAGTCCACAGAAGAAATGGGGTGGGGAAAGCATCTCAGAAGGTATCTTTGTAGTTCTCTGGGAAGTAAAGACTTGCAAGATTCGGATATTGTAACCTTACAATAAAGGTAGTGCTGTACTCATGGTTATTGCTTACTTTCTGGACTACATCAAAGGGATGATAGTATTCTGAAAGATATAGTGGGGCTGTTCTAGTTTGTGATGTGTACTTTAGCTAATTCATTCTAATGAAGAATTGTTCCTAAAAATAATTATTTCATCTGCAGACAGATCCTAAATAGATACCATCTCAAGAAAAGAGATAAGACCAGGAAAGTTGGTACTCATTACTCATGTTAATCCCCCAAATATTTGAAGCCAGCTTTTTCCACATTTGGGAAATTCTGAACTTGGGAAATTATACTACAGTAGCCTTTCCCCCCCCCCCCCCATTGCTTTCCATAGGGAGAAAGCAATTAAAAAATGATCCCAATAGCTCCAGAAATGAATTGAGATCTGAGAGTTTTTTAAAATTATTATTATCATTGTTCTGATCGTTGTTGCTTGCCTTTCTAGTCAGCCACCAGTGAAGAATGAAATATTTTGTAGTGTTTTGTCATTCAAACTCTTCACATATTAAGAAGTTTACCTTGACTGTAATTGAGTGGGTTGTTTTTCGAATCAATGTTTTTGATTTCTATTTCTATGTTTTGATTTCACAAATATGTAATCTGTGAATTCAAAGGGATGTGCGAATATTGCCTGCCTATTATTGATTGTACAAATTGCTAATACTGAGGTTACAACAGCCCAGGAAAACCACTCTACCTAACATTCAAATATGATCTTATTCTCATGGTCCAACAAGATGCCAAAAGTTAATTCAGGAATAGAGTATCCACAACAGAATCCATCACTAATGAGCAACATATTTTTTGTTCATTTTTCTCCCTGCATTGATACATTTGATACCTTAATGGACCTGCAAAGAATACTTTAATGAATATTAATTGTCCCAGTTCTTATGTAGCAGTGTGGATGCTATCATTTGTAAGCAGACCATGATCTGTCAGTAATTTAAAATGTGAAAACAAGAGAAATCAACACTTCTTTTGTTTTATGCTATTTTCTCTCTTGCATACAACCATCTTTTCCTCTGCAGTCACATATGTTTCAATATGCCATTTCAATGGCTTCTTCAGCAGTAGACATATAATCAATGATATTAATGACTTTGATTAATTTTAATGATTAATAATTTTACAATAGCATGAATTTCTCTTCTCATCATTCCCATCACCCATCTCCTCCCACTTATGACTGTATGATTGTAACCTTGTTGCTGGTATCCTTACGATTTATATTGATATTGTTTCCTGATTGCTTATTTGTAACCTATGACTATCATTAAGTGTTGTACCTTATGATTCTTGATGAACGTATCTTTTATTTTATGTACACTGAGAGCATATGCACCAAAGACAAATTCCTTGTGTGTCCAATCACACTTGGCCAATAAAAATTCTATTCATTCTATTCATTTAGTCCAAACAGATAATAGACAAGAGTTATGCTAGATAGATTTTGTGATAGATGGAAATTCTCAAGAGCACTAAAAGAGGGGCTCCAAAACTCCCAGTCCGGGCTCATAGCCCATTGGGGACCAGGCTGCACAAGTGGCAGGTAAGCTGAAGTGCGCGTGAAGCTGCAATTGTACAAGCAGCATACATGCGGGCAAAACTATCCCCTCTCCCCTCCCCCACAGCTACAGGTATCAGTCCGCACAGCCAGAAAGATTGGGTACCACTGCACTAAAAAATTCTTGCTCCAAAATTCCACTTTTATGATATGACAATAATATTACAACAAAAATAATTATTGCCATATATGGGGATTAACTGAAGAATGGAAATTTAGGGACATCACAGATTTCACGAGAAATAACAATAGAAGTATCTAGCTATCATCCATCCTCTCACCCACCCATCCATCATCTATCTCTAGCACATTACTGATAAATGTCTTTGAATGCTACCTCTTAACAGAAATGTGTTGTGATGATATGGTGGTGGGAGTGGGGATGGCGGTAGTTGTCATCATCATCATTGTCATCATCATGCCTATTAGTCATCTCTTAATTAAATAAGTGTAAAAATACTATACCTTGCCTACAAGAAGTTTATTTTAATTCTTTTGTCTCTTGAAGGTAATTTCAAAAGTAATTTCTTTCTATCGAATTGAAAGATCCAGGAAAAAAAATGCAGGGCAATTTCTCTACCTATAAAAAGTAGCAAAATGTTGAGTTGTATGGAGATGATTTGATAATTTCTTCTCAGGCAAAATGCATGAGTAGCAGAAGAAAAAGAATAATGAAATGAAGCTTCGATACATTTGTCCTTCTAAACAATTATAAATTTGATTACTGTACCTAATTCAAATTATAAGGAGTCTAAAACTTGATATACAAGACATGATCTATTCACTGATTTAATATTACAGTCAGACTCTAGCTACTGTGTTATAGGAAAAAAAAAACAGTTGTACTTCAAATCTCCTCTAAGTAAATTGATCCTTATATTTATTCTTGTAATTAGCCTTTTTTCGGAAGCTTAATGGAATGTGCCCAACATCTGTATCTGCATTTCCAGGTAAGAGATTTATTTCCAGAGCAGTTCTACGACAGGGGTGAAATGCTCTCAGTTCGAACCAGATCACCCAATCCGGTAGTGATGGAGGCGGGTGGTTCGGAGAACTGGTAGCAAAAAAATCCCTGCCCCCCACATGCCCAGCTGAGCCACGCGATCATCAGAGGCTTTTTAAAATTATTTTTAAAAGCATTTTTTCTACAATCTCTTCAGCCAAAAAAATGCTTTTAAAAGTAAAAAAAAACGCCTCTGATGATCGCGCGGCTCAGCTGGGATTGTCAGAGGCTTTTAAAAGGATTTTTTCTACAATCTCTTCGATTGTAGAAAAAATCCTTTTAAAAGCCTCTGACAATCCCAGCTGAGTTGCCTGATCGGCAGAGGCTTTTAAAGAAAAAAAGCCTCTGCTGATCAGGCAACTCAGCTGGGATCGTCAGAGGCTTTTAAAAGCATTTTTTTACAACCTCTTCACTGAAGAGGTTGTAGAAAAAAATGGCTTTAAAAGTAAAAAAAAAAAAAAGTTGGCCATGCCCACCCAGTCACATTACCCCCCCACCCCACCAAGCCACGTCCACAGAACCGGTAGTAACAAATTTTAGATTTCACTACTGCTCTACGAGGTAGGTTGGTCTAAAATATATTGATTAATGCAAAGTCACTGGATAAGTTCCATAGCTGAGCAGCTAAATGAATGTGACTCTCCTAGTCTTAGACCAAGCCTTAATTCAAATGTACACTAAGTTCAGAAAAGCAGTAAGAAACAGCAAGCATAACTAAAGGCAGGAGATAAGAAAAAGAAAATATAGCAACATCTAGTTCAAATCAATGCTATACCCATCCATATAGGTTAACGAAGCAATTACTTAGTGTGTCAAATAGGGCAGCCAATTTTGAAGAGGAAAATTATCTGCCTGCCTGCCTTGTGATGGACATATGGATCAGCTGTTCTACTGCTCTGGGTATATTCTATATAAAACAGAAACAGAAACCTCTTTAAAATTGTGCTTTGCACATGAAGTAAACATTCGAAATAGCATCATCGCTTTAGAATGGAAGATAAAATTTGGAGGTAAAATGGCAAGCCTTTTGGGGCCTGAGGTTGAGGGTATTTTTCAATAAACAAACAAAGGCATTCTTTTGGAAATGTTGCCTAAGAAGACTGCCTTGTGCTGCTTCCTGCAATAGCAGCTTTGTGAGAATTATGGAATTAAAATGCTATCTGTAGCCAAATAGAATGGTTTTTATGCATGAGCGTAATGCAAAGCAGGCATTTTAAATAGCAGCATTCAGAAACCAAGGGAGAGAGGATGAGAGAATGAATTTCCATCTTCAACGGCAGGCTTGCAGTTATGACATTCAAGGCACAATAGGTTCCTTTAAATACCTTTAATGCAATAGGAATAGGCTTACATGCCACTTCACAATGCTTTTACAGTCTTCTCTAAGCTGTTTACAGAGTCAGAATATTTCCCTCAACAATTTGGGTCCTCATTTTACTAAAGGATGGAAAGGTGAGTCAGCTCTGAGGTGGTGAGGATCGAACTGCCAAACTGCAGTCAGCTAGCTGTCAGCAGAAGTAGCCTGCAGTACTGCATTCTAAACACTGCACCACCACAGATCATGTTCAGATGTTCAGCTGAATGTTCAGATGAAGTTGCTAAATTCATTAACACATTTAATTCCATTTTTATTAGGTTGAACTGATATTGTATAAATTATTTTTTTCACAATAGAAAGCAAATGAGCAAATATTTTGTTTCCAGCTCTACAAATGAGCAGTAATTGATATTATCTAAATGCAAGTTGGGTTCAGTACTATTAGGATACACCTAATATTTAGTCCAGATTCATGCATCAATATTTTAATAAAATTAAAAATTAACAAAGACTAACATAATATAAACAAAAAGAAGAAAGGGAAAGACAGAAAAAAGAAAGGAATCCTTATCTTGTTCCTTTTTGTATCTCACATGATGTGTTTAGATCTCCATTAATAATTATTAGTTCTGCCTGTAAAGTATAAACCTATTTTTATCCATTTTATAAATTTTTCTCCAAAGTTCATATTTTCCCAAACTTTAAACAGAAATTTCCAGATCAATTGTCTAAAATCTTCTCTGCATCTAAAAAGATCAATGTTGCTTGGTTTTATTATTATTATTTATTTATTTATTTATTTATTTATTTATTTATTTATTTGTCAACAAATAAGAAAACAAGTAACAAAGTAGACATGGATACATGAAAAAATTTTGGCACAAAAAAAAAAAAGAATATAAATTGGCAAAACATAGCCATAAACACATAGAATGATTACATATAATTGGGAACAGTAGGACAGGGACGGTAGGCAAGCTGGTGCACTTAAGCACACCCCCTTTTCATTATGTTGTTCCAGCAAAATGTTCAGCACTGTTCTAACATAATCCTTCAACTGTCTTTTAGGTAAAGAAACACACATTGATCCTCATAAATAAATTCTTGCAAAATTATCTTCAGTCATTCAACTAAAATCATTCAAACAACTTATAATCATTATTCAATAATTATTTTGATTTGTAGCGTCTTGTTGAAGTACATCTTGTCTCTCTTTAGTATTAATGCTATACTGGCCTCTTTCCAAAGTTCTGGCATCTTTCCTCTCTGTAGAATAGAATTCATCATGTTTTGTAAAGGTTGTAAAAGTTCACCCTCAAAAGTAGAAAGAATTGTGCACTTCCTGAAATAGAGGTTCAGAGTTTGTGTTAAAGGCAGAGAGATCTCTCACACACCATGTGAGAGAATGTACAGGATGTGGGCACTTAATGCAACAGCCTTTATTTGCCATGGCCTTAAATTGTCACAAAAGAGAACTGAGATTCCATCCATGCATTCTCTGTAAGCCATTTATGTACATGGCTGTCAGCTCTTTCAGATAGAAACAAACCATGAGGACTAACTTACCTTTATTACAGTTACAATGGAAAAATCTTAAAGATCTGAAAGCACTTGTCTCCTCCTTTACATTTCCCCAAACTAGGAAAAGTTCCTTCTGAATTGCTTCCTTCTGTGGGCTGAGATACCTTTTACATAACTATTGTATAGCCTGTGGCTCTTCCTCCTTCCTCCTAAGGTTATTCCATTAGGCCATGGGTGTCAAATTCACATCATCATGATGATGTCATGTGATGTATCGGGACTTCTCCCCCCCTTTGCTAAACTGGGCATGGGTGTGGCCACATGTGATACATCCAGCCTGTGGACCGAGAGTTTGACAGCCCTGCCTTAGGCCATTACAATTGTAGAAGAATGGATGAGTATATGTATACATAATCCCTCAACTCCTGAAATGGAAACAAATATAATTCTTCCTACAAACTGATATATTAATAGTATATTAATCGATGCCTAAATATTGTCCTTTTTTGTTTCAGCTTTTCTTTTTTAAAAAATGGATTTTCCACACTTTTATGAAAGGTGAAAACAAGGCAGAGACCCTCTCTTTCAGCTCAGAACAAAAGAGAATGATTCCATACTAAACAACTAATGTGGAGGCAGCTTAAACAAAGTTTGCATGATGGATTTATTCAGGTTTTTTGCTAATTTCCAAAATTGCTACAATTCTTTGGACAGACTGTGATTTGCTTTAAAACATTAAATGCTTCTAAGAACTGTTTTATGTTTGCTTGTTTTTTTTAAAAAAAATCCCTAAACAGTGAGAAAAAAAAAAAAGGAATAAGAGGCTGGCAGGAGGGAGCTGATGGAACACAATTGTTAGTAAACAGGAAATAAATCAACCAGGAAAGATATAAAAAATATAGAATGTGTTCTTGTTTGATATAACATTATATGAATGTTTTTGCCAGTATCTAGAAGAGCAACAGGCAGTTTTTTCCCCCAGTGGACAGTAGTCCAGAAAGGTTGAACAACTGTATCTTTGTGGCCACCTAAACATTGTTTGGAATTCAGCAGCCCAGAAAAGGTAACTCTAACTTGAAGCCACCTCCATTGCTTTCCTTGGCAGAAGCAATTGAAGAAAAGACTCCAAAGTGTATGAAAAAATCTGGACAACCATCTAAGACAGGAGTGTCAAACTCAGGGATGGATCTGGCCCATGGGGTACTTAGATCTGGCACATGGGGCCAGCCTGGAAACAGCTAAGGACTGGCCCGTGGTCCTTCTGCCAGTGAAAATGGAGCTTGGGAGCCCGTTTTCACTGGCAAAATGTTCAGGCTACCATAGGTGCCCCTGACACAAATAACATTGAACTGGCCATGACCACCCTGGCCATGCCCCCCCCCCAAGTTCAAGCACAACCCTGATGCGGCCCTCAATGAAATCGAGTTTGACACTTCTGATCTAAGGAAAGGGAAATTCTACAGAAACCTAACTGAAATGCAGGGGTGGGAATGCATTTAAACAAGTGGTGACATTTTTAGCCTAAACACCAAATCTTCTCCAACCGATTAATTCTTTTGAACATTAAGGCACACGTACTTTAAAACTCTTAGTGAACCATTCATACAGTAATTCTTTCTTTCATCTATCTAATAAATACTGCCATCCAAGCAATCTGATTTGATTTGCTGCTTATTAGGGCTGGTTGCAATTCCGGCATTCAAACAGCTTGTATTACAAGAAATAACTTAATACCACAAGAGCATTCATTTATTCTACTATCGCAGGCTATGCATAAAATTAATTGGAAATTACCTTCATATACAATGGAACCTACTGTAAAAAAAATGCACAGGATTTTGTTGCAGGTAGTTTAATCTGTGTGGGGTTTGCTTAATTGGTGGGGATTTCTGCTTAGCGCAACCAAACACACAACCTCCTAGACAGAGTTTTGGAAATACTTGAGAGCTGCTTAGGTATAAGTATCCAAATACAAAACAGTACAGAAACTAGGGTTCTGCAACATTTTCAATAGATATAGTTGGAATGCATTTTCACTCAGTGGTGGGTTCTTCCCGGTCCGGTCCGGTTCGGCTGAGCCGGTAGCGGTGACAATATGACATCACCGAACCGGTTCCCCCCCGCCCTCCCACCCCCCCCACGTTATTCTTACCTTTTATTTGGTCCCACCCCCAATCTATTGCTGCCTCCTGAGTCCCAGCTGATGACTAGAGGGAAAAAAACTGTTTAAACTCTTTCCACAGGGCTTCAAAGGGCCGTCCTACAGCTGATCAGTGTTAAAAGCAAACAAATGAGTTGGGTTGTAAGTGTGAGGACCTTCCAGAAATGACTCTGACCAGTTAGCCAGGCCCACGTAGTCACATGACCTCCAAGCCACACCCACAAAATAAGCCACACCCACAGAACTGGTAGTAAAAAAATTTAGAACCCACCCCTGTTTTCACTGAAGCATATTTTGAATGAAGCTATCTTAGAATTGGTTCAAAGCATCCAATCAGGGCTTTAAATTGCATCAGAGAGATTTTGAAGTTCACGAAACCTCGCTTTATTGAAGCTTTCCTTCTCTATATTGACAAAATTGGGGCAGGATGAATTGTGCGGTAGGCTGATACTGACATGAGCTTCATCACCATTACACCCTGTGCTATTAAAATGCTTGGGGGAATGCTGTTATTTTTATCTCTCACTCTTCCAATAGAATTTGTATAGGTAGATTCATTTAAAAAGAAATTAAAGGGAGGAAGAAAAGAGATTCCTATTTATGAATTTCATGAGAGGCTCTTGGGTGGTGTGTTTGCAGTTAGGTTGATATTCCTTATATTTCATAGATGTTGTTAGAACCTTCTATGGTATGATATTATTTGAATGAGCACACTTTAACAAAGGGCTTTTAAAAAGATGCCTCCATCTTTAGCTTTAACAAGTGGATTTCTTAAAGCATATGATGTCATTTTTTTTTTCCAAATTCACATGGAAGTCTGGAAAAAAAATCAAGCTGCTTTTAAATAAATAGTAGAGAGCTGCAGTGCTTGTGCAGTCTGAAACATGTCCTGCATTAATTCCAAATGGGAACAGCCTTATTTTATGCAAACTAGGTTGTTTAGCATAGGAGAGAACAATTCTGTCACTGATATATGCCCACCAGCATGCCAGTTTTAAAAAAAATGGTCAGAGGGCATTAGAGTATGGTTTTTAGTGAATGGATTTTCAAACCTTTTAAAAACATATTTATTTTTACATTGGAATCAGTCATCTTTCGCACTGATTTGGCACAATGCCTCCATAGGGCCTTTCCAGTATTGTTTGGAGGCTTCTGAGCTGTGTGTTTAGAATAGAATAACAGAGTTGGAAGGGACCTTGAAGGTCTTCTAGTCCAACCCCCTGCTTAGGCAGGAAACTCTACACCACTTCAGACAAACTGGTTGTCCAATATCTTCTTAAAAACTTCCAATATTGGAACATTCACAACTTTTCCTTGTCCTTGTGTTACCCTTTGCCTTAGAAAAGATTCATTGATATCACTGAGATATCTGAAATTTTATAGGGTTGATGCTTTTTAAGGATCAACAATACCTACTATTTTCTTCTCAATAGCTTTTTTAGAGGGAGGAAGTAAATCATTTTCAAGCATTCTAATGCTTTTTTCCATAATAGCCAATGGTTATTAAATCTTTTATCATATATTGGTTCAAACTCAATCTTGTAATACAAAATCAAATGGAATTCTGCCATTTAATTTTGAGTTTGAACTGCATCTTGAATGACTCCACAGACTCTTAATAACAACGAAATCAAATATTTCTAGCTCTGTGTCTTTTATTCATCCTTCAGCAAGGGGTCTGCTGATTTTCAATGCTAAATAATAAACCATATTGTTCAGATCCGCACATACTATGCCAATACATTACAGAATCCTAGGCTCTTGGAAAGAACTTGATGTGTATGAAGGCCAAAAACAGCTGAAGAACTGGCAGCTATGCTTTCACATAGTTGAGTATATATTAATAATAAATGCCAAATCTGGTCTAACCATCTGGCTGACTGCGCATAATAATAATAAAGTTAATTCTGGCTGTCCAAGATTAAGAATAAATGCATACAAAGTCAGAATTAAGAAAACAGCAAGAGATAGCAAAAAAGCTGAAGAAACAGTGGACTAACTCGTTAGCTGTTGCAAGAAGGTCACACCGATGGACTACAAACAATGACATGATAAAATAGCAACAATGGTGTACTGGAATATCTTCAAGAAATATATTTCAGAAGCAGAACTGGTGGGATCATCAAATAAAGTAATAGAAAATAAAGAAGCTAAAATGCTCTGGGACTTTACGATTCAGACAAACACATACCCCATAACACTTCAGATTGAACCATTGCCAATAAGAAAGACAAAAAAAAGTCTGGGTAGTTGACAATACCCAGAGACAGCAAAATAGAAGACAAAGAACTGGGGGGGGGGGGCAGGAAGAATCACAAAATACAAAGACCTGTAAATAAAAGTAGAACAACTATGGTAAAAGAAAGCCACAAAAGGTGCTATCCTAAAACATCTGGAATACTATTTGAACATCATCACTGTTGACAAATTCACCATCAGTCAATTGCAAAAGGCGGCTTTACTTGAAACAATTTGCATCCTGCAATGATACCTCTAACACCAACATCTGCCTATCCCAGATCCTGAGAAGGACTCAGTAGATGGATAAAAATGCTAAATCCAGTCTAAACTGGAGAGGGGGCATGCATCAGTGCACTAACATGCCTATTGTCCCTGTCATTGTATTTTTATTCTCTTATTCTTGTTCTCGTTTTTGTTTGACAAATTTCAATGAATAAATAAAATAAATAAATAAACATCTGGCTGACTTCATGAACAACTACAATGATAATATTAAATAAAAAATAAAGAATAATTCTCAGGTGGGGAATAAAAAAAAATCTGTGGTCTCTCTCTGCAGCTATCAAATACTATGGGGGAAAATTAGCCAATCAATAACCAATGAAATATCTCTAGAGATTCAGCATCAATAACAAAGCAAGATGACAGTTCTAATGGTATTTTGTCATTCAGGAATATATAGTATCTTTGATGAGGCCCTAATAAAAATACCTTTAGTATGGAAATCAATTCTCATGCTAGAAGAGTATCCCAAGGGTGACAGGATTCTTTTATCTTTGAAATCTTTCCCTCCAGTATCAGAATGTCAGGAAGTCTAATAAAGAAGATACCACAGGGGATGGGGAAGAAAAAGGAATGGAGGGATTGAAAATCTGAAGAAAAAGGACAGTGAGTGATGTTTGGTTTTGCCATCTGATGGTGGCAGGGAATTGGATGTGACACAATTATTTTGCTTCTTTACTTGAAGTTGAGATGAAAAAGGAGACAGAAAGGAGGAAAAATGGCACCCCTCAATATATATACAGTATATGTCTCTGTTTGTCTGCCTGTGTGTGAGGGGAACATATAAATATGTGTGTGTGTGTTCCCCTCACATTATATATATAGGTTGGGCTAAAGCAAGATGTGGGTCAAAATATCTTGCTCTTTCTCTGGTTAGCATTTCTCTCTTTCTCTCTCTTCTTGATACCTTCTTCTTTCTATCCCAAGCAGGAGATACATAGCTATTTCCTAAAGGTCTGAACTGGTTTTCAGGATGGAGTTTCTGGAATTTGACTGAAGTCATCCATTTATGCCATATGTAGACTAAGCCTCAGTTCTCTTCATCATTCTGTATTCTCCAATTTTTGTGATGTTTCATGATATATACATGGATGTTAGAGAGATGTTAGGAAAAATCGTAGACAAGTAACAATAATCTGAAGAAAATACAAGATACCTGGGGAAATGACTTGCAAAATATGTACATTAGGCAACATTCTACCAAAAGAGTATTTGATATTCTACCTTCATACAAATAAAGGTGGGACGTAATTTAAAATGAATATGTAATAAATAAATGCACAGCACAATGCATTTGGATTTCTTGTTCAACTTTTGTTTTTTTTTTTTAAATCAGCTCTTAAACAGGTGAAGAACAGAATGAACTAAATTTAAGGCTGGAATAGGAGAAATGGAGCTTAACTTAAATTGACCCATCCATCCATCCATCCATCCCTGCTCTACCATTTTGATTTAAAAAAAAAAGCTTAAGGTCATGTTCCAGGGCGGTGAAGTAATTAATGATTACTTCTATCAAACTTTAATTCTGCCTAATTCTATTGCTCTGTTTACTACTGTACATTTTCCTCTCTAAATTGGAATCACTGCCTTGAAAACTGGTTTTCTGTTGTAAAAGTGGAGAGAATGTAGCCAGTGTGTGCAACCAATTAGGCCAGTTAGTTTATTATAGGCTTATTAAATCAAGAAAGCCATATTGTCCCGAGTTATCTGTTTTTCTTCTGCTAATAATAGTTCTGCTGAAAGGTAAAGAGAAAATCTTAATGCAAGTACAACCACTGATCTAACTTGGGAATCAATCTTCAGGTCATGCTTCATATATATTAAATCAAAATTCTCCTCATCTTGTAGTTCTTACTAATGAAAGTATTTGAACACTAGAGGAGAGAAGTCAAAGCCAATATAATTTCAAGTTTAACAGTTACAGATATATTAAAATATGAACTGTTTCTCTGAATGAGCATTAGAATTAGTGTTATGTTAACACAAATTAGTTCATGGCCTCCTTTCACTGTGATGAGATATACTTAGAGACAGTTTTTAAAATCTGACAATAAAATGAAATACACTCAATGAACCATACAAAGGACATTAAGCTGAAAAGTATACTAGCTTTATAGCCTCTGGTTATAATAGCTACTTCAAATTCAGTGCTAATTCCCAGTATAACTAACATTCTAAAGAAAACAACATAAAGATCTTTGCTTGAAATCTGAAATGGCTTGGAGAATCATTACTTCAATGATTTTATTTTCCTTTTTAATTATTTTATCTAATTTCTGCTCTGCAATTCTTCTAGTCTTTTCATCCCACCTCATCTTGCATTACATCATCATGGATATTGGATGCTCTACAAGAAAGTTCTTACAATGGCCTTAATATTTTCAGTGAAATGATATCAAACACTAGACATTAAAGAACTTTTATTCACACCTAGGTTTTCTATGAGAACTTTGAGTCAGGAAGTTTTGTGTGTGTGTGTGTGTGTGTGTGTGTGTGTGTGTTTTGTATGATTTCCTTGTCCACAGTGGCAAGCATAAAGTGAGTTGGGTAAGAAGGTAGGCTAAGGATTTGGGAGTTGCCCTCCAGGCACAATTCTAATAAAATGAAAATCTCCTTTTTTGCAGAAAAGCAATTTTATTCCACATGTCAAGGATTCATCAGAAATGTGTGATTTATCTGTTTTGGAAAAAGCAATATTTTTTTGCTAATCAAAGGATACTGCAAAATGTGTACTACAGCAAAAAGTTTGAGATAGCATACAATAATATCTGTATTGTTCATATTATAGAAAATTCATTATTTAGAAGGTAGAGAAATTACATTGAGATTTTCCCAAGAAATGTAGAACAGTCCAGAATGTCAGATGAGTTGATGACTGAACAGAACATGATTCATGCCCATAACAATAACTGTAATCAAATTTTTGTAGGCAGATCAAAAGAGAGCTTATTAGGTGTGGTAAAAAAATTAAAATGGTGGGAAATGTATATGAGGGCGCTGTTTCAGGAAAGAAGATGGATAAAATTCTTCTAGAACAGGGGTGTCAAACTCATGGCCTGTGGGCCAGATGCATCACATGCTGGCCACACCCACACCCAGTTTAGCAAAGGGGAAAAAGTTGTGATATGTCACGTGATGACATTGTGACAATGCGAGTTTGACACCCCTGTTCTAGAATAAATATTTTTAAAAACCTTTAAGCTAAGTTTAGTTGGCCGTTTCATTTTAAAATAGGAAGTTTATATCCAACTCTCCCAACACGCTTTTATTTCCTTAGTTTTCTGCTATCTGAATGGCAAACAAGCATTCAAACTTCTAACTTCTTGAGGTAGGACAATTTTTCTTTGTTGAAGATTTCATAGATAGACAATATAATTCTTCGTGTGAATAATAATAATAATAATAATAATAATAATAATAATAATAATAATAATAATAATAATGAAGGAGGAGGAGGAGGAGGAGGAGGAGGAGGAGAAGAAGAAGAAGAAGAAGAAGAAGAAGAAGAAGAAGAAGAAGAAGAAGAAGAAGAAGAAGAAGAAGAAGACCCTTGATAGTACAGTGGTTTAGTGCACCCTGTTATTAACACAGCTGCCTGCAATTTCTGCTGGTTCGAATCTCTCCAAGGCTCAAGGTTGACTCAGACTTCCATCCTTTCTAAGGTAGGTGAAATGAGGACCCAGTTGTGGGGGCAATAAGCTGACTTTGTATAAAATATACAAAAGAATGAAGGCTATTGCTTAACGCATTGTAAGCCGCCCTGAGTCTCCGGAGAAGGGCGACATATAAATCAAATTTTTAAAAAAGAAGAAGAAGAAGAAGAAGAAGAAGAAGAAGAAGAAGAAGAAGAAGAAGAAGAAGAAGAAGAAGAAGAAGAAGAAGAAGAAGAAGAAGAAGAAGAAGAAGAAGAAGAAGAAGAAGAAGAAGAAACAACTCGGATAAATACATTTCCAGGCTGTAATGAGGATATCGCTGTTTATTCTAAGATTATCTTTCATTCCCCCCCCCTTTTTTTTAAAGTGAAATATAAATGTAGCCTGAAGTCTGGCATATGGTAAGACAAAAAGCTAGACAAAAGGATTAAATCAATTCTGGATTCCAGTTCAGTAAAATTATTAGGCAAATTAAGCAGAGCAAAGCCAGAAGTTATCATTAAAGTATGCTTTTTGAAAAAATAAAAATGAAACATAGACTTAACTAAGTCAAGTTATCAGGAACAAGCATCTTTAATAAGGATAGTTTATCAGCTCCGTCTATTGATGTTTCTTAGGACTTCATAGCACAGTTAGACTTTTTTCTTTTGACAGTTATTTGAAGATTAAAAAAAAAATTTCACCAAGAAAGGGGCCATAGAGTAGAAATAATTGTTAAGGCAGGAATTTCAGATGGACCAATCAGGTATTTCCAGGTGATTCAGCTAGTTTCTGTAGGAAATAACTAATTTATAGGAAATATCAGTCTGGAAAATTCATTTTCATAGACATGGGGTTTAATATTGGTGTACTTTTTTTTTTGTTCATCAGTATGAGTAGGGACAAGTGTGTCAGGAGCGTAAGAAGGAACATGTCAAAAATAATAAGAAGATGGAGACAAGCATACAATTAAAGACAATCATTTTTTGTGTGTGCTACAATACCTGTTTAAAAGGGGTGAGAATTTGATCACATGGTCACAGATGCCCTAAATAAATTTGCCACAGTTCTGATCTTTTTAGCAAATAGGTACTGTTCTTTGATCCCAATGAGATTTCCCATTTTTCAGGGTAAATTCTTGATTAGAACATACTGAACTGTCATGTTAAATATTCATGAACAAATCTTGGTGTCATTAGTGAGTCATACCAGGCCTGTGTTTATATTTTGTCTTAGTTTAAATACAGCACTTTAAAATAATTATTTAAAAAGTAGCAAATGAGGCCAGTAAAGTCACAATATTTTGGTAAAACAAATCTTTTCTCACCTCTCGATTTCTACGATAAACTCGTCTACTCCTCAAATGTTCTTATTGGAATTAGAAATGGAACTCTAGATTTGCCAATCTGTATTTTACTTGCATGACAGATAAGAGTATTCCTGAGCACAAATATTAGAAAGAATTGTATGTTTTAAATTAAAAAGATACAAGAGGCAAGAAACACTTTTGTTAGACAAAATATGATTAGTCTATAAATCAGTTGTTAAATTTCATACTGTTCATTAGAAAACTTAGACAATACCCAATACCCAATGTATTAGGCTCAGAAGAATCAAGCCATTTCTTAAGTATACAATCAATGGAATAACCTTTTATCAATTATGCTGGCAAATGGGCAGCTAAATTAAGATTAGAATACACACAAGGAATGAATTTAAGAGTGTAAACTGATTAAAAATTAGTAAAGCAAATGAAATTAATAAGCAAACAACTAACTAAAGTAGCAAAAAGATTAAGCAGGATAAAACATTAAACAAGTTAGCAGATGGGTGAAACACTAATTTGAGAGCAATGCATATCTGGAAAAGGATAAACAAAATAGTACTTCAGGAATTTGGTAGAACATACTGATGAGAATGAAAAGTTCAAAATAATTGCACTTGCTGTTAACTTGTTTCCAGTTACAAAGTGAAGAGTTGCTTATGATCTATAGTCTCTTTATATGCAAACCTGCAGGATTGACTATTTCTGAGTGGGATCTCTCCAATATGACCACAGAAGGTATGCTTTGTATTTCCACAGCTACCACTACCATGGAAGACTCTACTTCTACATCATGGAAAGGGATGTAGAATTAGACTTTTATGATAGCCATTTGCTTTGTAGAAGAGCTCATACCATGAGGCCAGGTACTATACATATATCTTTTTCTATTCCCACAACACTCTTATATAGTTTGTTGAATTGAGAGATAACGGGAGATAATGTCAGAGAGGTTATCCAGCATTCATGACTAAGAATTTGAACAACAATGAGCAAGACTGGGGGCCATAAATTTGAGAAAAACATTGCAAAAGGGTGCTAATGATTGTAAGCTAGTATGCTAGCTGCCCTATTCCTGATGAATCTGTCTGACTGCGGTGGATGGGCTAATGTATTCATTTAGCAATGGAGGCTCTCTTTTGATCTTAAAACATGGTCTAATTATAATTTCAGGGGTCTTGTTGGAAGAATATCTTTGAGTATAAAAGTTTCTTAGAATTCCAAATGTATGGTTATTGCAGAGCTTGCCAGCTGTCATGGCAGCATTTGGGATCTTAGCCAGCATCTAGTCATACTTTCACATATCTACTGAATATATGTCCAAATTCATGTATAATTTTCTTTTAAATAAAAAAAAAAATAACAACAATCAGAAATTGGAAATGGCATCTCAGTTGCCAGTCCAGGAATGAAAATGAAATCCCTCAAAGAGAAGGGATATATTTTCAAGGTCCTAAAGTAAAACTGAGTACCATTACAAATTTAGAATTTCAAAATTCTAAGCACAAACCTGCTGGAACAAATATTATGTAGACTCTTCCTCCATCCCTCCATTTCTATGATAAAACCATTCTACCCCTCAGACGTTTATATTGGAATTAGAAATGGAATATTGTGGCCTATTGGCCACCAGCCCCTCAAGATCTGCAAGTGAAGAAGAGGAGGAACAGCTGGGTCCAGTGCCTGATGCGCAGCTGCGCAGAAGGCAGAGAAGAGGAGAGCAGTGGAAAAACGTGGGCCAATCCTGGGGAAGGAAGAGCTACCACTGCTAGCAAGGCCTCACCCTAGCTCTGGGGATAAAAGGCAGGGGACTGAGATGAATAGATGTGGCAAACAACTATTCATCTTCCAGCTGGATGGGCTTGTTATCCTGCAAGAGAAACTTTTTGCTGGGGCTGCCAGCATCCCTAATAAAGGAATCTTTTAGGTTCACATCAAAGGGTTTCTTGTGTTTGGGGAGCTGGCTCAGAACATGGAACTACAGATTTGCCAATCTGTATTTTATTTGCATGACAGATAGTGGAATTTTAGGTGAATCTTTCACAATCACTATAATAATAATAATAATAATAATAATAATAATAATAATAATAATAATAATAATAATAATAATAATAATAATAATTTTATTTCTATACCGCCCTTCTCCCGAAGGACTCAGGGCGGTGTACAGCCAGTTTAAAAACACAAGACACAACAATAATTAAAAATTAAAATTAAATAGATTTGGCTGATTTAAAACTCTAAAAATTAAATACCCCAATTTAAAATGATTATATTGACAGCCCTGCCTGGTGGAACAACAAGGTCTTCAATGCGCAGCGGAACACCCGGAGGTCGGAGATCTTGCGTATTTCCGGGGGCAGTTCATTCCACAGGGCTGGGGCTCCCACAGAGAAGGCCCTCCCCCTGGGTGTCGCCAGCCAACATAACTTGGCTGATGGCACCCTGAGGAGACCCTCTCTGTGGGAACGGACTGGTCGGTGGGAGGCTATTGGTGGCAGAAGACGGTCTCGAAGGTACCCGGGTCCTATGCCATGGAGCGCTTTAAAGGTAGTAACCAACACCTTGAATCGCACCCGGAAGACCACTGGGAGCCAGTGCAGCTCGCGCAGGAGGGGTGTCATGCGGGCACAGCGGGTTGCGCCCATAACCACCCGTGCCGCCGCATTCTGGACCAGTTGGAGCCTCTGAGTGCTCTTCAAGGGGAGCCCCATGTAGAGAGCATTACAATAGTCCAGCCGGGAGGTGACAAGGGCATGAGTGACCGTGCGCAAGGCGTCCCGGTCCAGAAAGAGCTGCAACTGGCGGATCAGGCGAACCTGATAAAAGGCCCCCCTGGCCACGGCCATCATGTGCTCTTCTAAAGACAGCCGTGCATCCAGGAGGACACCCAGATTGCAAGCCCTCTCTGTGGGGGGCAAGGATTCACCCCCAATAGTCAGCGATGGCATCTGCTGACTATATCGGGACGCCAGCAACCACAGCCACTCGGTTTTGGATGGGTTGAGTCTGAGCCTGTTCCTCCCCATCCAGGCCCGTACAGCCTCCAGGCAGCGAGACATCACATCAAGGGCATCGTTGGGGTGGTCTGGGGTGGAGATGTACAGCTGAGTATCATCAGCATACAGATGACACTTCACCCCAAAACCACGAATGATCTCACCCAGCGGCTTCACAGAAATGTTGAAGAGAAGAGGCGAGAGGACCGACCCTTGTGGCACTCCCCATGCGAGATGCCTCGAGGTCGACCTCTGCCCCCCTGCCAACACGAACTGCGAGCGGCCGGAGAGGAAGGAAGAGAACCACCACAAAACGGTGCCCCCTACTCCTAACCCTCTCAACCGCTGCAGCATGATACCATGGTCGATGGTATCAAAAGCCGCTGAGAGATCTAATAGGACTAGGACAGAGGAGCAACCCCTGTCCCGGGCCCTCCAGAGATCATCCACCAACGCGACCAATGCTGTTTCTGTGCTGTGCCCCTGCCTGAAACCCGACTGGTACGGGTCTAGATAGATAGATACTATATTCCTGTACTGATATGCTGGAATGAAACTGCAATACCCTCATTCAGATCCACTCATATTTATGTTATCTAATTTCAATCTTTAAAAAAAATTGTAATTAATAAATATTTTTAAAGGTAGTTTGACTTGGAAGAAGAAAGGGTTTGACAGACTTACTGAAGTTAATGCTAAAAGTGATTCTGAATCAAAGAGGCATAACACCTTTTATTTTAAGGCTTATTTATTTTTTAAAAAAATTAAAAGGTGCACACTAGTGTAATATTTCCTGATATTTTAAATGACTTAGAGAAAGATTGACTGCTGATAACAGAAAACTTAGTTCACAAAAAGAGAGAAGGAAATTTTCTCATTTAGATTTTCATTATTTTTCCATATTGAAATACAATATATTGGTGCAGTTGAGGCAAATACTGTAAATAAGAATATTTATCTGGTGCACATTTTAAGAAGCAGAGTGAAGTTCTCATATTTCTTATATTTGTTTAATATAAACCTATTAAATATACATTTACATATTTAGTAGCAAAGTAATAAAAATACAGAAAGGAGATTCCTTATTGTGTCAGAAATGATGATTAGATACATATAGTATATCATCTTCAAACTGATTATTCCAAAAACGAATGAAAATTTATCATGTTCTAATGAACTGTTTTTCATTCATTTTATTTTCCAAAGCTAAGTCATAATATATTAAACAATATTGTTAGAGCCATGAAAACAAGCTGAAAAGAAGATATGTGATTTTTTAGTACAGAATGCTGACATTTTAACAGCTGTTAATATATTAATAATCATTTCAACATCTCCACCAACAAACTATTCTTCCTAATAATTTATCAGCATGTATAGTAGTTTGTTTAGAGTATTATAATACTCATACATTCTGTGTATGCTGTTTTCTGTGATAAAATACAAATTGCTGAAGGCTTCAAAATGGCATAACAACCCCAAGATATAATTAACAAAAGTTTCTCTCCTCAGCTGGGCTGTGCATAAAAAAGAGATCTCCTTCTTCCATTGTCTCTTTCAAATTGTTGGTAGACTTAACTCAGTGTTGTGAAGTGTTTTGGTGGAACAGAAAAAGTAGCAGTCTATTTGAACTACCCATCATGGACAATATGGTGAAAGAGTGAATATCATATAGGGCACTGTATTTTCTATCTCCTCATGACACATATAAGCTCAAAGTAGTAGAATTCTACTTTAGCTCTTTGCTACCATTGCTCTGTAGTCTTTGAAGTACCAAGAGAAATGTCTCTTTCCAATAATTCCCCTAAATTTTCAGTTTTGTTCTAGTATTTAGGGAAATGTGTTTGGACATTTGTCCCCAGAGCTGATCCATATTTATTTATCCAAATATTTTGGAGCATTAAGTGGGCTCTACTCCTAAGCATGGTAACCATTTGTACTGAACCTTATAGCTGTGTAAAAATGAATCAACCACATGTTTTATTTTCACACAAAAATGGCGCTGTAGATTATTTTCACAATAAAGTCCAGGATTTGTATTCTTCCATAAATCATATTCAGACTGCCTTAATTATATGAATAATATGCAAATTACTGATGTGTAACTCAATATTGGAAAATTAATAAAGAGTATTTTGTTGATTAATAAAATTATATATTATTTCTTGCTGAGGGAGATCTAGACCAGTGATTTTATATGTTGAATTATAAACTTACCAATTAAAGCATTCTTAAGATTATTAAAATGGATGGTTCATATTGTTGTTATAAGCAAAGCAGGAAATTATTGCTAGGAGAGAGAAAAATACCTGATAGCATTGAAATGAAAGAATATGTAAGATGATCAAGACTAGCTTCATTATTTCTTTAGTGGCTCCTGGTTATTAATGTCCGCATAGCTGATATCTAAGATCAAGTCTCAGAAACCCAAGAGGACAAACTTAGATCTTTTGTCATCTCAAAAAGGATATGATGGACAAAGAGATATGGTTGCCTGAAAGCATTCCTAACTTTTATGTCTTGTGCCCTCTCAAAATTGTCCCCTTGTCCTCATTTCTGATCTCTTTAAACTAGGACTATATTATAAAATCCCCCTTGAAATTCTCCAGGATATTTGAGGCACCAAAAATAGGAGGCCATTTAGGCATATTATCTCAAGAGGTTTCTCCAACAGCTTCTCTGCTGTAAATTTCATCATTACTGAATGTCTTTATTTCTTCCTAAGTAAGCTGATTTACAGATATTTTTAAAAAAACTGATATTTGAAAAAAGTCAGTCTGGTTTTAATGCAAACTCCAATTCTTGTTATAAGTCACTTATAGCCATCATTGAAATAATAATATGTTGGAAATATTGGAATGCTTTTTGAAGCTGATCCCAACATCTTGCCTTTAGTATTCATCCTTTGGAAGAGTTAACCAGATCCTTGCTTTTCGTTCTGCTGCCTATTTGTTTTGGAAATGAAAAGAATATTTTGAATTAGTGTAGTGAATTAGGTAGTGGTTCACCTAACAACCATGGCAAAAAGGTCATAAAATGGAGCATGATTCACTTAACAACTGCCTTGCTTAGCAACAGAAATTTTGAGCTCATTTGTGATTGTAAGTCGAAGACTACTTTTTAATTCATTAGTTCTTACCTTATCTAACAGTTGATTTTCCTGTTTCTTCTTTCAAATTTTTAGTACAGTTCTGGAAACCCTACTAAATTACAGGGAAGTATTTCGCTGTTTCATTCTTATATTTTAAAACATCTGGTGGTTATTTCAGAGAAATATGTCTCTGTTTATGTTAATGAATGGATACTTCACTTTCAATAACATACATTCCTGACAGAGTTTACATTGTGCTTTCCCCTCCAGTTAATACATATTTTTTCCCGTTCTCTGATGTTTTGATTTAGGAATGTTGTCAAGACTATAGCTGAATTCACCATTCAGTTCATACACAGTAACACAGTTAAACCAAACAGCTAGATTCCTTGTTGCAACTGTTTACAGACAAGCATTTGGCTTTTCTTTCTACATTTCTCCTGATTTCCCTCCTCCTCCTCCTTTTAAATGTAAAGGTGTCTGTTTTCTTTATGAATCACTTCCTTGACTTCTAATCTTTTCTAACTCATCTATCTCCATTTTCCACTGATAGAAAATCTCAAGCTACAATAAACACTTAAGTGAAGGACATTTTTACTGGCTTTTGCTCATTATTTGTACTTATTGCAGTAAACATCTACCCCCACTCCCACCCCTAAACATTACACACTTCTTTGAAGGTAGAAAGTAAGACTAGCAGATCTGTACTTAAATACAAATAAAGTTGTTCAAACTACTAAAGGCCTCGGTCTTTGTTTAGACCCTGTACTGAATCCACGCTATTGTCTTCCCTTTGTGGCTCTCCAGATAATTTAATATATTTGTGTGCATAAAGTTTCAGGCCCCTGCTGTACTTGAAATATTGTGCAAGGACTTCAGATTCATTTTTATTTGGGGCAAGGATAATAGCTGTGTGCTAATAGCCAGTGAAGACCAGACTATGTGTCTGACAGGGAGTTGAATTTTCAGACACATTGCATCAGCAGTTTGTTCCTGGCAGTTTTTATAGATCAGAGGTGTCAAACTCGATTTCATTGAGGGCTGCATCAGGGTTGTGTTTAACTTTGAGGGGAGGTGGTGGAGTGGGCATGGCCAGCTTGACATCACGCATGTCAGGGGTGCCTGTGGTGGCCAAGTGGTCTGCCAGAGAAAACAGACTCCCGAGTTCTGTTTTCAGCTGTGATGGCCTCCTGCAACCCTCTGCCAGTGAAAACAGAGCTTGGGACCTCCCAAACTCCATTTTCACTGGCAGAGGCACTGTGGGCCAGTCCTTTGCTGTTTCCAGGGTGGTCCCGCAGGCCAGATCCTTCCCCTGGGCCTTGAGTTTGACACTCCTGTTATAGATGATTCTGTGATTCCTTGGGTCATCATTTCAGAAGTATTTCCTTCTGATTCCTCAATGCCTTCAGATTCCTCAATGCCTTCAGTAATGATAGAACTTCTAATATACTGCATTCACTGGAAAATTAGCAATGTATTCAGAGATATATCTGCTTTGAAAATAACCTACTGTATGTTGAACTGTGTAGCACAGTCAAACAGCAACCCAAATAATGTTTTTTAACATTTTGAATTATGTCACAAAATGTTTTTAAAAGTCTGCCAAATTTTAATTCCACAGGAGACATTGGCTCTGGGTTTTAGATGTATTCTCTAAGTTAGCCCATGTGAAGTACTTGGTTCAAAAATTGTTGCCCTATGATGCACTGTTTGAGTTTATGGGAATCAAAATTTTAGGATCCAATTTGAGTTGGCCACTTAGTTTTCCAAGATTTTGGACTGGAGCCCATCCTCAGGGAACTTCTCTGTACTAGAATGTGTGCTTTGGGCTATTCTATGCATAATACCACAACATTATCCTGGGACATGTATATTTGCCTTCATTCACAAATGTTTTAGTAGTATATGAATTTGTAGCCATAATATGAAGATAAAAGAAGGTGTTTTAATTTCCAAATTGACCTGTAAGAGGCATTGTTTGAAAAGTAAAAGAATAATAATGTTAGAATATGTTCATATTTTGCTCTATATTTTAAAATCATAATAAGTACTTAGAAAAAGGCACATAGCATTGGGCTTTTTCACTGTGTCACTGAGTCAATTATGTAGGAAGGAAGAGCTAACCCAGCAATATTTAAATATTGGTAAATGTTGTGAACCATTTTCTTTCTATAAAATCTTTATTCAGTAAATAAGCATTCCCATTCATGTTTTGGATATCACCTCAAATTTCTGTGTAATAAATTAGCTGAGCAGAGAAATCTCCAGCACAAAATCCTGAAAGAAAAACACTGTTTATATACTTTCTCAGGTTGGCAAACTATTTGTACATTATGGCTTCTTATAATTACCTTATTTACAAGGCCAGGACATGAACACTGAAGTAAAGACAAGGATAGAGAAAGCTCGAACAATATTCCTCAAAATGAAAAAGGGGCTTCTGCACACACGACATAAGCCTCAGATTGAAAACCAGGCTTGTCAGATGTTGCATCTTTTCTAGCCTGTTCTACGGAGTAGAGAGTTGGTCTTTGACAGAAAGCCACTTGAAGAGACTAGAAGTATTTGAAATATGGATTTAAAGACATGCTGTTATGTATAAACTGGGTTGACAAAATCAGAAATGACGAGGTGATAAGCCACCTGGGAAAGCCAAGATAAATCATTACAACCATTAAAAAGGGAAAGTTGGAATTTTTTGGACATGTGATGCGACACCTGGAAAAATATGCCATACTTCACTTAATCCTCCAGGGAGATATTGAAGGCAAACAACGTCCAGGCAGAAGAAGAACATCATGGCTTCAAAATTGAAGGGACTGGTTTGGACAAAACTCAGCAGCTCTTTTTCATCTGGCTGAATAAAAATAGGGTTGCCAACATGATCACCAATGTCTGATGACAGATATGGCACAAGAAAAAGAAGAAGATCATTACATTCTGAGACACACAGCACTGAAGACAGTGCCAGAACTGAACCGCTTACATGATAAAACTATTAAGGTAATGCTCCTACACTGAAGAGATGAGAAATCTTTTGCACTTCAGATTTTCATGAATTAAAACTCCTGAATTTTTCACCATTGATTCTGCTGCCTTATGTTACTAGAAGCTGTAGATCAATATCATCTGCTTCCTCATAATTGAAATAGATACATTGCTGGGAGTAAGTCTGATAGTGTGGGGTTCTGGGAGTTAATTTAGCTTGTGGGTTTGTTTTTAACCATAATTATTTTACTTGCAAATGTTTCATTATTTGCCTAGGTGGCATCTTTAATGCTAACATCTTGGAAAAGCTGGATTAGTTGGTTACTTGTAAAATATATAATTGCCTGTTCTACCAGCCTTGTGTATAATTGGATGTTCTAGCATTCTGTGTGAGCACATGTTGTAAACTAATCCCTGTTATACTAATGAGATTATATAGTTGCTATTTATATAATTATATGATTATTATCTGTTCACAATCATGTAAAGTCATACCCGCCATTTTTTTAGCTGAAGAACCTAGAATGCTATAATGTGTTAATGTGGTATATGTGGGTAAACCCAAGCAATGTGTCCTTTTGTAATTGACAGATGGAAATTTTGTTGATGAAACTTTTGGTGTGGCGCCAATTGGTAGGGTGGGAAGAAGGATCAGACCTCCCTGCTGTGGTAGGAGGCCTGGTCCTCTCCTCCAGTCCACTCTGTCCAGGAGACCATGGAAGTCCACTTAATGAACCATGCAGCTTCTTAACAATCAGAACTGGGAAAGCTGGGATTATGTTGAGCAGAACAGTCATGTGGTATCTTCCTTAATAACCGCTTCACTCAGTCACTGAGATTCCAGGCCCAATTGTGGTTGGAAGTGGAAGACTACCTATATGTTAAACCTAAAGCTCAATTCTCCTTTTTAATTTTACACATTGTGTAGTCACACAGTTACACTTAATTGTTATCTTTCAAGTATCTATGACTAGAACCATTACATATTCCCCTGGGAGGGCTGAAATAATTTAAAGAAATAAAAAGTTAAGATAATGAGTGTTGGTCATAGTTCTTCCTGTAGTACCACAATTCTTGGCAATCTTTCTAAAGGTTTTAGGAGCTTTGGGAAGTCAAGAGATAGACAGTAAAACATCTGTTACAAGAAAAATTGATGAACAATTCCAGATCTAATGGACGTTTTGTTACACTTTTTTTACAAGAGACACAGTATATATTTAACTACTTCCCAGCATCTAAATTGGGTATGCGTACATTTATGAGAGTGGTGTGAAGCTTTGATAGTATAGCTTGATTATCTTGATACACACACACACACACACACACACACACATAAAAGATTTGCACCTTCTCTTCCTCTTCTTTCTAATGAACCAGGTAAGAACAATATTTCATAAATTCTAGCCATTTCTAAACAGCCACACAGGAGGTACTGCATTATACCCAGTAACAAGAAAGGGAATGTGAAGGGAAGGGAAGGGAAGGCAAGATGTTTCAGTAGGTAGCCCTCAGTTCAGAAAAAAAATAGATGATGTTCTTTGTTTGAAAACTGATGGTCTGATACCCTGAATCTGATCCATCTCCACCATAAGATATTTCTTTAATGTTATCTTAGCAAACATTCAGAATTGTGCAAGTCATGATATTCCCTATAACACTCAATAGAAGCAATATTGGACTTTAAAGAAGCAGAGTAGTAAGAGTATTGATGTCTTTGAACTATAGTGTTTCAGAAGATTGTGAGAATATCAACAGCCAAGAAAAACAACCAGGGAAACCAGATTGACAAACCAGATAATTGATTTGTGCTTCCCACTCAAGGCAAAAATGACCAGGCTTAAATTATTCTACATCTGACACAACATGTGAAGACTAGTTCTCTGGAACAGATTCTAATATGCTGGGAAATATGGAAGGAAAGAGAAAAAGAGAATGGCCAGCAGTACGAGGAATAGACTCAGTTATGGTTATGATGATTGCACCATTGGGAGACTTGAAAAAATGGGTTAGGGATAGGTAGTCATGGAGAAAATTGATTTATGTGATTGCCAAGAGTCAAAAATTACTTCATAATTTAATCAAAAAGAAAATTAAAGAGAATATTTATAGCAAATGTTTGAAAAGCTATCACATAGAGAAATATAGTTGAGGCTTTTCATCTGTTGCTCCAGAGGGATTAGAAGTATTAGAAGCAAAAGGTAGAATTTACAGAAAAATAGATTTTAATTAAATACTAAGGGGTATTTCCTACTGATAAGAATTGCTCAGCAGTAGAATAGAGAGCTCTGGATAATTATAGACCTTCCTTTGCTGGGAATGTAAAGATAGATTTCAGTGTGATATCCATGGGCAATAATGTCCCTGTGAGGGAATGTCTCAGGGTTCCTTGTCCTTGATGAGTTGCAGTGGCGCAGTGGTTAGAATGCAGTACTGCAAGCTCCTTCTGCTGCCTGCAAGCTGCCTGCAATTTGGCAGTTCGAATCTCACCAGGCTCAAGGTTGACTCAGCCTTCCATCCTTCTGAGGTCAGTAAAATGAGGACCCAGATTGTTGGGGGCAATAGTCTGACTCTATAAACCACTTAGAGAGGACTGTAAAGCACTATGAAGTGGTATATAAGTCTAAGTGCTATTGCTATATTATTATTTTTTTTGTCTTTTTGACTGGTCACATGACTTCTTTGTCAATGGTTAAAGACTCCCCCCAGTAGTCAGAGCACCCATAATAAGCACACAAAATTGCAAAGGTATACGCTGGTCAAACAGGCTGGAGCCCTTGATGTAGACCAATGGCTATACATTAAGGTTATATAGTTAAATGTTGCATTGCAGATACTGCAAAGAGCCTTAAAGTCTAATGTTTTACCATTTACCATTTGATTTTTTTTCTCTTTCTCTTTTTTTTTCTTTCTTTTTTCTCTTTTTTTCTAGATGTAGGGCCACTACTGGTTCACCCTTACTGCGAGGAAAGGGAAAAAATATCTGTTTATTATTACTATCTATAAAATCCAGTGAGATAAAGAGTGTTCCAAAGGAACATCTTCTTGCTTTTTTCTGAGAAGTACACCTCTACTAGTTTCTTCAGATCATTTGCTGATGCTGTAGCTATTGATTTTTCTAGAGGTGCTATAAGGGAAATAATTACATTTCATTCCATGAACAAGGTGGAAATTATTCACAGTATCTGCGCTGGCTAGCAGAACCAAATAAGAAGATGCTTCATGTTTGTCTAGCAATTACTTGTAGATAGTACTGGAAGAAGAAATATTGCAATGCAGAAAGATTTAAAAACTCTATTATTTGTATAATTGTCCAAATATCATAATATCAGCTTAGCTCAAACAGTATATATCTGTCAGCTGTCCCATGTAGACCAAACAGGAAACACTACCAAATGAATTAATTCTACTTTATGGTAGGTTACATTAACAAAATCCTGCAAATTCAAGCTTTGTAACTACAAATCTTTCGCTTTCTCCTTTAACAGAAGCTAGGGAAAGTCGTTGTTGAGCCCTTTTCTCTGTCCACTATCCAGCTGCAGGCTGCATCCTCTCTTATTTGGCCATTTCCTAGCCAGCATCTCTTTTGCACAGTCTCATAAAGTCTTTCCCATTGCAATATTTTTAAGAAATGAAGCATTCTTGCTTCCAGATATTTCTAGATATCCTTTTTGCTATTAAAAACATTTTTTCAAAACTTTACTAAAGGAATAACACAAGCATAGATAGTTATTGAAGATTATATAGCTTTCTCAGTGCAAGGCTTCCTAACTCATGTTGCCTTAATGTCATACATATATGACATTAATCAGTATGGAAAACTAGTCAATTTCATCCAATGTATGTTGCATTAATATCAATAACTTGAAGTTTTGCTATAACGACTCTTGATGATGCCATCATATCAACAAAATGTTTGTGAGTTCATGTCCCACACTTTCCTACTTCTTAGGAAACTAAACTTTAGAAGACAAAGCTTGTGAAACTAGGTCAACTGCTCTGAAATGCAGAATTTTCAGAACATTTGTGGTCTTCAAGGCTGATAATCTCAGTTTAAATATTGGTGCATATAACTTTTCTGGTTTCTCCAGATTGGTACAAGCCTCATTTTGGGATTGTACAATGTGCAACTACATCAATTTTGCACTGGCAAATATCATCAATGTAGCATAGAACAGATATAGAACTTCAGGAACCTCACATTTGTAAAGAAACTGGATATGTTGAGAGAATAACACCAATTCCCATTCTACTCTAAGCAGTTTGAACTGATAAAAATCAATATATACTGTTGACTACACTAACCACTTTGCCCTTAAAGGAACCACTTCTTAGTATTTTGTCTGACAGCTGCAGCTTTTGCTATTCAACCCAACTTCTGGTTCATTCATTTACTTTACTTGTCATGTTTTATGATACAGGTAGAGCCATTTTCAGAGATAATTAAAAATTCATATGTATGGTTTAAAAGTTACCTTTTTACCATATGGTAACCACTTTGGGATAACGCAGTGGCTCAGTGGCTAAGATGTTGAGCTTGTCAATCAGAAGGTCACAATTCAGCGGTTCGAATCCCTAGTGCTGCATAATGGAGTGAGCTCCGGTTACTCGTCCCTGCTTCTGCCAACCTTCAGCAGTTCGAAAGCATGTAAAAAATGCAAGTAGAAAATAGGGACCACTTTGGTGGGAAGATAACAGCATTCTGTGTGCCTTTGATGTTTAGTCATGCCATCCACATGACCACAGAGATGTCTTCAGACAGCGCTGGCTCTTCAGCTTAGAAATGGATATGAGCACTGCCCCCTAGAGCCAGAAACGACTAGCACGCATGTGCAGGGGAACCTTTACCTAACCACTTTGGGAGATAGGAGGAAGAGCTGGGGTCCCCAACTCCCAGGCTATAGCCTGCTACTGGGCTGCAGCCATTTGGGAACTGGGCCATTGGGAACTGGGCCACCAAAGCAGCAGGCAAGTGGTCAAAGTTTCATTTGCACAGCATGGGATTTAGGCTGCGCTCGCAAAACCGTTTCCCCCTGCCGCCAAAATGGTAGAAACTGCTGCCACCATCCACAAAACCAAAAAGATTGGGGACCCCTGATGTAAAAGATTTCTCAGTTCACAGAAGGAATGGATTTCTCTCACAGAAGGAAAGAGGGTGTGGAAAGCATTTCAGAAAGAAATCCCCGCCCCCTTTTCCAGAAAGTAAAAGGAAAGGAGGGGAGAAATACTTCTAGCTTTGCAAGACTCTGTTACTATAATGCCACAATTAAGATAGGGTTAATACTCATAGTTGTATTTTTTTGTCTGTATTACCACAAAGGGCTAACAAGTCCTTACACCTCAATGAGATAACAGCTGAACATTGGGGAAAAGAGTCCTCACAAAGTGCTGGAATCACCTTTTTTTTTAGCTTGAGCTACAACCAACATTTTAGCACCTTAGCTGTTGGCATCACCAGCAAATGTAGAGGGCTGCCAGGTTCTATTTCTTGGCTCAGCAGTTGGTTGGCAAAAAAAATATTCCCACATTTCCTGCGCTACCATTAACCTGCTGTTTTTCTCTTAATTCTTTCATTGCCTCTCACCTGAAGCCTTTTGTCCTGCTGTCCCTCAAGAAGACCATTTCCTTTAAGCATGCACAGTGATATTCAGAGACTAAAGACATCTTCTTTTACAGGAGCCTAATAGGGAGTGATCTACCATGACTCATGTTGCCTTAACAATCCAGAGAAAGAAGAAAAAAGAGATGAGAAGAGGATGAGAAGGAGAAAGAGGAAGAACAAGACAAGGAGGAGGAAAGTTTATTTCAAGTCAAACTTAATTCTGGTGGTTTGATGGACGCATCCATGAAGCTTTCTTGGCCATATTTACATAAATTGTTTATCACTGTCTTCTTCTAGGATACAGGTATTCCTCCATTTATGACCACAACTGAATGCAGATTTTTGGTTAAGTGAGCTTTGCCCCATTTTATGACCTTTCTTGCCACAGTTGCAGTTGTTAAGTTAGTAACATGGTTGTTAAGTGAATCTGGTTTCCCCACTGAGTTTGCTTGAAGAAGGTCATAAAAGGCAATCACATGACCCCCAGAATACTGCACATGTCATAAGTATGAGTCAGTTGCCAAGTGGCTGAATTTTGATCATGTGACTATGGGGATACTGCAATAGTCATAAGTGTGAAAAATGGCCATAAGTCACTTTTTCAGTGGTGTTGTAACTTTGAACAGTCACTAAATAAACTGTTGTAAGTCAAGGACTACCTGTATTTTTTAAAACAACTCAATATTGTCTTTAGTTTTTGGATTTTCTAGTGATCTCCTATTTAAGCTTTAATAATGCTTATCTTTTTGAATCAACCAAGGTTGGCTGATAACCTATATGGGTAACTGAAAATGGATATTGCTGCTGAATCTGGGAATAATATGTTTTAGCTTTTATAATTAGCAGCCTTTGTTGGTCTGATTTTCAACACATTCCTGTAATTCCCATTTAAAGTGATGCAAACTGATAGCCTAATTCCAAATCCCAATAGAGCTCTTTTTGATACAGCTTTTGACATTTGTTTTCAGAGTCAACATTTTTTAAAATCTTTTTTTAAAAGAAAAAAAATGAGAATGAAAAATTTTTTGCTCCCTAAAATTCCAAATGTCTCAGGAACATATATAAAATCATCCCACTGCTATTCCATTAAAACCTCTCCACAGCTGAAAATCTGATCTCAGTTAGCTTCACAGCTGTACAAGAAAATCCAGAAAAGAATGCAATCAATATTTTATCATATCATCATTTTATAATCTAATAATGACTCTCTGGGCTACCTCTGTACCTAGGTGATATTATGGAAAATAATTCTGCCAGGAAAACCATAATAGCTGAAAACAAAATCTAACATTATTGCATTCAGACTACCAAACAAGAATTATGTGCAAAGTTCCTAGAAAGGATTGTTCCTGTTTGCTATAGATTACTATATATGATGCTAGTCATAGCTCAGTAGAAGAATGCATACCTTTTATAACTATATTTATACACAGCTATAAAACTCCTTTTGAAATCTTCTCTTCAGCTACTCTAATTTACAGAGCCGTAATGATGCCATTAGGGAAGTTAGTGGGGTTGCATAATACAAATTTGTGCATGAGAAAAAAAAAAATAGAGATGGTAGATAATGTTAAGCAGACAGATCTGATTTGTATGTTGCCTTGAGCTCATCAGAGGAAAGGCAGAATATATTTGCAAGAAATACATATATTACCTCTTAATTGTTAGATAACATTATAAGCTCAGTTTCCAACTTTGAAAAAGCAAAGCAATACAGTGTAATGCAGTACAGTACAATACAATATAATTCTTTGGGCATTTCCTTCTCCCCCCGGGATTTCTCATTGAATAATATTACTATTGTGGAAAGTTAGCAATAGGGTTTAGAAATCCTTTGGAGCCCTCTTTTGAAGTGGATTGTTACTGAACATTTCCCACAATGTGAAACTTGAACAAATGGGAAGAAGCCAGAAATAGGGAAAAGGGGCACAGAAAGGATAAAGAAATGTCTGTTGCTCATTTCTTATCTATACATCTCAGTCCCATAGTTTACATCCAACTATTGATATGTTCACAGTGCCTTGTTAACTGGAAATTGCTTATTAATGTTTGCTGTGCTTCATGGTGAAATGGAAACTGGTGGTGGGTTTTTTTTTTTCCCAGTTCAAGTTTGATGCTTGTTTCTCTTTGGTATTCTCTCATCATGGACCCTGTTCCATTTTAATTAGGTTTGGTAGCTTATTGGTCACACTGCTAAAAAACAAAGGCATTCAAACTTTATCATAGTAAAGCTTTCTAAATCAATAAGTTATTATCTGAACATTGTCCAAAGTGATTTGTCCTGACAGAAAGGAATTTCCTGAGGTCATGGACTGTGTGGCATGTATAAAAAAATAAACTATTTTAGGAATAGGGATCATATTAGAGGTCATTTCTGTAAACTGGGAAAGCAAGCCTCGTGAGCCCAACAAATCACAAAGAGGGATCACAAAGCAGAAGGATGAAATTTTGACCTCAGGACTAGAAATTACTAGAATCGTGCTTCCAGCTCCACAGTATGAGATGATTTAATTACAGTCTCCTCAGAATTGCATTTCTAATACCCTTTTTGCTTACCATTTTATGCAACACATCAAGCCTATTGAACAGAATATGTAAAACGTGAAACATCCCATTAGAAGAATTCCAAGCAGAAAGAGCAGCTGTATGTTACTCAAAAGCTGTGAAGCTGATCTCTTGAAGAAAATTCATTCAATATCCCCCCCCCCCCAAAAAAAAATCGTTTCTGTACTGCCTTCTTAACTATTTCTCTACTGGCAGGATAGCTTTCTCTAAAACTGGAAGAACTGTAGGATAAACCTCAGAGTAGCTTTTTCATGTTGGTTGACACTAAGACTTCAGGAATTCATTCTAGATCTGTTTTTACTCTCCTATCTTAGAATCATCCCCCTGAAACTTCTACAATGCCTGTTTGAATGAGAAACATAAGTAGCTTTTCTTTTCTACTGCTACTTAAACTTTCTGAAATAGAGAGAAAATACTTATAAATGCTGAATAACTATGAAGGTATGTATCACTTGAGGCACTCAAATCCATTGCAGTGTGGAATGCAGGGTGAAATGCTCCCGGTTCGGACCGGATCGCCCGATCCGGTAACGATGGAGGCGGGTGGTTCGGAGAACCGGTAGCAAAAATCCCTACCATCCCCCATGCCCAGCTGAGCGGCACAATCATCAGAGGCTTTTTTTTTTACTTTTAAAAGCATTTTTTCTAAATGTCTTCGGCCGAAAAAATGCTTTTAAAAGTAAAAAAAAAAGCCTCTGATGATCGCGTGGCTCAGCTGGGATCATCAAAAGCTTTTAAAAGAAAAAAACCCTTTTTTTCTTTTATTTATTTATTTTTTAAAATTAAATTTTATTAACATAAACAAACGTAAAACACAAACACATGTAAACACTTATACATTAACAAAAAGTCAATTGACTAACTTCTAGAAAACCTTCGCATCGGTGATTAATGTCCATTTAACCAATTTTCCTTAATCATACTATTTACAAATTTACTTGCTTATACCTTAATACATTCATAGAAGTTCAGCAGTATCTTTCTACAATCATATTAACCATTTATTTATATAATCCTATGGCTCATCTCATGTATCTATTTCTGCAATTCTTGAGTTATGTTCTCCTAGTGTCCTATGTTGTTGGCCCTATCCTTCCTTCTAACCATGTGTACCATTTTTGCCAAACTAAATAAAAGTCAGTGTTCTCTTTATCTTGGAGCTCTTTTGTGAGCCTATCCATCTCTGCGCATTCATTTATTTTTGTTATTATTTTTTCTTCTGTTGGTATTATCTCAGATTTCCAATTCTGAGTGTACACCCTTTTTTTCTTTTAAATGCCTCTGACGATCCAAGCTGAGTTGCCTGATCATTAGAGGCATTTAAAAGAAAAAAAAGTCTCTGCCGATCAGGCAACTCAGGGATCGTCAGAGCCTTTTGAAAGCATTTTTTTACAACCTCTTCGCCGAAGAGGTTGTAGAAAAAATGGTTTTAAAAGTAAAAAAAAAAAAAATGGCCATGCCCACCCAGTCACATTACCGCCCCACACCAAACCACATCCACAGAACCGATAGTAACAAATTTTAGATTTCACCACCGGTGGAATGCTACTATTTAGGTCCATTATATTTTCATCTCTAATTCTAATACTTCTTTTTTGGTGATATCAAAAAAAATATTGATAATTCCAGTGCTACTATATAGGTTTGGCTCCTGCTATGAGAGCTAAGCAGGATGAAAAAAGCTGCCTGTGTCTCAGATTCAGATTCAGATTCAGTCTGGTCTTCTAATAATTCACTATCATCGTGGTTCATATCTTTCTGGCTTTGAAACGTTAAATTATGTTTACTGAAAATAACCAAAAAGCAATTATCAATAAAAGGCAGCACCTAGACAGTTTGATTTAATCTCAGCCAAGAATTGCTTTCACTAATATGCATCAAGAAGCTAGGACTTTGATTTTAGGATGAAATGACAATATATAATAATGCTAGTGTTTATTCTAAGTGTTATGATGAAGACCAGACCCAGAACTTAAAGTTGTAGCAAGTAGATTTCTAAAGTATGGTTCCCAGAGATGGTAAAATAAATAAATAAATAAATCTTTACATACTTGACTATGTAGTTTCCTTGATGAGTAAATGAATTTCTGTGAAGATTCCCAGTTATCCAAGTCATGGTTGTCTTGTGCTTTTTTTCAAAAGGCAACTGGACTGGTTTTTTTTCCTCTTGAGGAAGACGACGATGTTTCACTTCTCATCCAAGAAGCTTCATCGGTTCTGGCAGGGTGGTGGGGGCAATGGAAGGATTAGTTCTGACAGGATGGGGGGAGGGGGGAATGGAGGTTTGAAAGGATTATATTTCTTTGCAGTTATCTGGTCATTAGCACTCTCCCTGAGAGCTCTTGAGGCCACTTGGGGCTTTATCTATGCCCTCTGAGTCACCTGTATCAAAGTGCAAATGGGATGAAATTTTCTTGGAACTGCTGAGAGGACTGCCTTGTAGACAGGAGACAGGTGGTGTCTTATTCCTCACCCTCTGTTGAGAGAGGGCTGCTTAATGTTAACATAAATGGCCTCTTTTACCCTCCTTTCAAACCAATGTGGACTTTGCTGGAGTGAAGGCAGCACATGTAAATGGAATGATTTGCCATTGCTTTCTTCTGAGATTTTTTTTAAAAAAAAGGGCCCAGTGTTCTCTAGAGTTCCAGAAAGGTTCTTACTCTCATAGTCTGTGCTTTCATTCCTTTGTGTTTTGAATTTCCATTCCATCTGGGAGGAAAAATATATTTGATTGCTCTTCTGCTTCAGTCTCCAACATTATTTTGCTACTCATTATTACTCAGACATAATCACCCTGTGAATCTTCCCCATGTTCTCCAGTCACAATGACATGAAAACAAAAACTAACTTGAGACACAGATCAAGACTTATTTTAAAAGCAGATAGTTTCTAATCCATTTGCTATAAAATTAAGCATAGCGGGACCATTTAAAACAGTGGTTCTCAACCTTCCTAATGCCGCGACCCTTTAATACAGTTCCTCATGTTGTGGTGACCCCCAACCAGGGGTGGGTTCTAAAATTTTTTACTACCGGTTCTGTGGGCATGGCTTATTTTGTGGGCATGGCTTGAAGGAGAAAGGAAGAGGAGAAGAAGATGGGGGGGGGGAGAGAAAGTAAGAAGGAAAGAAAAGAGAGAGGTGGTAGGTTTGAGGAGAAAGATTGCTGTACAATAAAAAAGATGAAAGGGAAAAAGGCAACCCCAAACAAATATAAAGATATTAAGATAAAGAATGAATTGTTAAACTTTAAAGAATAAAAGAGAACAAATATGAATAAATAACAATAATTAGAAACACACATACAAACATACAATGTATTTTCTTTGAACAGAGTGTTTGGCCGGTTCATAAATTTAAACAGTGTTTAGTCATTTCAATTAAATTTACAATTTCTATATTTCCTTTTGCCATATTTATTCCTCATCTATTTTTGTAAAAAAACAATATTACCCTTCATCCTCATCCTTCATCAAATTCAATTTTTCCCTTCTATTCTATATTATACCCCTTCCCATTGTCATCTATTTTTATATCCATCCTCATATTGGTTAATTATGTAATATTACAGTTGTTTAATATGAATTCAACATTTTAATATAAATCTATTAGTTATATAACTATCTTTTTTGTATATTAATCAATATGAACATGAATATTCCAATTATTTCCATGCAATCTAATTTCTTAAAAATCAATTAATTATATTTACCAATAATAATAAACCAAATAATTTCCCCCATATATTCCTCCAAACCACAATTTAACCATTTCTGCTTTCAACACAATATACAATTAATAGTATCTCAATTATTACAATTCCCTAGTTAAATAGAGCTTTTTTTCTTTTGTGTTTTAAAATCCCCTCTTTTTCCCTAAATTTCCTGTTGTTTGCACCTACCTTTTTTGGTGAGGAAAAAGAAAAGAAATCTGCCTGCCTAATTTTCCAACTGCAAAGCCAACAGCCTGCTTTACTTTCTCTTTCGTTTTTCAGTATACCTAGGAGAAAAAAAATCTGCACTCTTTCCAAGCAAGCAAAAGAGCCCTGAGCAAACAGCTGAGAGCAAATCAGTTGGGGGTCGGGAGCCGATCTAAGCAAGGGCTAATTAGCCTATGCTGAAGCTCCGGGGGCCAATAAAATTAGAAAAAAACACCGAACCATTTGTTAAATTGCTGGCTCCCCCGCCCCTTGCTCACCACTATTTATTGGCAATAAATAGTGGTGCGGAGGGGTGGGGCAAGCCAGCAATTTAACAAACAGTTCGGCTGCACCACTTATAGGGCACCCTTTGAAGCCCCGCGGCAAGAATTTAAACAGTTTTTTTTCCTCTAGCCATCGGAGGCAGCAATAGATTGGGAGTGGGCGGGGTAAACGAACGGCCGGCGATCCGACAGAGCAGAGAGTGAGGGTGAGTGAAGGTGTGGGGGGGGAGGGCTTTGGCGACCCCTGTGAAATGGCCGTTCGACCCCCAAAGGGGTCGCGACCCCCAGGTTGAGAACCGCTGATTTAAAAGTATATTTTGAAATGAGATACCTTTTATGATGGAAAAAGTATTGCATTAGTTATTTGCTTCACCTAGCCATACAAATTACTCTTAAATGTGAGAAATGGAAGCATATGGATTTCAGCAAGCTTCTAAAGTAATTGACACATATATTTTACTTTCACAGTTTCCAATTTCTTCATTATATACCAGAGTATCTTGCTTTGACTCTTTTCATGTTTACACTATTCTTTCTTAATGAGACTTTTGCTGTTCAAAAAAGAAAGTTTAGCTGTCATCTAATGTATTATTTGAAATATTAAATATATGAAGAAGATTGGGTACCAAGGATGTTTAGGAAATAGATATGCTTTTACTCCTGAAAAGGATGGTTTTATCAGAGTTCAAGAAAGAATTCAAGATGCTGTTGTATTTGTTCAGATTAATAATAGGATCCACGCACATAAATCACTATTTATCTGTATCTTGCTTTTTGACAAAGCTCATTTTCCCCTATTTTTTATTACAAAATGCTTCTTTTGAAACATTATACTGTCTCATTTGGTTACTCTTCATGTCATTTTGTAAAATCTGTCCTTTTATGATAGCGGTGGTTCTTTTCTTTAATAATTCCCTTCAATTTTTCTTTAATGTATTGCCCCCAGGATAGGTTTTTTTTTGGGGGGGTCATTCTACAATTTGTGATTTTTATTATCTTTTGAATAGTAATTCTGTGTTTTCAAATGGTATTATTTTTCAGCACTAAGTCTAAAAGTATTAGCTTCTTTGCTACATCATAAAAAGTACATTTGCCCTTCAGCAAAGCTCATGTCCTGGTGACTTATGTGAATTTTTCTCAATATGATACAGAAGTAGTTTTTCCATTGTCTATTTTTCTCTCTTCTTTCAGGATTTGTTAAAGAAAAAAACCCACTAAAACAGCCTATAGTCCTAGCATCTCATTGTAGTTTGTCAGGCAATTTCTAAGCAAATTTAATCTTATTTAACTTTTTAAGAAATCAGCCAAAATTGGCTACAAGCTACCCAATGTACCTCATACATAATAAAGAAGAGAAGTCTTGTGCAGTGTAAAGATAGGTAGGGATATTTGTTTGACCTCTCAAAGAAGGCAGGCCGAGTTTGTCTGCTTTCTGGGGACAATTAACTTCTTTATACAAGTAACCACTTCAAAACTATGACTTTGTAGCTATCTTTGATTGCTGTAACCATCTGTCTTGCTGTGATTGTCTGTCATTCTCTGGAATAAATTCATCTGCTTCAAGCATTTTGCCTTATGTCAGGGGTCAGCAACCTGTGGCTCTGGAGCCACATGTGGCTCTTTTACCCCTCTGCGGCGGCTCCCTGTCACTCAAAATATGCGTCACAACCACCAATGTGCGACACCCACCAGCACGCAATATTGAGCTTTTCATAAGCCAACCATAGATAAATCCAAGAAAAGAAAAGTTTCAGAAGAAAACAAAATGTTTAATTCAACTACATATGCTAGTTTTGTGGCCGCTTAAGAAGTAATCAGGCATGGGAAGGGTTTTGTGGCTCCAGGTGTTTTCTTTTGTGTGGGAAACGGTCCAAAAGGCTCTTTGAGCATTTAAGGTTGCAGACTCCTGCCTTATGTCTTTGGAAGATCTGGCCTGGACTGAACCAGAATCTTCTTGTATCAGATGGATATAAGTTCCTAAGAATGGACATTCTAAAAACGCTTCCAAGAAGAAAAAAAAAGAAGCCAGTGCACTTAGGGGTTAAAATATGGACTTGTTGACCTAAATACCCTTTTCGACTACTTTGACTGCTTGATTCTATTATTGTTATATTCCCAGAATTACATCTTGTAACTAGTTAGCATCTTGGACCTATCTCGATTTTAGAGTCAACATGCCAGCTAAGAGACCATCCTAAATGCATGACTCTTTTACCATCCTGATTTGTCTTCATTTTACAACTTTTGATTCTTCCCCAACCTCTCAAGATATTTTATAAACATGCTAACATCTTTGAACATATTTCAATCATTGCAGGATCATTTTTAAATATGTTAAAAAAAAAAAAGCCTTGAATAAGTTATAGGAAGTATATTGCTTTTCAGACTTCCCAAGAGCAATAAGTATCTATTGTTATCTATAGTCACTTGCAACAGTGTTAAGTGGGCATGTGACATCACAAGCATTGTGATGTTATTGAAATTTATAACACATGTTTGTAGAGGCATCTATATCTCCTTCAAGCACTGTGAGGTAGAGTTTTAGAGAATTAATCTATTTAAATAAAATGGACAGTCTATATGAACATATGTAAAAGTAAAAAAATAAATCAATAAAACTAAATATGAAAACATAGACAATGATCAAAACTGTTATTCTAAAGTGCTCTTCCATTACTTGATTTTCAATTTTCCTGGTAAAGATTCTATCCATTACATATCTAGTTTCTATCAGTTACATATCTATATATGGAGATGTAAAGTAGCAGCAATATAAAATTTATCTAATTCATTACCTTAAACATTTTATATATCAGTTTGTTATATCTAAGAAATCTTACCTGTATCATTTTGATTTTTATCCTTTATTCCACACACCCTGTTATGAATTATTCAACTTCTTCATCACAAGCTATGTTTAGTTTATTATTTTTAAAATAATTGCACTTGACATCAGATAAAATCTCTTGAGAACGACAAGGATGTTCTTTGAAAAAAACATAGGCAAAAAGCTTTCATATCAAAATGCATGGAAAAGAAAACTGAGCTGAACTTACCTTCTTCATAATGGCCGGACGCCTCACCCACCCATCATAAGCAAAGTTTCAGACTTTTTATGTCAATGGAGAAGTGCTAAGAATAGCCATTAGCTAGAATCCTATCTCGTCTTATTCTCCTGCCACAATCCATTTTTGTCCTGAGTGGGAGGGAAGGAAGGAAGGAAGGAAAGCAGACTCAGTGGGTCTCTCAAGGGAGGGAGTGGCAGAACAAAGCCCTTGTGTTTGTCTAAGTCAGGGATGGGGTGACTAGAGGCATCTAGTCGAAGTCACAATGACATCATGAACATGACACAAAGGATGCAAATTATATTGCTTATGTCAGTAGCATTGTGACATCATGACTCAAATGATACAGAGGTCATCCTTGCCTAACAACTCTAACTGGGGTGAGAATTCCCCTCACTAAGCAAAGTGGATATTAGATAAAATATCACTTGACCGCACCCATTTAGCTATAGCAGTTTTGGTAGTTCTGATTGCAGGTGTTAGGGAAGGATCACTGTTAGGTTAAGATCAGAGGTGGTATTCAGCAGGTTATGACCAATTTTGGAGAACCAGTAGCAAAAATTTTGAGTAGTTAGGAGAACTGGTAAATACCACCTCTGACTGGCCCTGCCCCCATCTATTCTCTGCCTCCTGAGTCCCGACTAATCAGGAGGAAATGGGGATTTTACAGTAACCTTCCCCTGGAGTGGGGAGGAAATGGAGATTTTACAGTATCCTTCCCCTGCCATGCCCACCATGCCATGCCCACCAAACCACACCATGCCCACCAAGCTATGACCACAGAACTGGTAGTAAAAATTTTTGAATCCCACCACTGGTGAAGACCTCATGTATCTCCTGCCCTGATGTGATTGACTCTGCTTCAACTCCCCCCCACCTGCCTATCTCCCCACCCTGTCTGTCCTTTTGGCTATACTGCCCTCTGAGACCTATCCCACCACTCCCAGCTGACCCTCACTGTCTTCTTCATCTCACTTTGTCACAGGTTCTTTTACGTATACCCAAACCAGTGGGCTACAAAACCCAAGAGACCCAACACAAGAAGTCACTGAGCAACACACCTCCTTTCCACACCCTGACACCACCACACTCAGCTTGCCTCTCTGTTCAGCTGTTATAGCCAACAGTTGTTGTGCTGGCAAAGGAGAGGTCTTAAAGGAACAGGACAACAGCAGCACTGGTACTGGCCATTTTGTAGGCAACTGTCCTTTCACATATTCTTATCAGAGGCATTTAAGTGAGATAGCTGCTAGCCTCTTGTGATGCATCAGCAGAAACCCCCTCTCAGACAGAGAGAGGAAGACTATGGAGATAAGTTGGGGGCAAGGAAAGTGGCAGTGGTGAAGTGCCGGGTGGCCAAAAGGGCAGAAATGGGAGGGAGATAGGCATGTGGGAGGAGGGAGGGAGTTATGCACAGTGCGGCCATAATTGCAGGCAGGCTGCTAAATGCCTGGATTTTGATCAAGTAACTTTGGGAGTACTGCAATGGCCATAACTTTGAAGACCAGCCATAACTATCATTCATTCAGCACCCAGTAACTTCAGACGATTGCTGAACCAATGGTTGTTAGGTAAGGATTGGCTGTGTAGTAGATAATTTTGTCATGATTCATGTGATATGACTTAACTCTCCTTCCCTGAACTTGCACGTGATAACCAAGCCAGTTTATTTGAAACCATGGCTAGGGCAGTTACTAATTTTGCAATGCTACAGCTTATGGATTGTTTATCGTCTCACTGTTGAGAACTCTTGTTACCTCTCATCACCTGGCTCTGGATTCAGCTGAGCTTTTCCATTTCAAGGAAGTCAGTTGAAATGAATGAATGAATGAATGCAAACCTGTTGCTTTGCTTACTTAGAGTAGATGCTCTTCTGACAAAGAAAACAGAATATCAAATTGTTGATTTTATCCCAGTTCATATCAGTTTGATATGGGCATTTGGGCATATGAGAAAAGTTGTAAGATCTGCAAAGACTTCAGACCAGCCAAAATTGTTTTTAAAAGGCAATCCTGGAGTTATCTCTACCTTCTTAGATCCAAACGTTATAAAACCATGGCACCAGGGGTAGAATTATTGTTCAACTGGTTGTAAAATTCCACATATGGTATCAGTTTGGTGTAGTGGTTAAAGTATCAGACTAGAAACCAAGAAATCATGAGTTTTGGTCTGTCCTTAGGTATGGAAGCCAACCAAGTGACTTTGAATCAATCATTTTCTTGGCTCAATCCACCTCACAGGGCTTGGGTTGGGCTAGAAGATGCTCAAGGTCCCTTCCAACTTAGTTATTCTGTTCTTGGGACCATTATATATATGCTGCCTTGAGATTCACAAAATAAAGATGGAATATTAATTTAACAAATAAAAATAATTAAAATATCATTACACTTTCAGATGCTTTTATGTGTGATATCATGATACCAGCAAGGCTATTACATTTCACTCTTTTATAAATGTGATTCCTTTCTGATCACAGCAACAGAGATATGAATGTATATCTGCAGGAAGGACAATATTTATTACTTTTGCATGAAGCAGTGAATGGATTTTTTTGTTTCTTCAGGATTCATAGCAGCTCAAATGAGAGGGATACTAACTGATTGGCACTTTGCCCCACTCCTACTGGTTAGCTGGAGGGAGCCTGACTGATTGATCACCAAGAACACTGACTGGCTCATGTTGATCTCAGCAGGTTCCCTGCACTTCAAGGCCAGCAGCCAAGAAGATAATTGCAGATCAGTTTAAAAGTGCCCTGAATGAACTGCAGAGAGAAAATGGGGTAACATATAAGTGCCTTAACTCACCAGTGACAATGTTTTTTAATTGAATTTGTGGAATGCTATTTTCTTTATGGAATGCAATTGTTTGTAAATGGTCGGCTATCTTCTTCTTTTTTTTTTTTCACTCTACATCTTGGTACTCAGAATTCTTCCTTTTATGCATTTGCTTTTTGTTTTGTTTTGTTTTGTTTTCTTACGAAATCTAGTCCCTTCTCCTACTAATAAACATTTGTGAGAAGATGCTGACCTCATCTAGGATGACTTTGGAACTAACAAATTGCATATAAACAGAGACAAGGTAAATTTATGAAGTACCTCTATAGCTGATACTGAATGGGACATTTGTTTCCAAAATAATGGTATGGGGTTGTCCCATTCTACTTTTCATATTTTAGGGGGTTTCATGGTGGGAAAGTTTGGCAAAACCATTGCATTTCCAGGAAGAAATAGATGGTCAGAGTAGGCATCCATTGCTGTGGTATAATTGTCCTTTTAAAAAAAAGGTCCATACCAGTTTGTGTAGCAGCTGAAAAAAATCACAATGGTGTAAACAACAATGAATACCCAAACCCAAAGATACATTTATTTATTGTCTCCCTTTGGCATATTCCAATACACACACACAGTCTTGTAATAATAAAAAATGCCATTAACTGAGAAGCTTTCTTTCCTTTAACAAAAATCTTTTTTGCTTTAGCCTTCTTAGCTGACTTCCCGCTATTATCAGAGTACTTTTTTTTTCACAAAATGGTTTCAGGCTACACAAATGTGTAGTTGATTATTATAGTCATATTATTATTTGGGCTTTCATTTTCAGCACTCAGTATATGAGGCATAGAGAATCTCTCTCCCTCCCTCCCTCTCTCCCTCTCTCTCTCTCTCTCTCTCTCTCTCTCTCTCTCTCTCTCTCTCTCTCTCTGTGTGTGTGTGTGTGTGTGTGTGTGACATCACATGTGGCAGAGAAGTTCAATAGCCTTAGGGTCCTCTTTTGTTTTTTAAAGTATCTAGTTTCCATTGATGGGGATGTTTTAGATTTATTTCAGCTTTTAAGCTCCAAAATTTTAATACACCAGAAGCGCTCAGTTCCACTTTAATTCCATTGTAACATGCAGGCATTACTGGACCAAAAAAACAGTCTTCTAACAATATTGGAATGGTGTGGAAATTCAGACCGAAAAAAGCAGCATTCACATGGAAAACTTTCTTGAAAAGAAGGTTGGAATGCCACCTCAATGAAACTTTCACATATGTATGTTTCCTTTCAGATGATTAAAAGTTCAAAATGCAAAAGTTGAAACTACTTTAATAATGTCACATCCTAATCATGTAGCATACTGGGGCATTATTAAGCCTTTGTTCCCTCTCTCTTAGGGAATAAATTAATCTCGAAGGTGAAAAGTAAGTCAAAATATATTATTAAAAAAGGATAAAATGTTACATTCTCATAGCTTTAGGTATTAATTTGTAGTGATTCAAATCTGAAACGTGATACATTCTATAGCTACCCAGATCACAATAAAAACAGTCTTTAAATTAGTTTAAAAACAGAAATCTAAAAGAAAGCATAACACCCTTAATAAAATGGGCCATATATAAAGGGACACTTTTCTGCCTAATAGCTTCAAAAAGTGACTAGAGACATTTGAGATTATTATTGTATATTACAAGAGATGCAAAAAGATACACACACACACACACACACTTTCATGAACACAACTTTATGTATGAGTGAAAAGATGAAATTGACCTTCCAATTCCAAATTTTTATAGAAAAATAAGGAGCTTGCACAACACAGCTGCTTAATATAAAGTCACTTGAATTTAACTAAGATCATTGTTTTATTAAACAAAAGAATTTCCAAGAAGTTGTAACCTTCAAGTCAAAGAACTCTGTTCATAATATAGCCATTAAATAATTTCACTAGGATCCTCTGCTATTATTTATCTCATATCTTTGATAAATTTTCTTTCTTTAAATATCTATCCACCTTTGCCAGAGAAATTTCTTTTCTTTTATATACTTTTTGTATAAAGTGAAAATTATTTTTTATGTTTACATTACTATTATTATCGTTTTACCATGTTGTAATTTTAGTATCATTTTCTACTCATTTTTTTCTTAATTTATACGCTAGCCATTTCCTCAGCTTATTTGCAAAGTCAAAATTCTGTTTTACAAAAATTTACAAAATTCATTTTTGTTTCAATTTCTCCTAGAGATAAGCTGACATTGTAAAGGTTTAATTTGCTGTAAGATATTTTTTCCTTTCTGGAGATCTTACGTCTTCCTCTTTTATCGTTATCTCTATTAAAACCTTTTGCATATTTTTTGTCTTTTCAATTCATTATTTTGCTGTATAAATTTTCCTTTCATAAAGGATTTCTTAGTGTCTTGTATTGTCCTTATATCTGTGCCTTTATTATTTATTATTATCAAAGAATTATTTCAGGGTTTTTTCCTCAATCTTCCATTATTGTTTTGTTTTGTTTTTGGATAATAAATTCTCAATTTGCCTCCAACTGTAAGTTCTAGCTTTCTTTTATATGCTAAAGTCACTGGGATATGCCCTAAAACACTATTTGGCAATATCTCCACTTTGGTAACACATATAACAAGAGTTTTAGAAAAAAAAAAACTGTTGAGAAAGAGCTATGTCTTTCAGACAAATAACTACAATCTTTGGAATCACCATTTTTATATTGAATTAATTCTTTTAAATCTTTACCAATGAATTTGATAATTCTTTACCAAAACGGTATCTTGTCTTCTTTCTGACAGAATGCACAAGTTATCTCTTGATACACTTCTTCACTTTGCATATCTTATACTAATTCTGTTCACTTGGCCACTTCTGTACCCATATTTTCTTCATCCCATTCCAAACATTTTGTTAAAGATTTAACAACTTTCTCTCTAATATCTTCACCAGCCAAAATAGCAATTAGAATTATTAACCATTTAAAATACTAATAGTGATTGTCATTATGTATAAAATAGACATTTTAATACCACGTGTGAGAAAGTTTCTATGTTAATAAATCCTGGTGCAGTTCTTGGGTTATGATTCTATAATTCTCTAGGACTATATTGGGAGATTTAGCTGATATCAGGGCAGACTAGAGAGTCTGTAATTGATCTGAGGCCAAAATCTCTGTTATCATTGGTTTAACTGTGGGATCCATTTAACTCAGAAATATGTTCTTCTGGCTGGTATTAGTAAAAATTGGTAGCAATCCCACTCTGTGTTTCTTGAGTGCAGACATTTAAATTAAGGAGGATTGGGAGATGATCACTATCAAATTTAGGCATAACTTCTAGGGAGGCATAACATGAAGGAGAAGGTCCATAGGGACAATTACATAATCAATTGCCCTCATTCTGAGTCCAGATGGGTAGATGAATTCAGGTGGATGGTCACTCTCAAGGGTCCTATTTAGAATGAGGAGGCTTAGTCTGAAGACTGTTTGAGACCAAAAAAGAATTTCTTAACACAACCGATTATTAAACTATGGAATTCAATACTGCAGGATGTAGAAAGGGCCCTTCGCTGGAACAGATTTAGCTTCTCAAAGGGCGATAAAGCTGCTGGTCACAAAGGATATATTTTAATGCTCTGGCTCTCAATATTATTTGTGGGGGATTTTGATCTGAACGTGCTGTCACACTCATTATTCTTTATGGGCTTCTCATAGATTATTGATTGGCTACCATGGGAATTGAAGATGTAAGTTTTGGTTTGACTCAGCACAGTTCCCCTTATCTTCTTAAGAAAATTTACTAGGAATTGCCACTTGTTTTATTGGACATTAGAGCACTAAATGCATTCAGGTTTACAGCTGTTATGCAATATTAATAGTACTGACAATATTTCATTTAATAACAATTGCTTTAAGATATAAGAAGTTTGCAAGATAAGGCTTTTTCAGCATGAATAATAAGGGATGAAAGATAGAGCATTAATATTTTTCTGGCCAAATCAAGTGCTGGATATTGATAAAAAATGTATATTTTTATTCCTAGCACATCATCCCTTTAAAATGCATTGTGGTAGAGTGTGAAATGACTGTTAAATCATGAGGTAGCTGACAGGTGTTACAAACAAAAATTTGTATACCTTTACAATAAATTACTTGGGTTCCAGGGACAAAGTAAATAATAACAGAAGGAGAATGTGAATTATTTTCCATGTTTATTCAGTCAAAGCTTAAATCTCAGCTGAAGCTGAATAGGGTCCTGGCTCACATTTCTCAGGGGAATCCAAATATGTTCAAAGAAAAAGGGCAACCATTCCAGACATTAAATAAATGAAAAACTTTGCAGCAAGGCAATGAACTATAATACAGGTGGGTGGATGGGTATATATAAACCCACACAAAAGCGGGGGAAAAAACCTTTTTGAAGGTTCCCCAAGTGAAGAACTTTGAAATCCTGCATTAATATTTATTCCCATTATTGTGCCAAGGCTCCCTGTCCCGAGTTTCTCATGCAGCTGCCCTCATATTTCTATCTGCCTCCCCTCACTCCAGCAATGTTTTTCTTTTTTTCTTAAGAACATGGAAGACAAGAAGGTGTACTAAATTCAGTGACTGCCAGAGCAAAAGAAAAAGAGCATGTTTATGCATGTGTCGGGTTTGTTGAATTGTAAGATATTTAAATGGATAAGTTGACAACTGCTAGTCAGGAGGGAAATACTCAGCATACATTGTACTTTAACTTCCAGTACAGGTGAGTCCATCTGTGGTATTCATTGGCACCAGTGTATTTGAGAGATGCATGTGTAGAAAGTGCTCCATGCTTACCCATACATCAGTGAGATGTATAATTTTGGCCAGTAGTCCTGTTCATTTTTAAATTTAGATGCATGTTCATTTGGGGATATGACATGGGATACTGTGGGGGGAAACCACCCATGACAGCACTGCATTTAAAACCAGTCTCAAGGAAAGAAGAACCACAGCTATATACTCAGTTATAGGTAAAATACAATTAGTGAAGAAATCAACCATCTATATTATTTAACAAAAATAATGTCAACAGCCAAACACTGAGTTAGCATTTTTACAAAGGTTCTTCCTGGAGCCTTTAAAAATCAATCAATAATATGGGGGAAAGGAATAATAGAGTGGAAGTCAATAGAGAGGAAGAATGGGCTGCAGAAAATTCTTCTACTTGGTACCGTTAGAAAGTTTCAGTGGTACAGCTCAGCAGTACTTCTAAGAAAGTATATTACCACTGCATGAACTATTCATTATTTCATTACCATATATTTAAGCATGTGTAGTTCAGCAATATTGTGAAAGACACTCCTTTAATGAAGCATACTTCCTCAAAATTAATTTAATTCCAGTTTAGGTTAATTAAAGTTCTTCTCTAAGCAGGCTTCCTCTAAGCTAGTTTAAGACCAGTCCATATGAACTGTTTTGTGGTTCAGGTCAGGGGTCTCTAACTTCTGGGCCATGGCTCACTAGTGGGCCATGAGCTCTTTGCAACCAGGCCATGAAAACATCAGGCGAGAATGTGTGTGCATATCCCCCTTGCACGAGCAGCAGACGAGCATATGCACATACATTACATTTGTGAGAGGGGTGGCTGTATGTGCCTGCCACGGCCACTTGCATGGAACCATCCTCCCTCTCCCCCACACCGGTCCACAAAGCTGGAAAGATTAGGGAACTCTGATTTAGGTCACTGCAATCAGCTAAAGTTAACTGAAATTAATTTCTAAGCTGATTTACCCAAAATCAAAACATGATGGCCAATATCTGTTCTTGCTTCCACAATTGAAACCAATGGATGGTGGCTGTTATGCCTGTCTCTCTCAGATGTCCATTTTTGTATATACAGGCCGTCAAAGATTCATGAGTGTCAGACTAAATCTTGTGACTACAACAGGTTGTGGTCTGGAAAGCGTCAGGACAATATGGCAAGACTGAGGCATTATCATCATTAGAAAGAGCTTCCAGGGAGCAGTGCATTCTTTCATACCTTAGTAGCCATCTTTTCTTTTAAAGTTTTTGAAGAGTCTTGGTGGCGCAGCAGACTAAAGTGCTGTTTGTTTGCTTGTTTTAATTTGATTTATATGCCGCCCTTTTCCGGAGACTCAGGGCGGCTTACAATGCGTTAAGCAATCTATTAAGTAGCACCAGCTGCCTGCAATTACTGCAAGTTCAAATCTCACCAGGCTCAAGGTTGACTCATCCTTCCATCCTTTCAAGGTAGGTAAAATGAGAACCCGGATTGTGGGGGCAATAAACTGACTTTGTATAAAAAACACCGCTTGGGGGGGCCGAAAGCCCTACTAAAGCAGGTATATACAAAAGTATGGATGCTATTGCTTAACTCATTGTAAGCCGCCCTGAGTCTCCAGAGAAGGGCGGCATATAAATCCAACCAATAAATAAATAAATAAATAAATAAATAAATAAATAAATAAATAAATAAATAAATAAAGTGATCAGACTTCAAGAGAAATGTAGTTTGCAAACACTCCCTTAATTGCAGCAAGTGGGGTTGGAAACTGTCTTGAATGGATTTAATTCTGGAAAAAAATATAAAAGTAAGCCTCTACACACATACATACCCCTGCCTCCAAACTCACCCAATCCTAATGAAGAAAGGGATTGCAGTTGAATTGGTAGGGCACGGAAAAGTTATCTGAAAACGTAGTGGATTCAAATGCAAGAGAGGAGATTAGGGAATAGTTTTCTGAGATACAAGCAATGCACATTTCTGAATAAATGTAATCCTGGTTCCATTGTACTCATTCTAGTATGTTTGCAACCCTAGTCTCTTCACTGTTGTATTTTCCTCACCCTGAAATGAAAGCTTTTCATGTGAAAGAATGGATCTACATCTTCTTAGAAGCCAATTTAACTTAGCACAGTGGTACAGGCAGAACCACTAGAGAGAGAAATTCTACTTGAAACCTCTGTGCTTCAAAGCAAACATTTTATAAGACTCACTTGAATTAAATCAGTTGCTTCTCCTGTTAAAGAAAAACACATTCTGTCCTTCTCAAGAAAATGCAGAGTAAAATAACACTAAAAAATAAATGAAACCATTTTTTTTGAATCACTCTCTCATCATAAAATGCAACTGTTTGCTTATTTCTTGAAAGAAATGTAAATATGCGGAGGAAAGTAAAAGCCAACTACTAATTAAGGTTCCAAAAACAAACTGAGAACTGAGTTTATGTTTCGTCATCTACAAGGCCGGATTTAGATGAAAAGAGGCCCTAGGCTATTCCACTTATGAGGCCCTTTCACCTATAGTGAAAATGTAATTTTAATTTTGCTAACAATTTGAATGTAGGCCCCTCTTGATCTTGAGGCCCTAGGCTGAAGCCTAGTTAGCCATAGGAAAATCCGGCCCTGGTCATCTAGTCAATGCTTTGTACTTATATAGATTGTAAATATTCAGAGGGCCCCAGATTTGATTTGATTTGTATGTTTTCAGATTCCTGCTTTAACGGTGTGCTACACAAGACATTTAACTTTTATTCTTAAAATCATACCATGTATTTCTCTGCTGCTCCATCACTTAAACTAGGATTAGGTGACAAATGTATCATTTAGTTTCAATAAGATTTTTTAATCTGTACATCAAAATAATAGAACATTTCAACTGTTTCATTGAAATAAGCATAATCAAAGCTAGTACAGTTGAACATTATCCTTTTTAATTAACGAGAAAGATGTGCTGGCTTACTTTTGCATAATTCCTGTAACACGGGTTTTATTTTGAGATAGCCCCTTTCATCCACTGGTATCAGAGAAAGGAGAGAGAGAAAAAAATATTGTTTTCTTAAAACACTGTGGCTTGCAAAACAATAACAGGTTGCAAATTTCTACTTTTACAGCCCCACTGAGAGAATCACAGCCATTGTCCTTCTCTCTCTCTCCTTCTCTCCCTTGTAATTGCCTCTGCAGGTCAAATGGCCAGAGCTTTGCATGGAAACCTCATTCTCTGCTGCATGATTATTTCTGTGTTGTTGATTTTTTTAAAAAAAATAAACGAAAAGAACATTTGGGGTTTATAAAGAGCTCTGAAACCATTATGTTATTCCTCGTTCCACACAGTTTTGCATCAAGTTTTGCTAAGAGTATATAGGAAACTGTATTGCAAGTATTGCAATACAGTTACAACTGTATTGTAAGTATTGCAATCTCTGGCCACTCTTGTGGACCCATATCAGTCGTGATCCATTTTAATGTTTCCCTAACAAGATTGTGCTGTGCAAGAACCATGGAGATCTTATTTTTAATGATGGTTATGATATGCCATTTATAAAAAGGTTATGAGGTAACAGTAAAGGTTCCCCTCGCATATATGTGCTAGTCATTCCTGACCCTACGGGGCAGTGCTCATCTCCGTTTCAAAGCCGAAGAGCCAGCACTGTCCGAAGATGTCTCCGTGGTCATGTGGCCGGCATGACTAAACACCAAAGGTGCATGGAATGCTGTTACCTTCCAACCAAAAGTGGTCCTTATTTTTCTACTTGCATTTTTTACGTGCTTTCAAACTGCTAGGTTGGCAGAAGCTGTGACAAGTAATGGGAGCTTACCCTGTTACGTGGCACTAAGGATTCGAACTGCTGAACTGCCAATCTTTCAATCAAGCTCAGCATCTTAGCTACTGAGCCACCGCATCCCATAAAAAGGTTATATCTGATGGTTTTCTTTCTTTTTTTCAGTATCTGGTTATGATCTGTTTATCTTATATTTCCAACATAGCTATGCCTACTGTAATTATCACATTCTGAGAACACAGTTTCATGCTGTACTTCTTGGAGAGCGCTTTCAAAAAAAATAAGGCTGCTGACCCCTATTTTATATTCTAAAATTTGAAGATGACAAAGGGGAGGGGGTAACCCGAAAAGCATCTTTTCAGTGACTCAAAGATGCTAGGCTAGAGCCAGCCCTTATGACTGTCCAATGGCAAGTAAGTCTTTTTAATTATGACATTTCTGAGTAGCTATGCATCTAAAATATGTTGACATTGGTTCTAACTATTTTATGGATTTCAGTGGTATTTTACCTGCTATATTTTTTAATTGCAATTTTACTGCTTTTTTATTACATTTCATCAAATTTTATGGTGTTTTTTTATTGTTTTGATACCTGGTTCATGCTCTATTTATTGGAAATGTAAGAAGCAGGTGTGAGAAAATATCTCCATAAAAATCCATAAAAATCACCATCATACAGAAACTAATAAAGACAATTTGATCACAGGTCAATCTGAGTCAGGAGGTGAAAAACTACTACTTATGTAAGCAAATCTGCATAATCTCCAACTGCATATTTTAAAGTTAGATTTTTTTTTTTAAAGTTATACCAACTGAGCTGATATTTCTATAAATCACAAATAGATACACACCATATTTAGCCCATACTATATTTTATTTGGTATGGCTTCATATAATGCATAATCTCAATCTGTACAGGTAGTCCTCGATTTACAACCACAATTGAGCCCAACATTTCTGTGGTTTAATGAGACATTTATGAAGCGAGACTTGCCCCCTTTTACAATCTTCCTTGTCACAGTTGTTTAGTGAATCATTGCAGTTGATAAGTTAGTAGCCTGGTTGTTAAGTGAAACTTGTTTCCCTATTGACTTTGCTTGTCAGAAGGTCGCAGAAGGGGGATCACATGACCTCAGGACACTGCAACGGTCATAGCTATGAACCATCTGAATTTTGATCCTGTGACCATGGGGACGCTTCAAAGGTCGTAACTGTGAAAAACAAGTCAAAGGTCACTTTTCTCACTGCCATTGTAACTTTGAACAGTCACTAAATGAACTGTTGTAAGTCAAGGAGCAGCTGTATTTTAAAATAGTTGACAAGTGACTAAGAAGGAAGACAATGTCTTTTGAATACTTTTTGCTCCAGTGCATTTATATGAGCTATGAAAGCTCTTCTGCTATTTTTTTTAATCCTTTTTCATTATAGTTGATTAGAAAGATTCAGAAGTTACAAAAGGAATAGCCACTGAACAATATAACAGTATAGATCCACATAGATAGGAATGACAGATCAGTGTCAGCTCATGTGATTTTCTCATTAGCTTAGTGTATTTCCGTGTTCTGATATACGGATTAACACTCCATGAATCCTGACCAATTTTTTTTTCTTTTCATCATTTTTTCTTTTTTCTTTTTCCTTTCCTCCATGGCTCTTTCTGAATGGAAAGGCACTTTAATTAGATGCCTTTTGGAAGGACAGCTTCTGTACCTCAGATTTCTTTCATTTTCCTACAGCATTATAGAGTTGATGAAACATTTTGGTGCTACTCGGGGACAATAGAGGGAGAGAAAAATGGTGATTTCCAAAATTAAAGATGAGGATAAACGTCTATGGTTTGCTTGCAATTGTTTTCATATGGTTGTATCTGAATGTTAAGAATTAAAGAGAAACGGCAAGCTTTTTTAAAAAAAACCTTAAAAGCAAGGCAGGCTCACAGATTTGAATGAGACATCCATGCATAATGATTTAATGTTATGTGTTTTTACTTTTACTGAGTTCAGCCATTTGAAAATGTGTTCGAAACTGCTACAGTCCTGTACGGATAGCTTGAGAAAAAAAAAACAATTTAATTCAATTCTGAGTAGTTACATTTACTTTCACTGTAACTCTGTTGTACAACCTAGATTATGTGTTCATTTTGTTCCAAGAAAATCAGGACAAAAAAGCATTCACGTTTTGTATTAGAATGGATAACACAATATGCTGGTACAACAAATAGTGCTTTATTAAAGACTGCAGGGTTAAATTAAATGCATCCCATTTTATCTTCTCCCAGCTCTGGTTAAACCGGATTTTCACAATTTTCAATTCCCACTTAAAATCTCTGTCCTTATCAGGTTGGCTTGGGGAGGAATTCTTCCTGTTATCCCCTTGAAATTCTTTATAATTATTCAGCTGCAGCTCCTTCAAATTTACAGGATAGAAATAGGTAGCTCCATTTGATAAATAACATCAAAGTTAGAATAGCAGGAAGAGCTTAGAGGTGAACTAGGGCTCATTCTTAAATTTCCTCATCAATTTCTATAGTCAGATTTTACTACCATTACTAGAGATGTTTAAGTATATAATGTGTATTGGAAATGAACTATTTCTTTAAATATCTATAATAATACAGTATACATTCACCACAGCTTTATCTGGCTCCCAAAGCTTTAGGACAATATTTCAGAATAATACTGAAAACAATAGTTAGAAGTCACATTTTATTCGAAACCAAGTTAATTTACATCATATCTATTGTTATATAATTATTCTGTGTTTTCACAGTTTCTTGGCTTATTTTTTTCCCCAAATGTGTATAGAAGCGCATATATTATAAAATGTTGCATTCAAAATGTCCAATAGAGAAAATTATGTATTCAATTGCACCCATCCAGTAAAGCTGATATATCAGGAGAACTGATGGATATAGATCAATATTGGTGCAGTTCTTTCAAAAAGATGAAAAGTCAAGATGGCGGCTTTCTGCCTTGATTGCCTCATCTGCTTCATTCATAAAGGTTTCAGCCACGCTAACCACGCTAACTGAGGAAAGTGGCCACTTTACTCTACCAAATAGAAACAGGTGCCACTTCATAGCGTGGCTTTCAAGGGGCACTTAGCTTCAATTTACCACAAAGAAAAGGGCCCCTCTGCATCACCTGGCTATTTATTAAAAAGGACTAATCTTTGACAAGTCATTGCAAATGCAAATGCGGTTGAGAAGAATGTTATTTTCCTAATCTCTAACGAAAGGCCTGTAGAGATAATGGCATATGTTGAAAAAAATAATAATATGTGGCAGTATAAATCACTGTATCTCACAGTTACAAAGCTTGCAGACTGAGATTTTTTTAAAGAAGAGCCTGACCTCTAAAAAACATTTGAAAAAAGCACCGAAAACTAGCAATTATTATTAGGGGTATAAAAGTTGAATCCAAGATCTAACAGATGCTGAAATGGGTTAATACGATAAGAAGTAACAATCTCTCTTAGCTGTAAGTATAGAATGGGGATAGGAAATAAATCCATGACAGATATTTTTTTTTCCCTATCAAAATGTTGAAATCCCCTAAAGTGGACTGCAATATGGGCTGGCTAACATCTGTACATTCTATTTGTTGCCATCTGCTGTTCTAGAAAAGTTCAGTGTGCAGTTGGAAAAATCACATAAACATCAGCAGAAATTTTGAAAAGAACATTAAAAGACACTTAAGATAGGTTAAACTGACAAGAATAGCAAATGTCCTTGGGAAATCGCAGAGGAAACAAACATATGCGTCACTTGCACAAGAAAAGAATATACTGTTATTCTATTTTCAGCTGAATATTACCACATTTACTGACTTTCGCAATAACATGCTATTCAAATGGCCTACGTATTCTTTGTTTGTAATCCATATTGAAGGATAGGAGAAAAGTGAAACTTTTTCTGACTTTTTTTATCGCTACTTTGCCAAAGGCAATAGTAATTAAAGTAAATAAAATTGAATCAATATATTCATTTCTGAGGCAGGTATCATGCCATGAGGCTTAAGTGAAAGAGAAAAGAGAAAGAGAAACTGAAATAATTAAAAGTTGAGAAAATAACTATGCTAATTAGAATGCTCATTAGTCTTCAAAATAATAGGCAATGGTGCACAAGAGACAAAAACGTACAATGTTTTTGCTACTACAAAATAAGAAACATGTGACTAAATTACATCACTTTTCTTTAATCATTTTTAAGGTCCTCTCCCGAGACTACACATCTCCATGGTACCACTTCCAGAAATATTGATATGTTCAACTTGTTCAAATTAAAACCTGGATTCCTTCAGCATAATTGTTTATTCTTTGATTATTTTTTTTTTTAGGGTCGCAGATGCCAATTCTTTTTATTTTTAACTGATAGATATCAGACCACTTTAGTCTTTGAGAATCAGAAGAGAGCTGAAACTACAGTTTCCTAAATAATAATTTCTCTCAGTGAGAGTCCTACTACAAGCCAGGTTAACCTAGATACATGTAATATATTTACATGAAACATACTCCTACTGGTCACATGGACATAGCTGTGCAATTGGGTGGGCATGAGCATGAAAGTGATCTAACATTGGCTTCTTCTTCTTAGATTTTCTTTCAACTATAGCCTTAGAATTCACTTCCAGTAGAATGCTAATGAGACTTCATCCTGTTTAGCCTCCAGGACTAAACAAGGTCAACAGTAGAAATTTCTGTTAATGCCTATGGACATGGAAGTATAATGACCATTTCAGAGATACAAAGAGAAAGCATTTTGTCTTGCAGCCATGTGACAGGATGGTTAGGAATAAGAGAATAACAGAGATGGAAGGGACCTTGGAGATCTTCTACCAGAGCCAGCTGTGCAGGCTCTTAAGTAGGGCTTATTTTGGGGGTAGGGCTTATATTAGGCACATGTGTAAAAAATAAACTAAGGTTTATTCTTTGGGATAGGTTTTATTTTCAGGGAAACAGGGTAGTTTAACCTTCTGCTGAAGCAGGAAACTCTATACTATTTCAGGCAAATAATTAGCCAATCTCTTCTTAAACATCTCCAGTGTTGGAGGACCCACAACTTCTGGAGGCAAGTTGTTTCACTGATTAATTGTTCTCAGGAAATATCTCCTTAGTTCTAGATTGGTGCTCTTCTTGAGTAGTTTCCATCCATTGTTTCTTGTCCTGCCTTGAGATACTTGGAGAATACATTGATCCCCTCTCCTATGTGGAAGCCCCTAGACCTATGATGGCGAACCTATGGCATGTGTGCCCAAAGTGGCACGCGAAGCCATGTCACCCAGCACACACAGCCTTGTCTGTTTGTTTTCAGGTTTTTGGCGCGCACGTGTGTGCGACTATCAGCTATCCTTCGTGCAAACGGCAGTGCCAAAAATCAAAGTGCGCATGCGTGCCAACAAGCTGATTGTCAGGTGCACATGCATGCCAGAACCTGGAAGTTTGGCTTTTCTGGAGCACAATCCCTTCGTGCATACAGCAGTGCCGAAAATGGCCTGCACATGGCGCTGACCAGCTGATCATCAGGGGCGAATGCCTGCTAGAACCCAGAAGTTTGGTTTTTCTGGAGCGCGGCCCCAATGAGCATGCACGCACGTGACATTTCCTCATGACCTTTCCAGCACTTGGTGCCGAAAAGGTTTGCCATCACTGCCTTAGACATTGGACAACTGCTATCATGTCATCCCTAGTCCTTCTTTTCATTAAACTAGACATACCCGATTCTTGCAACCATTTTTCATACAGAAAGCTTGAATCTGTGCTTCCAGTGTAAGGAGGCCAGACACAAGCCTTGGGGATTTAAAGAAAACATATTCATTGACTAACAAAGGACCTGTATCAATTAGTCCCCACAAAAATAAGCCTCCTTCTAAATCTAAATTAGAGAAGATTTCTTCTTACTATCTCATGGGCAGCAATGTTCACCCTCTACATTCTAGATAGTCTAGTCTGTAGCATGCCTCCAAAATCTTTATTTCTCAAAGGTCTGAATTGTCTCAAAATCATCAAATCATGATAGTTTGGTATTTAAAGTCACATGATAGTTTAAAGTATCATGAGGTCATTAGGGAAAATTCCTGACGTGTTGTGAGATTTCATCGTTTTTTATAAAAAGAAAAAAAGAGAGAAGATATTTTTTAATGTTCATGCTATCAATTGAGGTGGTCCAGTAATTATTCATTTTCTACCTTAGTTTTTTCTAGTTGACCTTTCTTGATTCAGGATAAGTGTCTAGTTGCCTTTGCTAAATCAGGGGCCTTTCAAACAATCACTTATACCCTGGTACCCTCATAGATTGACTGCTGCAATATGCTGTACCTCAGGGATGTCAAGCTCGATTTCATTGAGGGCTGCATCAGGGTTGTGTTTGACCTTGGGGGGCTGGGTGGGTGTGGCCAGGTGGGCGTGGCCAGCTCAACATCACTCATGTTGGGGGCACAGCCCTCCCAAGCTCCATTTTTGCTAGCAGAGGCACCACGGGCTGGTCCTTTGCTGTTTCCAGGGTGGCCCTGTGGGCCAGATCTAAGCATCCTGCAGGCTGGTTCTGACCCACAGGCCTTGAGTTTGACACCCCTGCTGTACATGGTGCTGTCCCTGAAGACTCAAAGTTTAGTTGGTCCAGTGTACAGTGGTGCAGGATTGCATAATAACTTGATTGCATTACTAGTTTGTTCTTGAGCAACATCATTAAGGTCTTTGTTTGATATATCAAGGTGAGATGTCTCATATCACCATAGTTTCACACAGTCTCAAAAGCAAATGTAATAAAATAAACTGCACTTTGGACATAGTTATCGTTTGTTATCAACTGTAATCTCTCCTCAGTGTGTTGGTATAAAATATACAGATGTTGGTGGTGTGGTAGAAGTTACATGTATGAATCTGCTAGCATTTCTTCTGAAGATAGTTATGACATTGTAGCAATAATTGAGGGCCATGTGAAAGGGACAGTTGGTGAGCCCAAGCCACAAAGACTGTGATACCAGTAGTGAAGAAAAAGACATGCGAGAAGGATGTGAAGGAAGGGAGAAGTATGTCACAATGTTAAAAACTGAAGAGGATTAAAGTCCAGAACTAGGAAATTAATGGTGACAGAAAGGCTCAGAGAGATTTATAGCTTGGTGAATAAGAACTGCTAACGAGGGGATGATTTTCCCTGTAATGTAAATGAAATGGAAAAATGAAACAGCCTATAGCAGTAGACATTAGAAATCAAAAGTAGCTCCTTTGACTGCGAAGGCTGACCTGCTCATATTTGACATTGCTGTTTATAGCTTCAATAAGCACTTGAAAAGGTTGGCTATGAGAAGCAATAAAGGAATCCTAGCTTTTATCTTTAAGCGTGGCCCTTAATAACAAGTACCTTTGTGAAGGAGAAATTTCTATTGGCTATTCGATATATTAATAGCTCTGTACATTTCACATATTGTCTTGAGTTTTCATTCAGGGACTGGTACTGTAGAGTGAATAGAACATTCATCCAAGCCCCAAATTCTCATAATTCTTGGGGTTGTTCAGCAGAACCTTTCCAAAACACCAGGAGAGAGGCAGATGTTTAAGAAGGGCTAAAATTTAACAAAACGTTATACTTATCTTCATACAGGGTTTTGTGAAGTGACAAAGTAATTTATTTCCTTATGACCTCTGCTTTGAGTTCCTTCTTTAACATTAAGCTCCAAAAGACAATTTTCTTGTGATTTATTGATACCTGTTGGCTTCTGGTTGCCATTTTGAAAATGGGGCTTAGAGAAAATGAGAGCAGAAACATCCTATTTCTTTTCTTAACCCTCTTTTTGTTCCATATTCAAAACAATGGTTTACGTGCAACTATAGCATTGATTTTGAAGTACGTGATGAAAAAGTGAGGCAAACGCAACCCATTCACACAATGTCATGCAAGGCTACAACTTTTTTTAAAAAATTTGATTTATATGCTGCCCTTCTCCGGAGACTCAGGGCAGCTTACAATGCGCTAAGCAATAGCCTTCATTCTTTTGTATATTTATACAAAATCAGCTTATTGCCCCCGCAACTGGGTCCTCAATTTGCCTACCTTAGAAAGGATGGAAGGCTGAGTCAACCTTGAGCCTTGGCGAGATTCGAACCTGCAGTAATTGCAGGCAGCTGTTCTTAATAACAGGATGCTTTAGACCACTGTACTACCAAGGCTCTTGATACTTAAAACATTTCTCCCATTTGAAAAGCCTAAATTACATTCTCTCTACTAGGGACAATGAAAGGATAATGTTCTTCATCCATCTTTACTGTGGGACAATGTAAGTCAGATATGGCTTGCACTGCCTGAACTAAATGGTGGTAATGTACCTTGAGAACAGGCAGATGTGAACACATAGTAATACGCTGCCTATGCAGATGGCATTAATTTGAAGAAGCGTGCTGAATGATTGCAGCATTGGAGTATTGTCCCATGAGTGTAATTTGTACTTGAGCTTATGCAAAAGCTGAATTGTAGCCCTTAAGACTCTTAATTAGCAGGTCTTTTGTTGTCATTATTGTAGAGCAAGTGGACTGAAACAGAGAGATTATGCTCTTAAATCAGTGATACTCAGAACAGTGGGAAAGCCATAAGCTTTCAAGTCTGTCAATGACTCTTTGATCTCTAGTCGGATTACATTATTATTGTTGTTATTTTTTTCTTTAGTGGGGCAATAGCGCATTCAAGAGTTACATTGCTAGTAGGAATCCAACCATGAACCTTGCTTCTCTTTGCTGTACCGGCAGAAACCTTACCAACTGAATATCTTCTTCTCGTGCTTTTATTCCCATTATTGGACTGGTGATGACTAATTAAAGATAAAAGGGAAAAAATTAATCAGTCTGTTTAAGTTTTCCAATAAGAAATAAATATATTAGTTACAAAGAAATGTACATATCACGGTATAACACTTTCTATCAGCACTGCCCCAATTTTACCAATTTGGCTTTCTTTTTGACACTTGGTCAAGATTTAGTATTTTCAATATAGCATTTCCATAGGATGAAATGTCTAGAAATTGACTTAAGCTCCTTTTCCTCCAAGAGTACATGTGACACTTAGTTATTACTGAATTATAACTAGGCTTTGTAGTTCTCAATAATGGCTCAATGAGACATGTAAATGAGAGTCTTATTGGATGCAAACAAACTTCATTTGTGGAGAACATGGTGACAGAGGTCTCCTGCAATCTGGCAGTATCTGTGAAGGAACCTGAGAATGATCTTGAAAAATAGGGAGGGGAAGCTGCTGCCCAAGGAATGATCAGATAAAAGGAGGAAGAGCCCAATACTGAACAACGGGCAGAGAAGGAAACTTAGAAAGGGATCTTCCTTAACTTAGTAGTTGATAAAAAGAGAAGGCAGAAATTTGTACTTTCAGATTTGCAAGTTTCTGTTAACATAGTTTTACAATAAAGTAGTATTAGTTAATCTTGGCATGTTTCTGTCTGGTTTACTTGGGAGGCTGATAATAACTTATTGGTAGCAGCCCAAAAATGTGGTTCCTGGCCTCTCTCAAAAAGCCAATTGTTTGGATTTTTCCATGCTTCAAACATAGTTGGAATACACTTCTAGGTATGTTTGCCAGTTACCTCTTCTTCCTAAGTATATTCTTCCCCATGCAGAAAAGAAAGTGAGGAACTGTAAACCCATGATCAACAGTCTAAAATCCATAAACAGTCTAAATCTGCTGCCATCCTCGAACTTACTTTTTTTTCTTTGATGCTGGGCAGCAAGTATCATGATCACTGTGTTTAAAAGACATTTCAGATGATGACAACCTGTGGGAGAAATCTGTGGGCTCTCTAGCACTGTTGTTTCAATTTGCAAATTGCATAACTTATTGTGTGGCACGGCTCTGTCAACGATATTCCACATTCTGCATCTGAAAAGACCATGTTGTTACAAGTGGAAATTGTCACTGCAGAATCCTCATTAAGACAATGTTAAACTCCATTAACCCTATCCAGCATGGCAAAGGCATAATTTCACAATGCAACCTTTGGAGGGCCACCACTTCCTTACTGTGAGATTTAAAATTCCCAAAATTTTATACTCACAACTCCAAGACAAGTCTAGTTAACAAAATCAAAGATTTATTGGAGAAAAACAGGAAAATAAAAAAAGAAAAGCAGTAGCAAGCGCGGCCTCTTAGACCCTTCCCAAATAGGTTGAGTTCAAAGAGCGCAAAAAGCAGTTTTCAAGCTATACATTTTATACATCTTCACAATGCACGCCACGCCTAAGAAGCCCTCCCAACTCCCTCTTATTCTCTTAAGTCATCCTTTAAGTTGTTTTACACTTTAAAGAGTCTTCTTGACAATTTCTGTCCATCCGCCGATGTTCCTGTCTCCTGATAGCGATTTTTGCCCAAGGCGTAAGTTCCTGTCTCCTGGGGAGCTCTTAGCAAGTCATAATACATTGTCTCCACTGATTACCATTTGTGGTCACTTTACATAGTCAGAAAACAGCAGACAGATAGTCTCAAACTTTGATATTACATTTCTTACAATTTATAAAAGAATAACCTTTATTTATTTCTTCTATTACCTTTATTTAAAAAATGTGGGTGCAAAAGGGACATAATACAAGAAATGAATTGACAATGAAGCCCATTTAATGAATATGCAAATAATGCCATTTGTGCTATGAATCAACCCATAGTGAAGTTGAAGAAGTGAGACAAAACTGCTGAAGATTTTTTCTTAGACAACAAAGATTTTGCTTCCTGAACACTTCTGGGTATATCTTATAGCTTTTTGACTGCTAATCATGAAAATAATCTGTAATTTAACCTATCATGTACCATTTTATAGACATCATCTGTTTTGGCAAGATATATACTTCAGTACCTGTTTGCTATTCTGCACACATAAGAAAAACACATGAAAACATGTTGTTATCACACTGGTGCAATAGGACTGGGTGTTTTGTTAATATGATTTATTGGGTTAGGGATTTTCTGTCTTCACTGTGAGTTGTATTGTGTTGGGGAGGTGCTCTGAAGGAGCTCAACCAATCTCATTGTACATATGTTATGCACTGACAATAAAGATTTGAATTGAATTGAATTAAAGCATACCAAGTACACAAATTATAACTGGAATATCTGCGGAGATTTAAAAGTAATGGCTCTGCTGCTTTGAATGCAGCTGGGATATACCAAGCATTGTGGTTACATATATGAATGGGACAGTTGTGCAAGAATGTTACATTATATTAAAAAGAATTGGCCACTCCAAAGGAATGTGGTTTTAGCACAGGAAAATATGGCATGTTCACTGCTTGTTGACCTGGTGAAGATATGTCACATAAAACTTGGGCTGATGAAAGATTTTGTGAAAACAATGAATAACAAAGGTGAAAACTGTCATTATTTGAGACAGATGTTTCCAAGAATAACTAATGCCAAGAGTAAGGAAGGCATTTTTGCTGGTCCACAGCTCAGATGCATCATCAATGGCAAGCAATTTGAAAATCTATTAGCAGAGCCAGAGAAAATTGCTTAGAAAGCATTCAAAGGTGTAGTTGAGAGTTTTCTTGAAAACTACAGAACAACCAACTATAGTCAGTTGGTTGACAAACTTTTTACACCACATAAAACCATGAAGTGCAACATATCACTGAAGATCCATTTTCTGCATTAACATTTGGACATCTTTTCCGAAAGTCTAGGTGCAGTCAGTGATGAACAGGGTGAAAGATTTCACTAGGACAATCGAAAAACCATATCAGGGCAACTGGAATCCGTCAGTGCTGGCTGATTATTGTTGGTCATTGCAGCAAGATGCATTGGAAACTGAATACAAATGGAAATCAGCTGAAAAACACTTTTAGCCTTGTTGAACTCATGCAGCATTTGGAAACATCATGGAATTAAATACATTGTCATTCAAAGTTAATTTCATATTTCTCAAGATTCCTATGTATCTCAGTCATTCTGAAATTATATTGTGTTCAGTTTGAAAGGGCCTATCATAATCACCAAAAGCTTTTCAGGAAGCAAAACCTTCGGGGGGGGGGGGGAAGTATGGTACAATGTTTTAAATGAAATAGACCGGAGAACAAAGAGGGGGAAAAGTTTACCCTGGGTCACTTGGCCATTTTTGCCACAAAACTTCTATCTTTGCCAGCTGTCATTGAATGGAATGAAATATTAATATTGATTTTATGGTTAGGCTGACATATACTGCTATAATTCTCAGCAATACTGTGTTTTGAGACAAAAGGGTATACAGTATAAATGATTTCGGGGGGGGGGGGGAGTTTTAAACAGTGCTCTTTACTCTTTCAAAAAATATATAAAAGAACCTATTCCCTGCTGCTGAGCAGAAGTTCTATCCAGAGGAGGAGCCAAGATGGCAAAACACTAGTAGCTTCTGAAATAAACTCCCTGCTTGCAGCAGGTCTTACTACTTCTGGCTAAACCCAATGCCTTCCAAAGGCCACTCAAGTGCAAGAAAAGATCTCAGGCCATCCCTAGTTCCTGGAACTCATAAATCGAACAAGGCAGAAAGACAGATGAGGATTGACAGTTATCTACACACCATAGAAGCAACTAAAAATGTGGATTCACAGTCCCAGGACCCCTTTCACCTCCAAAGAGTATAATAATGCAAGATCCATCCATAATGAAAGCCATCTCCTCAACTCTTAATTCATCCTCTGGAGAAGGGAGATAACCTCCCAGAGTAAAGTCCTAGTATCCCCCGTGACAACTATATCACTAAACCTTTCTAAGAGGCTTTCCTTCTGCCTGAAGAAATGTTGATTTTTATATTGCAATGATTAAATTAAATTGCAGCCAAGGTGGACAGCTTCCAACAAGCCCTGAATCTACAAATCCCCCACAGCAATCAGGGTGTTAATTTGACAGCAGAGGTCAGCCATCTCAGCACTTGGGCAGCTGGTATCTCCAGGCATCCAGAAGCAATTAATTTAGCCAACCACTACTGTATGCTCCCAAAGTTCTATCCATCCATCTGTGAACCAGCATGATATTTATTGTCCCCACTTCTCTCTATTGTCTCCCTGCAATGGGAGACAAATTCTAAAAATTGTATACACCTTGAGCCTGCCCTTGGATGGTATCACAATATGGGGAAATACTATCAAAATACTAGGGTAGTAACAATGACTTAAGCTTTTCCCACTTATTGGCTGAGGACCAGATAAAGGCAGCACCATGGGGAGTTAATAGAAAATGGATGCTACCAGGGCATGCTTATGTCATATTTAGATACAAATGAGAAAAGGCAGGTATTCAGAGTAAGCTCCGAGCACTTAATACTCACAAAGATATATTTAATGACCAAACAGACTGGTAGATTTTCCTCTCTAATTTTGCAATGCCCTTTTTAATTTTTAGAATAAAATAACAGTAATTTATTTTGAACTGTAACTTTAGTTAGTCTTAAATATTTTGGCCTCTATTACAAATATTCCTGAATTCTGAGTTTGAATCCTTCTCCCTAATGTTAGTTCATTAAGAAGTCTAGATCCTCCCCAAACATCAGCCTCTACACCAGTGGTGAAATCCAATTTTTTTTTACTACTGGTTCTGTGGGCATGGCTTGGTGGGCTTGGTGTGGCTTGGTGGGCGTGTCTTGGTAGGAATGGCAGAATCTCCATTCCCACCCCACTCAAAGGGAAGGATACTGCAAAATCTCCATTCCCACCCCACTCTGGGGCCAGCCAGAGGTGGTATTTGCTGATTGTCCGAACTACTCAACATTTCTACTACCGGTTCTCTGAACTGTTCAAAATTTCTGCTACTGATTCTCCAGAACCTGTCAGAACCGGCTGGATTTCACCCCTGCTCTACACCATATATGGTATCTCTAGAAATTAAACACAGAAGAAAAAGGTAAGTTCCTTCTTAAACTGAACATGCACTGTTTTCCAGTGGGTAGCCTTGGGCCAGTCATTGTCAGCCTGGGAAATCTCACAAGCTGAGCAATTGTCACAACTTAAACATTGAAAAAAAGATACAAAGAACAAATCAGATGAGTGATCTGGATTATATCCTTGTACTGAATTTACAAGAAGGATTTGCTACAGTTGCCAGGTTGGAAGTGCAAAAGGGGCCTGACAAATATGAGACAAGAATTTTAAGAGAAAAGGTAAAGAGAGCATGGGAAGGCAGATATTAGAATGATATTTGAGGAATTTAAAGATGGTTGACATAATTCATTTATTTGATCAAGTTTAAAATAATGGGTTGCTACTGGGAGGGGGGTGTTTAATGGTTTTTTGCCTTTTTCACATAATACTTTTTACAAAAAGTTAGAAAAAAGAGAATATGTAGATTTGATTACCAGCCTTAGTTACATCTATGCACATATAACATTCCCTGGTGATAGTAAGGACACAGCTCTTGATTGTGGCACATATTAGCTAATATGCTACCCTCACAACCTGATTCCAATTTTATCCCATGCATTCTTGCTTCATTCTAGGTGAGCTGGGATATTTTCCTAGCAAAGAAAGGAATATATGAAATGATATATGCACATGGTAGAAATAAAGATGTTTTGCAAAGATAGATATGGAGAGGTATAATGAATGCAAGGGGTATAAATTCAATTTAGTTCTCTTTGCTTTGCTTTTCCTTATGTTATATCTTAATTTCTGTGGCTGATCTATTTTTTTTTATTTCTTTTATGCATTCACATACAAACTAAGATTACATAAAATACCTAAACTATAAAAACATGAAAAAAGCTTTCCCGCTGGATCAAGAAAAAATATTTATTCAATTCTTTTTCCACAGTGATAAGCAGATCCCTGTGATAACTTCAAGCAGAATATGAATTCTATAATATGCTTCCCATTTATATTTCCAGAAAATATTATTAAGAAAAATATATCACCACTAATGCTTGGTGTTAAGTTGGTGAGGGAAGAGACTGGAACCAGGCTTCAGACAACAGCTCTTTATTCAACAACTATCTATAATCCAGCAGCTTGCCTCTTTGACAGCTCACCCTTCTATAAGGAGTTGTCAGGGAGTACAACCAATCATGTTTGAGTATTCTTCCCGCTCAAACAACAGACCTGAGTGAAGCCTTCAAGGCTGTCAGTATCTAACACCTCTCCCCTCTTAGTTGGAATAATCCACTCTGCATATGTAGTCACGCAAGTAGGTGGCGCGTTTACAGGTCCTTCCAGACTTGCGCAGCTCAATAGGTGTGGCGGCAATGGCCTGAGAGGTTGTGCCTGCTGCTGCCTCCTGGTCCACCCATGGAAACTCCTGGAACTTTTTGGGTGGGGCCTCGGGTTCGGCTGGAACCAGTTCATGGTAGGAATGTCACTGGATTCCTGGTTCTTCAGGTGCATACTCCGTCTCCATCAGGCTTGAGTCTGCTAAGGAGGGAGTATATTTTAGCTCGGTATTTTCTGGTTCTTGGGTTTCTGTGTTAGGGCAGAGGCAGCTGCGTAGATGATCTATGTGCTGCCTCCATTGGCACCCATCATCCAATCTAACACTGTACGACCTGGGGCCTGTTATTTTTTTCTATTTTCCCTGGTAGCCATAGGGGTCCTTCAACAAAGTTTTTTGTGAATACCAGGTCCCTGATGCTAGAGGACCTGGTTCAGCTGGTTGGTTCCTTTACTGTTTCTGACACATAGTTGGGGTGAAGCCGGTCTAAGACCAACTGAAGCTGGTGACCCATTAGTAGTTTGGCCAGGCTTCTCCCTGTTGTCACGCTGGGCATTATGTGCTGATACAGGAGGAATTTGTCTACTTGGGCTTGCCAATCCCCAGGTCCCATTCAGCCCAATGCTTCCTTGGCAGACCTTATCATCCTTTCAACCATATCATTGCTGGCCGGATGGTATATTCCCTGCTCTGCCAGGAATACCTCAAACTGGGTGGCTGTAAACTGTGGACCATTGTCTGACACAATGACATCAGGTAGGCCGTGCATTGCAAACAACCACCTTAATACCCTTATTACTGTGTCTGCAGTGGTTGTGCCCATCAGGATGATCTCCAGCCACTTGGAGTATGTGTCCATGACCACTAGGAATGTTTGGCCGTGGAATGGGCCTGCAAAATCAATGTGGACCTTAGACCATGGGGCTCAGGGTCATTCCCACTCCTGAACTGGTGCCTTTGGGGGTGCCGGTTGTGAGTTTTGGCTCGGTTTACAAGTAGCCACCCATTCTTGTATTTCTTGGTCCATTTTGGGCCACCATATGTAGCTTCTTGCTAGGGTTTTCATCCAGACAATCCCCGGATGGCCCTCATGTAATGCCATCAGGATAGGTGTCCGTAAGCTTGGGGGTTTGATTACCTGATCCCCCCACAATAAACACCCCCCTTGAGTAGACATTTTGTGCTGTTTAGCAATAAATAGTGTAAACTCTGCACCAACCGGGCCTTTAAGCCATCCCCCCCCCCACACCCAGTTCAAAACAGTCTTGAACGTGGCATTTTTAGCCGAATGCTTTGCCACTTGGGAATCAGTGGCTGAGGACTGCCCCCATGCCAAAAGGGGAGGTGTCACAACCGATGCCCACTGCCCAAACTGCTGGATGATCAAAGCCCGGGCAACCCTGTTCTTCTCATTGACTGCTTCAATTCTGCACTTGTGGCAAAGCATTCGGCTAAAAATGCCACGTTCAAGACTGTTTTGAACTGGGTGTGGGGGGGATGGCTTAAAGGCCCGATTGGTGCAGAGTTTACACTGTTTATTGCTAAATAAACCAATACAAGGGGCAGAGAGTCATTGTATTGAATCAAGAAATTGTCAATTGAGAGCAATCATTTTACTGTCTTAAAAGCAGCAGCTTCCTTGTGTCCCCAGACCCAACAGCATCTCTTAGCTTCTTTATGGAGGCTAACCATTGCTTTGTTCTGCAACCATTGCTTTGTTTTTGAGGAAAACACTATAAAAGTTTAGCAAACCCAGAAATGCTTGCAGTTCGGTCTAGTTTTTGGGGTGGGGGCCTCTTGGATGGCTTGTACTTTACTTTTGGTGGGGTGTATACCCTCCCCGTTGATCCTGTACCCCACGAATTTGATCTCACAGACTCCGATTTGGCATTTGCTGCTTTTTGCACAGAGCACTGCAGCACAAAATTTAGTCAGCACTTCCCTTAGCATGGAACATAGCTGCTGTTCATCGCTAGCTGTTATTAGCACATTGTCGAAGTATGGCACTACTCCGGGGATTTTTTGTAACTGCCTTTCCATTACACTTTGAAAAAGTCCTGGGGCAACGCTAACCCCAAACTGCAAATGGTGACATTTGAACAATGGTTCAAACTATGTGTTACAATGGTTTGTGCCTCGGCAGTAGAGCCATCTACAGACAGTTGCTGATACACCTTTGTGAGGTCGAGTTTTGCAAATATGTTTCCTGGCCACAGAGAGTGTAATAAATGTTGGACGATTGGCACTGGGTAGACGCTCTGTTGAACTGCTTTGTTTAATGTGCACTTATAGTCTGCACAGATGTGCACTGGCCCATCCCTTTTAACAGGAGTCATGATGGGTGTCTCCCACTTAGCATGAGTGAGCGGTTCAAGAATGCCTTACTGAATTAACTTGTCTAATACTAAATCTATTTTGGGTTTTAAGATGAAGGGAACCCTCTGGGGCTTCATGCATATAGGCGCAACATTAGGGTCCAAACTAAAAGAAATAGGGGTGCCCACATACTTGCCAAGCTCTGGGCTGAAAACGTCCTGGAACTCTCAGATCAGGTTTTCTGCACAGGTGCTGGTGATAGCATTGATTCCAGTTACCACCAATCCGAGGAAATTGAACCAATCTAAACCGAGCCGGTTCGGGAGGTCTCCACTGACCACAGTTAATGACAGCTCCCCATGGAATTTGTTATATTTCACGTTAAATGTTCCACAGCCCAGCACTGGAATGCAATTCCCTTGGTAGATGCTGAGCTTTAGCTGTTGGCATTTCAGATGCTGCTTCTGGAGTCTAGGAACCACTTTCTTTAGGGCTTGCCAGGAGATGATGGTCACTGATGACCCAGTGTCAATCTCCATCTCGCAAGGGGACCCTTCGATCTGCACTGTCACATTTAGTTTCTTTTGGCAGGGGGTGCTCGCTTGGCCAATTCTCATCTGGTTGGTTTCAGGTGCCCCTGCATTGTTGTTTGTGCGCCTTGGTTTCCATGTTTCCTGCTTGTGTAGCTTTGGGGCTTCAGCCTTTGGGGCTTCATACAAATCAAATTTGTATGCTGCCCAACCTCCAATGATTCTAAGTGATTCATAGGTTAATAGTTATCATTTCATCATTTCATACATTAAACTATTCATAATTAGATAGAGCCACCCTATTGGGGAGATAGGTAACATATACTGTACATTTAATAAATAAAATAAACACATGAAGAGTTGCTTCCTTTTGTCCATTCCGAATATTTGATTTTATTGTTTGATTAAATGATTCCTGGCTCAGGAATTATGAGATAGTACCTGGGTGAAATGCTCCCAGTTCGGACCAGATCTCCTGATCTGGTAGCAATGGCGGCGGCTGATTCGGAGAACTGGTAGCAAAAATCCCTGCCCCCCCCCCGATGCCCAGCTGAGCTGAGCAATCATCAAAGACCTTTTTTTACTTTTAACAGCATTTTTTTACAATCTCTTCGGCCGAAGAGGTTGTAGAAAAAATGCTCTTAAAAGGTAAGAACAGGCCTCTGACTATCACAGCTGAGCAGCACGATCATCAGAGGCTTCTTTTTTTTACTTTTGAAAGCAATTCTTTTAAAAGTAAAAAGAAGATTGTGCGCCACAGCTGATCAGCCCCCCCCCCCCCCCCCTCGCATGCTGTTCTACTTACCACATGCCTCCTTTTGGTGTGCACTGCACGTGTGCACCTCACATTTGGTGCATGGTGTGCACTGTGCATGCGCAGCCAGCGAACCGGTAGTAAACCAGTTCAGATTTCACCACTGGATAGTACTCTTTGTTAGTATTTTACTCCTGAGTAAAACAAAGTTCTTCAATGTAACTACTCTTCATAATATGTTGAGCTAGAAACGGAAAGTGCCATCAAAGGGAGACCAATAGGTTTGCTCCTGTGTAAAAGAAATTAAAAAAATTAAAGAAATACTGTCATAAAATGATATATTGATGCCAAGTATAGAGTCTGCCAGAGCTTAACATATTGAATTTTCAGATATCTGAATGTTTAGAAACATTTAGTCTACCTTGCGCGAGACAATCATCTGAGCTTATTCTTGCAGCCTAAAACAGCAACTATATCAGCATAAATATAGATTGCTTTACGCTTTCTTTTACCTACTTCATTTATTTTTTGTTCAAGGGAAATTTTTCAGTGTAGCAAAGTGACAGAGTAAAGAAGTTAACATATGAACATTGTTAGTTTCACACCTTTTCAGTTAATAGATTTGCTTTGGAACACATTTTTATTTTGCTCACATTTATCTTAAAGGAGGTAGAGGGTAGAAAAAGCGATGTTTAGGAAGAGAAGTGTTTCAGAAATATTTCTATTTTGCTATTGCTAAGAAGAAAATACATCTCTAGAAATTTTTTTTGATGAGGAGGGAGCACATTTCTAGTACTAATTTCCACATCAAAATAATAATAATAATAATTTGGGGGTAATAGAAGAGGAGAGAAACCTGATTTTTATATTTCCAGGTCAAGATCATACTTATTCCTGGGATTTATTCACTGTTAGTTGGGTTGGTTTGTCATGAAAAACATACGGGATTCCTAATAATTTCATCCTAACAACTTGATTAAGAACTTCCAAATACGACAGTAGAAGAACTCTGGAATAATTGTACATGCAATACTTTCAGAGATTTCAATCTACATTGAGGTTAATTCTCTAAGAATGATTTAGAGCAGGGGTGTTAAACTTGCGTCCTCATGGCATCGTCACGTGATGTATCACAACTTTTTCCCCCTTCACTAAAGTGGATGTGGGCGTGGCCAGCATGTGACGCATCCGGCCCGTGGGCTGTGAGTTTGACATCCCTGATAGAAACAACCTAGAACTAAGGAGAAATTTCCTGACAGTTAGAACAAGTAATCAGTGGAACAACTTGCCTCCAGAAGCTGTAAATGCTCCAACACTGGAGGTTTTTAAGAAGAGATTGGATAACCATTTGTCTGAAATGGTATAGGGTTTCCTGCCTAAGCAGGGGATTGGAGTAGAAGACTTCCAAGGTCCCTTCCAACTCTGCTATTCTATTCTATTCTATTCTATTCTATTCTATTCTATTCTATTCTATTCTATTCTAGGGCTTCACAGATTGCTAATTTTGGAAATAGAATCAAGTTCAAATATTTTTCTTTTTCTTTTGTACCAACAGACTTCTCTAGGTTTGAAATGAAAGACCAAAATAGGACGCATGAAGCTCACAAATGATTTCCTATCTAGTAGTTAACTCTAGGTCTATACAATTTAGAGGAGGCTGTTGCTTTATATGCTGTGTCATACCATAAACATCAACTAGCCCATTGGAGATGTTTGATAAATCTGTTGGTCTTGTACTAATTCAATGAAATTAATAAACTTCTACCTTGGTGAATGTCTTGCTATTTGTTGCTAGAAGGTAATGTATATTGTAAGCCATTTTCAGCTGACTGACAGGAATGCAATCCAAACACCTATCCATTAATATGTAAATAAAATTTGTAAATGTCAATGGAATATTTTACTTACACAGCACTCTGCATCACAGACTATAAAACTTTAACTGGAATATTTGGATTAATAAAATATTGATGATTTTGCATAGCCTGGCATACATTCATCATCTAATAGTATTTTCTTTATATACAGATAGTTCTTGACTTGCGACCACAACCGAGTCCAAAATTTCCATTGCTAAGCAACATAGTTTAGTTTTGCCCCATTTTATGACCTTTCATGCCACAGTTGCTAAATGAATCTCTGCAGTTGTTAACTTAGTACCATGGTTATTAAAGTGAATCTGGCTTCCTCATTGGCTTTGCCTGCCAGAAAGTCTCTAAAGATGATCACAGTATCCCAGGACACTGAAACCATCATAAATACATGCCAATTGCCAAGCATTTGAATTTTGATCACATAAGCACAGGGTGTTGTGGTCCGCCAGCAGTCTGTGGAGCTAGCAGTGGAGTTGGACAGTGAGGAGGCTGGGGAGGAACATGGGCCAATCCTGGAGTCTGGGGAAGGCCTGGACGAGGGCTTTACATCAGAGGCAGAGATGGGGCCAGAGCCATCTGGGAGTGATGCGTGGACTCCGGAGCCTCCAGAGTTGGACAGCAGAGAGGCAGAGGAACAGGAGGAGCCTGTTCCTAGTGTGTGCATGCGCAGAACTGCCAGAAGGCACGAACAGTTAAAACAAAAGGGACAACTCAGGAGTAAGGCATGGAGATGATTGGCCCCTCCCATAAGGCTTAGAAGAAGAGCAAAGGCACGTGGGCACTTTGCAGGAAAGCAACATTGTTAATTCTGTTCCCAGTTGGCATCTCTATTTGATTCTGGAATCAGTGTGGCTTTGCCAAGTAGGTCTTTGGCAGAGTGTCAAGGGAGATAAAGGAGATAAATTATCCTGAAGGACTTCTCCCGAAGGACTTTTTGCTACTAATTGGGATTCAGCTGTGAATGAACATAATTCACAGCTGTTGCAATAAAAGAGGTTTTTGGGACTACTTGTGCGTTTAAATTACTCAGGAAGCCTAGGTCACAACACAGGGATGAAGCAATAGCCATGTGAAAAATGGTCATAAGTCACTTTTTTCAGTTGTACAAAGTTACAAAGTTGTAACTTTGAATGGTCATGAAATGAATGGTTTAGTCAAGGACTTCCTGCACTACTAAAACTCTCCTTGTCATGACCTTGAATTGGTGGAAACAGTGCATTAGGGCAACCATTTTTGAACCAAGATACCCCAAATGGGCTAACATACAGAATGAGTCTACAATCCAGAACCCATAACTCCTGAGAGAATGAAATTTGGGGAAGTCTGTTCAATGCTACTGTGTTGCTGAGCTGCTACTGTAGTCCCATATTCTTCATTTTTAACATTCCATGAATTTCTCAGCCAGTCTCACAATCCTTCACTTCTTCCCCTACTTAGCTGCAGTCACTTACCTGCTGGGAAGGGAGAAGGAGATTTCTAATTCTCTCTGCCAGATTCCCAGGAGGAAACTCAGTGGGGAAGCTGGCAACAGGTAATCACTCTTGCTCCCACTTCTGTTTTTACCATTCATGGTCATCCTGTTTCTCTCTTTAGGTAAGAAAATATCTTTCGAACAATAGCTCATTGGGGCACAGGTTATCTAGTTTTCTAGTAAAAGGGCACTCTTCTCTCAAATAAACTATAACTTACATAGAGTGGATTATAGGCCACTGAACACAATACAATCAAAGTGGAAGTTAGAATATTTTGGACATGTGATGCGACACCTAGAAAAAATATGCCATACTTCACTTAATCCTCCAGGGAAAAATTGAAGGCACATGAGGTCCAGGCAGAAGAAGAACATCATGGCTTCAAAATCGAAGACTGGTTTGGACAAAACTCAGTAGCATTTTTTCATGCGGCTGTTGAAAAAAATAGGATCGCCAACATGATCTCCAACAACCGGTGACTGGTATGGCACAAGAAGAAAAAGAACACAATACAACTTACTTCAAAGTAAGTTTGCATCATGTTACATTTTTGTGTGTCTGTGTAATTTAGTTAAAAGGTGTTATCTTTCTCTCATTTACATTTTGTGTTCCTCAATTCATAGCTGAAAAAATACCTTTAGTAGAAAGAATAAGGACAACGGCATGCAAACTTCCAAGGTTTCAGATGGACTAAATGTCAGAAGATAATCTGAGTACTAGTCTTTGTATTTCAAAGGTGATGGATCAATACTTTCTTTTCTCTTAGAAGACTGGATAAATTCAGATTCTAGCAACGCTTAAGTCTAGCAAAATAAGCTATCCACTTCTAAGTAAACAGTGAACATTTTACTGTGGTATTTCTGGAATGCAAAATAAGATTTATAAGAAATGACTAAACTTACATCTGTTTTATCATTTCTGTTCCCTCGAATTCAATTAAGATAATATTTTGAAGAACTGGGTAAAAGAACAAGGATGTTTTTGAATTACTGCTTTAAAATGGCAGAGCTGTAATGCAGTCTGATTCCAAAGCAAGGAAATAAAGTTAAAAAATTAATCAGTCAATGGGATGGTAGAATATTTATTAATTTACTTAAATACATTATTTCAAATTCCATCCTGATTCTTGTAGCAGGACTGTATATAAGGGAATACACATATTTGAATACATTAAAACTGAGACAGGTTCAGAATGGAAGTCATGATTTACAAAAGAATGAAAACAGCAAAGAAAGAATCAAACAGTGTAATATAGTTTGTTGTTTTTGTAATTATGCATTCTATATGATAGATTAATATGACATGATTAAGAGTGGACTGTGTAGCTTCCAGAACAAAGTACAAAGATATTTAGTACTGGATGTTGTTCAGAAATCTTTTTTGCTTCTCATCAGTTACGATATAAAAAGAACAAGAAATAAAAAAAGGAAATGCTACTAGTTGGACACCAGAACATTTGCTTTTCATTGCACTACGTGACCAATTCATTTTGCTATTTTCATTAGTTTATTTGCCCTCTAGCCTTATGGTTTGATAAGCTTTCTTCAGGCAAAGAAATTTAGACTCTTTTAGATTTACAAACACAGCTGGAAGAGAGATGAGTATTGGAGGTCCAGTTGGAGAAGATGATTTTATTAAACCAAACTGGGTTCAAAAGTTGCTAGCAATCTCAATATGAAGTAATTATCACTAATGCATAAATTATTTCCTGCATCCATCATGACAGAGAAGCCAAGCTGAAGTCCTCATGACACAGCCCTTTCGGGATTCTCTCAGGAAACTCGCAACCAGATGTGTGCAGTAAGTCTTTCTTTGTACTTAACCTGCAGATACAAGTAGATGAAGAAGTTCCAAAATAGACTCGTCACCTACTTCATCACTTTTACTCTACTTTGGTACAGAAAGTTGCTCACTATGCAGTAAGAAAGTGTTTGCTTGGTGTTGATGGAGTAGGACCACAGAGAGCCATGTTGTTGTTAGTTGGGAAGTCGTGTCCGACCCATCGTGACCCCATAGACAGTGTTCCTCCAAGCCTCCCTGTCCTCTACCATCCCCCAGAATCCATTTAAGCTCACGCCGACTGCTTCAGTAACTCCATCCAGCCACCTCATTCTCTGCCATCTCCTTCTTCTTTTGCCCTCAATCATTCCCAGCATTAGGCTCTTCTCCAGTGAGTCCTTCCTTCTGTTTGGTGGTGAAAGTATTTGAGTTTCATCTTCAGGATCTGGCCTTCTAAAGAGCAGTCAGGGTTGATCTCCTCTAGGACTGACATTCAGTGCTTTCTCTTAAGTTCAGTCTACTTGAATTTTTCCCATTATTTGATTCTCACAAAAGTTATTTGAGATCCCTTAAGCTAAAACAATAGGACAGGGCTGGTTTACTTTGAAGTTAACTGGGAATTTAGTAAGGGCTATCTTGCATGGAGTCAAAACTAGCTGAAATAATCAGAGGCAGGGAAATAGGACATTTTTATTGTTTTTGAACATTATCACTGTGCAACAATCTTTCCTGAATGTCTCCAATTTCTCAAAAGAAAACAGAGAAAGCAGTTCACATTATTATACAACTTCATCTCCTACCATCCTGAATTATCTTTTCTTTCTTTATTTTTTAAATGCAGAACATTAATTGCTTTTCAGCTTAAAATTGCATAGGTATTTATCAGTACACAAAAGTCCCTTTTTTCTTTTTTTTTCTCTTACTACTTTATCATTGTTATTGTTACATTTATTTTCAATAAAAAAAATAGAGATTACTGAAATTTAGGCATCCTTCCAAGAGTCCGGTGCATGATTCCCCTGTAGGATAGAATTCATTAAATTCTTCATTGGAGGAAGTATTGTATTTCTCCAAAAAGAAGGCCGGATCTTATTTTCTTTTGACTCCCGAAAAAATGGCTAGGCTAGGCCGTCTTTTTTGGAGGGTTCTAATTATTGACTCACCTCGCAGCAGTGGCATCGACAGCCCCGCCCAGCAGGAGTCTACTGCTGGCCCACTTCTTCTGCGGCCACTTGCCACCACTCATACGCATTGCCCTGGCCTCCATTTCACTTTCAGATGCCTGCCGGAATGCATCTGCAGCCGATAATAGAGCTCTGGACTGATCTGGAGTTCTGTTATCAGCTGCAGATAACAGATGCCAACAGGCATCTGAAGGCAAAACGGAGGCCAGGGCAATGTGTGCGAGTGGTGGCAAATGGCTGCAGAAGGTGAGGCAGATGTTGGGCTGTGCGAGGCCTGGTAAGTACGGCAACTTCACCCCCATATCCCCACCCTAGCTTATTTTTTACTTGTGTGCCTTGCCCCACCCCCTGCACCCTGGGGTGGGTGGGGTCTTAATTAGGGCTAATTTTGTAGGTGGGGCTTAATTTGATCACATGCGCTCAAAAACGTGATAGGGCTTCTTTTCAAGGTGCTTCGTCTTTTTGGAGAAACATGGTCATTGATCCTCAAAAATGTTGTAAAATCCACTTATGACTGTCACAGAATCTCCAGAGTCATGTGATCAAAATTTGGATTATTATTATTATTTATTATTTATTAAATTTTTATACCGCCCCCTCTCCCGAAGGACTCGGGGCGGTGAACAGCCAGAATTAAAAACACACAATACAAATATTAAAATACATTAAAACAAAATTAAATTATCTTAGGCTTCTCCAATTTAAAACCCCTTACCCATAAAATTCACCCAATTAAAAATTTTTAACCCAGCCCGGCTTGCTGAAATAAAAAAGTCTTCAGGGCCCGGCGGAAGGTCCAGAGGTCCGGGATTAGTCGTATCCCTGGGGGTAGCTCATTCCAGAGGGCGGGTGCCCCCACAGAGAAGGCTCTTCCCCGGGGGGTCGCCAGCCGACACTGCCTGACAGACGGCACCCTGAGGAGACTCTCTCTGTGGGAGCGTGTTGGCCGGTGGGAGGTTATCGGAGGCAGAAGGTGGTCTCGTAAATAACCGGGTCCTAAGCCATGGAGCGCTTTGAAGATGAAAACCAACACCTTGAAGCGCGCTCGGAAGACCACCGGAAGCCAGTGCAGCTCACGCAGGAGAGGTGTCATGTGGGAGTGCCATGTCGCCCCCATAAGTACCCGCGTGGCCGCATTCTGCACCAGTTGGAGCCTCCGAGTGCTCCTCAAGGGGAGCCCCATGTAGAGAGCGTTGCAGTAGTCGAGGCGGGAAGTAACGAGGGCATGAGTGACCGTGCATAGGGAGTCCCGATCCAGAAAGGGGCGCAACTGGTGTATCAGGCGAACCTGATAGAAAGCCCCCCTGGCCACGGCCGTCATATGCTCTTCTAAAGACAGCCGTGCATCCAGGAGGACACCCAAGTTACGCGCCCTCTCCGTGGGGGCCAATGTCTCGCCCCCAATAGTCAGTGATGGCACCAGCTGACTATATCGGGACGCCGGCAGCCACAGCCACTCAGTCTTGGAGGGATTGAGTCGGAGCCTGTTCCTCCCCATCCAGACCCGCACGGCCTCCAGGCACCAGGACATCACTTCAAGGGCATCGTTGGGGTGGTCTGGGGTGGAGATGTACAGCTGGATGTCATCATGTATTTATGATGGTTGCAGCATCCCAGGATCCTATGATCATCATGTGTTACCTTCCTAGCCAGCTTCTGACAAGCAACATCATTGGGGTAATAGCAATAGCAATAGCCCTTAGAATTATACACCACTTAACAGTGCTTTTACAGTCCTCTCTAAGTGGTTTACAGAGTCATCATATTGCCCCCAACAATCTGGGTCATTATTTTACCCACCTCAGAAGGATGGAAGGCTGAGTCAACCTTAGCTTGGTGAGATTCGAATTGCCAAATTGCAGGCAGACAGCAGTCAGCAGAAGGAGCCTGTGGAACTGCATTCTAATCACTGCACCACCTTGTAATTTTTTAAAAGGAAATACTGCTTCCATGTCTTCACTTCAACTAAGTTGGATTTATTTAATGACTGTGTGATAGACTTAACAACCACAGCAAAAGTCCTAAAATCAGGCGTAACTCACTTAAACACTGGAATGGAAATTCTGGTCCCAGTTGTGGGCAATAACAACATGTATTGTTATTTTTTAAAAAGAAAATACTGCTTCCATGTCTTCACTTCTACTAATCTTGAAATTCTGAGCATCATAAATTAATCAGTATTCTTTTCCACTGACTAAGAGTCCACACCAGGAGTGAAATGCTCCCGGTTCGGACCAGATTGCTCGATCCAGTAGCAATGGCAGCAGGTGGTTCGGAGAACCAATAGCAAACATCCCTGCCCCCCCCATGCCCAGCTGAGCAGCGCAATCATCAGAGGCTTTTTATTTTTTCTTTTAAAAGCATTTTTTCTACAAACTCTTCAGCCGAAGAGGTTGTAAAAAAAAAAAAAAGCTTTTAAAAGCCTCTGACGATCCCAGCTGAGTTGCCTGATCATCAGAGGCTTTTAAAAGCATTGTTTTTTACAACCTCTTCGGCCAAAGAGGTTATAGAAAAAAATGCTTTTAAAAGAAAAAAAAAGCCTCTGCCAATCAGGCAACTCAGCTGGGATTGTCAGAGGCTCTTAAAAGCATTTTTTAACAACCTCTTTGGCCGAAGAAGTTGTAGAAAAAATGCTTTTAAAAGACTCTGATGATCCCAGCTGAGTTGCCTGATTGGCAGAGGCTTTTAAAAGCATTTTTTACAACCTCTTTGGCCAAAGAGGTCGTAGAAAAAATGGTTTTAAAAGTAAAAAAAAAAAAAAAGGCCATGCCCACCCAGTCACATTATCCCCACCAAGCCACACCTACAGAACCGGTAGTAACAAATTTTACATTTCAACACTGGTCCACACACTGAAAGATACAATTTGGTAGCTATGAGGGAAATGCAGAACACCACTATTCCATTGAACGGAAAAGACCCTGTGAAATAGGAGCCAGGATAAAGGGAGAGGCCAAAGATCCCAGCAATAGGGATACAACTGGCTGATAAGCTGCACAAAGCTGTAGGAATGCTACCGAGAGCCCATCTTTGCTGTTATTGTAAAGAATTTGCTATTCAATCAGAAAGTAATCTGTTCAACTGCAGAATACAAACATTGTAAGATAAAACTGGTCCTGAGCTGATTCTGAACTGGTGCAAATCCCAGAAAGCTCCTAAGATAATACAGCATTGGTTTCTTGCATAGCTTAGTTTATAAGCATCTGCAGTCAACATTTAGGCTAAGTATTCCAGCATGGTTTGCCTTGATTTCCTTTATACATAAATTACTAAGAGCTGGGAAGTGCATCTCATAATGCTTAAAATACCATCTGAAATTGTTGTCCTTGGGCACGTAAACTTGTGGACTACAGTGGTCATATATCCTAATTTATAGAAGACAAGGCTCCATCTCAAGAGCTGTCAGAAGCTCCTCTTCCATTTGAAGACATTGTCTACATACCAATCCTTTGGTTCAAAGATAAAAAGTAGAGCAAAGGATTTGCAGTTACCCAGCAACAATTAATAGCTGGACAGCAGACTGAGTAAGCACAAAGGTCTTCTCTCTATGGTCTTTAGTAATGAATTTCAATTTATTTTATGGCCAGTCTTTTTAAATTTACATCAAGGCATACAACATTAGCATGCTAATCTGTTTCCTTCCCCCCTCCCTCTTTTAAAGTGAAGCATTTAGTTGTTATTGTTGTTTTCTTCTTCTTAGTGATTTCTTTCTTCAAAGTGATATGTAACTGTTACAGTCTTGGATTGGCTCTCATCCAATTTAAATAATAATTTTAATCTTGATTCAGTCAATTCGGCAACCCAAAATGACTTTGAAAATCAATTTGATTTAGAGTTTCAATTAGAATTGGTTCTATGCAATTTTTCACATCTAATGTGGGAGGGGGGGAGAGAGAAGTTTCTTATACAGTATATGTGAAATCCTTTCAAAATTATTGAATCAATTTGGAGGCATCTGATTTGATGATTAATTTTCTAATGTCAAGAGAGACAAATGCAAATTCCCTATGTTTGGGAAGTCTGTAGCACAACCGGTCAGGTGATACCTAGTTCTGTTCATCAGAATTCAAGAAGGACACTGATGAATTTGAACATGTTTGGAGCAGGGCAAATAAGAGAATAAGGCTTGTTTAAATAAATTGAAAGCATAAGATATGTTTAGTCAGGAGATGTAAATATTGCAGGGAGACACAATAGCTGCTTTCAAGCATCTTTAGAGGTCTCAGTATAAAGGTGTGGCAAAATTGTTGCTATCCAAAAAACAGGACAAGAAACAACAGGTTTAAAATATAAGGAAGTGGTTTTCAATTGGCCAACAGAAAACATTTCTTAACAGTGACATGTTCAAAAATGGGCTGCCTACCTTAAGATATGGTGGACTCTGCTAGAGACGTACAGATTGAGACTGGGTGGCAATTTGTTGTGAGTACTGGAAAATACAAGGTACCTGTACCAGACAAAGGATTGAAGTAGATGTCCCCAAGATAATTGCCATAAAATTCTTCAATTCTGTGAAGTTGGAAAACCAGAAAGTAATGACACCCAGGTGGGTGGGTGGAGCCTCGCACCGCCATCGCTACCAGTTCTCTGAACCACCAGCCACAATCACCCAGATCACCCGATCCGGTCCGAACTGGGAGGATTTTACCCCTGAAATATATGCATTCATTTGAAAGCCTAAAAGTTTTTATTGGTGAAGATGTGCAGTGAGAGCTCCTGGCTGTAGTTCTTCTTCTCCCCCTTCAGCTACTAAGAAAAGAAGTAGTAACAATCTGTAACACCCATACTAAGTGTACTCAAATGGTGCATAATCTGTAAATTCACGTTGCTAATTTATCTAAGTCAGCTAAATAAAGATTTACACATATTTTGAGGAGATATTATTGCAAGTGTGTCTCCTCCAGATTAGTAGACCAATTTCTTGAAATAACCTCTATTTTAACACACTGTTTCTTTAACAAAACAACTTGAAAAAATATGTGTAGATCATAATGTTTTGCACTCAGAATTAATTGTTAAATTTAGTGTTCTGTATGTCTTGCACTGGCCTATAAGAATATTTCCCAGTGGCAGAGAATATCATCTCATTTTCTCCTTTTTTCACACAGGAAGGTTAAAATATTAGATCTGGCTTCCAATTAAGGATTATAACCTTAGCTGCCTTCTCTGTTCAATATGATAGAATTAAGAACTTCCCTCTTCAATATATTAATGAAGAGTTACAAATGAAACTAACCTTTGAGTGCATGGTTTTTGTAATTTAGTCATAAACTAAATTATGGCTAGACGTAAAAGACAATGGAATATTTTGACATATTTTTTCAAATACACATATATAACTCTCTGCTCTTTATTTGTGACCAATATGTGATATATTCAAATATTCACAAAGGTACATACAGAGATGTACTTTACTGTATTATAATACAGTATTGTGTTGAGATCTCTCAGTGTCCTAAAAGTTTTCTCCTGAGGAAGAGATGTTTGTTTTCTTATTGCTCTGTCAAAAGGATTTAGAATTTATTTTGATGGGGTGTTTGACCTTAATTTACTGTTAGATTGTAGTCTATGCTGCTATTAATTTTTTCTATTTTCTCTTATTAAACACCTCTCCACAACTCTGCAAATCACAGGCTGTCCATGTTTCCTGATGTAAAAAAATCCACACAGGTGAAGTTCCCTAGGAATCTTACTTTGGGACTGATTGTGTTGTGAGAAGGCAATGAATTAACAGAATTAAACAGAATGACAGAGTTGGAAGGGACCTTGGAGGTCTTCTAGTCTAAACCCGCGCTCAGCACGAGACCTATACCATTCCAGACAAGTGGCTGTCCAATCTCTTCTTAAAAGCTTCCAGTGATAGAACACCCAGATCTTCTGAAGGCAAGCTGTTCCGCAGTTAATTGTTCTCACTGTTAAGAAATGTCTCCTTAATTCTAGGTTGCTTTTCTCCTTGATTAGTTTCCATCCATTGTTTCTTGCCTTGCCTTCTTGTGCTTTGGAAAATAGGTTGACCCCTATGTGGCAGCCTCTCAAATATTGGGACACTGCTATCATGTCACCCCTAGTCCTTCTTTTCTCTTGACTAGACAAACCCAATTCCAGCTTGAAGAGGATATTCTAACACAAATCCCTTGGCTAGTTCTTAATTTAACTGGCAAAAAATGTAATGGGTAATTCTCATACTACCATAAATACCCCATATCCCAGCCGTTGGATCTATACCAAATGTTCCTCGTTATGTGATCACTTGTAGGTTTATTATTTGATATTCATAACAAAACATAACACAGACCTATAACACTGGGTTTGTGTTTTTTATTAGATATTTCTCCAGCTTTCTGCCACTTATTTTCTTCAAGATGTACGTCTCCCAGATTTCCCATTTATCCAGTTATGGAAGGATGTAAGATAGCCCTGTATCAATGAAAGTGATATTTTAAGACTGCTTCTTCTTGGGTCCCCTGACATATTATTTTGGAAGATTCTTATTTAGCCTGAGGAGAGCAATTGCATCTTCCCTAATTCCATTTTCCAAAGACATATGTAACTGTAAGCATGTTCAACCCGGCTCTTTGTTTTGTTGATGGTCAAAGTAATTGATCATCAAAACCAATCTCACTCAAGTCTTTAGGTCCATATTTATTTTTCTCCTCAAAGCATATGGGCAGGACTAAAGCTGCAATTTAACTGCCCTCAGTACTAAAAGTCCCATTGAGTTGAAGGGTGCTTCTGAGTAACCATCTATAACCCTGAACAATTTATCTCTCAGGGTTCTTATTCTGGGACGTCAGCCAAAAATCTTTCCTAAGCTTTATAGGATTGATGGGAAGGTTTGTGGGGAGGGGGTTTGTTGTGTGTGGGGGCACTAGTTTTCTTTTCAATATTTCAAGGGGCTTTGTTGCTTGCTTGCTTTACCTTGAGCCATTTTTTTCAGTCTAGACTACTTTTTTTGATTTTTTTGGTATGTTGGAAGAAATATCCTTCTGGGTTCAGCTCCAAGTGGGGAAAAAGACACTGGAAACATGGAGACTGCTTGGAAAGATGGTTTAATGGATCACATGATTTGAGTTCCTGAACAGAAAAGGGGCGAGATACAGCAAGTCACCGGGTTTTTATGCTCTCCCTGGCTTTGAACTTCCTGGGGCTCCGAAAGAGTATCCTGATTGGTTGTCAGACTCCCAGGGGGTGGGGGTCTTAGCTAGCCTTGCTGGCTGATATAGTCATCCCAGGTGCCATGTGGTGAGTTTCTGTTGCTGGATGGGTCCTATTGTGTTGCAGATGATGGTCCTTTGACAAAGGATTGAGTTTCTGTCTTTGGCCCATTAACAAAGGGTGGGGGCAAGAAGGTGGAGGCTGCTTTGTCTTTAAAACATGCTTCTTCATTTGTCATCCAAGGAAACATAATATTCTGCCTTTTTAATATTTCCTAAAATATTTCATTCTTCTAGGAAAGGGGTGGCTGCTAACTTCCTACAGGTATGCAGAGGAGAAATGAAACTTATTTCTCTTCTATTGCTCCTATTGTGGTTTTCCCATCTCAGACCTGAATTCCAATTGTAGTTGACCATCCTTAAAACACTGATCGATAAGACACCTCCCAGTATGATGGCTTTACCAAAAAGGAAAGGATAGTAGTTTAGGAATAGAAACGTTCTTCGGACTCATCTCTAATAAAAGTGTGATAAAAGACCAATCAAACCCATTGAGGTTATAGAAATTAATAATGATCTCTATAATGTACAGTCAACATGACCCCCATGAGAAATATAACCCCAGAAACCTGTCTTCATATGGTTAGGTTCCCCCCTATTTAACACTGATTGATTTTACAAAAGTTCTTCTAATTTGTTAAGATATCAAATTGCCACAGTACCATTAAAAACCCAGATTAGTAGCATCTTTATGTATAAAAATGTCTCTTTGGAAACCATTTCAGGAAACAGCAGTGACACATGGCTACAGTTCAATAATTTGTAAGAAAGTTTGATGGAAAATATATAGAGAAAGGAGGAATATGGCAAAGAAGAAGCATACTAATTTATTTCTTGTGTAGCCTGGTAAACAACCATTTAGTAAACAAACTCCAATATTTTTAAAACAATGTTTGATTAGAAAAGATTTGCTGTAATACTCTAGTGAGAGAAACCACATTAAAAAAAAATTGTATATCAGAATATTTTTTTTCCTAAACTAAATTTGAGAGCTTGATCCATACTTCAAACTCCCATAGAGCTCCAGAACAGCTGAGCTTCCTCACTGTACATTAATGAAAGATGAACTGTAAATTTACTTTTCATTCTTTGTAAAGCTTATGACCCACATGAAAATCTGTAAGATTTTCCATAGCTAGAAAGCCTATAACTGGGCTCATACATTAGGCTAAGCCATAATGTGATTTGCTTAATTTTAGTTTAAAAAGATAGATGAACCTAGTTATTATAATCTATAAACCATCTTCTCTGCTTTAGAATAATCTGGACTAATTCACCATAGTTTATTTAACAAACCGTGATTAAGGTATGCTTTATTTGAATACAGAAATCCACAAAAGACAATGGAGTCCCTAATAAATCTGTGTACTCAGAAATGTAATTACAAAAATGGAGCTTGCTAATGGGAAAATAATTCTGCTATTTTTTAAAGCCAGAGACGTGCTTTTAAAATTCGAGTCTTTGGCTTATTTCAACATATTGCACATATTTTTGCAATCCTTTTCCATGGATACTGGCTGCTTCTCACAATAACATCTGATACGGACACCCAGTCAGTCAGGGTTTTTTTTTTTTTTTTTTTTTTTTGTCTCTGACAGACTCACTTTCAAAAGATTCTTATGCTAGACTGGCAATAGTACAAAAATGAACAAAATGCTTGGCTGAAAAAAAATCCTCTGCTTCTATTTTAGAGCTTATGTTATAATTGATCAAGTTCTTGTTTTTCATAACAACTATGCAGGGTCTAAAATGGGCTATAATAAAATAATTTGGGCAAGGCATTTTAATGCTGTTTAAGAAATGGATATTTTACAAGCATTTGCCCCTGCATTCTGACCGTATAAGCCTGAATACAACTACAGAGCAATATATAGGATTCTCTTTTACTTATTTATGTATTTATTTGCATGGGACTGGATGCAAATCTAGTTTCTATCTGGGAAACTATCAGATATCATTCTATTTTTAGTACTTCAAGTTCTTTAGTAATTATTTCTATATGACAAGTGTAAAAGGTATTCCACTCTCCAGCATAAAATCTACATGCTATTGAAGTTGATGGCAGTTTTACAACTATTTCAGGATATAAGACTGATGTAGCAATGATAATGCAATCCTAGAGTAGCATAGTAATAGAAGGGCCAAGGACACTCAGATTTGAGTGAAAAGCCCTGATTTGTTTGAGATTGAATGTCCATGGAGATTCTCAGTCATCTAGGTAACAGTTGTCCCAAAGGTGCTTTTTCAAGAGGCAACTGGACTTTCTGGTTTTTCTTTGAAGATGTTTTGCTTCTCATCCAAGAAGCTTCTTCAGCTTTGAGATTGAATAGTGCTTGGGCAGAATCTGGTAAAATGGCTCAGGCAATGTCACATGAGAACATGTGGGATTCTTTTTTGAGCTTGTGGAGGCTAAGGATGTTGATAGGTTCTTTGTGTTACCAACTCATGAACCTCTTGATTTGGAAGATCATATTTTATTTTAGGGTAAGGTATCAGTATGTTGACAATATTCTATGGTGGCGTAGTGGTTAGAATGCAGTACTGCAGTTCGATTCTCACCAGCTCAGAGTTGACTCAGCCTTCCATCCTTCCGAGGTCATTAAAATGAGGACCCAGATTTTTGTGGGGCAGTATGCTGACTCTGTAAATTGCTTAGAGAGGCTGTAAAGCATTGCGAAGTGGTATGTAAGTCTAAGTGGTATTGCTATATTCAGTTGAACATTTTCACCCCAGTCAGGCCAATGTCAATGTCATGACAAAATGCTTTGAGATTGTGAGGGCCTGGATGGAGCAAAGTGTGAGCCCACACAAAATCTTTACAGAAGACTAAATTGTTGTATATTGGCCATCAATCTGGCTAAATTCCTGTTCCTAGAGATGTGAGGGCACGATGAATCAAATCAAGCCTAATCTCAATTTATATAAGGCAGGGTTGTTGGTTCATTTTACAGGCTTCATAGGACTAAGGGTGATTGGGCTTAGACAAAAACTTTAATTTAAACTTTGTATGTTTTGTGGAATGTATATATTTGTAATTTTCTTTACTACAGTATAAAATACCTCAATTTATTGTGACACATACTTTTGTGTGTACATATAAATAAATAAATGCATTTTTTTTTCTATGAGGCACAAAATCTTGTCAATACAATCTCCAACTACACTCCCTGCCATATAATAGACAATGAACTGTGAAATACCTTAGTTCTGTTGAAATAGTTATAGGTGTGTTTTCATGGATTTCCTAGTAAGCAAATTAAAACAAATATTTTAATCTTAAAGGCTGCTCTGACTGCAAAGACATCTTGTCCTATAGTGCCAATTGTGGGAAAACAAATTGGTTTTTAGGCAAAGCATCTCTAGAGAAATATTTAGATTTTTTTTAATAGCACAGCACAATTTCCCAGGATGTTTCAATAAATCACTTAAGAAAACATAGGAAGATATTATTAGTTTGGAGCCTTCTGAATAAATCGCCAATGGAGATAACATCGGTTGAAGACCCTTTGCATGGATAATGTTCCTCTCCTTAAGTCCTAACGTAACCAATAACATCGACTGAAGACCCTTTGCATGGATAATGTTCCTCTCCTTAACTCCTAATTAATTAATTTATTTATTTATAGGGAGAGTACGGCCGCTGGAGCTTTGGACTGCGTCGTGCCTTTGCGGCCTCTGACCTGATGCCAATCTCAGTTGGCTCCTTGGTTCTCATCTCTCTTGGCTGAGAGAGATGAAGTGTCGGAAAAGATGCCTAGAGAGCATCTGGAGGACTAGTCAATCCGATTCTGACTGGACACTGGTGAGGTCTTATATCAAGACCTACCTAGTGGTGATAAAAACGGCGAAATTTAACCATTTTCCCACTCTTATCGCATCTACAGAGAACTGCCCAGCCACTCTGTTTAGGGTGACTCACTCCCTTCTTCAGGGGGAGGGGTGCAGGAAGATCCCTTGCAGGGTCAAGCTGAGGATTTTGTGAAATTCCTGCATGATAAAATCGCTCAGATTCGGGAAGGCTTGGACTCCGACTGGATGAGTCCAGGGGAGGAGATGAGGGTAGGTCTTGAGAATATTATCTGGGAGAAGTTTGATCCTGTGGCTCCCGAGGATGTGGACAGGGTTCTGGGTAAGATTAGTGCCGCCACGTGTTTATTGGACCCATGTCCCACTTGGTTGGTACTGGCCTCCCGGGAGGTTACATGAGGCTGGCTCCAGGGGTTTATAAGTGCTTCTCTGAGTGAGGGTGCCTTTCCCACCACCTTGAAAGAGGCGGTGGTGAGGCCCCTCCTCAAGAAGCCTTCCCGGGACCCGGCTGAATTAGCTAATTACCGTCCGGTCTCCAACCTTCATTTTGTGGTGAAGGTTGTTGAAAATGTGGTGGCATGACAGCTTCCCTGGCACCTGGATGAAGCTATGTATCTGGACCAGTCGGGCTTCAGGCAGGGGTACAGCACAGAAATGGCATTGGTTCGTTGGTGGATGATCTCTGGAGGGCTCGGGACAGGGGTTGCTCCTCTGTCCTGGTCCTATTAGATCTCTCAGCGGCTTTTGATACCATCGATCATGGTATCATGCTGCAACGGTTGAGGAGGTTAGGAATAGGGGGCACCGTTCTGCGGTGGTTCTCCTCCTTCCTTTCCAACCGTTCGCAGTTTGTGTTGGCAGGAGGGCAGAGGTTGACCTCGAGGTGCCTCGCATGGGGTGGGTCCTCTTGCCCCTTTCTGTTCAACATTTATGTGAAGCCGCTGGGTGAGATCATCTGTGGTTTTGGGGTGAAAATCCATCAGTACGCTGATGATACTCAGCTGTACATCTCCACCCCAGACCACCCCAACAATGCCCTTGATGTGATGTCTTGCTGCCTGGAGGCCGTGCGGGTCTGGATGGGGAGAAATAGGCTCAGACTCAACCCTTCCAAGACCGAGTGGCTGTGGCTTCTGGCATCCCGATATAGTCAGCTGGTACCTTCACTGACTATTGGGGGTGAATCTCTGCCCCCCACAGAGAGAGCTCGCAATCTGGGTGTCCTCCTGGATGCATGGCTGTCTTTAGAAGAGCATATGACGGCCCTGGCCAGGGGGGCTTTTTATCAGGTTCACCTGATTCACCAGTTGCAGCCCTTTCTGGACCAAGATGCCTTGCACACGGTCACTCACGCCCTTGTCACCTCCCGGCTGGATTACTCTAATGCTCTCTACATGGGGCTCCCCTTGAAGAGCATTCGGAGGCTCCAACTGGTCCAGAATGCGGCCGTGTGGGTGGTTATGGGCGCAACCCGTTGTGCCCATGTGACACCCCTCCTGCATGAGCTGCACTGGTTCCCAGTGGTCTTCCGGGTGCGATTCAAGGTGTTGGTTACCACCTTTAAAGCGCTCCATGGCATAAGACCCGGGTACCTTCGAGACCGACTACTGCCACCAATAGCCTCCCACTGGCCAGCCCGCTCCCACAGAGAGGGTCTCCTCACGGTGCCATCGGCCAAGTTATGTCGGCTGGTAACACCCAGGGGGAGGGCCTTCTCTGTGGGAGCCCCTGCCATGTGGAATGAACTGCCCCCAGAAATTCGTAAGATCTCGGACCTCCGTGTATTTTGCTGTGCCCTCAAGACCCTGCTGTTCCACCAGGCTGGGCTATCAATGTAATAATTTTAAATTGGGTGTTTTAAATTTTTGGGGTTTTAAATCTGACCCAAAATTATTTAATAATTTTAATTATTTTTAATTGATGTCTGTCTTTGTGCTTTTAATAGGCTGTACACTGCCCTGAGTCCTTTGGGAGAAGGGCGGTATAGAAATTTATTTATTTATTTATTTATTTATTTATTTATTTATTTATTTATTTATTTATTTATTTCAAAGGCAGCAGAGTGTCATGATTCAAGTATTGAATTAAGATTGAAGAGTTCAAATCTATTCTCTGCCTTTTGTGATGTGTATATCACAAGTCCGTTCTGTATATCACAAGGCTGATATAAAAACATCAAAAAAAGAAGAAATGAATGCAACATAAAAAGCCAAGATCTCCTGGAGGAAAGATCTACTGTGCTGAAGATTTCTTTTTTGGAGTGGTATTTTCCCCAGTGGATTTTACATATACTTCTTTTAAAAGACAAAAGTGAACTTTACTGAATTGTCTTAATAAGCTTGAAAAAAATAGCACTGGAAAATTTCATATAAAAACATGTAATTCCAGAGCTATTTCATAAGTTTTTCTTTCCAAAAAAGTTTATATCAAGTGTCATTTCATTTCCAGACATCCCCACTCTGCATTTCATAAAATACTTCAAAGTCAACTTCCCCCCCACCCCCCAAGTATTTCTTTTGGAATAGTCATTATTGGATTGTTTATGGCAGGGGTGAAATCTAAAAATTTTCGCTACTTGTTCTGTGGGCATGGCTTAATTAGTGAGTGGGGCTTGGTGGTCAGGTGACTGGGTGGGCGTGGCTTGGTGGTCAGGTGGGCGTGGCCAAGTCAACATCACTTCTTTGCCCTTTTTTAATCTACAAAACACAACACAACACAACTGGCTCACGCACAATGTAAAAGCAGTTGTGCTAGACCCCAAATGGCCCCTGCAACAAGCAGGAACCTCACACAGGCACAAAAAGCCCAAAACACCAACTTTCACACTTTACACACACAAAATTCCACATACAGCTTTGTGAGATTTTGTGTGTTTGTGTAGTTAGAGTGAAACACTAGAGAAACACACAAAATTTCAGAAAGCTGCACAAATATTATTTTATTTTATTTTATTTTTATATAAAAGCAACTAAATTTAAAACTTCCTAAACTTTAAATGGCTAGGTCTAAAAAAAGAACGACTTAAAAAAACCCCAATTAACTATTTTTTTTAAAGCTCCCAAAGGGGAAGAAAACTTACAGGCAGGCAAGCAAACAGATAGAGCTGCTCACCGATGAGCTTGATTGCAGGCAGGGAGATTCAGTTGCTTGCTGATGCAATGGATTGCACAGATTACAGCAAGTGAAGCAAGGCAGGCGTGCGAAGGTAAGCAAGCTGGAGGCTCGGGGGGGGGAGGGATTTTTGCTATCGGTTCTCCAAATTGCCCGCCGCCATCGCTACCTACTCGCCCAAGCTGGTCCGAACCGGGAGCATTTCACACCATTATTTAGAGCACTGTATTGCTATGTGATAACATTCTTCCATCACATTGCTGCTTTTTTAAAAATTTCTGCAACTACAATAGAATGGATGCAGAATTTGTCCAACACTTTATTACACTTTTCATGCCTGAAATGAATATAAAGATAAGAAGATAAGATAAAGAAGTGCTGTGTTGTTTCTCCATAGCTTTGAATTGGTCACTCTCCCTCAATCCTGACTACCTCAAAATTAAAGTTGTTGGGAAGTTAAAGTGTGGGAAGCTATGAATATCGCAATGAATTCCTTCCAAAAAGAGCATTGTTGTTTTTTTTTAAAGCCTGCTCGCCCGGGCTCCTTAGGGTCCCAACAGGAAGCAGTTGTTGGAGCTAAGGAGCCACCACGAGAAAGAATTGGCAAAACAGCTGGCTCAGTTCAAATTGGATCTGACCAAGAAGGAGGCTCAGCAGAAGCACTTCACTGATGACTACAAGCATAGGCTTTCCAAGCAAAGGGAAGACCTGCGGGAGTGCAAGGCCAGGTACTGGCACCTGGAGGCTCAGTGGGCTGAGATAGTCAGCCAGTTCCAGGCCATGATGCAGTCCCACTGGAATGAGGCCCTCCAACTCTTTGCCACCAGCAGCACTTCCCTCCAGCCTTCGCCCAAAGCCTCGCACCAGCAGAATTTCTGCCCCCCTCCGACCTGCATAAAAAGACCTTAAAGGGGGAAACTTTCTGCAGCAACACAAGCGTTCATTGCAAGTATCAACCAGGGGTTGTAGTTTGAGGACCCTTGATTTAGTACAATATAAAAAATGCAAATAATTTTTCTGCGGGCCACCAAAATTTTCTCATGGACCACCAGTGGTTTACGGACCACCAGTTGGTGACCGCTGTTCTATGCAGTTTGAAATGTTTTTCTTTGTAGATATAAGATAGTTGATATCTTAAAAGCTGAAAATCATGTTGTAATATTACTCCTGCTCAATCTGTTTTTAGATGTACTGGATGATTACTATTGCTGCACACTTACCAAGTCATAAATTCATAAATCTGTTTCTCTTAATTTAAAAGTATTTTGTTAATATTATGTACTCGTGTGATTGTTCTGAAATCATATTTTTAACTTGAATATTATTCCTTCCTGTCTTTCTTCTTGTGATCCTAAGCAATAAGGCTAAACTGCCAGTTTATGTTAGTTGATCTAAATTACCACATAAACTATTGCAGCACCTGGGTGAAGGTAAAATTGACTGTTATTATGAATAATAACGTCCATTGAAATATGAAATATGATTGACCAATTATAAATTTAATCTGTACCACCCAGGAGGCATTACGTAGCATATTATACAATTCCATGTTGCTTATTTAGAGATCAAATGCAAATCTCTAACAGCACAGCATCTTTGTGTCATTGACCAAGTGACACATTTCATCCCATGGTGTGTGCAACAGAATAAATTAAGAACAGACATTTACAGAGAGGATCCTATGAGTAAGCTAGGGGATTAAAGCAAAGCATTTAGAGAATTGTTTTTTAAATGGTTCAAACCCATAGCTTATTTCACAAAAATTCCATTCTGATCTGCCCTATGCTGACACCATATGTGTCACACTCCCATTCTCAAAGGAAAACATATTCCACTGCCCTTGTCCTATTTAGGAGAGGGGAAATATAAAAAGGTTCTTTCAAGATCAGACAGACATCTGAGTTGTCCAACACAGTGAGTCATTTAGCGTCTGATCAGATGTACCCAGAAAATTCAAAAGCAAGACATGACAGTGATGGCGTTTTTGCTGAGCAACTGGCAATTTATTCCTTTGATTCTGGAAGTACTTGAAAGTGATTTTCTTCAACACAAAGACCTCCATTCTCGATCCCATGCTGGTGGCATTGGTATGCCAATGGATTTCAAAACATCTCATTGGGGAGAAACAGATATTAAAGCAGATATTAAAAATATAAGAATGATTTGTAATACCCAATACTATTGTTAGCTTTCCTTATTGATGGCTTTCATTATTTCCAAACTTCTTCACAGTTTTATTGTTTTTGGAATCTACAAATGAGCAACCCTGAAGATAATTCAGAATCAGGGTACAATGCTTGTCTTAGCAGGGATGGGCAAGGAAATATGCCATTCTATTCAATTGGTTTCTTGACTAATTATAGCCTTGATCAGAGTAAGGCTAATATTGTCAATTGGGGGGGTCTGTCATTTTGCTTCTCGTCCTGCGTTCTACGAAGGAAGCCCTCCTCTTGGAGTTTATAGCACCCCAGTCATCCTTTGCAAACAGCCCTCATGTAGGCCCATGGCTTTTATTGATTGATTGATTGATTATAAAGGAGTTCTCGGAGTGCTTGCAAAGCTTTGAAAAAAAATTAAGATAATAAAAGATGGTAAAAAGTAAAATAAATATGTAGATGTAGATATAAATACAGTATGTATGTAGATAGCTCCAACACTATCACATACATCATAATAACTTTCGATAAGAACATTAACACTACCAGAGCCTAATTGCTAACATATTCTGTTAGGTTTATTAATTTTCCCATTCATAAAATGACATATAGCTCCATTATGAATATAATGAATTTATGGAAATCAGCCACAAGATATAGTAATGCTGTCCTGCAGTTCAGATGGCTTTGAAATGGAACTAGCCTAATACATCAATCACAGCTTGATAAGTTCCTATTAGACAAAAAACAGCCTTCCAGGCTTAGAACCAGTATTCCTCCAAGTACAATTAAACAAACAAACCCCAAATACCTCGTTTCTGCTGTGGATTTCTCAGACCTATTTGTCTGGAATCTGTTTGGGTAAAACATCTGAATGGAATCAGTTATTACAACAGCAGATCCATTATGGTGTTATGGCTGTAACAGAGGCTTCATTCACTGTTAACAACAGTTTTGATTATTTGTGGGGTGGGGATTTCTATGAAACAAAACTATGGATCTAATGCTAATGTATTAGCATTTCAAGTAGTTTCACTATTTGATAATGGATCCGTCTGAAACTATATATGAAATATGAAAGGCATTCAAATGTAGAACCATTCTGGAGTGGACACTTGGATGGAGAAAAGTTGGATGTTTTGTTAGTCAAGTGCCTGATGATGACAATAACAATATGCAACTGGACTTGGATGAGATTTTCAATCCCCCTTAGGGAAAAATAGACATGAGACAATTTTAATCCCTTGGGACCAGTTGGAAACCCAGAAAAAAAAAAACCCGACATATTTCAGTGGCTATTTCAATTCTGATTTTTAATTGTATTTTTATATTGTCCAAGAACAAGAATGTACTATTGCATCATTCTTATTATTCCACATTCAATGTCAGCAATGTATTTTTTTTAAAGTTTCTGCAATTTAGATCTGGATTGTTGTAGCAAAATCTATCATGAGTATATAAAGATTAAGTTACACTACATCCATTAATTTATCTAAGAGAGGATTCATTCTCTAGTCAATTTCACAGTAGCCTTAACTTTCCAGACAGTTCAGTCTAGACAATTTGAAAACCACTTCTACAACACTGTTAGAAAACCTGGGACTTGATTTTTTTTCAGCTAAGGTTTTTTGTTGCACTATCCCACAAATATCACAACTCTGCAGTACACTGAATTTAGCAAAAAGGATGATTGTCCAGAAATCCTGTCACAAAAATATTACAGTCAGTGTAGATTTTGAGGAAAAATAAGGATCAGGAACGTGGGGCGGCACGTTTGTCTTTGTCTAGGTGCAGGACTGTCAAACTGGCAGCCTACCCCCCGCTCCACCCGAGCTCCGCGAAGGGGAAAATTGTCACAATATGTCACGTGATGGCAAAGTGATGCCATGAGTTTGACACCCGTGGTCTAGGGCTTCCCGTGATTACGTTACCGGGTTCAGAAGACAGAAAAGTAGAACATAATTTTGTATCAAACATGCAGTAATGGTAACTCAACCAATACTTCCAGATGCCCAGTAGAAGAATTTCTAAAAAAGAGCCTTGGTGGAGCAGCGGACTAAAGTGCTGTTAAGTAGCACTTAGCTGCCAGCTGCCTGCAATTACTGGCTCAAGGTTGACTCAGCCTTCCATCCTTCCGAGATAGGTAAAATGAGGACCCGGACTATGGGGGCAATAAGCTGACTTTGTATAAAAAAGAACACCGCTTAGGGGGGCCCGAAAGCCCTACTAAGCAGGTATATACAAAAGTATGAAGGCTATTGCTTAATGCATTGTAAGCCGCCCTGAGTCTCCGGAGAAGGGCGGCATATAAATCGAACCAATAAATAAATAAATAATAAATAAATATTCAGTGGAGGTTATGGAGAGGAGGCTTTGACACACTGGAGTACTGAAGGATCCAGCCATAAAGTTTCTGTCAATACATTTATTTATTTATTTTATCACATTTCTATGCCGCCCAACTCCCAAGGGACTCTGGGCGGCTGATTATGATTATATGATTATGATGGCTTTTCCTATGCAGACAAGTGATCTGTGTTTTCAACCGGGTCCCTTATAAAAACGATGGTTATTGTTGTTGTTGTTTTTTACAGCTTCGATTCAGATCCAGGATCTTAGGACCAGGTGGTGCCACAAAGCCTTAGACCCCACCCCCCAATGGCTCATTTTGAGCTGATAGACGTCATGTCTTTGAAACCGGTGGTTTCCAATGGATCCTACGCTTAAAAAAAAAATAATCATCATCATAACATCATCTGAGAATCCACAAAGTGCTGACTTTTACTTTCTTCCTAGAACCTCACCCACTTATTCAGCCTGGGCACGTTTCAAGAGCGGTCGTCTGTATTCTCACATGAGAATTCCTCCATTCCCTCAACACTTTCCTCGCATCTTTCAGTTTTCTCCCCCGCTGCTCCTTCCAACCTAGGTCCCCCCACATCCCAGAACCCCCCACCCCACCCGTCCCACTTGCTTCTCGCCTTCTTGCAAAGATCAGGTGTAGTTAAGAGGAGGGGGGGTGGAAACCGCGACTTTCGCACATGCTCGGTACCGGGCGGGCGTTGCAAAAAAAAAAAAAAAGGCACTGAGAATGAGCAGCAGCAGCTGCGGGCCCCGCCTAGACTCCGCCCGGCTCCAGGCAAGCGGTTGCCGCTCTTCATCTGTCCGGCGTTGGCCGCTGTAGTTTTCAACCCGCCGACCGCAGCGGTTGAGCCGCCACTGGCTGCAACGGAGGCGGACCGATTGATAGACAGACAGCGGGAGGATCATGGCTAAGGCTCGGCCGGAGGAAAGTCCGTCGCTTCAGGCAGAAGCCGGAGCTGCGGCGGCGGCGGCGGCCACAGCGGCTCTGCCTGGCTCGCCTCTGCGGAAAAAGTCACGTTCTTTGCCGGAGTCGATTTGGCATCAAACTCTGAACGATTAATTCCCGCCTGAGATTTTATTTTATTTTATTTTTTGTTTGTCCTTCTTCCCCCCCCTCCCCCCGCCTTGGTGGGATCGGGGTCAAAAGGAGAAAAAGTCATTTCTTTCTCGGCGCCTTCACTTTTACGCTTCGAGGATATTGCGCGGCTTTTCCGCCTTTTTAATTTTTTTTATTTTATTTTATTTTATTTTATTTTATTTTAAAAAAAGGCCGCTCGGCTACTTTCGGACCGTTTTTGGCGGGATCCGACTCTTTCCTCGATCTTGGGGAGGGGGAAAAAACGCCAACCAAGACGCGGATCCATCACGTGTCGACGCAAACCGGGCTTCGGGACAGTCTGCGAAGGAGCCGAAAGGATGCTAGTGGCTTATCCGATCCTTGCCGGGGAGCGCGAAGTCCGAAGAAAGCGCCGGGCGGCAGATCCGCGGAAGGGAAAATAAAAATAAAATAAACAGTTTTTAAAACAAGAGCTTTGTTTCGCCGGATATTTCTCCTTTCTTTCTTCCCCGGTTCCCTCCGTTATTCTGTCCTCCGCCTTCGGAGGAAGACTCCTTAAGGTAAGGCGGCGGTTTTGCATCTTTTTAAACAGGGTTAGGGGGAGATCTTCATTAATTAGCATCGTTATTTCGTAATTGCTACTATTATTAAGAATTTCCTGCCTGGACCTCCTGTTGGCGATGACTTTTAAGTATTTCCATCTGTTGGCAAAGAAAACTTGTTCTAAGTGTGCCAGTCGGGTCTGGTTAATTAGTTCCTGGCGCCCTCTGGTGACCAGCCGTTCGGCTGGCCACAGGTGAAAAGAGGTTGGGGGGAGGCATTAAGGATACATATATATATGTATGTAATGTATGTATGTATGTATGAGGACAATATTTCAAAAGCACAAAGTCCTCAGCCACCCTTCAAGTTGGCTTGGTTCTCCAAACTGGTGTCCTTCCATCAGCTGGCAGGGAAAGAAGGAAATAGGTGTAACTGACAAGTGGCATTGTTGATGGGGCTTCTGGGTGGCGCTGACTCTTAACTGATTTTTTTTAAAAAATGGAATTGATTCATTCACCGGTAAAAGTTTTCAACCTATTCTGAATGCTCAAGCACCTTGAAGGAAATGGCTGAAGAAGCAAAGCATTAGAAATAAAAACTCAGAGAGCTCGCGTTATTTATTTCTGATGCTAATTTGATTGGAGTAAGAATGCTAGAAAGTCTTCATTTTTTTAAAAAAAAATATGTATATGTTGATATTAGTTTGTTTTTAATGACACATTTTTGGTTTTTCTTTTTAAAGCAGAGAAGATCATCAGACCAAACAAACAAAAAAGACTACAGAAGCAGTGGAAGCAAAAGTGATCGCTGTTTCGTATTTTATGGACCCTTTTTAAAATGTATTTTGTGATGAGGACATCAAGGTAGTAAAAAAAAAAATCCTTCAGAACAGGAGCCAGTTGCACAGATGGATGAGAACATGGCAGTCATGAAACCGAGCATTAAAACCACCATCCTCTACCAGGAAGTTCAAATCAAGCAAAGCTTTCATTGCTTCAGTTTTGGAGCTGCTACAATTCTGGCTGACAAAAATATTTTGCTAAACCTTTCTACCCACAAAAAGTAACGTATGGATATTTTCAACCCACATGAGAAATGAAAATGAAGGCACACAATTCATTCACTGTATGGTCCTTTCTTTGCAAAACAACATTTGTTTCCTAATGTTTTGATATATGTCATGTTCTTGCTTTCTTTTTCAATGGCATGAATGACTAAATGTATTTTGAGGAAGAATAATTCCATTATTAACAAAGTAATGACATACACACCCTGCACTTTAGGGCTTGCTAAACATACAAAATCCTTTTTAGATCCAATGTATCAAGTATACATGGACATCAGTGAGATATGGCATTCTCTTTACTTTTCTGTATAGCCGTACAATGTCTCTCAGTGTACTTGCAATTCAACATAGAGCTGTGCCTAATGACCCTATCCAAGAACTGTGTGTACCAGTAAAAGTTTTCCTTTTCTTATGTACAGTAAAGCACTTTCAAGCAGATTTTCCCACTGGTAGGTTGATTTGTGCTTGAAATTTGAACATTCCACCCACCCATCCACCCCACCAACGAAGGTGTATAACCGTAGTGAGGAATCTGCCTAATGGATCATGGCTCTAATGTTTACAGGACATTCCATATTTCTAGCATTAGTAATATTGGCAGTCTCCACTTTTGAAGAATCTGTAAGCAATTACTCCGACTGGGTGACTTTTACAGATGACGTGGATCAGTACGAGAAGCAGAGAATGGAAACTTTGGGAGCAAATCAGAAGATGAAAAAAACAATCCTATATCCAAACTTATATTTTGGTGCTGAAGAGATTCCAACTCTGAGGCAAAAGTCTCACACCAGTCATCTCCACCTCTTTAGAGCACTCCGGAGTGCGGTGTCTACGATGCTCTCCAATCCCTCCTACTATCTACCTCCTCCCAAGCATGCTGATTTTGCTGCCAAGTGGAATGAGATATATGGAAACAATTTGCCTCCCCTTGCATTTTATTGTCTCCTCAGTCCTGAAGATAAAGCTGCCTTTGATTTTGTTGTCGAATACATGGACAGAATGGCAGGATATAAAGACTGGCTGGTGGAAAATGCCCCAGGCGATGAAGTTCCTCTTGGGCATTCTTTAACTGGCTTTGCCACTGCTTTTGATTTTTTATATGCCTCATTGGATGATGTTAGAAGGCAAAAATATTCTACCAAGATATGGGCTGTGACCGAGGAAATGTATGAGTACTCCAAAATCCGCTCTTGGGGCAAGCAACTTCTTCACAACCATCAAGCCACAAATATGTTGGCATTGCTCATTGGGGCTCTGGTCACTGGAGGAGGCATTGAGTCCCAAGCAAATGCCTGGAAGCATGCTGTAGTTGATGTGATGGAAAAAACTATGTTTCTGCTAAATCATATTGTTGATGGTTCCTTGGACGAAGGTGTAGCTTATGGTAGCTACACAGCCAAATCCATCACACAGTATATTTTCCTGGCCCAGCGCCACTTTGGGATTAACAATCTTGAAAACCACTGGCTCAAGATGCACTTTTGGTTTTATTATGCCACCCTTTTGCCAGGCTTTCAGAGAACTGTAGGCATAGCTGATTCCAATTATAATTGGTTTTATGGTCCAGAAAGCCAACTGGTTTTCTTAGATAGGTTTGTCTTGAAGAATGGAGTAGGCAATTGGCTTGCACAGCAAATTAGAAAGCACCGGCCCAAAGATGGCCCAATGGTACCATCCACTGCCCAACGGTGGAGCACCCTTCATACAGAATACATATGGTATGACCCTAGGTTAACTCCCCAACCTCCACCTGACTATGGCAAGGCTAAATTGCATGTGTTTCCAAATTGGGGGGTGGTTACATATGGAGCAGGGTTACCAAACACTCAGACAAATACCTTTGTTTCCTTTAAGTCTGGAAAGCTTGGTGGCCGTGCTGTCTATGATATAGTCCACTTTCAGCCGTATTCCTGGATTGATGGCTGGCGTAGCTTCAACCCGGGCCACGAACATCCTGATCAAAACTCTTTTACTTTTGCTCCAAATGGACAGGTGTTCGTTTCGGAGGCCCTTTATGGACCTAAGCTTAGCCACTTGAACAATGTTTTAGTATTTGCTCCATCCCCTACAAGTCAATGCAATCAACCTTGGGAAGGTCAGCTCGGGGAATGTATGCAGTGGCTTAAGTGGACAGGGAATGAAGTTGGGGATGCATCTGGGGAGATTATCGCCTCCTCTCAGCATGAGGAGATGATGTTTGTGAGTGGCGAGGCAGCTTCTGCATATTCATCAGCCATGAAGCTGAAAAGTGTATACCGCTCATTGCTTCTACTCAATCCTCAGACTTTACTTGTTGTGGACCACGTGGAAAAGGAAGAGGACTCTCCTATTGATGCCATCAGTGCCTTCTTTCATAACCTTGACATTGACTTCAAGTATGTCCCATACAAATTTATGAACAAATATAATGGAGCCATGATGGATGTTTGGGATGCTCACTATAAAATGTTTTGGTTTGACCATCATGGGAGTAGCCCTGTTGCTAGGATACAAGAGGCCGAGCAAGCAGCTGAGTTCAAAAAGAGATGGACTCAGTTTGTAAATGTCACTTTCTCTACAAAGAGTAATATTGCGAGAATTGCCTATGTGTTCCATGGGCCTTATGTCAATGTTTCTAGCTGTAGGTTTATTGAGGATGCCCAGTCGGGGTATCGGATTTCTCTAAACATCAACAACACAGAAATAATCTACTCTGCTGTAACAGAGTATCTCAATCTGTGGACAAGGTTCCGTTATTTAGGATTTGGTGGCTATGCCACAGTAACCACTCAAGGAAAGGTTACACAGTTTGGCCTAGGCACTAAGACGATAGGGAAGCAGGGACTTATTCATAAATCCATTTTCCCCTTTGGCTTTAAAGTGAATGTGATAGCAGGATTTATTTTGGGGATTAGCTTGGCCATATTGGCTTTTCACTGGCGATTTTACATTTCCTTTGGTAAGCTTTTGCGCTGGGTCTTAATCCTGGTGATCACCTTGTGGTTCATTGAACTTGTAGATGTGTGGAGCTCCTGCACACAGCTGATTTGCGCAAAGTGGACTAGCAGCATGACAAATATGGAACCAAGTGAAAGGGACGACCAAGGACATCCTAATTTGCCTAATGTTATCATCACTTCCCTCCCTAGTTCAGGGGCAGAAATTCTGAAGCAGCTCTTTTACAACACTAGTGATTTTGTCTATATCAAGATCCCAACGGGTTACCTTGATATCCCTGAAACCGAGTTTGAGGTTGACTCATTTGTTGATGCCTGTGAATGGAAAACTTCGGATGTTCAAAGTGGCCATTTTCGGATCCTCCAGGGCTGGCTGCTTTCCTTAGTAAAAGACACAAAGCTTCACTTACAAAATATCCATTTGCATGAAACCAGCAGAAGTAAGTTGATGCAGCATTCTTCCATTAGCAGAGACAGAAAGAGACGGCCCAGGAAGAGGGAATCTATGGTAGAGCAAAGAAACCGCCTGAGAGGAAATTCAGACAAAGAAGCTGAATACATTCGGGAATTGAGGCAACACTTTGCCTCTTATCCAAATGCCCGCCCCGTCCTTAGTCTGAGTAGTGGAAGTTGGACATTAAAGTTACCTTTTCTTCAGGAAGTCATTGGTACTTCCCTGAGAGCGCTTTATGTGGTTCGAGACCCGCGTGCCTGGATCTACTCAATGTTGTACAAAAACCAGCCTAGCCTTTACTCTCTGAGGAAAGTACCACAGCACCTGACTAAGCTATTTAAAGGAGACAGTCATGAAGAAAAATGTGGCTCCAATTCAGGCTATGCCTTTGAATATGAAGCTCTGAGAGAGAAGCTCACTGCCTCAGATTCAAAGGCTATCTCTGTGATGTCCCATTTATGGCTGGCCAACACAGCCGCCGCCCTGAGAGTAAATAAGGGTTTGCTGCCAGCAAACTATCAGCTGATCAGATTTGAAGATATTGTCAACTCTCCCCAGAAGACGGCTGAGGCCATCTATGACTTCCTTGGCATGCCTCTGGCTCCAGCCAGCTTAAACCAAATACTATTTGCTACATCCACCAGTCTTTTCTATCTTCCTTACGAAGGAGAAATCTCTCCGGCGGGCATTCATGCTTGGCAGCACTATATGCCTCCGGAGGAAATTAAGCAGATTGAGGATATCTGTTCAACTTTAATGGACCATTTAGGGTATCCAAAGTTTACTGATTTAAAAGCTGCAGGCCAGCAATAGTTTGCACTAAGGATCTCTGGGCTCTTCAATTTGTAGATAAGAATCTGGTTTATTCTTGTAAAAAAAAAAATTGTATGTATAGTCTGTGACACTTGCAGAAAGAGATTATTTTAAACAAAACAAAATACTTGCTCTGGTATGTTTTCACCTAACCTTGCCTCTCCCTCTTTAAACGAAATGTCCTTTCCCTTTTGCTGCCTTTGAAAATAAAGCTGTGTGAATCTTTACTTTCTGTTCCAGATGGGTACTAGATAGCTCAGGGGAGTGGTAATAGGATACAAGAGCTTTCATTTCATTTCTAGGGTATCAATATGATTCCTAGCTAAGCAGGAGAATTGCCAAATGTTGCTACCATCTGCTAGTTATTTGGGGTAGAGGGGGAAGCAGAACCCAGCCTTAGTTTTCTCCGATCAACTCCTTTTATCACCAAACAGACTTCACATTTGGCAAACACGGTCTCCCTTGGGCTAGTTTTACTGGCCTGCTATGCTTGTCCTTAACCACGCCAGTGATACCGAGAAGCTGTCAACTCAAACCTCAGCCAGCTAAGGCTGTCTTCTATGGTTACCAGACACGTAAGTGGAACAATTGGATGCTACAGATAGACTCACTCATCTGTACAAATATCTTGGCAAAGTGTCTGCGGTCCTATTGGCAGCTTTAGCAAAGATGGGGGGAGGGGGGAATCACCCCTCCCGACAAGCTGACATGGGGAAAAAAATTATGTTTCTTAAAGGCATGCCTCTGTCTCAGTGGAATGGAATTCAGAAGGTTATCCGGCTGTGTTTCAGGATGATGTTTCCCATGGCCCTCCGTTCTGTGATTAAAAATGATGATGTGGCATAATGATAAATCCTATTACGGTTTGAAGCGTAAGAGTTTACTTCTCAATTGCAAAGACTGCTAATGCCTTTAAGCTGAGATTTGTTATTGGTTTACCAAGAATGCATATGGTCAGACATTCCTCTTCTAGTAAAAAGACATTTTAGAATGCTGGAAGCATAGGAAAACAATCCGAAAAACAAGGTTTGTTTTTTTTGAAAACACAGCCAGATTCTATATTACCGCTAATTAATTCTACATACAGAATAAGAACAAAACAAATCTTGTCCCAATTTTTTTTCGTCTCTCAGATTTCTCTTAACTGTCTGTGACACTTAGTTGCTGCAGTCTGTTCTTTCTCTGTCACAGAATTTCAGTGAGGTTTCTCGGGAGAGGAATTCTTATGGTTGAAGTTGGCAGAATTTGAATACAGTTCTGCTTCTGGGATTCAAATAGGATAGCATCAAAAGAATTTTTCTGTGGCAGCTACCTTTCTCAGTCTTTTATTTATGTGTTTGCTTTTAAGTGAACAATATGGCTAATAGGGTAGTGAAGTCTCTTACAGCATAGGCCTTTTCAGAATACTAAAAGAAAAAAGAATAGACTTGCCGTTTTTTTCCCATTGTCTTCGACCAAAATGATGTGGCAGTTATAGATAGGCCAATAGCTAGATTTTGCTATTTATCGAAAGATGCAACCTCCCCACCACCACAAGCTGACATTGAAAGAAAATATTTCTTAAATGCATTCCTCTCTTCAGTGGTAGTAGCATTTCAGATTGATAAAATAACAGAACGTAAAACGTTTATCGCACAAGGCTTCTATCACAGATCTTTAAGCCTTTTTTTTTTGCACACATTTTATAGCATTAAAACATGGCTTGACAGCAAGAACAGTCCTGTTAATTCCATCCCCAATTATTAAAAACGGACATGCTATATTCCCCTGCTCAGAAAGGGGAAATTACTTGTTTATCTCCTGTTATCTGCTTTAGTATCTAGGTATTAACTGTAGAATGTTTATGATATATGATAAAGAGCCATTGTGGTGCAGTGGCTAGAATGCAGTATGGTAGGCTAATTCTGCCAACTGCCAGGAGTTTGAACCTGACTGGCTCAAGGTTGACTCAGCTTTCCATCCTTCCGAGGTGGGTAAAAGGAAGACCCAGATTGTTGGGGGCCATATGCTGACTCTGTAAACTACTTAGAGAGGGCTGTAAAGCACTGTGAAGTGGTATACAAGTCTTATTGCTATTGCTATATTCAGCTGGTTAAAAAAAAAATATTTAAATTTGTTATAGGCACTCAACTCTGATAGACTCCAGATGGCATATCAAACCAAAAATGATAAAAGCAATGAAAAACAAAAAAAAAAAGGAACACAGTCTGGACTAAAACAATCATAACAATAACAAGAAACCACAACACACCCATCCACTATGGTGGGATTCAAATTTTTTTACTACCAGTTCTGTGACTGTAGCTTGGTGGACGTGGCATGGCTTGGTGGGCGTCGCTTGGTGGGCGTGGCAGGGGAAGGATACTGTAAAATCTCAATTCCCTCCCCACTCCAGGGGAAGGTTACTGCAAAACCCCCATTTCCTTCCAATCAGCTTGGACACAGGAGGCAGAGAATAGATGGAGGCGGGGCCAGTCAGAGGTGGTATTTACCGGTTCTCTGAACTACTCAAAATTTCTGCTACCAGTTCTCCAGAACTGGTCAGAACCTACTGAATACCACCTCTGACAAACATACACACACACACACACACACACACACACACACACACACACACAAAATTCATTAATATCAGACCCAGAATTAAAGTCAGGTTTCAAGAACCTCAGGAGAGTGGGAGTGTCTATATTTTTGGTTCCTGAGATCAGGGACTGTGGTGGAGAAGGTATGCTTTGCTCATCCTGCAAGATGACAATTTGTAAGAGAAGAGACTTGGAGTGCACCTACTATATACTTCTATATAGCAGGCAGCAAAGACGAGCAGTTCCTGTTTGTCCTTAAACCTTTTCGGAGGCACTGAATTCAAGACCTGTGCAACATATATTTTACTGTAATTCCAGTGAAATTCTATATATCTGGATCAAGATACAAGCGTATAATTCAAATTCTTCATGTCACATTTATTCAAAAGTATGGTTGACAATATTGCATTTTTTTAAAAAATAAAATAAAATTAGGAACCTGATGGAGAAGAAAGGCTGTTAAAAAAGAAATCAGCAAAGCATCTAATGTCCATTAAGCATTTTATGGTTATGGATAAAATGGTTTAATTAGTCATTCTGCTTAGGATTGTAGCATTAATACTGTGACTTTAATTTATAAAGTACGTTAAGGTGTCTCCTTTTGTTTTTCCCCATTGCTTGGCATCTTAAACATTTTTCCCTTTTGACTCAAATCCTAGTTTATTGTGGATGGTGGATAATCTCACCAGTTCTTCAAACTTTGCATATACACTGAACTTGGTCTGTTTTTTTTTTTTTTTAATTGCACTAAAAGTTTTTTTTTTTAACTTAAAAGGCTTGATTTCTGTTTTTTCAACAAGTCATCTATTCTTATTTTCTATGCTTTAAAAGAGAAAGCAATATGGGAGTTTTCCTAATCTTTCCCTCCATTTTCTCTAGGGAAAAATACAATTTGTAAATGTCAGGAAATATGCAAATCACACATTCAATATTATTTCTCTTTCCACACCATCCCTCCAGTTCCTCTTTTCTACCCTTACACTGTCGGCAATTTTATGACTCTTCATTTCATTTTGTACAATATTGAAACTGGCTTTCAGTTTTGTCTAGTAACCAGAACCATTGCTTGGAGCCCTAATATTGACTATGATAACTGGGTAATTGTTCCTTATTTGGGACACGTAGAGAGACAAACCATAGCAATTAACCAGTTTTACCATATACAGGTAGTCCTCAACTTACAACAGTTCATTTAGTGACCATTCGAAGTTACAATGGCACTGAAAAAAGTGACATATGACTGTTTTTCACACTTACAATGTTGCAGAATCCCATGGTCATGTCATCAAAATTCAGACACTTGGAAACTGATTCACGTTGTAGTGTCCTGGGATCAGGTGATCACTTTTTGTCACCTGACAATGGGAAAACAGATTCACTTAATAATTACTAATTTAACGACTACAGTGATTCACTTAACAACTATGGCAAGAAAGGCCGTAAAATGGAGCAAAATTCACCTAACAAATGTTTCACTTAGCAACAAAAATGTTGGGCTCAGTTGTGGTCATAAGTCAAGCACTACCTGCTATGAGAGTAATACAGCTGGCTGAGATCTACTGGTGAGTAGATCTACTACTGAGACCTATCTAAATGCTGTGGCATTTTATTTCACGTCTCCTTGTTCAGTCTCATCTTCCAATATGCTACAATATTCTGTGATCTTTTATTCTAAACTGGATGAAAGTAGGTCTTTCCCAGTGTTGCGTCATTATGTTAAAACTGTGCCTCTAGCCTGATGAAACTATTGATGTAGTTTCAGTGCCCATATCTTGTCTGTTGCTTGTCTTGTATGGGAGGGGAGGGGGCGGGAAGCTTTTCGTCTCCCTGAGGGTTTTGTTTCAGCAATGAAGAATGACAGATACTACAAAGAAATGGGTTAGTGCATTAATGTGCACAGATCTCTCAGAAAAATGTTGTCTCCTCCTGCCAAAATTGTCTTCTCCAGTTCTCTTACCCTCCTATTACCAAATATAAGTAAAATAGATCTGCTTGTTGTCCTCAAGGCAAATCTCAGTTTTCCAGGTTGCTTTGTTCACACCCAGCACCTTACTTAAGTTTGACAGAGACGCCTTTAGAACAGGCTTTAAATTCCAAGGCCTTCCTTTTAAGTTCTGATGATTAAAAAAATTCTGAATCTGATTGAAAATATAAAACCTGGGCTATTTTCTTGCACTTTTAAGTCTGCTGATAGTAAGGGATTGTACCTTCAGAGAATTGAAAGCTTGTTACTAAGCAGAACATGTTTATAAAATCTGTTCCAGAGTTCATGATTTGCAAAATAACTCGGTGCTTTTTTTCCCTTCAAAATAATCCTGCTATTTCCCCAGAGTGAGTAAGCAGTTTGAAACTTGGATAGCACTCCTACAGCATTTGGAAAGCAGTTTTTTTGTTCAGTTTCAAAGCATTTTGAAGTGCAGCTTCACAGCATTAACTTTAAGAATTGGATGTGCTAATAACTGATCCATGTAATTCAGAAATAGGAACCTGGTGTCTTCTAGAAATTTGGGGTTGATTTGTATGCTTTCCAGTTACTCCAGACAACTACAAAAGCTTATGAGAGTTACAGAGCAAAAAGTCCAGAGTGGGCCAGGTTTCTTATCCTGCACAATTTGTATGTGATCCAATGTTTTTCTGACTAAGTATGCAAGAGATCAGGGCAACCACGGACCCAGCATATGCTGCCTTTGTGGTCATTTGACAAAGACTTTTCATAGAGTTGTATTGTGCAGCAGCTGCTCAGAAATGTTCCACGTAATGGAAACCATCTGCTAAGAGGTTCTTTTATAAAATCCAAAAATATGTAAAAGCAGAGTTGCTCTCTTGCCAAAAGCTCAGGCTCTTCACTTTGTTTAAGAAAGATGGATTTTTGGCTGTCCTTTAGTTAGATCTGGATTGAACTGCTAAACTAAAAGCCGCTCAGTGATGCCAGCTGCTGTACGGTGGCTCAAAATGCATTCTCTGTGGGCAGGAAGGCAAGCATCTTGCATCTACATGGGAATTATATTTGGACTGCTAAAACAAAGTATGTGTGGGCATTGACGAGCTTGTGTTGTAGCATTGTGCTGCAACCTCTGCCCCAGTGGATGCAGTGGGCCAGTCTGCTTTAATTTTAATCTGTTATATTTTTTAATGAATATACTATATATATGTGATTGGCTCCGATTCTGATTCCAGTGTATGTCTATATATATGAATGCTGTTAAACAATAAGGTTTCTTGGACTGGATTGGGGGTGGGGGGCGGAGTTGCACTGAATCTCAGAGATATAGGGAGTTGGGGAGCATAGGGTTTTAATAAATTATTATGTTTATTATTAAAATCCATTCTAGAAAGCCCAAATAGGATGAGTTTAATGTGCAAGCTGCACTGCACAAGCGCTTTTCACAAATAATGGAAATAAAAACAGTAGATGTAAGCAGAAAAAAAGGGGATGTTAATATAGTTGTGAGGCTAACATGTGGTAGGGGAAAAAAAGCATCAAAATATTACTACCAAAAGCTAGCCAAAATGACACAAGTGAGCCACAAGCTTTTAGGTCAATTGAAGTAAGTGCTCCTTAAACAACAAGGGGTTGTTTTGGCAAGTTTGAACTTCTTTTTCATTATAGTTCATTAGCTGTTCATCAGTTGGCACAAAGAAGATAAAACTTTAATGCTAGAATGTGTTCCCTTATCACAAAATTCTCCTATATAAAACAAGTATATTGTTGCAAACCTAATATAGGAACTTGATGGATAGACAATACTAAATCTCATTTATTGCAGCCCTGAGACTAATTTCATGCTCCCCGCTGCCCACTTTTGCTCTAATTTCAAAAGTCCCTTTCAGGAAATCCATTCAATATTTTGATCAAAGCTATTTGTCCCTTCCTTTCTACTTACTGCTTGGGGGAGAATGTCCAATTGTTAGATTGAATAGAGGTTTGTCTAACTAAACTAGAGGACTTATTGTTGGGTATGAGCATCAGAGAGTGCAGATAAATTTTAATTGGTTGCCAATAAAATATTTTATTTTGTAGATTGATATGTCCATTATTTTGCCAGATTCTCTCTCTCTCTCTCTCTCTCTCTCTTTTAGTTTGTTGTTAAGAATTCCATTTAGTTTTACCTTACTATGTTTGGTTATAATGCATATAATGCAATATGTTACCTTCTTCTGGGAATTTTATAAAGGCCGTGAAAACAGCAGCTATTTTGTATGATTTATTTCTAGCATCCATTTTCCAGAAATGCCTCGATTGCTTCCTAAATCCACTTAAACTGGAACATTTACCAAATTACAGGACAAGTCTTAATTCTGGAAGATCATGCATATTTTTGACTTGGGCAAGAGATTCAACTGGATGATCTTTAAGGTTCCTTTCATTTTTCTGCATTGACTGTGCTATACATGCATAGGTCTGAGCGCCCTTCCAATTTATTTATTTATTTATTTATTAGTTCGATTTATATGCCGCCCTTCTCCGGAGACTCAGGGCGGCTTACAATGCATTAAGCAATAGCCTTCATACTTTTGCATATACCTGCTTAGTAGGGCTTTCGGACCCCCCTGAACGGTGTTCTATTTTATACAAAGTCAGCTTATTGCCCCCACAAACCGGGTCCTCATTTTACCTCCCTCTAAAGGATGGAAGGCTGAATCAACCTTGAGCGTGGTGAGAATTGAACTTGCAGTAATTGCAGGCAGCTAAGTACTTCTTTAACAGCAGTCCACTGTCTGTTGGTTTCTCAACAGAATTAGGTCTAGCAAAATAGGCAGATGTATAATCTCATCCTAATTTCATATACAAACTGTATCTTTCTAATGATGTTATTGTATCACTGGTACATTTCTTTGCTAGACATGGTTTTTAAATTTTTCTTCACTAATTGCTATTTTAAAGGTAGAGCTATCAAAATGTGGTAAGGAATAAAGGGCTTTGTCTTCAGGTTTATACGGTGGGGGGAAGAAATCAAAGAAATTGGATTCGTTATAATATCTCTTTCTATTCGATGTTATACAGAGAAAAATATACTTAAAGAAAAAAACATGAAGGTCAGTGATTGTGAACTGTATTTGTTAGAGTTAATTTACATTTCCCTGCAGATTAAAAACCTTCACATTGTATCTGAATTCAACTTGTTGGTATCTGTGGAATCAGGAGACAAACAAAGGCAAAATGGTGACTCTGACTGTAATCAAGGCCCCACCTTTTCTTTTATATATGTTTAACATATAAAAGGGACAGGGCTATTGCAGTTACTACCCTGTTTTCCAAAAAATAAGACCCAACCGGAAAATAAGGCCTGGCATGATTTTTCAGGATGCTTGTAATATAAACCCTACCCTAAAAATACGCCCCAGTTAAGATCATCAGAATACAGAGGCGTTTAGTACTGTATTTACCCCCAAATAAGACCTAACTGGAAAATAAGCCATAATGTGTCTTTTGGAGCAAAAATTAATATAAGACCTGGTCTTATTTTGGGGGAAACATGGAATCTTGGTTTGTTTGATGGCACTGTTTCTATCTGCGAACAAAAGAAATTAAGTGTTCTTTTCCTAATGGATTCCTTCCTATTCAAAGTCTACTTTATAGCTTTCCAGATGGCATGTTCAGTAACTATGGTATCTGGGTATACTAAGAGTGGTCAACCTTACACGTTTGGAGGACATTGGTTTGGATAAGGTTGAAATACAAATAATGTGGTGTAGAAGGGGCCTGGGGCCTGGAAATTATCTAACCAGAGTTATGAACATAGGCAGATGTTCACATAATTCAGCAATGTAGTTTGTGTAAGACTGTCACCTTGATCATTCTGCTTGTCATTAGTAAAAGGCTGGGACGGCAGATGCATGTACCACAGGAGAAATATTTGTGAGATGAACCTGTTAGCGTAGCATCAAGTAATCTATGGCACATTGTAGATGAGGCAACATTCTCAATAATTTTACTATTAACAGAATGACAGAGTTGGAAAGGATCTTGGAGGTCTTTTAATCCAACTCTTTGCTCAAGCAGGAGACCCTATACCATTTCGGACAAATGGCTGCTCAGTAATTCTAGTATAGAAAAGGGTTTTTTCTCTCTCTCTCTCTGTGAAAGACACCTCTCTTTTCCTAGTTTATTTTCAGTCTTTGATAACATCCTTCTAATTTTTCTTGGTCTTGGAGGATGCTATTGTTAGTGGCATTGTCTTCTGTCACAGCCTCCTCATTGCCTATTATGGATAAAATAAAAATATTGAGTTTCCTCACAATACCTTCCCCTTGAAAGGATAATGACACAATGAAAACAGAACAATTCCATACATTCCTGGGCAACTCTGTAATTGAACATCTGGAAGAATCCTATAAATTACTCATGATAATTTTGATAAAAGTAATTTTTCCTTTGTTAAAAAACTTCAGAAGCAAATTAGCTTTTATTAGATTATATCAGAACTATTGTGTTTGTGTTTGTGTATGTTTGTGTATCTGTTTTCATTCATTCATTCATTCATTTGAGTCGGTGTTCCTGCAGTTTTCTTGGCAAGGATTTTCAGAAGTGTGACTCAAAAACAAGCTTTCACCTTAAATTAAAATCTTGCAATTTACTAAAATTTTGTATGGACTGCTGTAAAGCCATCATATAAATTGTTGTGTGAAACAAAATACAAAGTGGAGCTTAAGCATTATCTGAGATAGAAGCTTCTTCCATAATTTGAGAAAAAATATGAAGAGGTGTGATGTTCTAATCATCAGTGACATTTCACAGAGATATCCATTATTGTGGATGATTTATATTCCTTATTTCTGAGTATGTTGGGTTGAAGATTAGAATTCTAATTGTTCCTATGTGTTTAATTTGTGGTTTCCACACAACTCTACCCTTTTTTCTTTCTAAAACATAGCCTGAAACTACAAATCTTGCACTATTGAATATGATCCTTTTCATTTTTTTTTCCTCCCATGAATTCTACTTTGTAAATCTATTGTTGTCCCTGTGTTAAAGTCCTTTGATTCTTCCAATTTTTTAGCAGTTCTTATGTTAGCAAAGTAAGGCTTTCCATTATTAGTTCAGATCAAAACTCATTTTGGACCCCAATCACTTTTTATGATTTCCAAAAAGATAGTTTCTTAAAACACAAAGTGTAGCTTATGACATTTCAGTTAAAAAGCAAAGAAGAATACCATTTTGGCATCAGTACAAACACAAAGTCTTATCAGTTGTACCATAATATTCTAATTTCTAATTCACAATACAGATATTATGTTTTGTTTTCCAGTTGCTTTTTAATATATCTCTTGCTAGGGATGAAATAAGAAAGCTTGTCAAAGCAATTCTCCTGTTCAGCTTATATCAAGTGTGATTGAGGTGAACTTAAACCTTTTCTCATTTCTCCTCACTCCACTGAAACAGCAGTCAACCTCCTGTATGTTTATGGAAGTGCTTTTCAAAAGGCAACTGGACTTTCTTGTTCCACTCCCCGCTTTTTTTTCTCTTTTCTCAGCCAGAACTGAAGAAGCATTCTTGAATGAAAAGCAAAATGTCTTCAATGGGAAAAAACAAGAAAGTCCAAGTTCCTTTTGAAAAGCATATTTGGATCAACCTCCTGTAATAGTCTTGCTTCTTCCTCCTGTGTTATATTAGATACTCCATCAATTGCACTGATATGTGCACAATCTAGTTGTGGATCCAAATAAGGTAATATTGGTATATGGATTAATTTTAAGCAACTCATTTAACATGTCATAAACTTAATGCCACTGCTAGAATATCAGCTGAAATCTAGCCATGACCTCTCAAAAAGAAAATTGATACCACATGCAACTATCTGGCTCTAATTACCCACTGTTTATAGTGGAGAAAAATAAAAAAAAATAGCTAAAATGATTATAAGACTGAAAAAGCTAGCTACACCTTTTTTTTCTAGACAGAAATCTTTCTGAAAAAATTCAACATCAATATTAGCTACATGGTGAAATATCCCATCACCCTGGCATTCAAAAGAGAGTGTGTGGATAAAATTGGCTTAAATGATCTCAACTCCATGATGTGTTTCACTTAAAGCACTATGAAAGCTCTTTACAAAAGCCTTTTTGAAATGAATTCATTTTCCTGCTTCTGCATGCAGACAGAAGCAAACTCAACAAAAGAATGTTTCTTCCTCAGTCAAATACCTGGATTATGACATAGGAACTGTTGCCTAGAGATCACATTTAATATATTTCATTTCACTTATACAATGATACCTGGTAACTCTGGTATCAGAGAGTCCATTTAAATGCCTCTCATGAATAATTTTTAGATTTTATTTTTTCTTATTGTGTTTCACCAGATCATGTGACTGCATATTTTACCTCTTGGAATATTAGAAATGTTTGTGGGGTGGGAGAGAGGGAAGTTTGATTGGGAAAAAAATCTGCACTCGGAAATGAATTTTTAGTGATTATCTCTTGCAATAAGCTAGGTAAGGGATTTTTCCCCAAAACTTACACCCATTTAAACAAAGCACAATTAATTTTTATTCATTAAATTTACCCCATAGCCATAAAACAATTCAATACAAACAATACAAACAAGTTAAAGTAGAAAAAAATAAATAGAGCCTGGCCATGTTTTGTATGTCAGAATAGCAGATGTCAGTATGTCATTATAGTAGTAGGTCAGTATTGCATAACAGATTCTAACACTTCCTGAGGAAAATTGTATTTCCAAAAACTATGAACTTCGATGAAGTTTGGAACTTGTTTAGAAATAACTTTAAATTTTCACACATTATCTAAGGACTGAACAGGGATTCCATGATACATTGACAGCAATGTGACAAAGAAATGGGGCTCATATGACATAGAGCAAGCCTCCATTCAATCTCAAAATTTATACCACTTTACTTCATATCTTGTCAGTCAACAAGAGTGATGATTTACCATCTTATCAAGTTATTAGGAGCTGAGGCCTTGGCAGCATGAACAACAGCCAATAACTTAGTAGCCACCATCAACATACCAATCAACAAATAGAAAGCCAGACATAACCAGGCACTACATTAATACTATGCATAGAATAGCCCAAGGCACACATTCTGGCAAAGAGAAGTTTCCTGAGGATGGGCTCCATCATGAGTCCAAAAAATTGGAAGACTAAACCTCTGGTCCCGGTGACCGACCCAGATTGGATCCTTCAGCTTTACTTTGTTTTCATTCCCACAAGATCTGATCTAAGATTTCAAAAATCAGATAATGCAGCCCACATAAAATTAGTTATCATTTGCTCTCCACGATGATGAAGACAAGAATCTTCCTGATACAAATTTAAGTCCTGTTCAAAAGCTATTGAAGAAGGTTGTCAGTTTGATTTGACAAAGAGAGACTTAGAAGAGGCTATGATTTCATTGTAGTACTTCTATGAAACATAGAGTTACGAAGTTTTCCTGATACGAATTTTGACTCTTGTATTATTATCTTGGCAATTACAACACATTTATCAAGTCTAACATACATTATTCTTATCACCTCAGCATAATTCTTAGCTGTAGGACATGCAGTGTATTATGCTGACTTCGCAATGTTAAAAGCAGCTTTGGTAACCCTGACTTGTACTAATGGCTGTCAGGGAATTACAAAACTCAGAGAAGTTTGTCATAGAAACACTTCATTATAGACTGTCATATCTGAGTTTAAGGAATTTTGAATCCTTAGCATTTCAGTTTACCCATCTCCAGACGACTGTTTTATCCAGTCTGTAATGACTTAGAAAAAATTCATAGATCAGAACAGTTTGTAGAATCATGCTGAACATTCTAAATCGTCTGTCACTATATTTTTTTAATAGGTTAGATATAATATTGTGTTTTCTGTTGCATTGTTTCACATTGTTCTGTAGACATTGCATGTCTACAAAAGTCGACCGTTTTTTTAGAAATATGAATAATCTAATTCATTCAAGTTGTGTAAATAAATAACTTATTTTCAAAACTCACATAGCACTGCCTTTTCTTTGCCATTTTCCCTCCCCCTCATTTTTATTGTCTTCAGCTTTTCAAATCAAATGTATTCCTTATGGGAGATATAAAGATCCCTTACTTTGAAATCAACCTATCAATTATATCTTTATTAGACATGTCAGAGTTTATTTTATAACTAACAAATGAGATTGGTGGCTTGGAAACTGTTAGTGATGAATGAGATATAAAACTGAACTTTTTGCGATTGTATGATAAAATGGGCACAGAATATCCAGGAACCAATAATGATGGAAACTTGGGAAAAAATTTGGGTTAGAAATGTGAAATTTACACAAGCACAAAACTTGAGAGAAAATTTTTATAAAATGCTTTATAGATGGCATCTAGATCAGGGGTGGATTCTAAAATTTTTTACTATCAGTTCTGTGGGTGTGGCTTATTTTGTGGGCGTGGCTTGGAGGTCATGTGACTGGGTGGGTGTGGCTAGCTGGTCATGTGACCAAGTGGCCATGGCTGTGTGTATAGGGACTACTCAGAGGGCTGAAAAAAGTCATTTCTGACAGGTCCTCGCACTTTTGACCGGTCTTCGCACTTATGACTGGTCATCATTTATGCCCATTGTAGCATTCTTAACAACCGTGTCACTCATTTCACAACTGCTTCTCTTCACCATGGTGACAAGATAGGGCAAAAAACGTAAAATGTGAGGACAGTCATAAGTTCGAGGACTGGTCAAAAGTGCAAGGACCAGTCAAAAATAACTTTTTCAGCCCTCTGAGTAATCCATATGCACAAAAGGATACAGCAATAGAGAGGGATTAAGGAAGGAGAAGAGAGAGAAGGACGAGAAGGGGGGAAGGAAGGGAAGGGAAATTAGAGTAGGAGTGAGGGTAAGAGAGGGAGGAAGAGAGGAGGAAAAGGAGAAAGGAAGAGGAAGTAGGGAGGAGAAGAAGAGGGGGGGAAGAGAAAGTAAGAAGGAAAGAAAAGAGAGAGGTGGTAGGTTTGAGGAGAAAGAATGCTGTACAATAAAAAAGATGAAAGGGAAAAAAGGCAACCCGAAACAAATATAAAGATATTAAGATAAAGAATGAATTGTTAAACTTTAAAGAATAAAAGAGAACAAATATGAATAAATAGCAATAATTAGAAACACACATACAAACATACAATGTATTTTCTTTGAACAGAATATTTGGCCGGTTCACAAATTTAAACAGTGTTTAGTCATTTCAATTAAATTTACAATTTCTATATTTCCTTTTTGCCATTTTTATTCCTCATTTATTTTTTAAAAAAACCAATATTACCCTTCATCCTCATCTCTAATCTTAATCAAATTCAATTTTTCCCTTCTATTCTATATTATACCCCTTCCCATTGTCATCTATTTTTATATCCATCCTCACATTGGTTAATTATGTAATATTACAGTTGTTTAATACAAATTCAATATTTTAATATAAATCAGTTATATAACTTTCTTTTTTGTATATTAATCAATATAAACATGAATATTCCAATTATTTCTGCTTTCAACACAATATACAATTAATAGTATCTCAATTATTACAATTTCCTAGTTAAATAGAGCTTTTTTCTTTTGTGCTTTAAAATCTTGAACTCTCCTCTTTTGTCCTAAATTTCCCATTGTTTGCACCTACCTTTTTTGGTGAGCAAAAAGAAAAAGAAATCTCTCCCTGCCTCATTTTGTCACGTTGCAGCAGAGCCTGCTTTACTTTCAGTTTTGTTTTTTCCCTAGCATAGCTACTCATTTGTTTTCTTTTAACACTGATCAGCTGTAGGGCGGCCCTTTGAAGCCCCGCGGCAAGAGTTTAAACAGTTTTTTTTCCCTCTAGCCATCGGCTGGGATTCAGGAAGCAGCAATAGATTGGGAGTGGGGCCAAATAAAGGGTAAGAATAATGTGGGGTGGTGGTGGAGGGAAGGGGGGGTAGAACCGGTTCGGTGACGTCATATCGTCACTGCTACCGGCTCGTGGGAACCGGTGTGAATTGGGAGCAACCCACCACTGATCTAGATCCTAAAAAACTAGCATGTATGTATCCGAACCAACAACCTAAGTGTTGGGGATGTGATTGTGATAATGCAACTTATTATCATATATGGTGGACATGTAAAAAAGTTAAAGCTTTTTGGATAAAAATATGGTGGATTATTCAGAAGATTTTTAAGAAAAAGATAAGTTTCACCCCACAGTTATTTTTGCTGGGTGTTATCTCAGACTGTACTGTTATTGAAACTAACTTGATGTTAAATTTAATAACGGTAGCAAGACTGTTAGTGGCACAATATTGGAAGAAAGAAGATTTACCTACTATAGAAGAATGGACATTAAAAGTATTGAATTTAGCAGAAATGGTGAAAATCTCAGCATATTTCAAAGACCAATCACAAGAAAGATATATTGTGGACTGGAGAAGATGGATTGATTATATTCAAAACAAATATGGGACTAAAAAATTTCAAATAGTATATGAATGAATATTTGGATTTAAGAAGATATGTTATTACTTAGCTACATAAATAGGGAGTTAAAGTGAAAAAGGGATGAAAAGAGTTTATAGATAGTTAGCATATGTTAGATTAAGATTGCTAAAAGAAATACCCTGTATTTCACTCTGGGAAGTCGGGGGGGGGAGAAGGGGGAGAGGAGGGAGGGGTAATGGGGAGGGAGGTGGGGCTCAAAACTTGGTTAAAATGTTTGTAAAAACTTTTGCCATTCAAGCGATTTCAACAAATTTATGGCTGCTAGGCAGAGTAAAGCTCCTAAATGAATATCAGAGCTATTTTACACTAAGAGTTACATGCATTTCAATTAGATTTACATTAAATGCAATAGAATGACTATACAGATTTCCATGTTTGATAAGATCCTTATTCCCGTAACTGAGATGGTACAATAGCTTCTCTCAGAAGTTCAATGTTGTGTGAATAGATTGATTTGGGCAACAGTTCTTACTTTTTTGTGACTGTTGTTGTTTTATGTACAATGAATGATATATTCAGGATATATTTTCTTAGTTGGAGTACTGGAGTAGAAATTCCACATATCTCAAGCCCATTACCTTGGATTCTTCCTTTCATTTTCTAAAATTTTGAATCTACTATACATTTTAGGATGGAGATTGTTGGGAAAAATATAGGATTTGGAGCCTAGCATTCTAGATGGAGATAAAATTAAGATAAATTGTTTTATATGAATAGAAAAACACTTTAGCTCTAAGGCATTCTTTCCTGGCTATATCAAGAATCCAGCAATCCATTTGCCCCCAGATCTTCCCACAATGATAAAAATGAGCAGAAAATTTGGCCTTGGCCATTCCATGGATGATCAGAAACGTTGTAGATGTTTTTTAGGTTATGTCATTTGGATACTTGGGTATACCAAGCAGGCTGGTAATAATAATTTAAAAAATGATATTATGTAATGTGGTAATTAAAATATGCATCAACTAAGCTATTAATAGTTTACATTTTCTGCATTTTTTAAAAACAACAAAAGAAATTTAGTCAAAAGAAAATATGTTTCTTTTGAAAGAATGTTGTTGACTCTTATTCTAATGTTCCTTATGGTTTCTTTCAAAGAGAGAGATACTGCTTTTCTTTTGTGGAAATATACAGTTGAAAATAATTACTGAATATAAAAACAGGTATATGCATGTGTGCTTTTATTTGTGTAGCTACAGTTACTTATTTCTGAGTTGGACAGTATTATGTATAATGCTGGATTAAACCTGTTTGTAGTTAGATCTCCTTTAAAGCTAACAATAAAAAAAACATAAAGAAACACTAAGATCTCTCCCACCGAACTGATCGAGCAAGCCTCTAATATATAAAATGAGAGCAAACCCTACTCCCAACTGGCACTGATGATGTTACCTACTTTGGTAATGAAATACCTTCAAGAAAACAACCAAGCTCAGTGATGCCACAAATGTCCTATTTTACCCTTAGCTTATATTAGTGTTATTGGTATTTACTACTTCTTACTCTTTTTCTGCACTTTGCATAACCTTAATTATCCCAAAATATGGCAGGAATATGTATGTGTGTATGCTTTACAGTTATTACAATAATGTATCCTCTATTTCTTATTACATTATGATTCCAGTTAATCCTCTATTTGTGACTTCTATATTGTTTCATTTTATTCATTATTTTTATAATTCTGGGGCAAAGGTGATGAATGGTTCTTATAAGAATTGCATCCTTCTCTTCAAAAACACTGGAGGATAAATTTTGGAGGATTCCAGATTGAACCGTAAATGATTTAAAAGGACAAGTGTAAATGCAAGCAAAATCAGTCATGCACCTGGAATCCACAACTGCACTGAATGGAACAAAGCACTAACAAGATAAGTGAAAGTGTAACCTTAAGAATGCAGGCTAGCCTCAGGGAGTATGTTAGCTGGCTGAGATCTGTTAGCAGCCAACTCTGAAAAACAAGAGAACAATAAAAAAAAAAATTAAAGGTCAATTTAAAGGTCCATTATTTTAGTAAAGACCTTATTGTTTAGAGAAGAGTGGTTCCATTTATTCCACCCTTATAAAATAATATTTAAAATGGATCAACTTAATCATAATTGCATTACTTTTATTAATGGTATTTAACTGGAATCATAATTTAACCACTCAGATAGATGGGTTGATTTCCATATACCAATAAAGAAGACTTGTAACTCTATCTGTCTCCAGACAATGCTTCCAATATAATTTTTGTCAATAAAACAGTTTATGCTGCAGTGTTATGACATCTTGGTTTCCACTTTAAACAGACCCTAAGGGGGGATTTTTTTCCCAACAAGCTCAATGCTGGTCTACCAGTTAAACTCAATGGCATATTCCTTATTTAATTAAAGTTCAGAATTCCAAAACAGCTTAGAAATATGGCTGGGAATTCTGGCACCCGATATCCAATATATCCTTAAACAATTAAAATAAGCATGGCATTTATACTGGATCTGGTGGGGTAGGAAGACCCCACAAATATTTTTTATCTTCCTTTAAAAATTTGTATCTCATAAACAGAACCAGGTCCAAAAATATTTTGGGCATATTTTGGGCATGAAATTCCTAATTAAGACAAGGCTATCAGCTTCAAAGCAGATTTGGTTTCAAACAAATTGTAACATAAATATTTTATATACAAATTACACAGAATAACACTCATTGGCAATGGACATGTTTGCTTATTTCTGATCTGGAATGAATGGAGACAAATTCATTCAGGGCAATTCCATGCTACAGCCTATGCCACTTGACCCCCCATGTTGTTCCCTGTTGCACCTGAAAATAGCTTCCAAAATTCAGATTCCATTCAGTGAGCAATAGAACTGGCTGCTTCTCAATATGGATTATAGCTACTACAAGACTTCATTGGTCACTCTCTTGCTTCTTTCCCTTTCCATCTATAGAGGGACAACAAACAAACCTTGCTGGCTGAGTCCTGTGTGAATTGGCTTGTCAGTATCTGCTACTTCCTGTCCAATATTGTTCCATTCTCTGTAAGATGCTTACAATAAAAAAGGCCACAGGGAAGATGTTATTCTTTCGTTCCTAATTTCCTCTGTAGGGCCATGGAAACTTTCTAATGAGGAGCAACTTCTCTTGTTTTGTTTCATAGAATCAAAGCAACAATGTTCCTATACTACTTTTAAAAATAAAGTTCTGTTGGCAAAGAGAGAGGAAAGTTTCAACCACCCTGGGCGGAAAATGGAAGTATCCTTGTTGGAAGTTATGAGAGTTGAATGGAGCATGAATTGTAAGGGTGGGTAGTTCATTGGCATAGTGGGTCATTGTTGGATAAACAGCCAATAGCAGCCAAATATGAGATATCTGCAAAGGGCACCACCCAGTTGCTGAAGAGTAGGGAATACCAAGCATTGCAACCAATAGGAGATAAAGTTCCTACAGCAGGGCTGTCAAACTCCCAGCCTGTGGGCTGGATGCATAATGCGCTGGCCATACCCATGCACAGTTTAGCAAAGGGGGGAAAAGTCCTGATATGTCATGTGATGCTGCTGTGACATATGAGTTTGACACCCCCGTCCTACAGGAATGGAACAAAATTCATTATAATTGTGGTGACATTTTTGTTGGTGTCTGCTTGATAGGATTCCCTCACCTGGTTCTTTTTTTAATAATGGAAAATTGGCATAAAGGGAAGATGCTATTATTTAGCAATAATATTTGCATCTGATACTCATACAGGCACTACAAAGAAGAGAAAATAATGGATAGTGATTATGATTTTGTGCCTGATTTGAAAATATAACATATGTCCAGAGGAAAAAAAATATGAAGATAATTTGAGGGATGATAGCATCCTGGTAGGCCAGAGGGAGTGACACAGGATACCTTCTGGTTTTCTGATAAGATGGTGTTTCATGACTAGCCATAACTATTTCCCCCATGACAGCCATTTTATTGATGTCCAACCATTCAATGTAGGCATGTTGTAAAATTTCCTGAAGGTGCTCTCAAAATTCCTAATATTCTGACAGACTTTCAAAATTGCTTTCTCTGGGATACAGCACTGTAAGAAACTGTTTAACTTTTAAAAATATATTCTATAATAAAAGTCAATAAACATTTATCTTTGGATACGTGGGGATTCAAAATCTCTAAGCTCTCAATATGGCTATATGACTTACCTCAGAAAATAATATTTCATCACAACATTTATATTTTTACCCAGAGATGTGTGTCTAGGTTTATAGCCATGATTTGAAAAGTGCTTAGAAAAATAAAAATCAGGGTGATGGTTGATTTTTTTTTTGTTAACATTAATAATTTCAGCAAGCTGAGGAATCAAAATTTGTTTTCTTTTCTCCTCTGGGGAAAGGGAACAGGCCAGATTTGCCAATAAATACTAAACCTGACTCTTTAAGCTTTAAATGTTCTTGCATAAGAACAAGACATTGAAGACCAGAGACATTTCCTGGGAATCACCAGGCCCTGTGTTTGTAAAATGCTGTAAATTATCAGTTACATTGGGGATTTAGCTGTCATGCTAAATGGAGGTGGATAAGGAAACGGCACAGAGTCTACAAGAGAAAGAACAGTATGGGATGGTGACTTTCAGCTGAGGACAGGTTGTTGTGCTCTATCAGAACTAGAATATTAATAGGACTACCACAGAGTTTCATGGCAAGTTTCTTGTGCTTTCCTAAAAGCCTTTCTTTTTGACCTTCAATTTAAAATGGAGAAATAACCAAATGCTGGATTTTCATACAGGAAGGCCATGTGTTTAAAACTCTATCCCCTTTGTCCCCTCTCAGTAACCATCTTTCCTTACTTATAATGATTCCTACTGTTATTTGATCTATTTCTTTTTCCATCCAGGTTATAAAAGTGGAACAGACTTCCCCAGTCTGTCTCTTCCAGTTGTTTTGGTTCTCAGTGGAAAGGGATTTATGGCAGATATAGACTCTATTATTTGGTGGATATCAATTTGGAGAAGATTGATTTAAGATAAGAGAATATCTCCTGAAGGCCTATTTTCTCTTTTTAGCTATGACTTTGCTAAAATCTCAAGCTCAGCTATTATTTTTTTAGCCTGAAGTAAAAAATCGTAATAGGATTCTTGGATATACCATTATACTTGACTCTGCAAATCTTGTCTGAGACTACTATAACCTTATGTAGATAACATCAGTTATGAATGATGCTGTTTCTTGTATTAACTAGTTTCATTTTTGTATATGTTGTAATTCTTCCTGCTTTTATGTTGCCTATGTACTTCTAAACTTCTAAAACACCAATCGTGATTTGAATTTCAATAAAGTGTAACAATTATTTAGTGCTTTGATTATATATTTCTGTCAAAAACAGAAGGATGCATTTGTAGATTTTTCTAAAGGTAAAGGTAAAGGTTCCCCTTGCACATATGTGCTAGTCGTTTCTGACTCTAGGGGGTGGTGCTCATCTCCGTTTCAAAGCTGAAGAGCCAGCGCTGTCCAAAGACATCTCTGTGGTCATGTGGCCGGCATGACTAAATGCTGAAGATGCATGGAACACTGTTACCTTTGCACCAAAGGTGGTCCCTATTTTTCTACTTGCATTTTTTTAATGTGCTTTTGAACTGCTAACTTGGCATAAGCTGGGACAAGTAACGGGAGCTCACCCCATTACGCAGCACTAGGGATTCGAACCGCTAAACTGCCGACCTTTTGATCAACGAGCTCAGCGTCTTAGCCACTGAGCCACCACACCCACAGGATTTTTCTAAGGAATGCTTTAAATTTATTGGTGTGCCTGGGAAAAGGGATTCAGATACCAAAATCTCCTGGACTGTTTGTTTTCATAATAATGTAGAAACTGTAGAGAGTTTGGAAGATGACCTTGATGGAAATATGCAACACCTGAGCAAAAGGGGATAGAACTTTTTTTTTTAATCCAGAGAAACAAGATTACATTTGGAAGTTACTCAGGCAGATGCCACTCTGATTCACTGGAGTATAAAATGGGGAAGAGGTACAGGACAGTCAGACTTGAAAGATTATATTCTTAAAGCCACTGTCAATAAAAGCAGTTTTGCCCTTCCTATACAGTTGATTTCCTGGTCTGGTCTACTTAGTGATACTGACATTGATATACAATGGTGAATGCTAAATTAGTTATTTCCTTATTTAATTCTCTTTGGTAACTTAACTGTATTTTTAATATGTTCTTATACCTCATAGGATGTATCTTACTGTGTTTTCCCCAAAATAAGACAGGGTCTTATTTTCTTTTGACCCACGAAATATGGTCTTGGCCTTATTATCAGGGGGACTTATCCCTAAACCCAGGCCCAGAATGCCAACCAACTGCTTCATTGGTGCTGCTCAGGCCACTGCCTCCAGCAATCGTGGCAGTTTTTTTGTTCCTTTTTGCAGGCTGTGAGCCATTGGGGGGTTGTGTGGAGACATGTGAGGGGGTCTCTCTTCTTTTCTTGTGAAGCTGCACTACACGGACCAGACATCGGGACGGACCTCCCACCCGGGGATTTCTGCTCAGGAGCGTGCCAACTTTCTTCCCCCATTGAAGTGTTCCTCTTTCCCCTTCTATCAGGCTGATGGGAACTGGTTGAGGATCCAGATGATCCTGAAATAAAGATGCTGGGTCCTTGAAATCAAGCCTGCACATGGCAGAGGCAGCCAAAGTTAAGACGGGGGGGGGGGAGCAGTCTGACCTCCCCCTCACACATCTCCATGCAGCCTCCCAGCAGCTTGCAGCCTGTGTGGGGATGAAGGGCCCACTTGGCAGGCATGGCGGTCCAGGATGGAGGTCCATTTCCTGGAAAGGCAATGCAAGAGAGAGATGGGCGATCAGAGTTGCAGGTCCAAGGGCCATGGTGAAAGCCTGCTGCAGAGGCAGGGGCTCACACCATCCAAGAAAACACTTCTGGTGAGGGGCTTCGTGTTGTGGCCCATCAGCGGCCTGTGCAGTTAGTAGCTGATTCTGACAGTGAGGTGGCTAGTGTGGTACTGCGCCAGCAGCCTGTGCAGCTGGCGCTTGAGTCAGACAATGAGGAGGCTGGAGAAGATGTGGTGTCAGAGGCAGGGATTCGGCCAGGGCCTTCAGAACCTCTAGAAGCTCCCATAATTGAAGAGGAAGAAGAGGAGGAACCTCTTCTCAATGCACGAGTGCACAGAGCTGTTAAAAGGCAGGAGTGGCTCCTCAGGATGAGGTCTCCTCAAGAGTAAGGCTTGGGGCTAATTAGCCACTCCCCTAGCTTATTTAAGAAAGAACATCGGAAATGGGCCTCCTCTCTCTCTTCTTCTCCCGAGTGGCAAAGGTGCATCCGGCTCACCAAAAAGGCCATTCTGCGTGGATGGCAGGTGTATGTGGGACGCATGGGGCATGTTCCCGCTCCCTTCCCCCCACTCCAGCTTTTCCTCCTCACATTGTGGTGTTTTCATGGCAGCTGCACATGTGTCTAAGTATTGGAGGGGGCTTATTTTCAGGGGGGCTTATTTTAGCGCATGCGATCAAAAGCCCAATTGGGTTTATTATCCGGACAGGTCCTAGTTTCGGGGAAACATGGTATATAGGTTGCAGCCTCAAACTTAAATAATGAAGAGTAAATTACACTGAACCAAAATGGATTTCTTTTTGAGTAGCCATGCACAGGATTATATTGTGAAGTTCTAGAATACTACTCAAATGTATCTAAAGAATGAATGTGTTTCTGATGGATAATAATTTTCACAATGGAAATGCATCTGACATGCATTATAAGTGAACAGTAGCCATTATATTTCTAAAAAATACAATATTACACAAAAACCATCAGTTTAAGGAAATCAAGATAATTCTACATTGTTAAGGAATTCACAGAGCAACCCTTGAGTAGCAAGGGTGTGCACATGAAAGCGATTGAGAGTAGTTACGAAATAACACAGCCAACACAGAGATATACTGAGTTGTGTTTACTTTCAGGAAATAGTAAGGCACAGTCCAATAAACAGTCCAGGTCATACACAGATAAAACAGTAGATAGTAAAACAATAGTCCAGGGATAATCCAATAACAAAGTCTTCTTACCAGTCGTCGTAGTCATACACATTAACAGTTGCAAACAGTAGCAAACACAGCAAAGAGCAGTAAAGAGCAGTAAAGAGCACACAGCAAACAGCAAAGAGCAGCAAAGAGAAACAAACTATGTTTCTAGCTCCCTCTTAAGGACATTGGCTACAGAGCTAACCAATCAGGACACAGTATGATGCAATACAGCAGTCTTAAAACTATATTGATGGTTTATATATTGCCAACCCAACAAATTAGGTAAAATCATTTCCTAACATACATTAGTCTTTTATTATGTCATTGTTCTGATACATGCTCATAATTTTACAGGGGATCTGTATTTCTCTATCTGCACTGATTCTTGCATTTTTATTTCTTAAAAAAATAACTGCTTAGGAACAAGTCTACTAAAGAAGGCAAGAGATTTATAATTCATTTTATTGATGAATTGTTAATTATCCTTGCAGATCCTAAGCAAGGACATTAGGAGATATTTATGAGGATAAATTTACTTTATATATGGAGGGAGGGAGGGAGGGAGGGAGGAAGGAAGGAAGGAGGGAGGGAGGGAGGGAGGGAGGGAAAGAAGGAATTTTTTAAAAAATATATATTATTCCTCCAGGAAGTGTTATTTATTCTATTAGGTGCAGTTTGTCACAAATGCTTAATTGTCACAAAAATTATAGCCAAGTCCAAGCTCCCATTTTCCTGCTGTGCCTGGATAAACTGACTCATCCAGAAACAGCAGGAAGAAAAACCTGGAGCATATCTGACAAGATCATGCTTTGCATACATAGGCAAAGCCACAGCTCTGACTGTCAGCCTCCTCTGGAACCACCTGTGCTCCGCCGAACAAACACCACACGCACACACTCAAAGGTGGAGCTATCCGGTTTAATCGTAGCTTACACGGTGGTCATACAGTAAGCGCTGAAGTTTTCTGATGAAAAACAAAGTCGGAGACGCCCGATATCTCCACTTAACTGGCTTTATAGAACACCCCCAAGCGCCCCTCCCTTGCTCAATTGTGCATTTAAAGTGACCGCGCTATTTAATCCTTCAGTTACTTCCGGATCGCGCTGTCCCTCGCATTGAAGGGCGTTTGTTTCCTTTGACATCGTTTTATTGACCCTGCCCCCAGATTCCCTATCCCGTCCACCACCTGATATCACCGTGCCCTGCTAAACGCTACAACACCCCCCTTCACCGTGTCTCTGTTCTTCTGGCTGTCACAGTCCCTGGGATCATGTGTCGAGGGAATGGCTGACACTCGACATGCGGCCCCCCCCCTACCAGGTCTCTTCCTGTAGGGACATAAAAACATTCGGTTATTCTCATTAAGTGGAAAAGTGTCCACCTGGTTTGTTTGGATATGTTTCATGGAATTGTTTTAGTAATCGGGGGGCATCTATATCCTTTGTTTTCACCCATGTTGCTTCTGATATAGGGTATCCCTTCCAATGTACTAAATACCTAAGCTTCCCATGATATATTTTGGAATTGAGGATCTTTTTAATTTCGTATGACTTTCCTGTCACAGGCCCTGGACGTGTTCCTGTCTCTCTTATTTTGGCTGCTGGTTTTAGGAGACTACTGGGTGTATTCTTCTCAGTAAGGGGGGTAGTTTTAAAGATACCGTTACGGGATTTATTATTTTGGTGATGGGAAAGGGACCTATATACTTTGGGCCTAATTTTTTACTGGGCATACGTAGATTGATATATTTTGTGGACAAATACACCTTTTCTCCTATTTTGAAGGGTAGGTTATCTCGTCTCCGTTTGTTTACTTGGGTTTTGTATGCTTCAGAAGCTTTTTCTAATGCATTTTTGATGTGTGGCCAACTCTGTTTAACCTTCTCTGTCCATTCTTTTGGACTATGGGAACTAGTCATTTGTACATCTAGATCGGGGATGGCTGGGAACTCTTTTCCAGAAACTACTAGGAGGGGTGTATAACCAGTACTGCTGTGCACGGTGTTATTATATGCTGATTCTGCGAAAGGTAAGAGTTCGCACCAGTCTGTTTGTTGGTATGACACATAAGAACATAGATACCTTTCTACCATGGCATTGGCTCTTTCAGCGGCTCCGTTGGTATTTGGGTGGAACGCAGAGCTCAGTCCCTGTTCTGTTCCTAATTGTCCTAAAAACCGTCTCCAGAACCGGGTGGTAAATTGGGGACCTCTGTCTGAGATTATACGCTTGGGTGTGCCATGAAGTCGATATACATGTTGGACAAACAGTTTCGCTAGACGCCTTGCGGACGGTAGTCCTTTACAGGGGACAAAATGCGCCTGTTTGGAAAACAGGTCAATAATAGTCCATATTACATTGTGTCCTTTGCTGGGAGGTAATTCGACTATGAAATCCATGGCTATATCTTCCCAAGGTCTCTGTGGTTCAGCCACCGACTGTAACAAACCAGACGGTTTCCCTGACAAGGGTTTAGCTCTTATACAGACGGGACAGCCTTATACATATGTCTCTACCTGTTTTTGCATATGTGGCCACCAGAACTGTCTCCTCACTAGATGCAATGTTTTCACGAAACCGAAATGCCCTGCTGTTTTTACATCGTGGCATTGTCGTAACACCTTATCCCTCAGTCCTTCGGGGATATATAATTTATCTCCTTTCCACATTAGTCCTCTTTTCTGTGTCACTATCTGGGGATTGGTCTTCAGCCAACTGTCTGTTGCTAATTTTTTCCTCAACTCCCCTATCCAGGTTGTGGGGAGCGGGAATACGTCCCTTCCTTGCTTTCCTGTCTGTTTATAAGGTATTAAGGCTTGTGTTATCTCCTCTTTTTGGCTCTCAAATTGTGGCATGCGTGATAGGGCATCAGCTAAATAGTTCTTTCCCCCTGGTATCGCTTTCAGCTTGATGGTAAATCTGCGGAAATACTGCACCCAACGTGCCTGTTTAGGGGACAGTTTACGAGGCGATTGAAGTGCCTCTAGATTTTTGTGATCCGTCCATACCTCAGATTCTGCTTTAGTCCCTTCTAGCAAATGCCTCCACGTTTGCAAGGCCCATTTTATGGCATACGCCTCTTTTTCCCAAACCGTCCAATTCCGTTCTGTATCGGTTAGTTTTCGGGAGGTGTAGGCGCATGGTTGAAGAACCCCATGTTCATTTCTTTGTAGGAGAACACCCCCTACCGCCACATCACTTGCATCCGCCTGGATTACGAAGGGTTTTGAAGTGTTAGGATGTCTTAGTATGGGTTCATTAGCGAAGAGGGTTTTCAACGTGTCAAATGCACGTTGACATGATATCGTCCAATTTATTTTTTGTTGTGGGTTGCCTTTCCCAACTGCACTTTTTCTTGTCTTTAAGAGATCAGTCAACGGTAAAGCCACCTTAGCAAATGAGGGGATAAATCTTCTGTAAAAGTTTGCAAAGCCCAGAAAACTTTGTAATTGTTTTCGGGTCTTTGGAGCCTGCCATTCCAACACTGTTTTAACCTTATTTGGGTCCATTTCAATCCCTTTTCCTGAAATCCTAAACCCCAAGTAATCTATCTCTGTCTTGTGAAATTCACATTTCGATAGCTTTACATACAACTGAGCCTTCAACAACTTCAGTAATATTTGCCGTACCAGACGAATGTGTTCTTCTAGGGTATTGGAGTATATTAGAATATCGTCTAGATAAACGAGAACTCCACGATACAGGTGATCATAGAGTATACTATTGATAAACTGCATAAAAACTGCAGGGGCCCCCTGTAGACCAAATGGCATGACCCGGAACTTATAACTGCCCAAAGGGCAGTTAAATGTGGTCTTCCATTCATCACCCGCTTTTACCCGGACCCTGTAATACGCTTCTCGGAGGTCCAACTTAGTAAAGATCTTCCCTGTCGTAAGAGTGGAAAGCAAATCCGTCATAAGGGGTAAGGGGTAAAGGGGTTCCATACAGACAGCGTTTAATCCCCGAAAATCAACACACAATCTTAGTCCTCCATCTTTCTTCTCCTTAAACAGAACTGGCGCCGCCATATGCGCACGACTGGGCGAGATAAAACCCCTGGCTAGGTTCTGATCTATATAACGCCGCAATTTCTCTAATTCAAGGGGAGTCATGGAATACATGCGAGGTTTAGGTAAACTAACACCTGGTTTTAACTCTATCGCACAGTCTGTAGGACGGTGGGGCGGAAGGGCCTCACATTCCTTCTCACTAAACACACGCCATAGATCTCTGTATACGTGTGGGACTTTTTCTAGACAGGACATCTCCTTCCCAGTCGCTCCTATATCTCTACTGTCTTCAGGTGGATCAGGGCCTACTGCCAAGCGTAATTTGCGAAAACCTCCTTCCCACCAAATGGTAGGTTTCCACTTATCTAACCATGATAGGCCTAGAATGATGGGTTCAATCATTTTTTCTACAACCACAAATCGTATTACTTCCCAATGATTCCCGATCTCAAGTGTCACAGGTTCTGTAACATGGGTAGCTGGTTGTCCTCCTAGCATTGAACCATCCATTTGCTCAAAATAAATAGGTTTTTGCAATTTCACTATACGGAGTCCAAGACTGTCTACTATCGCCCTCCGTAAAAGGCAACGGGTGCAACCGGTATCTACTAAGGCCCCTTGCTGTTCCAATCTACCCGACCCAGGGTGTTTTAGTGTCACCTGGATAACGAACAGTCGAACAGGATCACATACCATAGGATCCGTGTGTTCCGTTTCCTCCTCAATGTTCCCCTCCTCCGTCGGTGTTCGGATGATGTCAGGAGATCCACCATTGCCATCACGACCATTGGCCTCGCCACCTCTTGTTTGAGCCGCGATACGAGAGCGCTCCGATAGTCTGGAACGGAAACCCGCCCGCCTACCGGAACCTGATGCCTGGATGTCTGGGGCCCGGAGAGGTGGGAGTGGGCAGTCAAGCACTCTGTGGCCCTCCTGGTCACACCGGTAACATCGGAATGGTCTTCGTGAGGCAATACCACCTCTTACTCCTATAGGCATATATGTTCGAACGCCTCCCCGCCCTATTGGTGGCTTCTCCAACACTTTCCCTGGTGGGGTCACGGTGTCGCTTCGCATCCGGAACTCCTTCAGGCCTACATCCAATTCGACAGCCGCTTTATACCAGGCCGTTATGTAAGGACCAAGGCCCCTATACACGCAGGCCTGACGTAGGTCTCTATCCAGCCCCTTATGGAAATGGTGAACTAATAAACGTTCGGGCCAGCCCCTCAACCGATTAGCCAAAGTACGGAATTCCTTTACATAGTCTTTAGCCGCTCGTCCATTTTGTTTTAGTGAAACTAGATCGCTTTCAACAATGGCCTGGGTGCTGGCATCGTCCTCAAATCGACATCGTAACGCTTCCAGGAACAGTCCCAAATCTGCCAGTTCTCGAGCGTGCATGGTGTGTAAACTGGCCACCCAGTCAGCTGCCTCACCTGTCAAAACCGTCGTAACCGCTACTACTCTGGCCCACTGAGAGGAATAATAGTGCCCGTAAGCATCCATATAGCTGATCACCTGGCTTAGAAAGAGGGCTACACAGTCTGGATTCCCATCGAACGTGGCTTGTAAGGGAGGGAGACCCCATGGTACTTGCTGTACCCAAGGCCCTGGGGTCCAGGCAGGTGCTGGATCCCGTGCACGCCTGGACCGCTCTCCACCCCGAGGGGCTCTTCGTTCCAGTGAGCGGGACCGTCTAGCAGCAGGCTCACCTTCCCGGTCCTCACGATGCCCCTGACTAGGTGGCTGTCGTTGTGTACCCTGTATCCCCTCGCTTGACAAGGAACCTCTCCCCTGGGGAGCAGGGTCCTCATCCCATCTGGCCCTATATCGACTATGGTCTACTCGCAGCTTTGGACTGGCCAAACGCACCCTGGATTCAGATATGCCGCCTGTTGATGCTCCCCCCCCACTCTGCCACGTGTTTGACTGGTCTGCCCCGGGCGCCCAGGGCTGCCAAGAGGGGGCATCCCGGAAGCTAGCTTCCCCAAATCTCTCCCTCAACATATCCATGGTGGTTACACCGGGGCCAGAAGAATAATCCCATTCCCCCTCTTCCTCCTCCTCCATCCATTGCCTTTCCCGCCACCCTTGGAATTGAGGGGCTAGAGGGGGGTTAGCTGACGTCTGAAACCCCAACTTCCCTAGTGTAGCGGTACTTTGCCACCAATTTCCAGATGGTTTTCGAGCAGCTTCAGTCCCCAATGAATCCTGTCTTCCCTGCTTGTCTTCTGGGGGGGGGGCGACACCACTCTCTGTTTGGGGCGTACCAATGGCTGTTCACAACGCTCCTCTGTCTCCACGTTCTCCTCCTCCTCTGCCTCCAGCTCTGTCCCCAAGTCCAACACCGTGGCATCATCCATCACGCCCTCTGCCATCACAGCTGCTTGCAGTCCTCAGACAGAAGAATAAAGCGTCTCCGACTTTCTGTCAGCCTCCTCTGGAACCACCTGTGCTCCGCCGAACAAACACCACACGCACACACTCAAAGGTGGAGCTATCCGGTTTAATCGTAGCTTACACGGTGGTCATACAGTAAGCGCTGAAGTTTTCTGATGAAAAACAAAGTCGGAGACGCCCGATATCTCCACTTAACTGGCTTTATAGAACGCCCCCAAGCGCCCCTCCCTTGCTCAATTGTGCATTTAAAGTGACCGCGCTATTTAATCCTTCAGTTACTTCCGGATCGCGCTGTCCCTCGCATTGAAGGGCGTTTGTTTCCTTTGACATCGTTTTATTGACCCTGCCCCCAGATTCCCTATCCCGTCCACCACCTGATATCACCGTGCCCTGCTAAACGCTACAACACCCCCCTTCACCGTGTCTCTGTTCTTCTGGCTGTCACAGTCCCTGGGATCATGTGTCGAGGGAATGGCTGACACTCGACACTGACAGTACCTCATTCTGAGATTTCTGAGAATAGAAATAATCTTGGCTAAACTGATGGAAAATAAATGGGAGTTTATATCTTAGTTTTCCTTGTACTGAAAATTATTTGAATAGTTGTGAAAATGTAAATATTAAAAAATTGGAGAAAATTTCATTCATAAATCACAACTATATATATCAAGTTTTATTAAAAAGGAATATTTTTAGGATTCTAATAAGTCCCATTTAAGAGGATTTTTTTAATGCTTCAATGTATACAGTTATGGTTTATGAATGAAATTTTCTCCCAAATTTTCTATTTGCATATGTCTTTTTTATCCAGTATGACATTGAGCACAAAATTCTATTGTATCAATGCAGTTCGATCTATAAGTGAGATAGTGAATTACACTGGTGGATAGCTGATGCTACTTAAGTAATGAAGTCTTTAAAAAATTTGTAATTACCTAAATGTATACCATGCGAACAATATTATTGAGAAGGCAAGAGATTAACTAACAAAAAAATAATAATAATCTCTAAGTATACATCCTTTCACCATCACTGTCAAGAAGGATGTCAAACTTCTCTTTATGTCTTCTATTCTCCGAGAAAAGCTACCCAGACCAAAATTTCTAACCTTTTATTATTAAGAAATGTCATCTGCCTCAAAGGGGATTATTTATATGAAATATTTTTGTGTGCGTGCCACTCTTTTGTTCTGAAACTACTGCATTTCTCAAGGGTTTATTGAGAGTGGATTCCTGCATCTCTGATACCAAGGTAATAGGAAAAGGTCAACCCTATTTGAAAATTTAGAGAGGCACGGTATTGCAGATTTTGAAAAAGCCAGTTTTACTAACACTGCTGAGACTGTCCATATTTTTTTCAATCTTATCTTATTTTTAAGATAGAAATGGAATAACAGAGTTGGAAGGGACGTTGGAGGTCTTCTAGTCCAACCCCCTGCTTAGGTAGGAAATCCTACACCATTTCAGACAAATGGCTATCCAATCTCTTCTTAAAAACTTCCAGTGTTGGAGCGTTTACAATTTCTGGAGGCAAGTTGTTCCACTGATTAATTGTTCTAACTGTCAGGAAATTTCTCTTTAGTTCTAAGTTGCTTCTCTCCTTGATTAGTTTCCACCCATTGCTTCTTGTCCTGCTCTCAGGTGCTTTGGAGAATAGCTTGACTCCCTCTTCTTTGTGGCAGCACCTGAGATATTGGAACACTGCCATCATGTCACCCCAGTCCTTCTTTTCATTAAACTAGACATACCCAGTTCCAGCAACCGTTCTTCATATGTTTTAGACTCCAGTCCCCTAATCACTTTTGTTGCTCTTCTCTGCACTCTTTCTAGAGTCTCAACATCTTTTTTTACACTTGGCGATCAAAACTGGATGCAGTATTACAAGTGTGGCCTTACCAAGGCATTATAAAGTGATATTAACATTTCACATGATCTTGATGCTATCCCTCTATTTATGCAGCCTAGAACTGTGTTAGCTTTTTTGGCAGCTGCAGCACACTGGATACCTGGGCATAATATGATTATTAGTATTGTTGATATATCTCAGTTTGAAAGGTTAACATGGTGAGTTATTATTGGAACTGGTTATCACCTATTTTAGATAATATCCTTGCTTTTTCCTTTTGAATAAGAAATCTGTCCCAGATAAGCTTATAAAAGCATGTTGGCTATGAGGACTAAGTCTGAATTAGTAATACTGTAATCTTATTTCTCCCTGCAAGTATTTTGTTTTTGTAATACTCTTTTTCTCATTCTGTTGTTTATGGAGTCCTGTCGACTAAAGAATAAAACATCGCAAAGGGTTGGATTATTATGCTAGGAAAAAATTGAACATTGGAGATTTATCGAAGGACTATTATGGGTTCTTTTCACCTTGTAAAGTTACATTGAGTTGATATATGTACATGGTATAATTGCAGGGCAATGGAAGGTCTATTTTTCTAACTCTGGTATTGCCTTGTTAGCAGGGCCGGATTTAGATGAAAAGAGGCCCTAGGCTATTCCACTTATGAGGCCCTTTCACCTATAGTGAAAGTGTAATTTTAATTTTGCTAACAATTTGAATGTAGGGAATGTAGGCCCCTCTTGATCTTGAGGCCCTAGGCTGAAGCCTAGTTAGCCTATAGGAAAATCCGGCCCTGCTTGTTAGTGCAGGAATGTAGCACCTGAGCTGCAATGTATAGGTTTTCCATTGTCATACTCTCACAATTAAAGTTGTCTACAGAAAAAAAAATTAAATTGTCTAGTACCTTGATGAGATTAGGACTATTTGGCCTGCTGCAAATGAGAACTGCATCCTTCTGCTTAGAGAAAGGGAGATGAATGACTCATATAGCCTGGGTTAAATTAGCTTGCTTCCTGTTTAGCTTTTAAAAAACTCTGGCTACTTGTATGCATATATATGTTAGTATTTAGCATGCTGTGGTTCTAATTAAAATGCTCTGCAATTGAAATCTTTTCTAGTTTTAGTTCAGCTTGACAGGCATTCACATAGAAATTCCTGAAGATGCCTTAGTTATCTGTTAGAACAATAGGAAAAGAGAAGCATAAGCACAGTTATGGAATGGAAGGTATGCACCAGGGGTGGGTTCTACTTACCTTTACTACTGATTCGCAATGGGCCATGTGGGAAGCTTCTGCGCATGCGTAGATTGTCATTTATGACGTCCGGGCGGGTAGGCGTAGCCTCCCGCCAATTTTACTACCGGTTCTATAGACCCAGACAGAACCAGGAGCAACCCACCACTGGTATGCACCCACTTCATATGAGAAAACAGGACATGCATAATACATTGGTTCGAAAGGACTGTTTTATGAGACTAGAAAAACCTGCATATTAAGTGGGCCTGAGGGATCATAGTAAAAAACTAACACTAAAATAATGTTTCACTACCTATCTTAAGCACAAATTGTATCCGGAAAGATTTTTGTCAGAAACGTTAATGAACTGTTGCAAATCAATTTTGTCAAACTTGGTAGATGGACCAATGGTTTAATATAGTGTAAAACAGCTGATTAGACTATGTGTTTTAATTTTTTTGTAGCTACTATTTCCATAAGAGTTATTTTTAACCTTTCAAACTATCAGTAAAACTGTTGTATGATTAACTATAGAATCAACACTGTTTTATATTTATAGAGCTTCTCTGTGTCAGAGTTATAACCATTTATAGCGTTAAAGAATAAGTTCACTGCACAAATCTTTATTGTATTGTAGTGCATGTAGAATTCCGCCCATGTAGAATTGATCATTAAAAACTCAATTCTAAAGACAATCCTGTTCTCACATAAGTGTTCCTCCTGAGCTTTGAATCACAATTATTGAGAGCTAAATTTTCCATTATTAAACTAGTGCAACCATAATTATTATAGCCCAGCTGTCCTGGAATTATGATTAAATAAATGGTGTTAAATAATTATGACAGCTTTAAATGTGAACATTTGCAACCTTAGCACAATGTTGACTGCAAAGTAAGAGCCCGGATATGCAAACCTTAATTGAGTTTCTTACATTAATATATACAGCACAATAGTATCACACAGCAGTATTATTAAAAACAACACGGAATGAAGAATGAAACATTGCTAGGAAAGTTTAAATGGAACAACCCACCCACCCCCAATGAAATAAACTGTTAAAAAAAACATAAGTAAGGTGACTCAGTGGCTAAGACACTGAGCTTGTCGATCGAAAGGTTGGCAGTTCAGCGGTTCGAATCCCTAGTGCTGCATAATGGGATGAGCTCCCGTTACTTGTCCCAGCTTCTGCCACCTAGCAGTTTGAAAGCATGTAAAAAATGCAAGTAGAAAAATAGGGACCACCTTTGGTGGGAAGGTAACAGAGTTCCGTGCTCCTTTGGCATTTAGTCATGCCGGTCACATAACCACAGAGATGTCTTTGGACAGCACTGGCTCTTCGGCTTTGAAACGGCGATGAACACCGCCCCCTAGAGTCAGGAATGACTAGCACATATGCGCGAGGGGAACCTTTACCTTTACTTTAAGGTGATAGCAAAATTTCATATATATAAATATATAAAATTTCTTATATATAATATATATAATTTAAAGTTTAAAAGCACTGTAGCTCAAATAAAATGAATTAAATGAATAACAATTTGGAGATTTCATACATTTTCATAGATAGCAATATTATGAATATAATCAGGCAATCATTGTATACCTAATGTACCTACAATAAAAGTCTCCTCTATGTTTACTGGTGAATCTGAATCAGAATTCCTTTACTTTAAACAAGTATAAATGGAAACAAGTCATAGAAATAATGACAGTGGTATGTTGCAAGATTTTTCTGGTTGTGTTTTGTTAGCTAAGCATGAACTAGAGCCAGAAAATGGGAAAAGACTTTCATCCAACTGATAATTGATGTTTCAAGTTTGGGGTATATCAGAAAATTCTAGCTAATCTATTCTAAGGCCAATACAGAAAAAAATATTAAATTCATGTTTAATATATGTATCAAAGTACAGATGTACAAAAATTTTAAGTAATATAATTTGATACTCATAATAATAACTTATTAAATGATATGCTGCTAGACTTTCTATTACTCTAAAGCTACATGTTAGCTACATGAGTTTAATGGAAATCTGTCCAAAGTCGAAGCATGTCTACCATTACTTCAATCATCCAACCCTACTCAACATATACAGTATAAAAATAATTAGCAAAAGTCAAAGGATATATTTAAAAGCAGCACTAACAATTTGCAATTACAAGTATTCCTTGTCTTACAACAGCCCATTTAATGATGGTTTGAAGTTACAAATGAATTACAATTGAAAAAAAGTGACTTATCACCATTTTTCACAGTTATGACCATTGCAGCATCTCCATGATCACATGATCAAAATTCGGACACTTGGCAATTGACTCATATTTATGAGAGTTGTAGTGCCCTTTTTGTGACCTTCTGATAAGCAAAGTCAATGGGGAAGCCAGATTCGCTTAACAACCGTGTTACTAATTTAACAACAGCAATGATTCACTTAACAACTGTGGCAAGAAAGAGCAGAAAGTGGGGCAAAATTCACTCAACAACTGTCTCACTGAGCAGCAGAAATTTTGGGCTCCATTGTGGTTGTAAGTCGAGGATTGCCTGTACTCTTACTGAATACAAATTTCAAGGAGTTTTAACTATAAAGACATCACTGTTCAAGTAATGGTTTAAAGACTTTCAAAATAAATGAGAAAAATAAATATCTTGTATCTTATACTATAAGATGTTGACAACTTCATCGTTTGTAAGAAGTCAAACTATTTACAATACATATTTTGCTTACCCTGTTTTCCCGAAAATAAGACATCCGCTGATAATAAGCCCAATTGGACTTTTGAGCACATGCGCTAAATAAGCCTACCCCCCCCAAAAAAAAATATTTAAACGCAGAGCTGGAAATCAGGTAAGACAGCAAGAGGAGCGCCATCTGGCTCCCCATGCCCCAAAATAATAAGAACTCCCCAAAAATAAGGCCAAGCGCTTATTTTGGGGTTCAAAAAATAAGGCAAGGTCTTATTTTCAGAGAAACACGGTACCTGGCTAGGGATTGAAAATGTTAGACTTTTGGTGGAGGCTTGTTTGCCACTAAATGAAAACTTTATGCACTTGGCTCTATTTTGTATATATATCTCTGATGTACTTGAACTCCAAATTTGCTGTGCTGATTAGTCCATAGTTAAACCGAAGGACCTAGATTCCTTGCATTACAAAACTTCAGAGATGAATCTTTATGGAGGATAATATAGACAAGCCTGAAGTCAGGTAAATAAATTTATTTATGCCTATCGAAAAATGCTTGGCACAACAATGAAATATTAGATAGCTATATCAATAACAGGAGCAGTGCAACATAATGATTTATTATATAACATCGGTTCTATTGGGTTATTAGTGTTGTAGATAAATAGGACTATTGGCATAAATTTTAAGGATTAGCATTTTTGCTCCACTCAAGGCAATTACGATTGATTTGTGGAAATATGTGGGCTTTCAAAAGACTTTTACAAGATACTTTTTCTTGATTATTGAAAAACCCTTTTAGAACACTCTAAGGATTGCTTATTCTTGAACAGAGTTTCGTGCCACTCTCTATTGTGATCTGATACAACATTTCAGGGAAAGTGATGACTTCCTTTCATTAAAAAACAACAACAGAATTTGAAGATATGGTATTAATAGTTGATACTTTATACTCATTACTCTCTAAAACTTAACCTTTATCATATACTGTATGTACAGTGGGGCTGGAAAGAGGATCTTAATTTTAATCTTATTGATCCTGCCAGTTGATCTCAATATATTAGATTTATTAGTGACAAACCAATCTTAACACACCTTAGGACAAAGAAATTTTCAATGATGTATCCAAACTGGTAAAAATGCTAAACTTTCTCAATATTTTGCAGACATGCAGAGCCAGTGTTTGAATTATAGGAGGACCAGAGCGTTTTCAACCACTTTACCATCTGTGATGTCCATGTTTTCTATTCCTAAGCACCTTTAACCTGAAATAACTGAATCTCAAAGGTGGTCCATGAACCACTTATAAGTTCTCCAGATGATCCACCACATGTTCATCTGCTACCAGTCAGCCAACATCTCCAAGAGGGAAACCAATACCTAATTCTGAACTGTACTTTTAGTACAAACTTTATATATTTTAATATGGAGGTGAAGGAAGGGTTATAGAATTGCAAATCTATTTTATTTACCCATGCTGCTAAACAGAGAAATTCAGGGAACGTGTTTATTTAATGGTCTGGTCTCAACTTGCTTTTTTAATTATTTAGTGGTCAATTGTTGAAAAAGGAGAGAAACATTGGATTAAAAACTGAGCACAAGGTATACCTCATAATGTCAGCTGACACTTTATGCTTGCTTGTGCTTCACTGCTATGCAGTGATAGACTGCCAACAACTTTGGAGAAGGTTAATAAAGGGAAGAAGGCTTGGGGAAAACAAAAGTAAATGCTGTGTATCCTTGAGATGCTGCCTCAAGGTCACCCAGCAAGGAGGGAGCCACATACCAAACTGCATTTAGATTGACCCTTATGAAAACATCTTGCCTGAACCTGATTGGTTACAATGGGATGGGCAATGAGAGACCATTAAGAGAAGGAAAAGTAGAATTTAGGGAATTTGGCACAGGTTTCTCAGTTCTTGCTTTGCAATACTGCAATACACTTGACCCCTAATAAGCTATCCCTTTCTCAACAAATGGAGCCCAAGGATCATTTCTATTTAGACATTTAAGTTGTGGCAGGTTTGACATATAAATTAATTAAAGGTTTTCCAAATATCCACTTTCAGAAGGAAATAGGAATAAAATGTCGTCCAGCAAAAATCAAAGTACGGCAGTAGGAAATAACTCTGCTCTCAGAGTACCCTTCAGTTTCAAAGGCTGCTTCCTTTGTTTATTATTCTACTTGCAAATAGAATGCACTGTCGCAGAAGTGCATCATGAGAACTAAGCAAGCATTCAGATGAAAATTAGCAGCTTTCAGATTGTCAGCCAACACTACTCACTTCAGTAGTTTTAAACGGTTCTCTAAAGCAACATTTTGTAAAGTACATATATGCATGCATAAATACACACTTCCTGTTCCTCGTTTTCCCTCCCCCTCCATCTTTTCTCCCCTCCTGCAGTATTTGCTGTTCTTGAAATGTTTGCTGCATGGAGACATTAGGATCTAATTGAAGCTTAAGTCCAGCAAAGAACATATGGTAAGCATTGATTGTTTCCTGTTGATGTTTTTTTTTTAATTTGCCTTGTCTATCAATGACTTTCACAGATCATTAACCTTACTGTTGTTTATCCAAATTCCTTCTGAGTTGGCAATCATTTTCAAACATTTCTCCAGTCAATCAAATTCACATTAATAGCTGGACTGTTCCTGGTGCAGTTTTATTGTTGTCATATCTAGGCACACTTTAAAAGCCATTTGTGTGAGGATGGAACATAATTTTTTTTTTAATAAAAAGTTTTTATTTTCTGATCAAACAAGTATACAATATAAACAATCATTCAAACTATCATCAAGAAAAAGAAAAAAAATCAATCCTTGGTAAACTCAATCTTCAACCCCTCCTCACCACCCCCCACCCCCGACTTCCCAGAACAAAAACAGGGCATAGATTTCACCAAACATTCGCTAAAATAAACTAGCTAACTGCAAGATTTAATAACTCCCAAGACCCCTTAACTCCCCTTTTACAATTTTATCAACCTCCCTTTTTATAGACTCAAAGTAGCGTATAATCCAATAACTCTAAGATTTTTAAAACCATTAACAAATATTAAACATTCAAACCTTAAAAATTCTCTTAATATATCAGTAAAGTATTCAATTGATTTGCAAAAACATTTTTCCCCCTCCTACTTTTCTCAAAGTTCAGATATTTTGAAATATCATAACAAAAAATAAACCTTAGGTATTCACTAATTAAATTTCTACATTTTTTAAGTTTCTAAATTTCCCCCCTTCATTATTCCTCCCTCCAACTTTTAAAATTTTAAAAGATAATCATCAACATAATTAACCATTAATACATAAACTAGAAAACCAAAAAAGATTAATCTTACATTCAACCATTAATGCATCATATTTAAAAATCAATATTTAACTTTATACTTTTTCCCCCTCAGTAGTTATAACACCTAAAACATAATCATTTTTAACCATAAGTAGAACAACTGCAAAGCCAAAAGAAAAGGTTAATCTTCCATTCTTGCTTTCTTTTTATATTTTTCCAGTCTTTCTGCATCCCTCCTACTTCTATTTTGAGGAGGTTTTTCATTTTAATTTGAGGTTGATGTAACTGTGAAGATTGTCCCCTTTTTGAGGAAATTTCCTCTGACTTAGAGCCCCCAAATCGCCTCTTCTTGCTTATATAAATCAGTTCATTCCTTCGCCTGTAGGACCAAAGTTTGTCAAGAGTTTGTGAAAAAAAGTTCAGTTGTTTCTTTTCTATTAAATGTATAAATGCCAGTAGCAAATCTCCTTCATCTTCTGGAACTTCGAAAGTCTGGTCATTTACTACTTTTTTCCAAACCAAGTCATAATTTTGAAAGATTCTATCAATTTTTCCAAAAAGAGCAGAGAATAAGCTCGAAAATTCTTGAGAAAATTCTTCCACCTTCTCTGCTGCAATCAGAATATCTCCTGAATTGTCATCATGCTCCGTACTTGTTTTTGTCTCCTCAGTCATTTCTGTTGTTATCCCTTTAAGAATTGCTATTTGGTTACTTATAGCTGCAGTATGATTATTCATGGCTTCTTTTATAAAATCTGTAAATTCTGCATCAAAATCCTTATAACTCTGTAAATCAGACAACTGTTTCATTTCTGACACCTCCAAATAGCTTCCAGCACTTTCAAGATCTCCTTTCTTAGAAGCCATTTTATTTTAAAAAGATTTTCTTTCTTCCCACAACCATAAAATCATAAAGTCAGAGCCATCCTTTTGAGCAGCTTTCAGCAATTTCTTTATAAATCACCAAACAAAATAATCTTTTCCCAAACAGCTCTTCAAAATCTATTCCAGCAATTTAAAGCCAGTCTCTGAGCACGAGTCTATTAGCAAAAACTTTCCTTTCTAACTTTCACTTTTAAAATCGCAACAAAGAAACGCCATCTTTACTTCCAGCTCAGAAAATCCAATTAGAAACATTGTATCCCCGGAGTTAAGTATTATACTTGCAAAAAGCTTGTCCTCCTGCTTCTGTTCCGCCTGCTTTTTTGAAATCATTTAATCTTCTGTTTGACAGCAGAAATTGGACGCAACGCCTAGCTCTGTAAAAAAAACAGAGTCCCCCCAGATCCGGAGCTTCAGTGGGCTGAACGGGGAGCTCTCGCCCTCCTAACCCCTGGAATTAATCCAGGGGTTTTCGGGGAGCTCTACCCTCACCCACCTGCTCTCCTCCCCTTCTTTTCCCGAAGGGGAGATTTTCAAGCCGTTTGACAGCTGATTAACGCTGTCAGAACGGCTCAACGGGATCGCGGGGGCGGCGGTCTAAAAAGACCGTCAATGGCGCTGCGGAGCCAACCCGGAAGCCCGATGGAACATAAATTTTGAATGCATCTGGAAATTCCTTTCCTTTCCTTTCCTTTCCCTCCCCTCCCCTCCCCTCCCCTCCCCTCCCCCCTCCTCTCCCCTGCCCCCCTTTCCCCTCGTCCCTCCCCTCCCTCTATCACAGATAAAGAAATAAGGAAAATGAATAAACAGATTGTTGATATTCAAAATTTTAAAAAAAACCCTTTCTCCTTTTAACTTTATAGGTCATGTTTGGTTGTTTCAAATGAAGAGATTGTGACTAATGATGCTCTTTTATAGTTTGTCAGTTCATGGTGAAGAACACTGTTTATTTTCAGACTCTAAACAGGGTCCAGGTTGTAATGTACATCCTACTTCAAGGGAAAAAGTATCAGTGAATTTTGGCCTGCTCCTTACTCACAATTTATGTTGGTCAAATTGGATAGGGCTTTAGCTTCCCCATACTAATTTTTACAGGAGAGTTGTGGTTGACTATTATAATAACTAGTTAAACTATTTAAAGCAGGTCATATTGCTAAAGTTAACACTTATACAAGTGGGTAGCTGTAGAAATAAACAAGCAAAGTTGTCACATTTGCAGACTTGTGTTATACATATGAGAACAGCAAAATGTTTCTATAGCATAGTTTTTCAATCTTATGTATGTGAAATATTTGTTCAAATCAATATCTTAATAGAACATTGTCTAAAAGTCACATTAACACAACAGCACCAGAATGATTGGAAGGAAGGGGCAGAAATATAACACTTCAAAACTTTAAGGACAGGATATACAATTTTTTTACTGGAAACAATGTGATTAACATCTATGTGTGTTTAATAAGTCATGTAATTGTATACCTCAGGGGTCGGCAACCTTAAATACTCAAAGAGCCCCAAAGGTCCTCACCAGAAGCCCCCCCCATTCAATTCTAGAGCCGACCAGAAGTCCGGTTCCCCCACTATAGAGTCTCCTCCTAGCCTGGCTTCCTTTTTCCTCTATCTGTCCTAACCGAAAGCCCTATCAATTGTGGAGCTGACCGGTGACAGGGAGCCGCAGCAGAGGGATGAAAGAACCATATGCAGCTCCAGAGCCACAGGTTGCTGACCCCTGTTAATAAGTGAATAAGGTAGTTGGTTGCAGCTGGCATGTAGAAGCCATTATTCTTAGTATAAATGCTAGCATACATTCTGGTAAAATTGTGTCTTTTTAAGTCAGGGAAGTTCTTTATATTTGGAAATCATATATTTTGTGTGAATGTCTTTTAGGATTTTGTTAAAAATATTGGTTCTTGGAAGAAAAATTGAATTTTGAACATTTTTTGTATTTTGGCTCTATTTTATCTATGTTTTAACATTTTCATAGAGGGCAGATGTTCTCCGAAATGTATCATTTTTAAAGTTTATAAATCATATCAATCTCTGTAGAAATTTATAATTGTCTGAGATTTCATGGCTTCTATCACAATTAATTAATAAAAATTCCCTTATATGAAATATAAATCTCCAGACTTCCCAGTTTCTTAAAGTTATTCTTAATAGCACTTGAGAAGAATATTAAGATACTCTGGTGTCCTGTGGCTTGCTATCTACTGAATATTAAATATCTTATTATTCCAGAATAAATTAATATGGACATATGATTTGAGATTATAAAGAAGACTTCTATTAGTGATGCCACTTGCTCAGCAGTATTCCTGAAGTAATTCGTGGACTTATGGAATAACATCTTCTATTTATTTTTCAGACCCTTGCCATTCAGTGGTGGTGGGAACACAGTTTTAAACTATCTAGCTTAGGAAATATAGGACTATCTAGTTTAAAAATCTATCTCTAGTTTAGGAAATATAATTTCCCCCATGGAGGACAATGTAATTCATCTGAATAAATTGTCTGTTCATTATAGAATCATTAAAGACCAACAGTTTAGTAGCCTCGTTACAACAAAATATAAAACCTGGACGGTGGACAAATTCTATCACGTTTCTTCGAAAGTCTTCATATGTTGCCACTAGTTTCTTATATCTTTTTTGTATTAAGTTGTTACCACTTGCTTTGGAGTCCTGTCAGAAAGACAGGGAAAATATTAATAATAAACAGAATAATAAACAGCATTACAAGTCAAAGAACATTTTTCCTGAGGGGACTGAATTTTTTTTCCTTTTCAGTTCTTTACTGCTGGCATGTGTAATGCCTTGACCTACATTTTGTGAAGCTGCTGCATTCCTGTTTACATTTACCTGGATGAAGGGCCATTGTTTACAAGTGTAGAATCAGGGTTACCCATTTGATAGCCCTTTCATCCCTTTGCACACAACCTCTCCAAGCACTTTTGTTGAGTTCAGTTTTCACCCTTAATTTGTTTTACCTGCTTAACTAGAAATTCTTCCAATTCAGCTTGGAACAAAAACAGCTGGGAAGATTAAGAAGTTTCTAAAATAAAAAAATAAGGGGAAACCTACAAATCCCAAAACCTAAATTTCTCTCTATATTGAAGACTGTATCTCTGTGTTTGTCTGTCTCTCTCACACACACATATCAAAATCTCCCAATCCCAAACTTCCCCCAATTTAAAGGATTTCCCATTTTACCAGAAAATATGCTTTGATTTATGCTATCATGGAATCCAATTTTCAGATGCAGCTAACCTTCTTTCATCACTTTTTCACTATCCTTCCAGCAATTTCTGAATACAGTTTACTGCCTACTTAAAAAGATCAAGCATAATATTTTATCCTATTTCAGAGCGATCATATGGCTTAATATTCAGATAATTTCAGATTTAGTGGATTTAAATAATAAATCTACCTGGTTGTATTTTATAACTAAAAGTTTTAAGAACTGTATTCATTACTGGCCAATATTATCCTAAGCTGAAGTTTTCTCCAAGCAATATTAACTCTGGTTAAGGGAAAATAAAGCCCAGTAAACTGTATGTTTGGTGTGGTTTGTGAGATTAATAAAACATTAGGAAATTAAAGGAGCTACAATTAACAATTGTGGGTTTTTTTAAATGTCCTAAGATGGGCTTAAAGTAGTGAAATTGCAAATTAATGCAAAGACATGGAAATAATACCTAGAAAAAAGTATAGACAACTTGACATAAAGCAATCACTAAATATATCAATAGGGAGATGATCAAGTATAAAAATTGCACCTTATGGCAAGTTGCTATAGGTAGTCCTCAACTTATAACTATTCATTTAGTGACTGTCAGAAGTTGCAACTGTTTTCACATTTATGATCGTTGCAGCATCCTGTGGTCACATGATCAAAATTCTTTGGTCACATGGTCAAAATGTGGACGCTTGGCAATTGGCTTGTATTTATGATGGTTGCAGGGTCATGTGATCCCCTTTTACAACCCTCTGACAAGCAAAGTCAATGGGGAAGCCAGATTCACTTAACGGTTGTGTTACTCTCTTACAATTGTGATGATTCACTTAACAACTGTAACAAGAAAGGTCATAAAATGGGGCAAAACTCACTTAAGAATTGTCTTGCTTAGCAATTGAAATTTGGGGCTCAATTGTGGTCATAAGTGGAAAGCTACCTGTACTTCAGGCAAGACTCATTTTCATGGCTTTAAGTTATCCTGCTTGTGAGCCTGTGATATTGTTGATCACTACAACAAAAGCCTTTGGGACTCTCTGAATCCTTGGAGGCTGCGGTCTCTGCAATGCCATGGTTGCCATGAGTGTATGCAAGCAAATGCAGATTAGACATCTCGGAACAGGTTTCAAAATTAATGATGCAGGAGAGAAAAGACAAGACAATATGTCCTTTAGAAATTAATTAAAATGCATTACTCTGCCCTTTCATGCTGTAATGATATTTTGGTCTTTTGTTTTTGTTGAAATCATAATGTATGCATTCAAGTCTCTGGTGACCAGTTGGGAAAACTGTATACTTGTTTGTTTTTCAATTTGTTATGCCGCTGTGCATTTAGGTGGAAAAAATGTCCTTAACTACTGGCAGCTGTAGTTAGCAAATGTTTAGTATATGTTGCTGTGAATTACTTTATTCATCATTTTTACATACTTTGGTGACCAGTGATGTTAAATAAGCCAGTGGTGATTTATCTTATCTTATTAAAAAACATTCAAGATCAGACCCATCATGTCACATTTGCACGTCCATATGTGGCAGTGGGGACATCTGTTCTTATAATGAAGAGGTGCTATGAATGTTTACAAAAGGTTTCCCAGCACCCATGATATGCTACAAAGTTTGAAAAGATCTGAATGGCTAAATCTGTAGAACCTAAACTTTCCTTCTTACTTTGAAGAACTATAACTATAAAGAAGTGTTATTCTACAATGTGGAGGATCAAGGTATTTATATTTGGGTGAAGGGATAATGATGGGGGACTCTATCTAAATCAGATATACTCTGATTATTTCCAGATCTCCAGGACTGAATCTGGCAATCAGTAAGAGTCTGGATAAAAATTGAACTTCACCCCTACTAGAATAGCATAGAATTGTTAACTATGGAGTTGAAGACGTTTTTCTCTATTTGAAATAGGAAATCAAATTAAAACGTTCCTGATAGTTCTTAAGCCACTTCTTGTAGATATTCAACAATAAGGACTTTGATAATTCTTTCAATTGATTCTAAAATTCAAATCAATTCAGAACTACAATCTGCCTTCTTATAGCTTAAAGCAAGCCATTATCCCATCTCCTCCAATCTGGGACAACTAAGACGTCTTAACACTTGTTCGACTGGGCCTCTTTTGTGCAGACTTTTCTTTATGGTCTATGGCAGGAGTGTCAAACTCGATTTCATTGAGGACTACATCAGGGTTGTGTTTGATCTCAGGGGGCCTGGGGATGGTTGGGGCATGGCCAGGGTGGGTGTGGCCAGCTCGACATCACTTGTTGAGGCTCCATTTTTCACTGTGACGGCCTCCTGCAGCCCTCTGCTAGTGAAAACACAGCATGTGGCCTCCCTGGGCCTCTGTTTTCACTGGCAGAGGGCTGCAGGAGACTGTCATGGCTGAAAACAGAGCCCGGGTTTTTGAGGCCTGACTTGCGCGGCCTCCCTGAGCTCCGTTTTCACTGGCAGATGTACCCTGGGCCAGTCCTTCGCTGTTTCCAGGGTGGCCCTGTGGACCATATATAAGCACCCTGCAGGCCAGATCCAGCCCCTGGGCCTTGAGTTTGACATCCCTGATCTATGGAGTCCCATCAAAGCAAAACTCACTTCTGGGCAATTGTCTCCAGTTGCTTCCATGTGTATACAAATTACACTTCCATTTGGGGACTGTTAAGATATTTTTCAGGATCAGACTCAATAAGTAGAATAAGAATTAGATATTCAAATAAAGCACTGTTTATTTACAGAAGGCATTCTATATTCACTGAATATTCACAGATAGAAGCGCAGAAGGAAAGCATACAGCTCCTTATATATACAAGGGGTGGAGCTAGATATAGAAGTGGTTAAGTATGAATATATTAAGTAGTGAAGAATAAGTTAACCCCTGATATTCTGGTCATGTACTATTTACATAATAAAGAATAAGGCATTTACTTGTGACAAATCCCCCTCTAAATGCCGATTCGATATATTACAACAATTACATTCAGATTCAGAACAATATAAAACTTGTAACTTAGAAGTCAAGTATTTATGCTGCTTAGAAGGCAAAGGCTTTGTCAATATGTCCGCTATTTGCTCTGATGTTTCGCAATGAATTGCTTTAATAAATCCATCCTGAGATAACTGCCTCACATGTTTGAATTTTATATCTATATGTCTGGACCTTTGTCCAATAGCATCAGATCTAGATATTTCAATAGCAGCCTTGTTATCTTCGTGTATGATAAATGGTAATGAAGGTTTCATCCAGGTGTCTGACAACAAGTCATTAAACCATACGAGGTTATTTGAGGCTTTAGACAAACAGACATATTCTGCCTCAGTCGTTGATGTGGCTACTAAGTCTTGTTTACCAGTATACCAGTAAACTGGACAATTGTTAAGAAAAAATATATAACCAGATGTGCTTTTTCTACATGTGGTGTTGCCAGCCCAATTTGCGTCGGCGTAACGTGTGAGGATGGGCTCTTTGTCACTATTGGGTTCCAATAATAAACAAAAATCTAAGCTATTTTTCAAATATCTTAATATTCTTTTGACAGCTTCCCAATGATATACTAGTGGTTTGCTGACGTGTCTAGACAATAAGTTGAGAGGCAAAGCGATATCGGGTCTGGTCCAATTGGAGATATATAGAAGGGAACCGATGACTGATCTGTAAAGAGTATTATCTTTAAATTCAGGGGATGACTCATCTGTGTTCCTCAGGAAATCAGTTTGCATGGGAGTATCACAGGGTTTAGCATTGTTTAAGTTACATTTGTTCAGGAGTTCTATAATCTTATCTCTTTGAGAAAGTTTGAATCCCTTTTTTGTTTTGCTAATTTGAACTCCAAGATACTTATTTACCTTACCTAATGATTTCAAAGAGAAATGTTCATTTAGTTTTGTTACAAATGTTTCTCTCTTCTCTTTGTGTTTACCTATATACAAAATATCATCCACATAAATTAACACGAATTCTAAAGAGTCATCCTCTTTTTTAACAAAGAAACAGTTATCAGCAGTAGTGGCATTAAAATTCATAATTTTGAGCACTTTTACTAAACATTCATACCATCTTTTGCCAGATTGTTTCAGCCCATATAAACTTTTATTTAGTAACCACGTTTCATTTTTGTTTGTATATTGACTGTGAGGCGCTCTTACATATATCTCTTTATCTAATTTTGCATGTAGATATGCAGTCTGTATGTCGTATTGGAATACATCGAGGTTAAGTGCTGATGCTATGACCAGTGCAGTTTTAACACTCTCAGTTCTTACAGTGGGAGAGTATGTATCCGTGTAATCCTCAGGATATTTTTGTGCATAACCTTGAGCAACTAGTCTAGCTTTGTATAAGGTGTTGCCTCCTTCTAAGTTTTTGATTTTATATATCCACCTAGTACCAATAACAGTTTTATCTTTAGGTGCATGTGTAGGTGTGAATACATTTAATTTCTGCAAACTATCCATCTCTTTAGTCATGGCTGATTCCCACTTTTCCTTTTCTTCGGGGGGAAGTTTTAGCACTTCCTCATATGTGTTTGGTGTTGATGTTTCTCCATCCATATACATTATATAATCTTTGTATTTGTTTGGTATTTGGTTTCTGTTATTCCTGATTGTCCTTTTTGGTCTACTATCATTGTCATGTAAATACCTAGCTTCCTTTTTTGTTAATGAATCTGTCTTTATTTTGTATTGACTGTTTGTCCATGTTTTGTTTTTGTTTTTATGTATGTTGTGATTGTATTCTTCTCCAGTTCTTTCCTCTTGGTGTTTAGTGTTTGTATAGTTGTTTGGGAAAATTTCATTAAGATGTATTTTAGACCAGTTGGCCTGTTCATGGAATACAGCCGTTCTGGAAACTATAAATCTGTTATTATTATCGATAAATCTGTACCCTTTTGTGCCTGTTTCGTAACCCATGAACCTGAGTCTCCTAGATACGTTCTCACCTTTACGTCTTAATTGCTTAGGTATGTGTACGTCTGCAGTGACTCCAAATATGTGCATATGAGCTATTTTGGGTTTCCTATTATACATCATTTCATATGGTGTCTTGTTAACAATGCTGGACCAAGTTCTATTTTGTGTATAATTGGAATATTGTAAAGCTTCTGACCAGAATTGTTTTCCTAAGCCAGCATCTTCTAATGTGCATCTAATCATGGTTTGTAATGTTGAGTTCTTTCTCTCTACCACTCCATTTTGGAATGCAGAGAAAGGGCTAGACGTGTAATGTAACATCCCTTTGTCTTTAAGCCATTGGGAGAATTCTTTTGACATGAATTCACATCCCCTATCTGTCATAATTTGTTTTATTCTAATATTATGTTGTGTTTCTATACGTTTGTAAAACTCCTTAAATTTCTGAAAAGTTTCATCTTTGTGCTTTAGTGTATAGACAAAGCCATAACGACTATAGTCGTCCACAATGGTTAGGAAATAACATTTTCTATATGTGATTGATGGTGTTAATGGACCAACTAGGTCCATGTGTACCAAATCAAAAATTTGGTTGGTTGATCTTGTTGACTTTTTGGGTTTGGAGCTAGTTTTGAGTTTTGTAGATTTACATACTGAGCATTCCAAATAGTTTTTACAGTTTTTTATTTTAACACCTTCAGCATGTTCAGTCATCTTTTGAACTACAGGAAAACTGGCATGTCCTAATTTCCTATGTAAGACATGAGCACATTCATCATGAATTGGTTTACCAATATTAGGTATTTTGTTGTTGGGTGTGTCTTTGTGATTATGGATAATCTCATGTTCCTCATTGTCACTATTGCTACTGCTTTCGTTGTCTATGTTATTGTTATCTTCCATGTTGGAATCAATGTTGTGTAACCATTTTTCTTTTGTCATTAGATAAGGTAGACCTCCTTTAATAATCACAGTACCTATGTTTGTTCTGTTTTTCTCTACTGTTGCTTTTCCTTTCGAGAACACAATATTTATGCCAGAATCTATGCTTAGTTTTATTGCACTAAGTATGTTATGAGGTATTTCAGGTATTAACAATACCCCCTCTATTTTTCCTAGGCCAGGTAAGGTTATATTTCCTCTACCTATGACTTGAACCTTCTCTTGATTAGCTACCTTAATTACGAATTTATCCTCTACAAATGAAGATAGTATATTTTTATTATTTGTAGTGTGGTTGGTTGCTCCAGAATCGATAAGCCAATCATTGTCCTCTGTCTGTTGTATGTTAGTGTTGTCATGTTTGCTTAACCCATTCAGTGAACCAGATTTTCTATCTTTTGAGTTATCTCTGCCCCCTCTATGTTCCCTATAGATGGGTGGACTTCTATATCTATGTCTATCAATTGATGACTGTCTGTTTTGATACCTATTTCTGTAGTCAGGATTTTTTCTATTTCTGAGGAGTTTTGGACAGTCCCTCCTATTATGTTCTTTGGATCCACAGTTGTGGCATCCTATTGGTTCATGATATCTTTCTTGAGAAACTACCCTCTTATATTGTTTATGTTCCATGTGATTGTTACAATGACTTCTCCTTGAATTATCTTCAGATATTAGCTTGTTAGATAGACTTTCTATGGATAAATATCCTAAATTGATTGTGTCTAAATGAGATATATAGTTATCCCACGATGGGTCTAGTGAGTTAATGATAACACTCTTCATTGTTTGATCTGAAATTATTTCCCCCCTTAAATGCAGTTCTGCTCTAATTTTGTTTAAAGATATTAAATGTTCACTTATGGTAACCCCTGGCTTTATCCTAGCTGAGAAGAAATCTTTAGACATTCTTGTTGTAGTGGCTACACTTTCACTGTGAAACAATTTAAACATGCATTGAATAATTTCTGATACAGTTAGATTTTGCTTAATACTGTGGTACATGGCAGGAGATATACTGGAAATTAATAAGAAAAATGCCCTATGGTGCAGACAGTCTAATTTTAGAGTCCAAGGTCTTTTTGGGGGATTAGTGATAAAAAATAATAAGTTTTCTTTTAGAAAGACAACCTGGAGCTGCTGACACCATTCTTGCAAATTAATGCCATCTATTCTCAGTTTTGGGAAATCATTGGGTAAATTCCCAATATTGTTGGATCCATTACTTACAACTGGAGGTAGTCCGTGGTCTTGCAAATGTTGAAAGTTACAAAATGGCGTGGGTATGCTTGCGACGATTCTGAATGGTTCTCTCTGTTCTTCATGTCCTTCGAAGTTGTCTGTGTAGTCTTGCACATGCACGTTGTTCATTTCGCTCCTGAAGCTGTCGTGAGAGGTTCTCGCTGCCGCAGCTCCCTCGTATCGCTCTTCTTCTGAGGAATCGGTCTCCGGCTCGATCTTGGGAGTCCTGGTGATAGCAGGCGCTCGCTTTCTTTGGTTGAGAACGCTGGTCCCTGGGATCATCTGTGGCGTGGGGTGGTATCTGCAGGGCTCTCTGGGTTCAGGCATCGGCGCTTTCATCGTTTGAATAGAAGTGAGTGGATTCTGAGATGTTTGTTTGCTTGCTTGCCTTTTCGTTGATTCTTTAGTGATTTTCAATTTTGGTCCAAAAGCAGCAAAGAGCGTTTTCATTGCTGATTTTACTTGCATACCTATCGAAGTCTCTTCAATCTCTGTGTCTGATTCTTCTGAGGTGTAAATTTTCTCTTTTTCATTTCTTGCATCGAGTAAGGCTTTTCGCGCCAGGTATTTTGAATCTAGCTTTCTGATTGGCTCTGCTTCGCTCATCTTAGGGGTCCGTTGAAACCAAGATGGCTGCCATTCGAAATTTTGCGCGGGACTGTTAGTTTTCTTTTTCACTGTATTTTTATTTTCAGGCAGATCGCTCACCGTTTTTGAGTCTTTAGATTTATTCGTAACGATGTGCTTCTCTTTCGCTGCTCCGTTGTTTTTTAATATTTCTTGGAGATTTTCATCGTTCTTTTGGCTTTTTAAGAGTTTTAGTATCTCTGACCTGAGTTCGTTGTTTTCTATTTCGTTTTCTTCTTGGTCATCAGTCTCATCCATTGTTTCTTCATTGTCAGTAGTGCAGTCTTCAGATTCTCTCGATATTGTATTCGTGGACTCATCGATTATTTCTTGATCTGCTTCCATTTCTTTGCTGTATGCCCTGGTGTTGGGTCTTTCTCTTTTATTTCTGGAGTTTTCTCTCTCAGACATATTTAAAGTTTTATTGAGTCAATTTAACCATCCTCTGCTACCAAATTGTTAAGATATTTTTCAGGATCAGACTCAATAAGTAGAATAAGAATTAGATATTCAAATAAAGCACTGTTTATTTACAGAAGGCATTCTATATTCACTGAATATTCACAGATAGAAGCGCAGAAGGAAAGCATACAGCTCCTTATATATACAAGGGGTGGAGCTAGATATAGAAGTGGTTAAGTATGAATATATTAAGTAGTGAAGAATAAGTTAACCCCTGATATTCTGGTCATGTACTATTTACATAATAAAGAATAAGGCATTTACTTGTGACAGGGACGATTAAGCAGTTGAACATGCATATGCCCATGGAGACAAAATGAAAAGGCTTCAAAGCATCTAATCTGAGCTTCTTGAAGAAATGTCTGTCTTGAAACATTTAAGGCAGGGCAGCATTGTTCATATGAGATGTTTGGTAAATCATTGGGGCATTTTGCGTAGCCCGAATGAACATATCATTTCTCGATGTTCCCCATTTTAAAATGGTGGGCAACCACAGGAGATTGGAAACCACATGCAGCTCTGACTCTTCAAGATACCCACCCACCCCTCACAAATTCATACACCAATGTTAGAAACTATACAAGATCTAAAGACTAAATATATCAGGAAATTAAGTATACAAAATCCTAGTAACAGAAAATATACTTCCCTTCATGCAAGGGACTAAGATCAATCAGGAATTCTACTTTACAATTGGAGGAGGGGGGATTTAAAAATATGTATAAATTGTTTTAAATTTGTACATGGTTTCAGTCAGTCAGATTCTCAGTGGTTCACAAAAACTAAAACATAATAGAGTTAAAGCATTCAGAGTAAAACCTGAATAAATTAAATGAGTTCCCTTTCTACATTAGAAATTATTTTAAAATATACCCCATTCTCCTCCCAAATTTTACAAGTTTCGGAAACTAATTCCCATTTCCTTATTATCAGAATGCAGTGAGGAGGTTTCCAGCCATAGATATATTGGATTCAGGCTTTTAGCCTTGCAGTAAATTTTGTATTAGACTTGCTGCCAAATTTATCCCCAACCAAACCATATAATTCAGAATAAATATTGTAGTTCCAGCACACTAGAATCTAGTTTTGTTTTGATTATTGTGTTCTAAGCTCTGTCACACTTCCATCAGTTCTTTAATCATGCATATACAAACAACAAAATTATTACTTTGTTTGAGTAGAATATTTTTGCCCTGGGAAAGAATTTTGGATTAGATTGATGATGTGCGTTAAAATCAGAAATAAACAACTGAGGATGGCACTTGAATGTTATAAAAAGCACAATGTTTACATATCTACTCAGTCTGATATCACATCATTCAGTGTGTGCCCAACATGATCAACATGATTTTATATATCTGAACAATTTAAAGCAGCCAGAATGGATGCCCAAAAGCAGGAGAGTTGATTATCATTTAATATGAAGAATAGCTTATAAAGTGACAACTGTTTGAGCTCACTGGGATTAATCTGAAGTGTTATATGCTGACATGTGCAATCTGTGTGGAATTTCATCATATTCAACATATTCAAGATAAGGCAATTGTGGTCTTCTGGCTTTAACAGATGAATTCCAGCTATTTGTCATGGCCTAAAACAGCTAACTGAGATTACTTATAATAATGTTTCTGAATGCATCACTTGCTTGCTGTTAAGAGAATGTGATAAGATCAAGTTGGCTGAATAGAGATTCATGTAACTATTGGGAGACAGAGGTGAAAAGGGACATATTTTGACATATGTGTTGGTTAAGAGGATTTTTTAAGCATTCAGAAAGGATGAAAGACAATGAAAAAAATCATAATCAGTGCAACTGATGTGGCAGAGACTTGAAAAGATATAATAATCAGGTATCAAAACAGAGGGAGAACATTCCAAACCATATCGTCACAAATTTGAGAGGCAACTCTCCAAATTTTAGTAAAGTCATTGCTATTTTTTATTATAAGATTTGCTTTCATTGGTGAATTATGGTGATCAGGATTCCCCTGATAATTTTTGCTTTTCATTTGCTACCATAATGGCTTTTCCCCAATGGTAGCAATATCATGTCAATAGTGTTTTTAAAATGTGTACACCAAGGTTGGATAGAAAATAATCCATATCTGGACTGAACAGTTTCCCATTCTTGAATTAGACCTTGGAAGAATTACCTGGATATACTCACATACCGTTATAGCTGATTTTTATAAATCTCTATTTGCCTTGAAATGTTCCAAATTAGTTTAGCATTCTGTTTAGCTGAAGTGCTGCTCTTCTCTGGTGATTTCTCAGCCAATTTTCCTATTTTACAAAACAGATGGCCAACTCATGGCTTTTACCGCCAATGCAAATCTGTGCTATACTTTGAAACATTGGCAGAATTGTCTGTGTTCCATTTTGGAATCCTTACATTCCATTTGATGGTGGCTGCTAGACTTTAGCTGTCCATTAAATAATGGAAAACTTAGGCGAGAGAAACAGAAAAGCTTTAGAAATGCATTAACAGTCCTTCCGGGAGCTGAAATGTTTTAGATGATTGAGCAGATGCAAGCCAAGAGTAAAATATTTATTATGCTAAAAACTATTGAAAGGTAAACACTATCTCAGCTTAATTTTGGTTTCCTTCCAAAGTATCTCATATAGAGTTTTGAGGTGGGTGGGGAATCTAGTCCCTTAAGGAAAGTAACTGGAAATGTCTGACATAACCTGTAATAAGCCAATTATTAGCAGCAAAATATAGAGTAAAAGCCTAGCATTAAGTTTTCCTACTTAAAAGCTCCTTTTTCTCTTTGAGGCAGCTCATTATTCATTTGTTGCCTGCTCTTTGCTAGTTCTCCAGTCTTAATCTGGAAAATCAATTTTAAAATGACAGCTAACTCAATAGGACATCTGGGTTGCTAGTGAAATGTTGCAGATCTCTTGATCCTGTGCACTAGTCCAGGTTCTTGCTGGGCCTTATGTCATTTCCGATGTAATCACTGACATACAGCGATCAGCATGAAGTCTCTGCATTTGGGAACGTCTGGCAGAGAGCCTGCTGATGTGAGACTGAAAGGCTAGGAGTAGAAGGCAACTGGCTCAAGGGACTTGATGAAATACCTAAATCTTGAAGTTCAAAATGATGCTCTTCCACATCAGGAAATCCTGATTTCAACAGCCTCCAGGTACCGTACTTCATACACAAACTTTTGCTGCTTTTATTTAACAAATGAAGCATTAGGGTGGGAAAGAAGAAAAAAAGCCACTGTGGAACTGATGAAGGTAAATAAAGTTTTAAAACTCAAGCAAACAGAAAGAATAAGGAAAAACTTTTTCATCCCCTATCCAATAGTCTATTAAAAGTTTATATATCCTTGATAACATTTTGTCCTCTTTTCCTAGAATGATATTGTCCAGATCATGCTGATTCAAATTAATACCATCTTGTTCCCTATCTTTTTTAAATTTCGAGCAAATTTGGGCATAAGCCCACCAATCCAGTTGTCTTCCCTGCAACTCCAACTCATTTCTTGATTTCAGACTACCATGGGGGTCCAAAAGTTCCTGGTAAGAGAGATGATTTTCTTTGTTATATAGAGGCCTATACGTTATAGCTTCGAGTGGGACCAGCCAAGAGGGGATTGAAGAGTAAAATTTACCCTTAATTTTCCTCCAGGACTCAATTAGAATGTTCCTCACATAATGTCCTGCAAGGCACCTGTGCTTTGGGATTTTGTTTTGCCAAAGAAAATAATGCCAACCTTGATGTAGCCCCTCCCCTTCCAAGATCAACAACCTCTATGATTAAAGACTCTATGATTGCCTGGGGGAGAAATATTGGTTATCCAATTGATTTGACAAAATGGGAAGAAATCTGGCTTAAACATATGAAATTCCTGTGGGCAACATCATACAAAGAAAATGTGTACAAGATGCTGTATAGATGGCACCTTCCACCTGCTCGTCTTTCTAAAATGTATTCAAATCTCTCACCAAACTGTTGGAAGTGTGGGGAGATTGGCACCTATTTCCACATGTGGTGGACCTGCTCCAGGACGACTGAATTCTGGAAAATTATACAGGCATGGATCATGGAAATCACAGGTTATAACCTAATTCTGAAACCAGAGTACTATCTACTGAACATCAGGCCAGACAACATAGGCACAAATATATGGTGTCTGTGTGTATTTATCACCACGTCAGCAAGAATATGTTTCGCCCAACATTGGAAGGGGAAAGACCTGCCGGCTGAAGATTTGATTTTGGAGAAAATTTTGGATTATGCGGAAGCTGACAGACTGACTAAAGCATTGAGAGATCAAAAGGACTCTTTATATTTCCAATGTTGGGACAAATGGTACATTTGGTTGAACAACAGACACCCAAAAAGTCAAGTATAACCAGGATTATGTTTAATATATGTTAAATCTGACTGAAACCTACATACTGTAGAAAATGTAAATATCATGTAAAGTTCCTGTCGCGATCATTTGTTTGACTATTTCTTTTTTTTTGATGTATTGTTTTAAATATATATATATATATATATATATATATATATATATATATATATATATATATATATATATATATATAAAGAAAGAATAAGGAAAAACAATGCATATTGAATCCTAAACACATAAATAAGCATTTATTAATACATAAGTAATACAAATACATAACTAAGCATTTATTTACATAAACACACAAGTAAGCATTTAAATAAGAACCATTTTGAATATTTATATCTAGAAAAAAGGATGGCTTTTTAAATCTATTTTATTTCTAAGACTTTTAAATTAAACCAGTTAGCATTTCATTCATGTATACTTCTTCCAGGCGTCCCACATCATATACTTGTGCCATATATATATATATATATTTCTTTTATTCAGATGCAAGATGTAGAGCTTAACATTTTGTTCTCTAAATCCCATTCTGTTCATTTCAGCCACTGCTCAAGCATTGTTTAGATTCCTCTGAATCTTTGCATACTCTGTGAACTTCGTAAATGTCACTGATTCAAGTCACTGATAAAAATATTGAACAGCACAGGGTGCAGGGCAGAGCCCTGTGGCATTCAAAGCTTTTTTTCCCAGGTTGGAGCCACTAATGAGTACTCTTTGGATTGGCCATTCAATCAATTTTGAGTTCATCTAACAGGAAATCCCCTATTTTACTATTTCATAAAGAACAATATTTTGAGGCACCCTGTAAAGGCTTTGCTGAGGTCCAGATAGGCTATGTCTACAACATTCTCCTGTTAATTGTAAATGCCTATCCAAGTCTGAGATCTGTTGGGTCTTCCGTCTTCCCCTTTTTGAAGACAGCAGTAAAGTGATATTTGCTCTTCTCTTGGCAGTTCTTAAAGAAGTTTCAAAATATTATGAAGAGTAATTCTCCAATATTCCACCAGTAGATAATACTTCATCCAAGAGAATTTTCATTTGGTTTTTCAAACATTGTCATAAGTTCTAAATGAAGTCTAGATTTGTTTATATTTTAAAGAATTGCACTTGAAAGTTTGCCATAATTTTTGAATAGCTGAAAATTGATACTGAAGATGGCAATAAATTCATTCTTACTTATTGTACTGAGCCATATGCATGATTAAGCATGACAAGTTTAAATACAATCTGTGCACAGTCTAGATGTTGTTTTTCTTGCTTTGGCTGAAAGTGATTTTTATATACAGATAAAGCCCAATTTAGCTTCCTCAGTAAGGAAATCTAGGATCTTTTTCCAGGCTCCTTTATGACCCTTGGATAATATCTGCACATTAAAATATAACTGTAGAGATTACAGGTAGAGCCTTATATGATCTGAAAAAAAGTTGGCCAGCCCACAGATATCAGCAAAGAGTTTCTCTTTTCCTTCTGTTGCCATATAAGAAGTCATTGCAAGTGGTTCTTCTTGGATAGGATAGCCTTTGACACTTTCTTACACATTTAAAAGTTGCACTTTTTGTATCAGTTGCCCCATTTTCATTAAAAGGATAGTCCCTTCATCCTTAGTTTATAGGCTTCATGTGAAATTAAAGACTTGATGAATTTGTAACTAATAATGTTTAAAGTACAGACTACTTAAATGTATCCTAAAATAAGTTATTCTTTGTTTTACAAAACAAAAAAAAAATCAATTTAAATCTTGTCTTTCTCCAATTTTAAGGTGCATGTTTTTACTTTCATGAAAATCTAAATGGAGGCCTAAGAGTGGGGCCAGAGGGGACATTTTAGAGTCCTTTTGTTTCTTTCCATTAATGCATCTTTGTCAGATTCTCTAGCATTTTTTTTTTACTTTTTCATATGGCATTACTCTTAGACTATTGGTTTCATTTGAATTAGTTTCTTTTCTATTCCATATTTAAATATATTTTATTGGAAGTAGTCAGTGGTGGAATTCAACTGGTTTGCGCCGATTCAGGCAAATAGGTTGTTAAATTACCCACCTCCCACTATCAAAGTGGATCCTGGGTGCTGTGCTGCAATGGAGAAATGGGCAACGGAGTGGCTGGCATGAGGGAAGGAGAAGGCCGCTTTCCCTCTTTCTTCTCCCTGCTCCTCCTCCTTCCCTCGTGCCAGCCACTCCATTGCCTGTTTCTCCATTGCAATGCAGCACAGTGCCCAGGATCCACTTTGATAGTGTGTGTATGTATGTGTGTGTGTGTGGGGGGGTAATTTAATAACCAGTTTGCCCAGGGTCATCTTGGACCACACCTCCCATGACAGCCAATTTGACCCTGGGTGAACCAGTTGTTAAATTATTTGACTCTCACCACTGGGAGTAGTTAGTTTGAAATGACACACATACGCACAAACAAAACATTTTAAATTGAGTCATCCTAAATCTCCTTCCTTTAGTGGTGGGATTCAGCCAGTTCGCACCACTTCGGGAAAACCATTTGTTAACTTTCTGAGCAGTTTGGTGAACTGGTTGTTGGAAGAAATCATTAGGGCAGAGAACCGGTTGTTAAATTATTTGAATCCAACCACTGCCTTCCTTGCTTTATAAATAATAGTCTTTCTCAATCAAACTCTCTTGCCCGTGTGGATGAGTTGGTTCAGCAGATTTTGCCAACTTTTTGGCATCTTCTCTGTCAAGATTTTAGTGAGAGATATGAAGTAGAAGCACCTGAGATAGTTAAGACAACATAGGTAAAAGAGTCTTTTTTATAACGGCCCCTTTCCCTAACCAAGACAACTGTTATTTAATTTATTTTTGTGATTTGATCATTTTGTAATGACTGGATACATAATTATAACGACAAATCCATTTACCTTCTATAAAACTTAATTTGTATGGCATCCTCTTCTCCAGCCTCTGGATGATTTATAACAGTAAAACATCATCAAATATATAAATCTGTCAGTTCCTAAGTATGATGAAGCCAAAATACCAAAACACTCAGCATGCCATTGTGAAGCAAGCTCTCCCTTCTAATGCTTGTGTTGTAATGTGATAAGCAACAATGAAAAGAGGGGAGGTTTTGAGAAATTATCCATTTTGCCACTTGTCCCCTGTGGCATCCCAGCAGGACATTAGGCTATTATTACAAAAAAGAGAGTTATAATATAATTACTTACAGCATGCACATGATGTGTACATACTAAATGCTGTGATTTCTTATTTGTGTCACCTTATCCCACTATTTTTCTAAACATTTCTTCCTTTTCTGTCTTATTTTATCTTAATTCCCTATAGTTAGAAATAATTTTAACCTTGAATTTCTGGTCCTTGCCTCTGGATTTATTATTACTCTTAGTTCCAAAATTGAAAGCTTTCCGTTTTTAGCCCTCATTGATTACTCTTGTTAAGACTTCCATTACTTTTTGATTGCTTTACTACTTATTTTATACAGTATTATATTACTCTCTCTCCTGTCTTTGTCCTCTGTTCCCTCTTTCCAAAAATCCAGTTGTTTGCTTTTCTCAGCTGGATCTGAGGTTGGTTGCTCAAAGGCTAACTGTTGCTCATCTCCACCATTTGTCCCTCTCAGCTGTCAGGTTTCTCTAAATGGCCTCTGTGGGAGTTCTTCTCTTAGTGGGTATGGGATATCTCTTCTCTTGGTCCTCTTCTCCATGTCCTGATTCCATAAATGTAATTCAGCTTTCTTTCTTTGGCCCTGGCAGCTATGTTCACTCTTAAGTCTTTATGTAAAAAGTCAAGGGAAAAGTGGAAGACAGATGTTCTGTCCAAGATCAACTTTGCTAGGAAGATGGGAGGCTTTCAATTTGCTGAATTGTTGATTAATTACTCCTGTTTTGCCCCCATACACTGCCATCTCCAACAGCAATCTTTCTTTCTTATCCTATCACTTTATTCTCTCCTACCTTAGAAATCTTCTGAGTTGTTCGATACTTATTTTCTGTGGGATTTGTGCCTTTTTCCTTTCCTTTTTGCCTCTTTCCTTTGCCATCAAGTCATTATAACACTCTCACAAAGAGTAAACCCTTCTCTAACTAACAGCTAGCTCCCATCTGTCCCCAGTCTAGATCTATTAGCTGCACTTCATCGCCTCTTATAAAGTGGAACTGGTCTATATGCTGCAGGACATTCAGCTCTGATGGAAGACACACACAGGTGGTTAATGGCCTTGGTGAGAGGCTGTGAGAGATTGTGGGAAAGCTGGGAAGAGTCAGATGAACCTATTTCAGAAAAGGCAACTCAACCCAGCTGCTAAGAGAGGTAGAAAATTATGTTTCAAAGAGAATCTACCATAACAAATTCACTATAACTGAGACCAGGAAATGCCTCTTAGAATTCTGGGGAGTCTGTATTTACTCCAGAACTAATGTTAAAAAGCCTTTATTAAAATTCATACAATTCTTATTTTTCTTAATCTTGCCAGTTACATGGGACTTCACAAACAGTAGCTAGGCAGAGAGGCTGCCTTTTCACACATGCTATTGTCCTGTACACAGATGCCAGAGAGAACATCAGAATTCTAAAATCATAAACTTCATCAAAATAAAATGATAAAAACCAAAGAATGACCATACTTTTTTTTAAAAAAAAAACATAACCACCAGGAACAATGTAGCAATCAGGATTCTTATTGCATGTCTTTCAAAGGCTCAAAGAAAAAACAACAGATCTTTGTCGTCTTTCTAGAATACATCTAATTTCAGTGGTAATAAAATTCAAAAGATCAAAGGTGGGACAGAATCATAACATACCTTGCCGTTCTGTTAAATTTGGTTCATCAGCAATCAGAGACAGCATTTTTTATATTAAGTTTATTGTCATTGTACGTATATACAAAGTATACCCATACAACGAAATTCACATAACACCCAGAGACCAAGCCCAACACACATGACAATCTCCAGACAGACCCCCACCCACCAAAATCCCCCCTAAACCACCCAAACTTCCACACAACAGATCAAGTAATGCTGTCCAACAGCTCACAGATGGTTTTGGACCTGTACAGTTCTTAATAAACTTTAAAAGTAATCCCAAGTAAAGAGAATTTTAGTAAAACAATCACGAATGACAATTCATTATAACATAATCAATTATGACAGCATGAATAACAACAGTTGGAAAAAATCTATTTCAGAAATGATCACTTCTGGGGCATCAACTGCAGCTTCACAAACGCTTTTTAGGACATGTCTTCACCTGGGGGATCCACGAGTCCATAATAAAAAAATCCCAATATAAATTTCCCTCCAATCATACTAGATCCTGGAAACCAGACAGTCACTTCTATGTTGCTTTATGGATAGCAATATGGAAGTGATTTGCCAGGGACTTCAAGCATGTTTTTTCAACTTTTATGGCTCTGATATTTCCTGGAAGACTGTTTTCAGAGTACTTAACCACGACTTGCCCTATCATTTTTGAGATCAGACAAGATCAGCAAGTCTATCGATATATTATTAGTGGGGAGGGAAAGAAAAAGAATATTACAAAAGATGAAACTTTCATTTTGCGGATACCCAAGGATTTCAAATAAAAGTTTGCCCTTGATCAATCCTTACCAATTTTAAGTATTTCAAGTAGGAGGTGAATTTTTTTTTATTTATTTATTCTTCTCATGCTGGTGGGTATAAAACAAATGTGGATTCTAACTGAAGACCTTGCTAGTAATTGTCCATAAATGAGAGAAAAATAAAACCCTTTAGTCTACAGTCCCGTACGTGTCTTCCAGTGAACAAAGCCTATTGAACAGAATGAGATTTATTTTACAGTGTTAGTGATTTGCTGGCTTTCATTTTTCTGATAAACAAGAAAAAAGTCTTCTCATTTTGCTCCTGCTCCTAGGTGACTTCTATATGCAGCTGTTAGACTACTTTAGGACTTAAGGAAGTTTGTGTTAAACTCTGCAGGCTTCCTGGGGGCAAACACATGTTTTTTGTTCTTAGTAAGAACTGAGCAAAAGGAGAAATCAGCCTCAGAAAGATTTTCCCTTGCTGAGACATTTTTTTTTCCCTGTGGATTTTGAAGAAAACTAGGAAGAGAAGGAGTTCTGTTCTGTTATCAGATTATTTAGGGCTTGTTACATAATTACTTTATCTTCCAAAGCATATCATTCTTTAAAAAAATAATAATATCAGGCATAGGCAGCAGGATGCCTGCACGTATCACTCTGTCTGTAGACATTTCACTACTAAGCACCACCCCAGGCCAGCTAGACATTATTATGTCTAGCTCCCCATTGCCCGGTGCGTTCCCACAGGGAGGGCCTCCTTGGGGTGCCATCGGCCAGACAATGTCGGCTGGCGACCCCTAGGGAGCGGGCCTTCTCTGTGGGTGCACCTACCCTGTGGAATCAGCTCCCCCTGGGACTCCGGGTGGCCCCTGACCTTCGCTCTTTTCGCCGTGGCCTTAAAACATGGCTATTTCACCTGGCCGGCTTGGACTGAAGGGGTTTTAGAGGGGATTTTAATGGTTTTTATAGTTTTATAGTTTTATTGGGTATTTTTAAAAGGAAGGATTGGACTGCATGTGTTTTATTGTTGTGAGCTGCCCTGAGTCCTTTTGGAGATAGGGCGGCATATAAGCCCAATAAATAAATAAATAAATAAATAAATAAATAAATAAATAAATAAATAAATTTTGTAAATGATTTTTCTGATGATGGAAAACAGAAATGAAATTCTTCTCCTCCTCCAAAAATACACCCGTGTTCACATAGGCTCAGAAACATTCTTAGAAAATAAAAAGTTACAGTAGCGTTGGAAGGGGCCTTGGAGATCAACTAGTCCAACCCCCTGTTCACGCAGGAGACCTGTATTAGGGATTCGAACCGCCGAACTGCCGATCTTTCTGATTGACAAGCTCAGTGTCTTAGCCACTGAGCCACCTAGCTGGGCTATGCAAAGAGTAAGTAACTATGCCTGGGTGGTCTAAGGCAGTGAGTCTTCTTCAGGTACTTCATCTGAATGAATTAGATAAATAAAACTCTTCAGAACTGTCATAATTCAGCAAGAAAGAAATTGAAATTTGACATTGGTTGACTTTTAAAGATTACCGGTAGTCAGCTAGAGGGAGAAAACAATATATAACGTGCATCTTTTTTTTCAGATTTATTTTCTTAATCCCTATAAAATGTCAGGGAGGTGGCAGAGAGTGACTGTCTCCTGGGCCTAGAAGTAACAAGGAAAAGCCTTTCCATGTGATCCAAAAACACAGACAGAGCATTATTTTTGCTGACAACAAAGCAGCAAAGTTGTTCTCTGGCTGAAAGATAGAAGACACCCTATGAATTTTGGTGACATTTATTACCCAAGTTTAACCTGCTTTTCCTTTGGCCAATTCCACACATATTGTTAGCCTGTTAATTCTTCCTAAGGTTCCAAATACATATCATCAAAAATCAGACCTCACAGAGGCAAAACTTGTCTCCCTGGGACATCTGTGTCATCAGCAGTATGCTTCTATGACCCCTTCATAAATATTACAGTTAAAGATGTCTGGTGTTCTCAACCAGCATAACCCTTAGATAAATCGTGCAGAACAAGCCGTGAAAAATATTTCTGCTCTGGGATTGGTTGTGGAAAACCTATCCATCATTCCAGCTTTGACAATTTTGTTGACTCTGAAAGAAGAAGTGGATTTTATGGCTGTCAAAAAGAAGGTAGATGAGTTGGTTCTTATGACCTGTTGGGAGCTATTGCGTTTGAGTGGGCAGGTAGGTGGGTGGATGGGTGAATGCTAATTCAGCTCATAATTCCATGTGTTTCCATTCTGGTAGCTTTGTGGTTTGACAGCAGGCTTGTCTCACTGGCTGACAAATGCAATCATGGTATTCAGAAGGTAATTGCAGCTTTCAAGCTGTATCTCCTTCTATGAAGATTTCACTGCATGATGACTTTTCACATGGAAATATTTAGTTTATCATAAAGGAGAATTAGTTACTTTTATGTTAGCTGATGCTCTCAAATAATTGCAAGCAAAAACAAACTGATAGAGCCAAAACTATAAAATGCCTGTTGATATTGCTCACATATGCATTCAACCATTACAAAGGCAATTTACTGGAAATCAGATCTAAATTATGATAAACCTTTTATCATAAAACAAACTGTTTTTAGAATTGGGAGAAGAAAACAATCCATGATGATGTTGTGTGAGTAATCTACAGTTAGATTCACAGTCTAAAATTGGTGGAAACTTCATAATTCAAATCCTAACCAAGGACTAAGAATTATTAAGGTAGAATCTAAGAATATAGCCAGTTCCAAATTGGGTAAGGATTTTTTGTAAAATTAGGATGTTCAGGTATGAAAAATTCAATATTGCCAGATATTAAGGAAGTCCTCTGGATATTGTTTTGAAGGCTTCCTATCATAATTGGCATAAAAATGGATTTCTTTTTCCATAAGCATTCAACTTCAATCTGCAAGACTCGGTATTTCATTTATTTTTCCAATTGCTTTTCCTCAGCCCTAGAATTACTTGGAATAGCAACATCATTGAACCAAACATTACTCTTTTCAGTGGCTCATTGTACAATCAGCCAGATGTTCAGACTGGATTTGGCATTTTTGTCCACCTATCAAATCTTTCTCAAGGACATGGGAATAGGTAGATGTGGATATTTGGTGGTATTAGAGGTATCATCACAGGATGTAAGCTGTTCTGAGTAAAACTGCCTTTTGCAATTGACTGATGGTGATTTTGTCAATACCAATGGGGTTCAAGTGGTGCTCCAGTTGTTTTGGGATTGCAACCAAGGTGCCTATTACTATTGGTACTACCTTTGCTTTCTTTTGCCACAGTCATTCTATTTTTATTTGCAGGACTTTGTGTTCTGTTATCTTCCCCAGTTCCTTTTCTGCTGTCTCCAGATACTGCCACAGCCACTATCCAGACCTTTTTGGCTTTCTTATCAAAAATTGTTAAGTCTGGCATATTATGCTGAAGGTTTCTGTCTGTTTGAATTCAAAAGTCCTAGAACACATTAGCATTTTCATTTTCTAATACTTTCTTTATTTTATGGTCCCACAAGAAATATTGCTACAAACTCTGCATAGGCATCAGGAAGGGCATCCAGCCAGTAAAAACTCAGTTCTATTCATTCACCCTAACCGCACTCCAAAGCAAGGGATTACAGGGTTGTAAAAAGAAAAAAAAATCATCCAAAATGATAGCTGTTGTTTTTATTATCAAATTCTAATCTTCAAAAAAAAAAATTAGTTTAGACTATGAAGCAAGACAATTTTATAGTCACTGATGATTGGTACCTACTGGAGTGCAATCGTGTGGCAAAATTAACAATTGCTATTTCAACTCCATGATTAATATACTAACATAGGATACTGCACCTCTCATTTTAGTTGTTTGTCCATAGAATACTGTATGTTAGAGAACACATATTTGAGCCAGTTGTCAAATTTGGAATTTTATGATAACCTTTTAGGTGTGCTCACAGTAGGGATGCTGGGTGGGCCTTGCCCATTCACAAAATAGTTGTCTTGGAGAAATAAACAATTATAAACACAGATTTATGAGAACATTTCCCTGCCATACTCTCACTCAAATGATATACTGTAAGGGTGGGACTTGACTTGAAAATAAAATTGCTAAAGCTTAGTGTGTATATAGCCCAAGTATTGTCTTTCCTCCCATGCACTCTGCAGGAACGAAAACCCATAAACCCTGCTGAACTATTGCTTTTAGCAATTAGCTAGAACCAGAAGGAAAATTGAATTTCTGCATAGCATGCTTAGACAGCTCTATATTATCCAGCAATTACTTTCCCTGTGATTGAGATTTTCCTATAAAGTATACAAGTCCTTATTCAGCAAAGGTATCTAACAACTTCAGTTAAAAGTTTATTACCTGAAGGTATGGTCCATTTCATTTCTTGTTGTTAATCTTGGATGGGGAATTCATGATGCATAGCTTGTTAATTGCCATTTGAATCGCCTATCTGAATTGCCCCACTGCCCATATTCATTTCTACAGGGCTCCAAGAAAGTGAGAGGTTTTAATAACTAATTTCCTTTTATTGTGTTCCTTTTTTTATAACTCAAAATGTCAGGTTCATTGTCAAGAGCTTTATTGTATTAACACATATGTGTATGTATGCATTCAGTTTATCTGCTTCTGGAATCTTTCAGCTTGCTAAATTTCCCCATGTCAACTTCTGTTTTATTTTTCTTGGAGAAAGCAATAGCTTTAAATATCTGATTTCTATTCATTTTCCTTTTTAAATAGATTACTTTTATTTTTGCTTTAATTCGCACCATTTCCTGCTATTGCATTAACAAATATTGAACCAGTAAAACAAACACTTGATCTCTAAAAAGGTTTAAATCATGGCAACAGGACCAAAGTTTATTAAACTGAAACATTTCCTTACTCATCCAAGTAACATCTTCAGTCAAAATGAAAATGTTGGTTAGGCATAGGGTCATTGGAATGTACTAACTCTGCCATGGGGGTTTCTCCCAAAAATGAAATTCAATGTGTAAATGAAGATATCTTTTTTTTTGGGGGGGGGGGGGAATCATTTTGACTGAAGAAATTACTTGGATGAATAACAAAACTGCTAAGTTTAATAAACTTGGTCTAGTTGCCATGATTTAACTTTTTTAGATACTTTTGGCCTGGATGTTTGAGTCTTCAATATATTTTATATTGATGCTTTCTTCTTACCCTCCTTCCCTTCCTGACTGTCTATTCTCAACCCCATACACACACAAATACACTCAAACACCTTTCTAAAACTACCTGGCCTCCCCGAGTTTCTGAACTGAAAATACATAGAACAGAATTTTTGTTATTGGCCAAGTGAGTTTGGATACACAAGGAATTTTGGTGCATATGCTCTCAGTGTACATAAAAGAAAAGATACGTTCATCAAGAATCATAAGGTACAACACTTAATGATAGTCATAGGGTACAAATAAGCAATCAAATCATACTAGGAAACAATCAATATAAATTGTAAGGATACAAGCAACAAAGTTACAGTCATACATTAGTGGGAGGAGATGGGTGATAGGAACAATGAGAAGATTAATAGTAGTGCAGACTTAGTAAATAGTTTGACAGTGTTCAGGAAATTATTTGTTTAGCAGAGTGATGGCGTTCAGGAAAAAACTGTTCTTGTGTCTAGTTGTTCTGGTGTGTAGCTCTATAGCATCGTTTTGATGGTAGGAGTTGAAACAGTTTATGTCCAGGATGCAAGAAGTCTGTAAATATTTTCACAGCCCTCTTTTTGACTTGTGCAGTATACAGGTCCTCAATGGAAGGCAGGTTGGTAGCAATTATTTTTTCTGCAGTTATAATTATCCTCTGAAGTCTGTGTCTGTCTTGTTGGGTTGCAGAACCAAACCAGACAGTTATAGAGGTGCAGATGACAGACTCAATAATTCCTCTGTAGAACTTAAGAGGATGGCTTCCCTGACCATTAATTGAAGTCTAGAAACCTGATGCAACTGTGTATAATCAGAGAGATAAATCTATAGTTAAATAGGGGACATTCAAGCACATTTTTCAACCTGCTTGCTATCTGAGCTACGTACAGGAACCCACGCTCCATCCAAGAGATTCACCAATGCAGGTATGTCCCATTAGAACTGTGAAGATTGTAAATGCGAGGATTGGTCTCAGAGTTGCTTTTTGTCATCCTGATAACTGTGAACAGTTGCTGTTTGACTTTGAGGCAGTTACTAAATAAAGATTAACTGTAGTTTCTTTGGTTTTTTTTTTTTTGTTTTTTTTTGCTTTTGCAAAAGGTTCTCAAGCACTTTCTGTTTTGAACTGAATAAGACCATTTTCTTTTATTTTTAAATATTTAAATAAGTTTACTTTTCAGCCAACTACGGCAAGGGTCCTATTGGTTTGCATCTGTTCCAAAGATACAACAGCAGGTTTTCTAAAATAGAATAACCAAATAAAAATTTGTATTCTAAAACTCTTGGGTTCAGAACCTCTCAAATAAATCAGAGCTAAAGTACTCTCCCTGCAAATCATGCTCTGATTTTGCTACCACTCACTGATACGAGAGGAAAGAAAATCATATGATGAAAATATTTTAGATGAAAATTACAATGCGGAAGTAATGTATTTTATAGGACACCTAGTTCAGAGGGGTTTTTTTAATGCATTTTTTGAAAAATGGGAATTATTTATAATTGTTACCTACCCTGCTCATTTTCAGTTCTGGTTTTAGTCCACCCTGTGAAATTCACTGTTGTGAATTATGTATCTCTTTTTAAGAGACCAGCTGCAGATTTACTGTAGATAAGAAGTTTTCGGCTGGCTAATGTTCTGTGATGCAGAGCCGTTAGCATAATTAGGTTACTTCTATTATAGTAATGCTGGAGAGCCTGTCAACGTAGCTCCAGAAATGCCTACTTGCCAATGCTTCATGCAATCGCTAAAAACACGAAATGGAAAGTAAGATATAATTTGAACAACAGCAAGGAAACTATTTATTTATTCAGTTTTTATGTAGTTCCAACCAATATCTGTTCCTAAACCATTGGTAAATTTCAAAATGGTTATGGTAGGGCTTCCGGTTTCCTTGTCTTCGGCGACGACGGTGCCTTTTGAAGCACCGCCAGCCCAGCCGCTTGTAGAGCCGCTTCGCGATCGAGAAGCGGCTTGAAAACTTCAAAATCCTCAGGATTCTTGGAGGAGAGGCAGCAGGGCACAGGTCGAGCCCCTGTAACCCCCCCATGGAATTGTTTCTGGGGAGGAAATAGGCGCAGCTCCCTCCCAACCTGCTGAGACTCCGGGCGGCGTGGGACGTTTCTGCTTTTGCAGAACAAGCCGGCTGCAGGAAACTTCAAAAGAGAAAGGAAATAACCTAAACAAGCAGCGGAAACTTACTTGAACCCTGAAACTTGGAACTGCAAGTATTAGCACTTTGCTGATTTCTTACTTTGAAGGAAAAATTCTTGAGTGAGTGAAAGTGACTGGAAAAAATATGGCGCTCAGCATTAGAGTAAATGAATCAGCGAGTGTGGATTGGTGAAGTTATTTTGCTTTGTTACAAAGTTAATAAGTTGCTACAAAGTTGCTTCGTTTGTAACAATAGAAACAAGAGGAAAATCTCTCCCTCTCTAATATTTGACTTTGCATCATCATAGTTTTGCCCTGATTAAATCTGGGGGACTTTTTTAGAAGGCTTTGTGGAGGTGGCAGAAGAAGAGGAACTTCCCTCTTCAGAAAAGCTAGCTTACGTGGCAGGATGGCTTCAAAGAAGCAGGAAGACAAAACACCAGGGGGGGGGATCCCCCACACGCAAACAGGATTCGCAGTCACAAGCTCAGAAAAAAGATTTTGATATGGGAGATTTAAAAGAATTCATTTCAAAAATTTTGGATGATAAATTTCAAAAAGCTCAACAGGAAATAGATGATAAAATCCAAAAGTCTCAACAGGAAATTATGCAGGAAATGAAGCAGAACCAAAATAAGGTGACCAAAAAAATATCAGATGTGGCGTCTGGCCTGGCAGATTTTATTGTTAAAGTTGATTCAAAAGTGGATGAATTTAAATCAGAAGTTAATGTTAAAATGAAAGATAATGACCACAAATTTTTTGATGTTGATGATAAGATGCAGAGAGTTGAGAACGAAATTGTTATGATGCAATTCAGGGCAATGGAATTCGCTATACGGCTTCGAGGTATTAGAGAAGAGGAGAGACAGGATCTGAGACAGGTTTGTGCTGAAGCCTTGGCTGTGATTTTAAAAATCAATCCTGATATGGTTTTTTACAAAATAGATAAAATTTACAGAGTGAATTCCTGGGTGGCCAGACAAAGACAACTGCCTAGAGATGTGGTCATATATTTTACAGACAGAGCAATAAGAAATGATATCCTGCAAAAATCTTTTCATACCTCTGTGCAAGTGGGAGGTTCGAAAATTACAGTTTACAAAGAGCTACCACCTAAAATGTTGAAATCCAGAAAAGACTTTGGCTTTCTTGTTAAAGAACTGCAAAATAACCAGATTCCGTTTCGCTGGGATGCTCCAACTGGTATAATTTTGAGATATAAGGGAGAGAGATACCATTTGAATACTGTGGAGAAGGCGGAGCAATTTTATACTGATATCCTTAAAGAAAGAACACCATCCCCACGTACATCTACAGTTTTAGAGATTAAGGAGAGTGATCAGAAGCAACTTCAAGAACCGCAAGAACAATCTAAGCAGGAATCAGAGGAACTGAAGGGCGCTGAAGGAGGTTTCTTGGATGAGCCCTTGTTGGAATCTTCTCCAATTTTGGAGCCGGTCTGGATGGCTGAAGTTAAGGACCAGCACATAACCCGAGCAAAATCTAAGCAACTTAAAGAAAAGTTACAACAGGAAAGACAAGATAAAAAGGGAGCTAAGACTGTACAAGAGACTGGGGCCATGGGGAATGCAGGATCGAAGATTTCGGATGATATCCGATTATTCTGCTCTTTGCTCCAGAAAGATAATAATGATGATTAAATGCTTATCTTGGAATGTGAATGGGTTGAATGTAACACAGAAAAGGAAGAAAGTATTTGCATATTTGAAACAATTTAATAATGATATAATTTGTTTACAAGAAACGCATATTACAGTTCAAGATCAAAACTACTTGAAAAATTCCAAATTAGGAACACATTTTATATCTTCAACTAATCAAAAAAAGAATGGTGTGGTTATCTATGTAAATAAAAAATTAACAGCCAAACTTATAGAAGCAGAACAAGATGGTAGGTTTGTAGCAATTGAACTACTTTCAGCAAATAGTCAAATTCTTCTGATTGGAATTTATGCTCCCAATCAACAACAGGACCACGTCTACAAAATGCTACATACTAAAATACTACAATGGGATTATAGATCTATTTTAATTATGGGAGATTGGAATGGAGTAATTGATTCTAAATTAGATAAAAAGACTTTGGCAAAGTCAAGGATTAGACTACCACAGACTTTCTTTGATATGAAAGAAGACTTGGAAATAAAAGATATTTGGAGAATACACAATCCAAAAGAACTGGATTATACTTTCTTTTCTGATAGACATAGATCCTTCTCTAGGATTGATTTCATTTTGTTGTCAGATGATTTACTTGTCAGGACAAAAAGAACAAAGATTTTGCCAAGAACTCTGACTGACCATAGCCCAGTGTGGATAGAAATTGAGACAAGTAAGACTGAGAGACGCTCCTGGAGATTAAATGAAAACTTGTTCAGACATGAAAAAAATATAATAGAACTTAAAAAGTATTTGAAAGAGTTTTTTGAAATGAATCTGAATAAAGGCACTCCAATGGAAATTGTGTGGGATGCAAGCAAAGCTTATTTGAGAGGGGTGCTTATTTATATGAACTCTAAACATAGATTGATCCGACAAAAGGAAAGACTTGAATTGGAAGCAGAAATAAAGAATAAAGAACAGTTACTTATTAAAAATCCAACAGACGAAAGAATACGTGGTGTCATAAAACTTTTGAAAGACCAATTCCAAATGCTCATGGCGGAACAAGTTGCAACAAATTTACAATATGCGAAGCACAATACATTCTGTAATGCTAATAAACCAGGCAGGTGGTTGGCCTACACACTGAGGAAGAAACAGAGTATACGGACTATTGATAGTATTGATATTGGAGGAAAAGAAATTTTTCAACAGAAATTAATTAAATAAGCTTTTCTTGACTACTACACTAAATTATATGCTAAAGAGGAGGTGCAGAATGGACTTATAGAAAAATATTTAGATAATAAAAGAGTTACAAAAATTACTGAGCAACAAAAGGAAAGAATGAATTATCCTATAACAGAGGAGGAGATAATAGCAGCAATTAAACAACTAAAAACAGCCAAAGCTCCTGGAACAGATGGTCTGACTGCAGTGTACTATAAAACTTTGCAGGTAGAAATGGTGGAACAACTCAGAGATTTATTTTGTAATATACAACAAGGGGGAAAAATACCCCCATCATGGACAACAGCTTATATTTCTTTGATACCAAAAGAGCAAGCAGGCCCTAAAAAACCGGAGAACTACAGACCAATATCTCTTCTGAATACAGATTACAAAATTTACGCAAAAGTATTAGCCAATAGATTGATGCCAGTAATTCAAAAGGTGATTCATGATGATCAAGCGGGATTTATTGAGGGTAGATATATGAAGGACAATGTAAGGCAAGTAATAGATTTATTGGAATATCTTGAGAAGAATAAACAGATCCCTGCAGTGCTGGTTTTCCTGGATGCAGAGAAGGCCTTTGATAGAGTGGATTGGAATTTTCTATTAAAGACTTTTAAAAAGATGGACTTTGGGGACCAATTTATACAGGCGGTTTCAGCAATTTATCAAGAGCAAAAGGCACAGATTATTATCAATGGAAGTTTGACAACAGAGTTTAAAATCGAAAAAGGAACAAGACAGGGATGTCCGTTGTCCCCACTTTTATTTATTTTAACATTAGAAGTCTTGTTAAATACAATACGGGACTCTAATATCTTGAAAGGTATAATGATAAGGCAAGAGGACTACAGAATAAAGGCATTCGCAGATGATCTGGTTGTTACCCTAACACATCCAACGGAATCACTAATCCAGATGAAGGACATTATACAAGACTATGGTAAAGTTTCAGGTTTTAGACTGAACCAGAAAAAAACAAAGATGATAGTTAAAAACATGACTCAAGATCGTAAACATGAGCTTGAAAGAAGGGCAGGTTTTGAGATTGTACCAAAGGTAAAATATCTAGGAGTTCAGGTTGCAGAATCAAACACAAAATTGTTTCAAAATAACTATGAGGTGTTGTGGCGAGAGGTGCAGAAAGATATGGAGACTTGGAAAAAACTGCAGCTGTCTCTACTGGGAAGAATAGCAGCAATTAAGATGAATATTTTGCCAAGATTTCTTTTTTTGTTTCAAATGATTCCGGTGCTTAATAGTGATAAACAATTGAAATTGTGGCAAACTGGAGTGAATAAGTTTGTCTGGAACGAGAAAAAGCCGAGAGTGAAAATGAAAATTATGCAAGATGTTCCAGAAAGGGGAGGTCTTAAACTTCCAAACCTACAGTTATATTATGATGCAGCAGCTTTGACTTTAACAAGTGATTGGTTTGGAGGAAAAAAGACTGGAATATTGAACGCAGAAAGTTTTGATTTGGAATTTGGATGGCATGCTTACCTATTTTATGACAACAAAGTGGATAAAGTATTTAAAAGCCATATACTTAGAGATTCTTTGCTGAGAGTTTGGAAGAAGCACCGACTCAAATGGGATTATAAAATACCGCTATGGCTGGATCTTGGTCATACTTTGTGGAATACAAATATAATGTCACTCGGGGGGTTTTTATACAAAGAGGTTCTTTTTACAGATGCGGGCAGATGGCAGCTGAAGACATTACAGACATTGTTGGCTGAAGGGATTAATTTAACTTGGTTACAATATAATCAATTGCAATTGAGATGGAAAGAGGACCAAAAAACTGGTATTATGATGTATGAGGAAGAATTGGTCAGACATATAAAAGAGAAAGGTCCAATGCATATTAAAAGACTTTATAATGTTTTGTTAGAAAGGGATTCAGAAATTGAATTAGTTAAAGATTGTATGATTAAGTGGGCACAAAATTTTGAGGAACCAGTGATGTTGGAAACATGGGAAAAAATTTGGGTTCAGAATGTTAAATTTACACAGTCGCAGAATCTGAGGGAAAATTTTTATAAAATGTTTTATAGATGGCATTTAGACCCCAAAAAATTGTCGTGTATGTACCCTAATGTGCAGCCTAAATGTTGGAGATGTGATTGCCTAGATGCTACATATTATCATGTTTGGTGGACCTGTAAGAAAGTCAAGGCTTTTTGGATAAAAATTTGGTGGGTCTTGCAGAATGTCTTGAAGAAAAAAATTCAATTTTCTCCACAATTGTTTTTATTGGGTATAGTTAAGGGTTTTACATTGGGTGAAACAAAATTGATATTGTATATGATAACAGCAGCAAGATTGTTGATAGGTAAATACTGGAAAAATGAAGCGCTGCCCACGATTGAGGAATGGACTTTGAAGATGGCCAGTTTTGCAGAGATGGCGAAGATTTCAGCATATCTAAAAGATTGTTCACAAGAGACTTATGAATGGGAATGGAAGAAGTGGATAGATTATGTTCAGAACAAATATCAAACTAGGAAGTATCAAATAGCTTTTATTTGAAAATGTTATATTAAGATAGAAATATTTTAAGGTAATGAACACAAAAATTTATTCGAAAAAGTTATATTAAGATAGAAATATGTTAATGTAATGAAGATCAAAATTTATAAGGGGGAGGGAGGGGTTCAAGTTTTATATACAAAGGTGGGTTTTTCCTTTTACTTGATATGAGTATACTGTGTGGAAGTCTGGGGGGCAGGGGAGGGTTAGGGTGGGTTAGGGAGGTTGGGAAGTCTGGGGTGGGTTGGGGGGGGAAAGGGGCGAAAATGTAATTGTAAAACTTTTGCAATAAAAAAAATGGTTATGGTTGAAGTTTCTAGGTCTGGAGCTTTTTGATTTAGTTACCTGAAAAGGGATAAACAGAACTTCCTTTGGGCTCAGGGCTATATTCTGTCTTTGAATGGTATCTCAGAGATGAGACTTAGATCTGGACAAAGCTGTAGACGGGGCTTGGCCAACCACTTAATTTGATTTTATTTATTTTAAATTTAAATTAAATTTAAACATTAAATACTGAACTGGATTCTATGCCATGCATTTAATAACCGTATCTTTATATCAGATTCAAATTATAGTACAATGGTAACTTTTAGAATTTCATTTATTGGTTTTGTTATGGCATTCAGCTCAGTGACCTATGTAGCCGAAGCTACTGTGAGCCTCTCTGGAAATTGGTTCTTTAGCTATCCAGCACTGCAAGGACTTTAAACCTTGAAACCTTGGGTTATTATTATTTTGCAAAGACCTTTTGTCTGCAAAGACAAGGGGGGGATTATCTTTCTATATCTGTTTGCTCAGTGTGGAGTTTCCATTAAAGTATCTCCAGCAAGTTGATGAATCTGGACAATCTTTCCATTGTTCAATTAGGGAGGTATATTTTTTTTTTACTTTTTTATTGTTAAAAAGAATGGAAAGCCGTCCATTTTATGTAGAATGAACTATAAGTAGCAGCCAGCTTAGATATTTCCAAATTCTGGAATCATTTATTTATTTCCAGTCTGCACAGTAAAGGATTAAACAAGGATTACAAGGTTTCCCCACTTCCTGTCTTTTTTTCTTGGTCGGATGTACCTGGAACTTTTGAGGCTTCCAGACTGCTGAGTTGCTGGTCACAGTTTACTTAGATATCTCAAACACCACTTTCCTTGTCCTAGGGTACTACTTTATCCCTTTTTTCTTGGAAACACTGTAAGAAGAAATATCCTTCTGGGTTCAGCTCCAAGTAGGGAAAAAGACACTGGAAACATGGAGACTGCTTGGAAAGATGGTTTAATGGTGGACAGGATCACATGGTTTGAGTTCCTGAACAGAAAGGGGCCGAGACGCAGTGAGTCCCCGGGTTTTATGCCCTCTCTGGCTTCCTGGGGCCCAGAAAGAGTATCCTGATTGGTTGTCAGACTCTCAGGGGGTGGGGGTCTTAGCTAGCCTTGCTGGCTGATGTAATCTTCCCAGGTGCCACGTGGTGAGTTTCTGTTGCTAGATGGGTCCTATTGTGTTGCAGATGATGGTCCATTGACAAAGATTGAGTTTCTGCCTCTGGTCCATTGACAAAGGATGGGGGCAGGAAGATGGGAGCTGCTTTGTCTTTAAAACATGCTTCTCCATTTCTCATCCAGGGAAACATAATATTCTGCCTTTTTAATATTTCCCAAAATACTTCATTCTTCTAGGAAAGGGGTGGGTGCTAACTTCTTACAACACCATCTGAGTCTTGGTGCTTAGTCTCTATGGCAGATGTCTTCAAACTTGGCAGCTTTAAGACTTGTGGACTTCAACTCCCAGAATTCTAGCTGGCTGGAGAATTCTGGGAGTTGAAGTCCACAAGTCTTAAAGCTGCGAAGTTTGAAGACTTCTGCTCTATGGGATTGTCCTTCCTTCCTTCCTTCCTTCCTTCCTTCCTTCCTTCCTTCCTTCCTTCCTTCCTTCCTTCCTTCCTTCCTTCCTTCCTTCTTTCCTTCCTCCCTCACTACCTCCCTACCTCCATCCCCCTCCACCTCCTTTCCATTCCATTCCATTCCATTCATCCTGATGTGATGTAGAACCTTGATCGTAAAGGTTTTCAACCCAGAGACCTTTTTTTAAATACAAGAGCATGCATCACCCCTTGAGAAGTTATACAGATTCATATAATGTAATGGCAGAGGAGGCAACTTTGAAGAAAGAAGACTCAAACCATTTCTTATACATGTTGGGGTAATTTATGCAAATTTTATACTTGTTCTATTGAATCCTTTGTGCTCTCTGAGCCTGGTATTCTCTCAGCTTGGTTCAAGCAGGAAACAATACCCCAATCAAGGAACAACCAAGGACAAAACTGTACCCACAGTAATACTACTCTAGGCAAGCTACTCTATGTAAATAAGGAGCAAACATCATAGCCCATAGCATTGGTGATATTATGTTCAAGTAATGAAATAGCTGCAAGGAAATAACCAAGTTCAGAGAGCCCAAAGTACTCAACTGTTCAACCCACAGCTACATACTGTATATTCTCTTCTACTGTGCTTGTTCCATTTTCTGCGGCTGTTATTTTTATGTAACACAATTGTTAGGCAGTATCCAAATTGAATGAATAACTAAATAAACCATTGTTAAAATAGAATGGCATTGGAGAGCTCTGGATTCACCAAGAGAGAAACCAGTGATTATTATCTGAGGTTTCAGCCTACCTCTAATTTAATTACCAGTTAGAATTTTGTGTAGTTACTTGGTAACAAGCATTTAATACTCTGTGATGTCATTCTATTTAAGCCATGGGGATTTCACAAAAGCTGCATTTGGTTTGGCCCTGAAGCTTAATCAAATTTTAATTTATTTCATGTTGCATCAAATGGTCATAACGTTTTCTTTAATGGATGATTGGTAACAGTTTGTAGCTTTATAGCAGGGAGGATACAGTTTATTGACCTAAGAAACAAAACAGTTAAAATATTCATTCCTATTAACTGTGAACAAACACATTTTTTACTGCAGGCTAATTGAAAAGCCCCAAGGGAAATGCCCTATGCAATTCACCGACTTGATTGCTCTCAATGGATAGAATCAGCATTGCCTAGACTTTTTCTTTATGATGACAATTTTCATTTAAATAAAGTCGTTTTTCTGATTCTATTTACTTCTTCAGAAATTCATTTATTTGTTCAACTAATGCATTCTATGTTTTAAGATGATAGATAGATAGATAGATAGATAGATAGATAGATGATAGATAGATAGATAGATAGATAGATAGATAGATAGATAGATAGATAGATAGAGACACACAGACAGGCAGATAATAGACAGACAGACAGACTGACTAACTGTATGGAGAGAAAAATTGTTATCAATGGCACTGAGAAAGCTCTGGTTTGGGGAGTTTTATTCTAGATGTCTTTTCTTTGTGATTTTTTTTAATGAAAACATTATTTATATTTTTAAAATGTTTGGGTTGATTATAATCTACAGGGATTATAGGCATTTTTCACTCCCACCTTCTTACTTTGTCCTATTAAATGTATGAGTGTCAGTTTCTAGAAATTCAACCCAACAGTCAATATAGAAGCCAAGTGCCTTGCTTTTAACAACAAGCAGAGAAAACAAATAACCAAAGGTACTGCTATTAAATAAACCATTTTCAAAAAAGAAGATATATGTCCATCTATTCACTAATCCATAAACCCAAATCCACTGAAAGAAATGTCATTGAAATAGTGAGCAAAACTCTATTTGCTCAACAGAATATTATTTGATTTAAGATGAAGAGAGGAGATGAAGTAGGGAAAAATATAACTGAACTTAAAACAATTCTAGATATTTCCTCTTCCCTCCCTCCCACTAATAATTGTGTGCATGTGCCATGGTTGCATATGGGTTTGTGCATATAGTATACACTAGCCGAAAGTCACGCTCTAACAAAGATAAATGGATAATGCTATGATTAATAAAGCATTTGTGCAAAATCAGTTGAATCCCTGCCTGTGAATACTGATCCCCCAAATACAGAGGCCATTCTCACATACCCCAAATTCCCCCACTGTTTTTCACATACTGTATATCCAAATCCCATCTCTCCTTCCAAGCAGCAATAGTAAAATGAATGCGAGAAGAAGGCTGGTGCAGTGGGCAGTTTTGAGGCCCCCAAGAATGGCCCCTGTAACGTCACTGCTCCACAAGTTGGATTGGTTGCCAATCTGCTTCCAGGTACAATTCAAGGTGTTGGTGAGCACCTTTAAAGCCCTTCATGGCATGGGTCGAGGTTACTTGAGGAACCATCTGACCCAGTGGCACTGCCCTGTCCCACCTGTGCTGGCAGTCCTGTTAATCTGATTATTTTAGCTGGCAGACTCCAGGATGAGGGCCTTCTCTGCTGCTGCTCCTGTCCTCTGGAATGTTTTGCCCCCTTCCCCCCAATGTGTGTTGGCCCCAACCCTCCTATCCTTTCATAAGGGCCTAAAGATTTGGCTGCCAGTTTGTCTGGGCCTCAAATGGGGAGCATCACAGTGGAGGTGGTTGATTGAGTAACAACAGGTCCTACCTCCTCTCATTCCTCCCCTGCCCTTCCCACATGACCTTAGATTTTAATCTATGGTTTTAATTTATTTATGTTTTAATGCAGATGTATATTTTTATGACTGTAAACCACCCAGAGTTACCTTATGGTAAGATGGGCAACCAATAAAATTTACAAACAAACCAAGCCGAGCCGAGCCGAGCCGAGCCGAGCCGAGCCGAGCCGAGCCGAGCCGAACCGAACCGAACCGAACCGAACCGAACCAAATCAGTACAGTACAGACAGTACAGTACAGTACAATACAATGGAAATCGAGTGAGGCCGAAGGGTGTCTTCATTTCAAAAGAAAGGGAGGATCATGATGGGACAGCGATGGCAAGAAACAAAGTAAAAGAAAAAGAGATGTTTTTGGATGTATAGTAGAGAGTACAGCTATAGAAAGCCTTCACAAGAAGTGGTTTACATCAGACAGAAACATCTATGACAGGAGTCCCCAACCTCCGGTCCATGGCCCAGTGCTGGGCCGCAACCCATTCAGAATTAGGCCACAGAAGTGGTGGGTGAGTGCACATATGTGTGATGCATGCAAAGCTGCATTTGTGAAAGCAGTGCACATGTGCAAGACCATACCCTCTCCCCACCCACTGCCATTGCCACCTCCACCAGTCCACCAAGTCATGCTGATTGATGAGATACAGCTTGCTGTCTCAACAGCCATTCCAGGAAATGCTTGAAGTGCACAGATACAGGAGGTTCTCTGTCCCTGCATGATCCACATTTTACTTCTGTCAGACAGAAACGGCAGCTTCTCTGTTTCCATAGCCAATAGGTTCAGTCTCTCTTCAACAGGTCTGACACAACTCTCCCACTTCAAAGATAATCAGTTTGTGAAAACCCTCACCTTCTGTATAAATAAATATTGTACTTTAAAAAGATCTCTGTTTCAAGTACCCACTTCAGAGGCTGAAAGCTGTTATTACTTTCTTGTAAATATTATTCCGAGTGATGATTTTGCTGGGCTAGATTCCTGGGGTTTGGTGTTCATTTTAAATGAGAGAAAATTCAGGAATTATTTTACTGGTATGAAAGAAATGTAGTATAAAAAGGTGACACAAGGAACCTTGGTGTCCATTGTTATGTCATTTTATATTCAGTAGTGTAGCCAATCAGAAACAAGAGAGCCAGTTTTGTCTAGTGGTTAAGATACCAGGCTAGAAACCAAAGGATTGAAGTTTTAGGCATGAAAGCCAGTTACGTAACTTTGAGGCAGTCATTGTCTCTTAATCCACAATGTCTCTTAGTCCACAATGTCAGGATCGAGTGGCAAAATTGTCAATCAATTCTTGTCACAATCAATGGATCAACATTTGATGGATTCAAACAAAGGCAGAACCTGCACACATGGGAAAATGCTAGGAAGAAGAAAATCCAATCAAAAGTAAGTTCCACAAAAGTTTACAGCCAAGTTTCCATTACAAACCTTCCATTATTAATTTGGTGTTTTGAGTTACATTGAAACAATGTAACTCAAAGGCTATGTGAGCATCCTAAACCAATAAAGGCAGTGGTTCTTGAATATTACACTATTGGAGTAGATAGTTTAATAAGAAAATGGCTACTTAATTTTATTCATGTGTGTAGTCTTTGGATAAATCAAAGTGAACAATTTGGAACTGTGTTTAGTAATAAACCCCTAATTTGCAGATGATTGTTTTGGGTATAGTTATTTTTCAACAGGATAATCTGAAAACTGATTTTATGTGGAATAATATTTCAGGAGTGGAGAGTATTTAATATCATGTAAATTAAGCTATATTCTATTCACTGCTGCTTTTCTCTCAGAGAAAATTGAATGCTTGTGTTGACTCTAATAAATGTAGTAAGCTCTCATTTAAGTCAAGCTTAGTTCCTGGTAACTTCAAGGATATATCCAAGTACTAAACAGATACAACTTTGCTTGCTTATGTTTTTCAAGGTCACTCAAGGCAATAATATAGCATATCTTGATTGAAGAAGTTGATGCTAAGGATATCTAAGATGTCTCTGAATGTACACATCTTTGTCTCAATACTCTGTCTGCCATATGAAAAAAAGAAAAAAAAATACACAACATATGAAGAGCAACGCTGGAGTAGCTTTCTAAAATCAGGTCCACACAACTAGATTAATATTTGTGTTCCCAAAGAACTGATACTATGGGCTAATTGTTTTTAAGACACCTCTATCAATACCATTTCCTATCCCCAATCCTTCAAAAGGAGCTGGAAAGAAATATCAGTTTATCTTCATTGCTGCTTGAATTCAAAATGCTGAGAACAGCACAAGTCAATCAATTCTTCGTTCCATTCTAAGAAGAATGTTAAAGTTGGTTCACAGACTGATAAAGATGGAATGGACAATTAAATAAACATATTTATTTATTTATAAATAAATTAAATTATAAATTATATAGTAGCAGGTTTCCTGATTATCAGTGAAAACAGCTGCTTCCTTTCCAGGGCACTGTACAATTGTGGGAAAAAGACTCAGAAAGTCTTTACCCTAATGTACGCTGGGATACATTGCTTCTAAACCAAAAATCCATTTACTTCTTGGAAATCTTATGTCACCATTCTTTCATCTTAATAAATCTTGTTAAAGAAAATTCTGTAAATTCCTGCTTGGGGAGAAATTATCTCCATTTCAGGCAGCTGCCAAAGGTTTGACAAGGAGACTGCACAGAACAATATTCAATCAACTATGTTTTAGTCTATATTTTCAGTTCCCCTGTGACTTCCCCTTCCCCCAATGAAGGGAAAGATACATTGGTTTAAGGAGATGAAAACAGATGTTTGATCTTGCACATCCTTACTTTCTCAAATCACCTTTCTCTGAAGCACCTTTTGGTTTTGAATCTGAAATGCTGAGAGTCCTAAAGGTAATGATTCTGCTAATGCTTACAGTTGAGATGATCGAGTGTTGGGAAGATAAAGATTTGATACTTAAATGCTCAGGTTTCTCATAAGAGAAACGACTGAAGGTTACTGAGTTACTGTGGGAACCTTCAGTCATTCCCATAAGAGGAACGACTGAAGGTTACTGTGCTATTCCTTTTGAATAGACAATCTGATAATTGAGTATCAAAGAATCATAGTCAAAATAAATCAGTCAACTATCCTACCTCCAAAACATATCAGCATATCAGAAGTATTTTACTAAAGATTTTCATGAGTTGATAGCTAGACTAACACTAGATGTAGATTATACCATCATGTAATGAAAAAGGCTGGCATTTTGCTGAAGGAGAGAAATGCCATTCTTATAACTTGGAGTGACCACTGTTCAGTGTCTTGCTTCATTAGAGTCCATATTATATATTTTGATTTCTGCTTAAATAATATTCAGAAAAGAAACTATGTTTGTTTTAATGTGTATGTGCAGGTTGGATCTCCATGTGATGAACTTCCACCCATTATGTCTTGTCCTGTTTTCAGGTGCTTTGGAGAATAAAACAATCCTCCCTGCCCCCCATTTCCTGTGATACAGTAGTGGGTTTCAAATCCTGGTGGTACCAGTTCACTATCAGGAGCACGTAAGTGCACAGGCTTGTTTTGCAAGCGTGTGGTGCTTCTATGCATGTGCAGAGGATTTTTTATGACGTTTGAGTGGGTGGGCGAAGTCTCCCACCGCTGCCACTACCGGTTCTCCTGAACCAGGGCGAACTGGTAGCAGCCCACCACTGCTGTGATAGCTTTTCAAGTATTGGAAGATGGCTATTATGTCACCCCTAAGCCTTCTCTTGGTTAGCTAAACGTACCTAGTTCCTTTAGACATTCATCATATGATTTAGCCTCCAGACCCCTTATCATCTTTCTTGCTCTTCTCTGCACTTTTTCTAGGCCTCAGGGTTGTTTTTATATTGTGATCACCAGAACTGGATGCAATATTCCAAGCATGGCTTCATAATTGCAGTACAGAGTGGTACTATCACTTTTTGTGATCTTTTTTTATTTATATACTTTTTCTTTAATATACATAATTGCTTAATGAACAGTGTATTGTCTGAGTCGATTGCTTATACAAAATACTGATAGTATTATTATTATTATTATTATTATTAATAATAATAATAATAATAATAATAATAATAATGTTTACTTATATGTAGTAATCTTTCATCATTTATTTATAAAAGGTAAAGGTTTCCCTTGCACATATGTGCTAGTCGTTCAAAGCTCTAGGGGGAGGTGCTCCGTTTCAAAGCCAAAGAGCCACCGCTGTCGGAAGACATTTCTGTGGTCATGTGGCCGGCATGACTAAATGCCAAAGGCGCACGGAATGCTGTTACCTTCCACCAAAGATAGTCCCTATTTTTCTACTTGCATTTTTTACTGCTTTCGAAGTGCTTGGCAGAAGCTGGGACAAATAATGGAAGCTTACCCCGTTACATGGCACTAGGGATTTGAAATGCTGAACTGCTGACCTATCGATCGAAAAGTTCAGCATCTTAGCCACTGAGCCACAGCATCCCTATTCATCCCTATTCATTTACTTACTTACTTATTTGTTTGTTTACTTGTACATAGCAATAATCTTTTATCTTCTAATTTTTACCTCTTTTATCTAACCACTGATAAAACAAATCCCATGTTAAAAAATATTCTGATTCTTCCTTGTCTTATACTTTCAGTATGAATCTATCCATCTCTGCACATCCTAATATTTTTTTAATTATATTTTCATCCATGGGAATATCCTAATTTTTCCAATATTGTTCAAATATAATTCTTGCTGCTGTCAGCACGTGTAGTATTAAATATGTATTACCTTTATTATAGTTTTCTGGTATAATACCTAGCAAAAATATTTATGGCTTTAGGTTGTTTTATCATTTTTTCTAACCATATATGTATTTTTGTCCAAATTTTTTTTGCCTTTGGACATGTCCACCACATATGATAATAGGAGCCCAGTACCTGCTTAAATTTCCAACATTTAGCAGACATGTTTTGGAACATCTTTGCTAACCTTGCTAGTGGCAAGTGCCACCTATAAAACATTTTATACAGGTTTTTCTTTGTAAGTAGTCGCCATTGTCAATTTATAATTTATAATTTCTGTCCCAGAGTTTTTGCCATTTATCTAACTCTATGGTATATCCAAAGTTTTTTGCCCATACTATCATTATTTCTTTCATTTGTTCATCTTCCATTTTAATGCTTAATAAATAACTATATATTTTCTTTATTAATTTTTGTCTGTCCCTAAGGGTATCCGATCAACTGTTGTTGGCTCTTTGTAAAAACCTATGTCTGCATCTTTCTCATATCTTGATCGTATTTGCAGGTGTGGCCACTATGCTAAATTCACCCCTTGATTCCGCAATTCTGGCTTAGTTTTAAATTCCCTTTCTTCATTTAAAATGTCTTTATATGTTACAATTTTTTTCCAAGTTGACAACGTTTGGATGTATCAGTGCTTCCTTCATAGAAAGCCAGACTGGTATTTTCATATAGTTTTTTGCTTTGACTTTTTCCCATACTAAAAGTAGAGCATTTCTTACATAATGTCTTTGAAAGTATCTGTGTATTTTATTCTTTTCATACCACAAGAAGGCATGCCACCCCAACTGAAGATCATGTCCTTCCAACAATAGTAATCTTCTGTGCCTCAAATTTACCCACTCTTTCATCCAGGTAAGTACAGAAGCCTTGTAGTAAAGCTCCCAATCCGGAAACCCAAAACCCTCATTACTTTTGGATTCTTGCAACATTTTCAGTCTTATTCTTACTCTTTTCCTTTGCCAAATGCCAGAATTATTTTATTCAACTCCTCAAAATATTTTTTTTCTAGTTTTATAGGAATTGTTTGAAACAAAAAAGTAGTTTCGTCAGGATAGTCATTTTTATAGTAGCTATTCTTCCTACCATTGATAGTTGCAGGTTCTTCCATTTATCCAAATCCAATTTAATTTGTTGCATTAATTTTGTATAGTTACCTTCTTTAATTGTTGCAGATCTTGCTGTTCACTTCTTGTGATCTTGATGTGATCCGTCTGACGATGCAGCCCAGAACAAACTTACTTATTTCATAGGTATTTCTGTTGTGCATAAGTGCTGGATTGGAATGTTAGCTGGACAGAATTATTTCTCTCCTACTGTAAATGTGACCTTGTAAAAAGTGCTAAGTGAGGTAGGTATTACCTGGGGGAGACAGCAGCACAAGATGTAGAGTCAGAATGTCTCCAGTGGAGCTCTTGGTTATACTGTGTTGAGGCCACCTGGGGACAGAGATTGGCAGCCTGACAAGAAAGACACCTTCCCAATCAATTTGTCTGTCTAGTCAAGTCCTATTTAGAAACTTTGTGTTTACAGATTATTCAAGTGGTAGGTTTTAATGGCTTCAGAGAAGCTATTAAGAGTTTTCAATTGAGGGAAGTGTGGTAGTAACACCAAACACTTGAGAAGGCTTTGTAGAAAACAGAGCAGAAACAACTTTCTAGATTAATTGACTCTCACTAAACACATTTTTACAGAAGATATAATTAAGCAGGGTTGTCAGTTGTCAGTCTTTATAAGGATTGAAAGAACAGCTTTTCCAAGGAATGACAGAACAGCAGACCCAAGAAGAAAATTATCTCTTTGGTTAAAAATATTAACTCTGCTTTAAAAGTATGACTTGTTAATGGAATAGAATAGAAGAGAATTTTTATTGGCCAAGTGTGGTTGGACACACAAGGAATTTGTCTTGGTGCATATGCTCTCAGTGTACATAAAATAAAAGATACGTTCATCAAGAATCATAAGGTACAACACTTAATGATAGTCATAAGTTACAAATAAGCAATCAGAGAAGTTTAATGGTATTAAACTCATATGGTATCCGGATAGAAAATTTAGCCACATATAGCAGATAGGGAAATTAATTTTAAAACCACCTAAGACATGATTGTAAACAACTCTTTTTCAGTACAGTAAATGAACAATCCTTTGGAAAACTGAGGGGGGATGGCAATTTTATGGAAAGTACAGAAAAAGTATAAGAAATTAGAAGTATTAGATAATCGTGTGCATAATAATGTTAGTTTCATTGTTGCTTGCTGAGAACATTACTGAGCCTCCCGTACTTTTTGCGTTCATTCGTGCTACCTTTTCTTTTGAATCAAAAATCAAAAGGAAAGGTATTCAACCAAAAGGTATTCAACCAACTAGCACAGAGCTAGTGCTCCTATAGACAAAGTTATACAGCCACTTCATGAGTTAATCACATGCATCATTTAACATTTCTGGATCAGCAACCTGAGCAATTTTCAACCTTCTAACATCATTTAAGATTTTCCTTCATCACATTTTTCGATAGCATTCCTTTCAATTCCATAGCCAACATATCACTATCATTCACAGAGACAGTGCTAAAAGCATTCTGCCAGCTTTTGTTTAGAATGTGAGGACTGTACCTGTGACTAATAGGAAGAATGTTGATACTGTTCCCTCATACAAAAGTAAAGATAATAATAGTGAATGCAAAAACTGCAAGGGGACACCAGTTAAATGTTCTTGAGGGTTTAGACAGAATTCTATTTGAAAAGTTTGGAGAGCTAACAAGCAGTGTTAACAGCTTAATAGCTAAGAGTACATAAAGGGGATTTTTGATCTTAAGATAGGACTAGTTCAATTCAGATCGTCCTTAATTTATGACCATTCAGTCAGACCATTCAAAGTTATGACAGCACTGAGCAAGTTGTATTTATGATCAGTCCTTGGACCACATCACCCCTGTGGTCACCTGATTGTGATCTGGACAATCAGCCACTAGATCACAATTACAACATCCCAACAAACTACAATCACATAGCAAGCACAAGCAAAGTGAAGGGGAGAAACTAGCAGGATGCCAGTAGTCATCAATCACATGAGATCCTTACTTAACTACTTGAGTGTTCCTTGCTTAATGACCACAACAAGGGCCAGCTACATTGCTAAGTGATAGTGCCATGTGATGTTGTGCTTTACAACTATATAATTCCAGTTCCAATTGCCACTGTAAGCTGAAGACTATCTTTAAATGTAAAAAAGATTGTGTTCCTCATTCATGGGACAATCTAGAGCAGGGGTGTCAAACTCGTGATGACATGTTGTCGTCACACGACGTATCACAACTATTTCCCCCTTCACTAAACTGGGATGGGCGTGGCCAGTGTGTCCTGCCTGCGGGCAGCGAGTTAATAAGGATAGTTATTAACTTCATTGTACAATATTATACAATATGGACCTGTCCTACAAATGGCCCATTTTGTTTTAAAATCTGTAAATTTGTTAAAGGTGTTACAAAGACTATGTGATTTAAATATGTGAATGTACTTTTGAATTATATAACAAAAACTACAACTTAGGCATTTATATGAAGAATTTGGGATTCTTTGCCACACCCTTCCACCAAACAATGCCTCAAACATGAAAAAAATATTACAGCAAGGACAAGTCTGCCTTCTGTTTGTCTGAACAAAAATAATGGACAAGGTTTTCAATGGTTATAAAAAACTATGGCAAGTCATTTCTTTTCTACTGTTAAATAATTTTTTAAATAGTGTCTTTCTTCATAGTCCTCCTTTTGTATTTTTGCAATTCCAGGGTTGGATCAGATCTGTATATATTCTTCTTAGGGTTTCTTTGCATGATAAAATAAGTCTTGGCTTCCTTTGTTTTTCTCATAATTATTCACCATGTGCTTACATCTCTCAAGGACAGCCAAAGGGTATGGCATTTAAGATGCAATATGAGGAAAGCCACAGGGATGCAACATTCTTTGTAAAGTGTATTTTTGATGTTGAAGCCAAGAAGTTTTCTTGGTTCAGTTATTTCAGGTTCATTATACCAGAGCTAGCAGATCTGGCCTGCAAACATCCCGATAAACCATTACAAAGCATCAAAAAGGAATATGGGAGGAAAAAATATTGCATGGATGTGTATTTTCTGACCACAGATTTGTCTAAAATGTAGAAATTGTATGGTGTAGCACTTTGTTTGGGAGATTACCTACATTTCTAAGTCCACAAAATACATTATAGAAAATAATCTTTACATCAGACCAGCTTTGGAGCAAGTATTGCAGTAATGGAAACTACTGCAGAAAAATCCAAGGCTACAGAATGAAGATTTATTTGCCTTGCCAGGAGTTACTTTCCATCATTCTGGTTTCTAGACAAAATATGGACTGCTGCTAAGCAAGCATCAAATGAAATAGCATTTGAAACAGAAAAGCATTGTTCGAATACTCCTGACATCATGTTTAATTTTTATGTAAACATAAGGAGTCCTTGGGTCAAGCATAATTTCTCGTTATTTTTGTTGCTTTTTAATTCATAACAAAACAGTGCTTTCATGGGGAAAAAAATGAAACAAATACAACAAAGGAAAAAGAAAACCTAGCATGATCAATCATTTTAGCAGTAAACAGTTAGAGCCTGGGAAAGATAAATGCATAGCCCCTTTCACTCAATAGATTGAAGACAGGATTCTGCTGGCCGCATATGAACAGATTGCCTATAGAGGTAGACATCATATGAACAAATATAATGAAATACGGTCCTCATTGATACAAAACACAGGAGGTTAAAAACCATGATAATTATATTAGAAATATATGAGATACAGTAGTGACTCAGTAGTGAAGAAACTGGGCTTGTAGGCTGGAAATTTGGCAATCCGAAGGTTCGAGACAAAAGCACCACATGGTGGGGTGAATTCCCACCCTTGCCCCAGCTCCTGCACCAACCATGCAACCAAAAGCATGCAAATATGAATAGATAAATAAGTACCACTTTGGTGGGAAGATAATGATGCTATGTGACGTCATGCTGACCACATAACCATGGAAATGTCTTCGGACAACGCTGGCTCAGTGGCCTTGAAATGGAGATGAGCACCACCCTCTATAGTCAGCAATGACTATCAGAGTAAAATTCGCAGGAATTCTTTTTTTATTATTTTTTTTTTAATTTTTTTTAAATTTGATTTATATGCCGCCCTTCTCCGGAGACTCAGGGCGGCTTACAATGCGTTAAGCAATAGCCTTCATTCTTTTGTATATTTTTATACAAAGTCAGCTTATTGCCCCCACAAACTGGGTCCTCATTTCACCTACTTTAGAAAGGATGGAAGGCTGAGTCAACCTTGAGCCTTGGAGAGATTCGAACCAGCAGAAATTGCAGGCAGCTGTGCTAATAACAGGGTGCACTAAACCACTGTACTATCAAGGCTCTTATCATTTTATCATTACCTTTATTAGAAATATATATTCTTGAAATATATTTGCATTAAATAACTATATTTAGAAGTGTTAACTGTTTACTGTTAGAATGATTCAAGCACAGAATTATTAGCCATGTCATGTAAATAGTTTCCCATTGCTGTCTTCTGAGATTGTTTTTCTTTTTTTACTTTCCAGTATAGTCTAGAAAACATAAAAAGGATCATCTGTATCAGGGGTTGGTTCTACTTACCTTTACTACCAGTTCGCAAAGGGATCGCTTCTGTGCATGCGCAGATCATTGATGATGACATCCGGGGCGGTGGGTGGGCCTCCCACTGGTTTTACTACCAGCTCTTGCGAACCGGTCCAAACCGGAAGCAACCTACCACTGATCTGTATACCATAGTAATTAATACTAGTAGTAATAGTAACAATAACAATAAGGAATATGTGGCTATGATCACCTGGCCACAGCCAATACCTTAACATTTTTTTAGCTCTTTGCAGATAGCATCACCTATTGAAGCAATTTCCACAAGGACATCTTATTATTGTTCTTTATTGTTTATCATTTTAATATTTACCAATTTTTAATGTTTGCAAGTCACCCAGAATCGTCTTTAGATGAAATGGGAAGTACAGAAATCAAATCAATCAATCAATCAATCAATCAATCAATCAATCAATATGAAAAGACACAATATATATCATTTGTTTTCCAGGTTTGAGCTAGATCCAATTAAAAAAAGATATAAATAAGTTGCTCGAATCAGCAATTCAAAGCCTGGAAGAATTTCATCCATTTTAGGAAATCTTTTTTCCTAACTTCTTAAGAAGAAATATTGTTTCCATGGCATCAAGACAGAGAACTGAATGTCACTATTTGTAGGTTAAAGTAAAAACAACAAAAAGAATCTAGATTTTTGTCCCAGGGGTCAAATCAGAGTTGCCAGGAAAGGATGGTTTCATCTAAGGAGCGTTTAAGTGAATGTTACAGTTCAAGGTCAGCTCTGAGAAGACTCTAAGGGAAAACTTTTAAGTTTCGCAAGTCTTGTTTTTCCCTAACAAAATATGTCATTCTGAGATCTCTTCCTGTGGTAAGTGGGGTGGCCCCTTGAAAAGAGGTTTATTAGTTCTTTCACAAAAGTGTAGCGGAAAGTTTTCCAGGCCATGTTTACTCAGTCATGAAAGAGCTAGAGCTCAAAGGGATGAATCCATTCTGTTTTGGAAAAGCTGGTGGGTGCGTGGGGGAGTTATCCCTGCAGATTTTTCTGGAACGAAAGCTTTGTCTTTGTCTTACATCCTTATAGGCTTTCATTTGCCTATAGCTTTCTGGCACATATTCTCAGCCTACAAAACGCATATTTTATTGGCAAAGATCTTGTTAGATTGGCATGAATGATTCCTTCCTGTGCTGGCTGAACTCAGAAAGCAAAACATGTTTAATGTGAATCGACTGATGTTTCTTGGAACAGCTGCTCTTGGAAAAAGAATGACATCAAAATGGATGAAAGGGTGCCGCTTCCCCTCCCCTACTTCCAGGTTGGGCAAAATAAACAGGTAGCTAACTATGTGAGTCTGTGTGGGTGTGAATATGAAACGGGAAGAAAGAGAATAAAATATAGAAATGTAGTAGTGGGACAGATGGAAATAAAGAAGAGCTGCTTTAGATGTTCACTGTAGGAAAGAGCAGAATATTTTCAGAACCCGGGTAGTTCTAATTGATCAAAAAGGAATAGGATCAAGATAATAATAACAAGCCCAGATGTTTAAAAAAAAGAGTTAACTTCCAAAGTGAGAAAATAAAATAAGCCACATTTAGCCATAATTCTCCTTGTTTGGGATTTAAGGTTGATTCATAGAACTGAATTTACTTATTGACTATGATTTGTTATGTATTCTCATTTGATTCCTTTTCTCTAAATCACGTCATCTGTGAAAGAATCCAAAGTCCCATGTTTATTAAGATTAGAGATGTGAAAGTTTGGGTGAAAATGAGGAAATTCAGGGGGAAGGATCATGCTTTCTTCCCCAGATTTCTCCCAATGGTATTATTTTTTAAAAAAATAAAAATTATTTTGTTTCTCCTCAGGCTCCATTCTTTTCCTGGTTCTCCCTACTTCTATATCCCTGGCAATTATCTGAGTGTAGATTATATTATGAGGTTGTCAGAGTATATTCATGAACTGGAATAGGACATGGCAAGTGGGTCAGCCAATGAGGGCTGTTTGGAAACTGAAACATAGTATTTATTTGTATGGGACCATAAGAGACAGTTTGAAGTCTGGGCGTGGCTTAGACTTGTTGAAATATATATCTCTACACACACACACACACACACACACACACACACACACACACACACACGTTGGTTTGGCCTCTAATGAGAGCCTCTATACAATAAATTTACCTCTGTATCTCTCTACTCTGTAATTATTTGCTTCTATGAATATTGCTTCTGTGTTCCTAATATTGTATGCTGAATTCTCCTGTATGGTATTGTATATAAAGAAGTTTCTTATGTAATTTGAATCCTGCTGAACTTCATTTAATTGTGTCTGATTGTATGCTGCAACAAACTCTGACAGAGGTGCCAAAAAAAACCAGTAATGCACTTGAAGATTTTTAATTCTTCTCAGCATCTACTGGGATAATTCAGAAACATTGGTAGATGCAGCAAATTTCTTCTTTAGCAGGATGGCCTGTTGTCAAAATTCTATTGCATTTTTACCATTTGTGCTCCAATGACATATTTGCACCTTTTGCTTTTTTTCCCTTTTCAATAGGCCTTATAATGGTTCTTCAATAGACCTGTTTTTAACCTCCGATTGGACTAATTTAATATTGAATTTAGTCTATTTGTGATCAAACTAAGGTTTAGATCTGGAGTTGGACTTGGATTTCGCTTACTTTTTCAACCAGATTTGAGGATTTGCTGAAAAGGTGCAAAACTTTATCCTTCATCACTGAGACAGATTCCTTTGCTGAGAGGCTATGGGCAAACTACAGAGTAGGCAGTAATACACTCAGTCTTATTAAATCATCCTATATTAATGTCCCACTCCAAAGCAATTTCATCTATGCAGTTATGCTCTGCCTTGTACTCCAGAGCTTTGCAATAAGAGAGGAGTGACGGCTGTTGGGATAAAAACAAATCTTAAAATCAATAGTTTTGTTAAAGAAAATTTGGAGATATTAACATAAAATCAATAGCATTGATGCCCTTGTCCTCCACTGTGGAAGTTCCCTTTGAAAATGCCATTCTACCTCTTTAAGATAAAGTCATATTTCATAGCCACCCCATATTCACTGTTAATTCTGTTGTCATTCAAGCAACAGGGCAACTCAAGCTAAATTTATTAGAACCAGGCTCATATCTCTCAGTGTGTGTGCCAAATGCACTTCTACACTTTCTTCTTGGAAGTCTGCATGAACATTACTAAAGTATTGATGAAAGCTAACTTAAACACAGAGATCTCTGCCCACCCCACTTAATGCTTGTTGACAACTTTGTCTTTTCTTGGAAGAAAGATGAAGATGTGGTTTTTAGTTAGCACAGTCTATTAACCCAATATTTAACAATATAAAAGAGAACATTCTAGAAACAAGATGGTAGGCCCTTGACTCCCTAACCTACAGGAAAAAACAAACAAACAAACTAGAGTAATCTCCTTAATAATGTAAAGATCACTTCTTCAGAAAAATCTTTACTTTAGCCTATTTTATTAATACTTTACGTCTATTTTTCCTTGCTAAATTTAATAACATGCTATCTGTAATTTTAGAGGAGAGATGGAACAATATCTGTGTTTGAAAAAAAAACAAGTTAATTTATCATGGTTTATGTGTTGTCCTATGTATCAAATCTGGCATTCTGATCTAGCATGTCCTCCTCCTTTTTTTTTTTTTTTAATTTGATTTATATGCTGCCCTTCTCCGGAGACTCAGGGCGGCTTACAATGTGCTAAGCAATAGCCTTCATTCTTTTGTATATTTATACAAAGTCAGCTTATTGCCCCCACAACTGGGTCCTCAATTTACCTACCTTAGAAAGGATGGAAGGCTGAGTCAACCTTGAGCTTTGGCGAGATTCGAACCTGCAGTAATTGCAGGCATCTGGTCTTAATAACCAGCTTAATAACAGGGTGCCTTAGACCACTGTACTACCAAGGCTCTTTTCTTCTTAGTTAATCAATTGCCCAGATTAGATGAGTAAAATGTGTTGTTTGTGCCAGTGGATCTACCTATAGAAATATTCAGGACAGATGCCAACTTGTATTCAGTTATGATTGTTACTAAGGGACTTTGGATCTAATTCTGGAAGAGCAAATGTAGAAGATATTGCATATCAATTTTTTGGTGTCTTATAAACATGCATATAAAAAATCTCTTTATGTCACGAGTGTTTCCAGGATTGCTGTGGCTATCTGCCTACTCACAAACAGTATGGTTTTAATCAAGCCATCTACTGTTGCCAATTACCTGCAAGCCTTCCCCGCCCTGGATAATTGCAGGTTGACTCCTTACATAAGCAAGGACCTTTCGCTTGCTACTCGGGCCTAGTCTTCTAGGCCTAAATGCACAGCTCCTGCAGGAAGCTTGGGCAATGCCGCTGATGGGAGAAGAATGCAGATAAGGACTCCAGACGTCGTTACAGAGAGACTCCCACGGATGCTTGCCTTTTGCTGTTTTGTAGCATGCAAGCTATCATCGGGACTGCTGTTGCTGGACCTTCTTCCGCCCACAAGCTTCAAACAATGTTTGCTGTTTGAACTGTTTTTACTTCAGGTGACTTTCAGCTGTGAGGCTCGTGCTGCCCTCGTTATGATTGCCTTGATGATGTATCGACGCCGAAGCTGCTTACCTTCATGCTAGCTTTATTCTTTTGTGAACTGTTTTCGGTATTGTGGAGAGGGATCTAGGGAGATAGCCTTGCCTCACATACCCAGACAAGACTTTGTTTTTAATGTGTTTTCATAAAGACATAGTGCTTTTTAAATGTTTTAAAGTAAATTATATTTTTACACAAGACGCCTCTGTTAGAATCATTTCAGTCTCAGTGTGTTTACTCATGAGCTGGTTCACGGTCCGGGGTACCCCTCAACCCCATTTCGTCACAGCTGGTAGCAGAGGATGGTTTAACGAACCTACGCTCATGTGGTAACGCGCTAGACTGGAATGTCTGCAGTTGAATAGATGTTGACTAGGGCAGCAGCAGCAGCGAAAAGTATGAAGTCACAAACTGAACTGTCCGGGGCTCAGGCCAAAAATGTTTTGGCTGAAAAACCCCAAACTCTAATTGATTTAGAGAATAGTGGAGCTGTAAGTTTTGGAGCAGAGGCCTCAACTTCTGAAGGGCCTAAGATAGTGAATAAGCCATCATCACCTAAAGAAGTAGAGACTGGAAGAACGCCACTTCAGGTCTTGAAAACAAATACAGAGGTGGATGATGAGTTTAGGAAGGCAATCCTTCAGTTTTTAGGTTTGCCCACAGTAAGTCAGAACCCGACTGCTGATTCTAGCGGATTATTAAAGAATCCAGCCATGAAAGGAAAGAAGATCGAAGTCCTAGAAAACACCGGATTGGTAAGAAACTTTCAATCTTTTCCTAAAACCCCCACCTCAGACCATAAGTGGAGAATGGGGGATAACAGACTGCCTGATCCGAATGTTCCTGCTTCTTTGTTAAACCAGCATGGCCAAGTTGATATTGCGCCACCTGCTGTTGAAGCCATCATAGATCAGGCCATAAAGACTTTAGCTCCCTTGATGACATCAGTGACTTCTGCTAAAAATTTAAGAGACTCTCATGTTGAGCGTAAGGTTGCAAGTGTGATAGAAACTTTGGCAACCATTTTAGGCGATGGTTTGCAGGCACCATCGGCTCAACAAATAGGAGCTGCACATACCAAAGCACCCCTGATGTCTGCGACTAATTCAGCGCACGCCACGAGTGGGATATATCCATCCGTGATGACATCGACATCCAGGACGGTTCCGGAGGCTGCCTCAACTGAAGATAGGAATTTGGGAGCGCGTCCAAAAATTCCTAGAGATGTGCACCAGAGAGGACCCTCAAGTTTTTGTGATCAAACCAGGATGAGCTTTGCATCCGCACAACCTGAAGTTTTAATCCCTCCCATTGGGGAGGAACGATTGTCAGAATGCCTGATGGAAGACACTGTGCTGTGTGCTTCCATTCCAATGCCTTATTGCCCGTTCCAGGATGGACCACATTTTGAACACCAATTAATGTCTGTTTCCATGTTTAATAATGTACAGGTCCTTCCTCCTAATTTTAAAAGTTTAAGTGTGGGTGGAGGAAATTTTAAGGAATGGGTTAAAAGTATTCAAGTAATTTTAATGAAAGAGAACGTTTTATCGTTGTTGTTAAAACCCCCACCTAGACCATGGTCCTTAGAAGTTGATCTTTTACATCATAAGGCCTTTTGTATTTTATTGATGTCCATTAACCCTGCACTATATCCCAGTATACCTAGTAACCTGACCGTAACAGAAGTTTGGGTGAAACTGCATAAGCTATTTTGTTCAAAAAGCTCCCATGTTACAAACAGAGTTTATAGGGAGTTCTACTCCGCAAGGTTGAAGGCGGGAGTAGATATTAATGAACACTTATGTGAGTTAAACAGGTTAAGGCAGGAATTGATGTTGAGGGGGGAAACAGTGTCTGAACAAACCCTCATTACTGTTATACTCAATTCCCTTGACCCTAGCTGGGATAATTTTATATCGCAACTGGATAATGTTAGTTGTAATAACTTATCTTTAGAAGTGTTATCTGGCAGATTGATTGCAGAAGATAACTTGCGAAAATGCAGGGCGGCTTTTCATAAAAAGGAAAAACCTTTAAGAAGGCCCGATAGTTCAGATAGAGCATATGCTATTGGAGAATGCTTCATTTGTGGTTCAAAAGAACATTATAGAAGGGATTGCCCACAAAATGTAAATGCTAGGGCAAGTGTAAAGATACCTTCTGATAATAAATGTAAAAGGAGGTCACTTCCTCCAGGCAGAAAGCCAAGTGGAGATGTTCCTAACCACAGAAGGGATAAAAAGCCGAATGAAGGCAACAAGGGGAACAAACCCAGGTTTAATGATAGCTCTGTAGGTATAGTGGAAATTACTGAGTCAGAGCTTACAAGGGAACAGCGAGAGCAACTATGGTTAATGGACAGTGGAGCCAGTAACCATGTTGTCAGTGACCGAAGGTTGTTTGTTAATATGAGAAGGCATCAATCCATGGTCAAAGTTGCAAACGGTAAAAAGGTCAATGTTGTTGGCATTGGAGATGTTTATATTCCTGGGATAGGAAAGATTCATGGAGCATTGTATGTACCAGAGATAGATCATAATTTGCTAAGCCTAATGAGGATATGTGAGAACCCCAGAATGGAGATTCTGTTCTCAGGAGGAACAGCTGTGATCAAAAACAACAAATGTGTGATTGGGGAGGTTTTGAAGATAGGTGGCTTGCCTTATTATTCCCCCAATACGAATGCTGAGACCTGCAGTGATAGCAATTATACTATCTCAATTGGTAGTAACAATGAATCACAGTTAGAACTAGGTGATGAGGATCAAGACTTTCACCAGAGGAAGCCTTGTAAAGACAAATGTAAAGTTAATAAAAAGTTTTTAAATTTTAACTTAGAGTCAGATAATAGGGAACCTGAAAATGCTAATGCAATTTCTATAGGAGAGCCATTGCACAATGAATGTGCTCACTTGATGCATCGCAGGCTAGGTCATGTGAGTTTTCCTATAGTGAAAAAGGTAACCGAACACTCAAGGGGAACCAAGATCAATGATTGTAACACATTTCTAGATTGTTCAATTTGTAGGAGTGCAAAGTTGAAGGTAAAATCTGCGCCCAAGAAGTCTCAGAGGTACTCTGAACACCCGTTTCAGCTCGTCCACATGGATTTGGTGGGTCCATTCGCACCTTCCGTGGGTAAGAGACGGTACTTTCTTACCATAGTAGACGACCATAGCAGATTTGGATTCGTTTTTCCCCTAATGTCTAAGAGTGAAACGTTGACTAAGTTTAAGGAATTTTGTAACTTAGTCCAGAACCAGCACCAGGTCAGAGTTAAGAAGATCTTAACTGACAGGGGGACTGAATTTAATTTCAGGCAGTTCTCCAGTTGGTTGAGGAGTAAGGGCATAGTCCACTTACGCACCGCGCCCTACTCTAAGTTTCAAAATGGCGTTGCAGAACAGCGCAGCGACATATTACAAACAATGATGCGGTGCGCCCTAGAGGATTCCAGATTAAACTTCGCGTATTGGGTAGAAGCAGTTAGATACGCGAATTACACCTTGAACCGAGTATGGTCTAGCGTAGTGCAGAAGACCCCATACGAGGTGCTATACGGCCATAAGCCTAGCTTGGCACACCTCCACGTTTTCGGAGCGATGGCCGATGTTCATGTCCCGAAGGAGCTCAGGAGAAAGGGAGACCCAATCTCTGTTAAACTGAGATTTGTTGGTTATGAGCAGGGCTCCAAGGCATTTAGGTTTGCCTACCCTAACGGGAAACTAATGATATCGAGGTCTGCCACCTTTCACGAAGGGGCCAATTGGAGTAAGATCCATGCCAATGAGATTCTTACTCAGAACCCTTCCCGTAGTTGTCATAGGCGAGCGGAGGATGTATCGGAGAACCTACCCGAGGATAGGGATACATCTGGTTCTGGGAAGCGTGCATCCCAGGCACCCTTGAAAGGGGTATTGAAGCGTAAGATGGGGGTAGCCAGGAAGGATAGGCACCCAGCTTCTGAGACGCATAGTGTTAGTCACGAGGTAGATGAATCATCGGACGACTCTGATGTGAGTGACTCTCCTAAAGGCAGACCAGTTAGGGTTACCAGGGGCAATAAGCCTAAGAGGTACGACGAATTTGTTACCTCAGTCGACCAGGTTTTGGCCACCCCTCAGAGATATGAGGATGTGTTGGCCTTACCTGACCATGAACGACAGAGGTGGCTGGCCGCCATGGATACGGAATTAGACAGCCTGAAAAGGCTGGATGTATTCATGCCAACAAGATTGCCCAAGGACAAGAGGGTGATCGGCACCAGGTGGCTATTCAAACAAAAGCCCATTGAAGGTGGGGGTTTTGTCTATAAAGCGAGACTAGTAGCGCAGGGATTCTCGCAGAGATTCCCTGACGATTATGAGGACACCTTCTCGCCCACGGTGTGCCCTGAGAGCGTGAGAACAGCTCTCACCATCGCTACCATGCGAGGCGAACATGTGTATCAGTTCGATATTCAGACCGCGTACCTGCACGCCCAGTTAGACAAAGAGCTGTACGTGAGGATTCCTCAGGGAGTAAGCCATCGGGAAGATGATGTGTGGTTGTTGAATAAGAGCCTATACGGCTTAAAACAATCTGGTAAACGATGGTACGAGTGTCTCACAAAAAGCCTGAGAGAGATGGGCTTTTTACCATCGTCAGCTGACGAGTGTGTTTTTGTCAAGGAAGATCAGGACATTAGGGAAACAGTACTGTTGTACGTTGATGACATACTATATATTTGCAGATCAGAGAACAGGCATAAGAAGTTCTCTGAGGACCTAAGTAAGAGTTTCGCTCTAAAACCACTAGGTCACATTAGCAAATTTTTAGGGGTGCAATTCGTAAAAACCGAGAAGGGGTTTCGGCTTTCTCAGGAAGATAAGATTCAGGAATTGCTTAAAAAGTGTGGCATGGTAGAGGCGAAGCCATGTGATACCCCTATGGCAACAGATTTCCTTAAGAATATGTACACTGAGAGCACGGAGTTTGAGGATAAGACCCTTTACAAGTCCGTGATTGGGTCGTTGTTGTACATTGCAAATTGGACTAGACCGGACATCAGTCTAAGTGTAAATGTGTTATCTAGACATTCTGAACATCCTACACAGTACCATTGGAGCGGAATCAAACGACTCCTGAGATATTTAAAAGGTACTGTGAACTATTCATTGTTATTGGAACCAGAAGCAACTAGAGAATTAAGATTGAGTTGTTTTTCGGATGCCGATTGGGCAGGGGATGTTAGATCTAGAAAAAGTACCTCGGGGTACATTGTATACCTAAATAGTAGCCCCGTGTATTGGTACTCTGGGAAGCAGAAGTTAATTGCAACCTCCACAGCGGAAGCTGAGTATGTGAGTTTGTCCAAAGCTTCCAATAACCTAGTTTGGTTTGACGATCTTCTGGTAAGCTTATGGAGGCAGCCCATGCAACCTATAAAAGTCTATGAGGATAACATGGCTGCCATTAACATATCGGAAGCCGATGCTGTAGGCCAGAGATCGCGCCATATTGATATTAAAATCAAACATGTGAGGCAATTGGTGAAAACAGGTTTCATTAAGACTGTGTATTGTGAAACCAAGGAACAGGTAGCGGACGTGTTTACCAAACCGCTGCCCCGTGACCAACACCTCTATCTCCTGGGTAAAATGTCAATGGCTATGTGAATGTACTTCCCATTGATGTATATATGTACCCAATGTAGAATGTATGTTTGTTAACGAGTCAAATAGCCGCAGAGAAGGGGATTGTCACGAGTGTTTCCAGGATTGCTGTGGCTATCTGCCTACTCACAAACAGTATGGTTTTAATCAAGCCATCTACTGTTGCCAATTACCTGCAAGCCTTCCCCGCCCTGGATAATTGCAGGTTGACTCCTTACATAAGCAAGGACCTTTCGCTTGCTACTCGGGCCTAGTCTTCTAGGCCTAAATGCACAGCTCCTGCAGGAAGCTTGGGCAATGCCGCTGATGGGAGAAGAATGCAGATAAGGACTCCAGACGTCGTTACAGAGAGACTCCCACGGATGCTTGCCTTTTGCTGTTTTGTAGCATGCAAGCTATCATCGGGACTGCTGTTGCTGGACCTTCTTCCTCCCACAAGCTTCAAACAATGTTTGCTGTTTGAACTGTTTTTACTTCAGGTGACTTTCAGCTGTGAGGCTCGTGCTGCCCTCGTTATGATTGCCTTGATGATGTATCGACGCCGAAGCTGCTTACCTTCATGCTAGCTTTATTCTTTTGTGAACTGTTTTCGGTATTGTGGAGAGGGATCTAGGGAGATAGCCTTGCCTCACATACCCAGACAAGACTTTGTTTTTAATGTGTTTTCATAAAGACATAGTGCTTTTTAAATGTTTTAAAGTAAATTATATTTTTACACAAGACGCCTCTGTTAGAATCATTTCAGTCTCAGTGTGTTTACTCATGAGCTGGTTCACGGTCCGGGGTACCCCTCAACCCCATTTCGTCACACTTTATTAATCCTCTAATAATCTTAGAGAAATAATCTGTCATGGTAAAATAACTCATCAAGAAAGCCAACAATTAGAGATAGTCCAAACAATCTTTTTTATTGATTCAAAGCTATCAGGTTACAATGAATCATTGGTCTTTTGCAAAGCAAGAGCCAGAATTATAAGACATATTATATAACATTATATGAAATATCAGTTAAAGGCAGCTGGAATGTACATACATTATACAGTAACTGACCAGGATACATAGGCATCCTTTACAATGTAGGAAAGATACATTCCTTAAAGGCAGCACTTTTTGATATATCACTTTTACCACTGCTCTAATTATTATTTCAACAAGCTGTCCCTGTACTTTAGTACAAAGATAAGGAAATACAATGGTAGACGTTTTTGGATTTTCTGCTTCTGAGGCTTAATTTTAATAACCAATTAGTCACTAACAGATAAAGCTGGCATAGAAAGGAAAAGTTCAGTCTTAAAGGTGCTGTATGAGAAATACAGCAAAGAACAGAAAAAGAACATTTTTCTCACATCTGTCAATGTGTATGCATATAGATGATTATATAGTTGATGCAGCCTGAGTTCTTATTCCAGCCAAGCACAGATAAAGACATGAAGATGGTTGGCTATTAAAAACTCCTATCTCTTTGCTGAATGTATAGAAACATAAGTTCATTGAAAACATTTTTCTTTCCTCTAAAACATTTGAAATTTAAGTGATACACAATAGCCATTTCCACTCCGTTGTACTTTCACCATCACCCCAATCCTTCAAAAACATTGTGAAGCTGACCCACAGTTGTCTTCACTTTTCTCAGTCTTGAAGGATGGAAAACAATATTGCAGCAAGGGAAAGGACTTGGAATGCAGAAGAAAGTAAGAATTCCTATCAATGGAAGAAAATATCTGCTTTCAGGAATTTGAGGGTGGGGAATTTTTCTGCACTTTTGTACATACACCAGCAAAGATGCCAATAGATTGATTTGGCTTGCAGATATAACCAATATCTGGAGCAGATTTTAAACTTCTGCAAGAGTCAACATTCAGACATTTTATGATACTTGTAATCAGTTATTATTTAATAACATTTATTTGATAACATTTAGTGAACATTCATTGACTGCTATACATGCAACGTACAACATTCATTAAGGTATTTTACAAGAGGCACAAAGTTTAGACACATGTAGTTAAGCTTATATTTATTTTACATCCAGACCTCACAATAACAGCTAGAAGGAGAGGGCCACAGGTTCCAATCTGAATTCCAATTTAGTAATTCAAAAAACATACCTGCTGAACTTTCTCGTATCTCTGTTAGACTCATAACTCAAATATCTATTTTGTTCTGTTGACATCTGCTGAGGATATGACAATTTTATGTAAAATTATTAATTAATTAATTAATTAATTATTGGATTACACAAATATTTTAAGGGGATTAAATCCTTACAGGACATTACATCAATCAAATTATAGGAAAATGGGTTCAAACCTTTTGTTTATTCTCATTCTTTTGTTCAGCATGTTAAGCTTTGGGTTTGTTTTTTTTTTTTTTAAATGTGACAAACAATTTTCATTTCTTGGGGACTTCGGATGAAATATAACACTTAACATGACCTCCCTGAGATCTTCACGGGTGACAAGTTTTTATGTGACTAGAGTCAAAGCTGTTTTAACAATAAAACATTTTTTATGCTTCATTTTAAAAAAATATATTGCATCCTGATACATTTCATGGACAATTGTTGTGAAAATGGCATGTCTGTGATACAAAGGTAGAACATTTAAGAAAGTTTAAGTTAGGGTAAGGGCTAGGGTTAGAGTTATTTACAGTATCCTGAAAGGAGGATGTATTTAGATTTCAAAATAAATTATTTCTTTGGCATGCATTCTAAAGGTGTGTGTAGAAATGAAATTTACATAAATTTACACATATTGGGACTGCAAATCAGAGGTGGGTTTCAGCAGGTTCTGACCAGTTCTAGAGAACCGGTAGTGGAAATTTTGAGTAGTTCGGAGAACCGGTAGTAAAAATTCTGACTGGCTCCGCCCCCATCTATTCTCTGCTTCCTGAGTCCCAGCTGATCAGGAGGAAATGGGAATTTTGCAGGAATCTTCCCCTGGAGTGGGGTGGGTATGGAGATTTTACAGTATCCTTCCCTTGCCATGCCACCAAGCCATGCCCACCAAACCATGCCATGTCCACCAAGCCACGCCCACAGAACTGGTAGTAAAAAATTTTGAAACCCACCACTGCTGCAAATGACCCCTTAGAAGAGACCCCGGCAGACTCCACAAGAAAAAAAAATGACATATTAAATCTCCTCTCTCCAAAAACCTTCATGGTCTTTAGATATTGGCCATGCCTCCTACTTTGGGATACCAACTTGGCAATTTATATTGTCACCACCTATTGTCACCACCTATTTTCCAGAGGCTGGTATCTATTCCTATCTTTGGGAAGAACTTGATAGGTAGATAAAATTGCCAAATCCAGTCTGAACATCTGGATGACTATGCGATGATCCATAATAAAATCTTACTATGCAGATCCCTGGTATATAGTATAGAAGCGTCTCAGTCCTTCCTTGAGAGAGGGATCGATTGTACAAGAAAGAAACAAAACCCACCTCTGATTACTATAATTTGCATTTATCTTGAACAGGAAATGTTGCCATTTTAATACCTAAAGTCATTATTCTTTTCAACTTTAGATATTAAAATGCCAACATTTCCTGTTTGAGGTAAATACAGAACATACCGAATCTTGGACAATCATAAGAGAGAATTATGAAAAAAAATACAGGTCTCTCTCTCTCTCTCTCCTCCCCCTCTCTTCCCCTCCCCCCTATTCTGAGGTATGCCTACAAGTTGAAATACGTACAATTGCTGAGTTTCCAAAAACAAATACAAGACAGGAAATTTACAAATATAGAGAATTTAATACCAACATTTTAATGCAAATTTCTTTCTAGCCTTGTTACTTATTCCTTCAGAGATAGCACTTGAAGCATCTCTTCTTTGAATCCACTTTCCTAGACTATATCTTTTTCAAATTTTAATCTGAGATTCTTGAGAATAATGTTTTTCTTTTCTCCATTTTAGCAACTCTAGTCTTGGTGTTAAAAACCCTGACATTTTCCTATTTCATAAATAGAGAGAGAAACTGGGCCAGCTCTCTGTGTATTTGACATTTCTTTGTTGTAAAGATGTGTATCCTATGTCTGCATTGTTTTATTGTACAACCACTCATGTCCATAAGAGTAAGCCTCGCATGTAGGCTCATGGGGGGTGGTTGTTAGACTCACTACCTGCCATTCACAACAGATTTCATCAGATATTAATATTATTCTTGTTTATATATTTATTTCTATCCCACTTCTTCTTCAGTCTGGTTATACTTTGTTTTTCTTTCTAGCTTTTTCCTGCAAGTACTTTTTTCGCTCAATGAGTGTTGATCTATTACAAGGGTGTCAGACTTGCTGTGTCACATTGACATCACGTGACGTATCATGGCATTTTTCCCTTTGTTGAGCTGGGGTGGGCGTGACCTGTGTGTGACGCATCCGGCCCATGGGCCACCAGTTTGACACCCCTGATCTATTAGTTGCAACAGGAATTGACTGACCAACTTGTTGCCTGAGCCTGTCATTGTGGATTAAGATAGAGTGACTGGCCCAAAGTTACCCAGCTGACTAGAATCAATCAGAATAGAGCTGGAAGGGATCTTGGAGATCTTCTAGTCCAACCCTCTGCTCAAGCAGGAGACCCTATACCTGTGATGATGAACCTATGGCATGCATGCCACAGGTGGCACTCGTAGCCATATCAGTGGGCAAGCAAGCTCAGCTCTGGCACACACATCTGATTTTCGGGCCTTCTGGGCCCACCATAAGTAGGGAAACAGGTTGTTTCCTGCCTCTGCAGAATGTCAGGGGGGGAAGGTCCATTTTTCTCTCTCCCCAGGCTCCAGAGCCTTTCTAGGAGTCTGGAGAGGGCGAAAATGACCTTCCCCACCCCCTGGAGGCCCTTCAGAGACCAGAAATGGCCTGGACTCCTAGAAAGGCTCTGGAGAGCAAAAAATGGGCCTTCCGGTCCCACTGGAAGTTGGCAAACGGTCCACTTTCGGCCTCCAGAGGGCCTCCGGGGAGGTAGGGAAGACTGTTTTTGCCCTCCCCAGACTCCTAGAAAGGCTCTGGAACCTGGGGAGAGTAAAAAATGGGCCTACTGCACCATCACGTGCTAGAAGCGGGGGGAGTGTAGGGGGGTTGTGCGTGCATGCATGGGGGCTGGGCACATAAAATTATGGGTGTGGGCACATGCACATGCAGCCCCCTCGCTCCTGGAACGCGATGGCAAAAAGGTTAGCTATTACTGCCCTATACCATTTCAGACAAGTGACTAGTTCAGTCTCTTCTTAAAAATCTCCAGTGATGAAGCACCCACAAATTTTGATAGCAAGCTATTCCACTGGTTAATTGTCCTCACTGTTAGGAAGTTTCTCCTCCATTCCAGGTTGTTTCCCTGATTAGTTTCCATCCATTAGTTTCCATTGATTGTTTCTTGTCCTGTCCTCTGGTGCTTTGGAAAATAAGTTCATCCCCTTCTCTTTGTGACAACCTCTCAAATAGTGGAATACTGCTATCATGTCCTCTTTTTCTCGTTTTTACTAGTCTTCCTTTTCATTTTTGTAATGTGGTGGCCAAAACTGGATGCAGGTGTGGCCTTACGAAGGCTTTATAAAGTGGTACTAATATGCCACATGATTTTGATTCTATGCCTCTGTTTATACAACCAAGGACTCTATTAGCTATTTTGGCTGCTGCTGCACACTGCTGGCTCATATTTAAGAGATTGTCCGCTAGGACTCCAAATCAGTCTTCTGGTACATAGCCTGCTGCCTCAATCACTACACCAAATTAGCTCTGAGTGTGATTATACATTTCCCTCCCGTTTGTCATCCAACATTTCACATTATTATTGTCCTTTTTATTGGTGAAGTTTTGGGAGGGTCCCTTCTTTAATTATTTTTCTAGACATTTTATATGCTTTTGTGTATTTTTGGGGTTTCTGGCCAAAGCTGTTGATCCCATTTTCTTTTGCCTGTCTCCTGTTGCTGTTTTAATTTCATAATGGTAAGAACCTTCCCATCAGTTTTGAAAATAGAAAATATTATTATGGTAGTCCCAGCAAAACAGATTACCAGCACCAGATTTGAAATAGTAATGGCAGTTGCTGCAGAAGACCCCTTGCATAAGCCTGATGATGACAGATGAGATTCTGCTGAAACGTTGCCAAAGTGCTCTCAACCTTACACGGGAGAAGACCCGAATACACCAAGACTTGCTTATGTATACATATACATATACATATACATATACATATACATATACATATACATATACATATACATATATATTTCCAATGGCATCTGTTAATTTCTTGCTACCTTATAAAAAATACCTATACCAAATAATCTTTGCGTTTTCTGTTGACTATCCTTTGAACTCAGAAAAGACAATTGTGCACTTGATGTGCCAGCATTCTTTGCATTTTAAAGTGACTCACGCAATACAAAAGATAAAATAGTTTCTCTGATCTGCTGGTGCTCGGTATCTTGCCAATTTGAAAAGAACAGGAAACTCATGCATATTTGATAGTTTCACTGAAGCAGTGGGACTTGACACTAGACGTGGGTTAGTCTATTTCATTTCAAGATCAGCAGCTCCTCCCCACCACTAAACTGGTCACTTTCAGTGTGATCCTCTCAGAGGATATAAACAGGAAATAACTTTGTGTAATGGGATATGCAAAGAGAGAGTGAGCAAGCTCGGCTTTTATCAATATCTCTCCCCCTGCCACATCTTTCAAGAAAGGTCACTCGTTCTTCTATTGATGAGTCAAATTACACCTACTATTGTGCACTTCTACTAACCCCCTGCAATGCTGACCTTTCATTTAAACGAAACATTCATTCTTAAAAGTAAAAAGGGCAGACAATTAATAAAAAGTAAAGCCAGGAGTCATCGTGGTATATTATTACCACACTATTAAGTGGTAATAATATTACCACTTAATAGTGGTAAGGTTTGAATCAAGTCATAATGAATGACATTTTTCTAATTTTTCTCATAGGGTCTTTCTCCAGTTTAAAAGATTCAAAAGTTCTGAATCACCTTGGGCCTGGCACAGACAACTGCGGCTTTCAAGGGTGATTATATTTTTCACACAGGAGTCTAGAATTGCAAAAACTGTTTTTCACATACAGAAATGTTCTTTGTGAGAAGCCAGAATTTAAGTAGCAGCATGTTCCAACTTCTCAGACCACTTTGATATCAGGAGGTCCAAAGTGTAAATCAGTAGCTACAGTGAATTCAGCAAAGTCCAGTATACTTTCCAGTTTAATTTCCAATTACTTAGAGAGGTTCACAACAACCATGGTTCAATGTTAATTCATATAATTGGTTCCAATCAAGGATTGAAACTGACCTGCAGGCTTTCATACTTTGAAGATAAGGCACTGGAAGAAATGAACATTCCCTTGAACACAAACACATAAACAAGCTTTGATTATCTTAGATACCTATTCCTTGGATTGCATTCAGACTTGTCCTTCAACAGAGTAAGGTTTTAGATTTTACTTAAGTACAGTCAGCATTAGTTATCTCTGATTGTTAGAGCAAGGCATGCTCTTGAGTAGAATGTTGTACCAGATAGTTTTTGTTGTAACTGTCTAAACCTCCAACTCCAAGAGCTGGGTGGCACAGTGGTTAGAATGCAAAACTGCAGACTAATTCTGCCCACTGCCAGCAATTTGATCCTTACCAGCTCAAGGTTGATTTGGTCTTCTATCCTTCTGAGGTCAGTAAAAAGAGGGGGCAATATGCTGACTTTGTAAACTGCTTAGAGAGAGCTGTAAAGCACTATGAAGTGATATATAAGTCTAAGTGCTAATGCTAAGTGCCAGCTCCCAGACTTCTGACTTTCTACATGGAGAAGCAGATGGAAGCAGATTGGATAAATGAGAACATGATTTAACTGAGGATTTTCAGGTATGGAGTCAGACACTGAATAGAAATTCTTCTTGGCCAATGATGCTGGGCCTGGCTTCTTTGATTTTCTATGTGTCTTGATCTTCCTCATCATAAAAAAAAAATTGATAGGGTGAGTGTATAACAATAAGTGTTCCCATTCATGAACAAGAAGGTGCAATTTACATATTAGAGGCACGCCTCTAGTCTAAAAATGGGAAATATTAGTCGTATTACAATTTTCATGAATATTTTTCTTCTTTACATCAAAGTTCCCCATCCTTTCTGGCTTTGCAGACTATCGTGGGGAAGGGAATGATTCCATGTGAGCAATGGGCAAATGGTGCATCAGCGTATGCACCGCTGCTTGTGTAAGTAGGGATGCACATTCATGCTTGCCCGCCACTTCCATGGCCTGGTTTTGAACTACTCAAGGCTGGGTAGTGGGCCACAGGCTGGGGATTGGGACCCCTGATCTTCATACTTGCCTATTAACTCCTCATGAAAAGTATAGGCATGGTTTTAAGGTTCTAAAAGAATTTCTGTTGAATTTACCATAGTTAAACACAGTTTCTTTTCCAGATGCAATAGCTGTCAGAAACAGCAGCACTTTCCAAGATCATATATATTTTGGGATCATTCTCTATGAGTTAACAAGGGATGTAAACTCTCGTTTCTTTTTGGCCTGCCACTAGTGATAAAATCACACATCCGAACATATTTTGCCTGATGGCAGATAAATTTGTGCAGGCCGATTCTGCAAATGGTTATTCATCAACAACCCAATTACATGAATATTGCATAGCTATATCATGAAGAATGTATTCAGAGGTGTTGCTGTGCATGAGACCATGGAAATCCGTGTGTAGGGAAAAAACTAGTACATGTATACTGACATAAACAGTTGAAACTCATTGGTGGCCAATCAGTTTTCACAAGCAAAAATAGAACAAGAGTTATGACACGGGGCAACTCTCCTGATAGCTAAAAAAACAAAGTTCAGTGATGTCTTACTTTTTGCAATGCACATCTAAACTTTTAGTTTAGTAAATGTATCTATTCAGAATAAGCACAAGAGACATAAGTATATGGTACTTGTTTTGCATCAGTGTAATAACAGGTTCAACACTTTGTAGAATCACATATTAAATCTGATTCAATTGTCCCAGTAAGTATTCTTCATTACGTTGTGATTTCTAATGTGCGGTTCTTAATAAAAACAATGCTAGGCAAAATTGCTTTGCTGTCTATGACATTACAATGACATTTAAGAATGAACTTAATTCACTTTATATATTAGAAACTGACATGTTGCCTCTTTAAAGTCATCACTTGTGTAATATCTCTGTCTGCAGTGGATTGCATTCATTAAGCTGTCCTTCCTGTAATACGATACACTAGAAAAGTATAAAACTTTTATGGCCTTTTCCTTTATTACTCATTATTATAATTCAACCAGACTTAAAGGTTTTCATATTCACATGATTCAAATTATGGAGTTGAACAGATGTTTAAATTTCTTTGTCATAATCTTGCTTAATTTTGGAATTTGTAGCCTCTGACATAGCACTCAAAAACTAAGCATGAGTTATTGTGTCATGGTAATACTTTTTGGTATATATTTCTATGTATTATTATATTTTTCTTCTGACTGGACAGGCTAGTCATTAACCTAAATCTTCTGTATGTAGAAATATATTCTAACTATGGTTCTATCTTAAAGAATTGTAGAGCAATCACAGACTAATCTTGTTTCTTCTAAAGAGACAATATAATTCATGAAGACAGTTTATATTACAGGATGAGGCCTCATTATATTATCTATTCATCAGCATTATTGGCTTCTCATAATACAATCGGGATCCAGTGGAAATAAGTGAAATAAGAGCACTGAACTGCCCTTCTGTTTTAAATGTTATCTTCTGTAAAAAAAAAAAAAAAATGCAACACTTATTATTTCCAAGCAAAATATTTAACTAATCAACTAAATCTGTACTTTAATAGTAACAGCTAAGAAAATAGCTAGCAAGGTAAATTGAATAATATTCATTGCAGTTAGGTAATGTAGTTAGCTTTGGAAATTTTCCATCCTTCATATGGATTAAGCCTGGGGAAACATTATTTAATTATGGAGTTTGGGACACTGTCCAAGCTTACTTAGATAACATAAATTGAGATTAAAATTGAGGAAACTAAGTAAGGTCATCTCTGACTTCAGCCACCACCACACAGTCTTGGGAATCAGTGACAATATATTCATTTCTATAGTTTGGAAATTCCAAAAGATTCCCAAGCACATCAAACCTAAAATAAATCTATGTTGCAGACCACATTTTAATTATTCTTTACAAGTATTTCAACCATTTAGCAACTCACTTCTCTTCTTCAGGTCTCAAATATAAATGAATTGCTGTGAGAAAATAGGAGCATATAATTATCTATGTTCACCACCTTGAATTGCTTATAAAGTAATAAAAGTGGGACTTAAAAAAAATCTTTAAACATGGTGGGAATCTGTATCAATGCAAAGAGTGTCCATTAAGAATCCATTCTTTGCTTCAAACTTTCAGAATATAGTTCCAGTATGCCACCATTGGGAAAATGAGGCCGGCATTTAGTAGATATATTTAGTAGATAAATTAACAATCATCAAAAATCCATCATTTTTATTTTCCAGAGGTGTACTTGATGGATTTTGAGCACACTCATTTAGGAACTGATGTTAACACACAATACTTCCTACTAAAAATTCTATGATAGCAATTAAGTTTCCACAGAGTTCTGAAATTCAGAAGCATCGCTAGTTTAGCCATCATTGTAAATCAAGCTACTGTTTTCGGATTTACGTTGTTAAATCTGAACTACACTCATTTGGGAATGTGTGTTTTTTCCACTCATTTGAATTATGTCTTGTCTTTGACCTCCTGACAGCAGAGGTAATGTACCAGAATTTGGGGAAGAAATTAGGCTGAATGGCTCATCTGCCCACCTGTCCATCTACCTGTCTATTTAGCATTTTGTCCTTATTTTTATTTCCTAATTGCTTGTAGTACCACACATTAATTACTCTCCATGTACAGCGATTTACCCTAAGCTCCCTAGTGGCTCGTTTTTTCTTAGCTTCGGTGCCTGCCCCTGTATTTTTGCAATCCATTATTCTATCTAATTTTAAGCATTCTCCTTGTCACTGCCCTTCAGAACTATATTAATCTGTACCTAATTTTATCATAGACAGAATAAATATTTTATGCTTTTTCCCTTGTTATAAATGTAATATGATTCTCTGTTTTTTTTTTGTTTTTTTTTTTTGTGTCTATCTAGGGTTTACATGGCATTTTAATTTTAGACGTTGTTCCAATAAAGATTCTACTTGTAAAGTAAGCAGTCCTCCAATGCTTTGCTCATCTCTCTACAAATCCAGTGTTTTGTTTACTTCCCTAATTGCTGTCAGCTTTGACAGGAGGCTGATTGTTTTAAAGTTTATGCCAATTATTTGTTAAGCTGTTTAAAGTATGCAAAAACAACAACAACTGATTTGTAGGTTAAAAATGCTATTTATAATAAGAGGTAGAATGGGCTGTCAAGATATTGCATTTAATGAAGTAGATTTAGTTGAAGGTTAATTGTACTGGCTGCTTGTTAAATGCAAAAGGCATGTCTCTCACAAAACATCTGGAAATCATCACAATCATGTCAGCTAGAGTTTCTCATAAGAATATTTTCCAGGAGAAAACTAAATGCCCACTTTCAGTGTTCATTAAAATGTCTTTGGGAAACTTTGAGCCAAGACATACTAGCAGATAGTCAGAAATATGTTGCCTCAGAACCAATATACTGTAGAACAAATAGTCCATGTGTGAGAAGAAGTGATTAATTGTATTTCTTCTGAATCTCCATCCATTTATTTAATTGGATCACCCTAGGCCTTAGCTTGATTGGAAGGAGACTTTCAGAGCTGATCTTAAATCACAAAATCATAGCTTAGACAATAGAACAGGAGAACCAGCAGGTCACACCCTTCTTATCCATGGCATTGAAAGGGAAAATGTTTTAACCACATCCCTACCACAATCAATCCCTTCAATCCCAGCAGCCTATAGCGAAAGATTGGCTGGTGATTACTCTTAAGACTTGTATCTTGGATGGAGAAGGAACCTTCTGAGAAAGGGATCATGTCCAGCAATAAGCATGCCAGAAGCTCTTGTCACTATATCATGGGTGCCATTAATTTACAATCTACAATAACTATTATGAAGAGAAGGCTCTCTCTCTCTCTTCATAAAGAAGACTCTACTAGGTAAAAATGATTTAAGATATTGCATCCAATTTAGGAATGAACTCATAAGTATTCATTGTTCTCTGAATTTACTAATTTGTTTTCCTGGTGTTATTGCATTAACTGGATGTCACCAGCAATGCAGGATACTGTCATTTTTGCCCAGATTTCATTTTCCATCTTAAGATCATTCTGAGCATTTTTGTCAGGTCGTGCAGAGGGCTGACAGCTAGTGATAGCATATGATCAGTATGAAATAATGCCGGGGAACTGACATTGTCATTTGCAGCAATTCTTTGGAGGAATAGCTCCAGTTGATCAGTCTAAATTGTACAACACTATGTATCTGTAGAAGGATAATATTCACTTCTAGTATGTCTTTGCTTGTCTTTCCTACCGTATAAAGTAAACATTTGCAAATATTTCTTGCCTACTGCATCTTTCCGTTTCATCAAGTTTAGGAACTTAAAGTTCAGATAAAAATAAATTTCATCATTTATATCCAGCTTTTCTAATTCAACAGTCCTCCCAAACAGCCGAACATCAATATAAACATATATTTAATAAAATACTTTTATGTTAAATCAACTGAAGGAATTCTAGGTTCTCTGTATAGGGGACAATGTAAATAACAGTAATCCTGTAGCAATGACTGAGTAGTCTCTAGCTAGAGTAAGCTTCTGTGGTGGTTGTCATATGGTTTTATTTGGTGACTATTGTTAATTACCCATTTTCTCCCATAGAACCTAGTCTCTGATCCCTAGATTTTGGCTCAATGTTTTTTAGAAGTAGTTTATAAACACTTATAAATGCTTTCCTGGCAGCTCTTTTCTTATCATGTTTACTGGGAGACAAATTTTTGGCAAAGGGTCGGGGACATTGAAAAATTGGCCTTGGCTTATTCACCATAATGTGGGAACAATATTCACTTTTTGAGAATTTATAAGCAGTGCAAGGAAGAGTCTGCCAAAAGCATTAGATAGTTAATGAATGCTGGATTAGAGCGAAATTGTCAGTTTGTAAAGAAGCAGGCTAAATTCTTTTTCTTTTTTTTTAATATTCAGATTTTTTTTCTCTTCCAATTTTTGGAGTCATGTTTCTTGCTCAGGGATCTGTTACACCATAAAGCACTGAAACCAACAGTTTTTTTTTCTGCCAGAGATCAGATTGGAAAGATTTATACAGACAGCTGTCTCTACATTTGCATTCTTAGAGTTTTAATAAAAATGAAAGGCTGTTTCATTTGAAGAATCATTTTAGCGTAATTTCCAATTTAGGTGACAGATCCCTCAGTGTGAATGAATGGAGATAGAATGTGATATCATGTTTGCATTGCAACTCAACAAACCAGAGAAAGTCTGCTCCCTCGTTACAATTAACAATTCTAATTGTACAATTACAATTTTTTGCGGGGCACATATTTAACTTGGCACATTTCTGCTCCAAATTCTTTATTAAAAAAATCTATGGAAATCTACCAAATCAGTTCTGGGAACAGATGGGGACTGAATGTGCTTCATATAGTTTATGAAGTGGTGGAGAAGTCTTTTAATTATTTTTAAACGGTTGCAAAAGCCTAAGGCACTTACAGCAATGCCATGTTCTTTGAGAAGCAGAGGGTTATTTTATTTTGTTGTTTTTCTGGTACTTCATGAACTGTGTGATCACACCATACTTTACGTTCTTATGGACCTCTATTCTTCAAGGAACCTTCTTTCTGCAATGAAGAAAAAAAAAAAGGAACCATTTGGCTTCTTTCATAAAAATTGGACAATAACCACTACTGTTTAGGTTTTAGTGTCTGAGAACTGGGAGACTAAAACATTATGAGTTCCAGTACAGTGTAGTAGCTAATATGTTAGACTAGGATCAGGGTGTCCCACATCCTGGTACACTCTCAGCCACAGAAGCTTACTATACCATGGTTTCTGTCTCAGTCCAACCTAACTCACAGGGTTGTCATTGACAAAAACAAGAAGAGGAAGCAACATGTACACTATAGTGAATTCATGAATTAAAATGGGACATACAGTAAATCAAAGAAAGAACCCACTGGTTGGATATGCACTGCCTATTGTTTGTCATGAGTCAACTGGAAGCAAAATACTACTTTATTTCCACCACATTTTCAGGTAGTATTTAATCCATAATTTGCAGACCCTGCCTGTCAACTCTGAATCAAACCTGTTTGAAGCCATCTTTTCCTGCTTCATAGTTGCCACATACTCTGGGGCGGGGGGGCGGGGGGAGGAAGTAGGTAGACTGTCTCACAGACAAAACAATGAGCCTTCCCATGGGAACCAAGGTCATTCCTTGGAATGAGGACCCAGATTGTTGGGGACAATATGCAGACTCTGTAAACTGCTTAGAGAGGGCTGTAAAAGCACTATGAAGCGGTATATAAGTCAAAGTGCTATTGCTATTGCTATTGCTATTCCAACAAGTGGCAGTGGAAGGAGGATGAGTGACTGTGGAGTCATCAATGTTTTTAATTGGACAACGTGACTTGGGACACTGGGGGGAGGGAAACATTTATTCTTTTAATTATATTTTTAAAGCGGGAAACTTCAGAGTTGGTTTTCACTGGCTGTGCTGATATGATGTATCCAATAAACATATTATTTGACGGACCTACCTGCCTCAGAATTCTGATTTTATGGGTTCATTACTTGGAACCCTGACACTGCCTCTAACTGATTTATATGTGTCTGATACCTCAATGCCTAGTATGACTACAACTTTTAAGATCCCCAGTTTCACCTGCAATACTATTTGGATACATAGCAGTAACATTCATGGTTTTAGAATATGACAGTATATGCTTCTCCACTTCTGCTCTACCTGTATCTAAGTCTAGAGATAGTTGCACCAACATATTGCCATCACTTTCAGGATTCCATTTAGTTGCAATAGAATCTGTCTCCATCCTAAGGTTCCCAGTTTTTTTATTTCAAAAAGTATTTTGAAATGGACGCTATTGGAACATGGTAATTATGTATTTAGGTGAACAGATTCTGTCTTAGTTGATCCAGAATGGATTTATTTAATATATTTAACTCAAATTGTGTCATAGAAATGAATTAAAGTTGAGTCCTAATGGAAATACTTCATATAATGTAAGCTGCATGTCATTGCAGCTCTGGTCTGTTCAGCCCTAGGCAGACTGCAAATTATAGTCTTAAAATATAAGTAAGCTTTTCATTTTCCTTTATTTGCTGATGATAAGATCAATCATTCATATTTTACTGTAGAACTTTCTATGTTGATTGAATCTAATTTAAATATTGGAAGCATTTCAAAGATTTTTTCATCAAAACAATAGTGTCATATCTGCTTTGCTTTATTTAAAAAAAAAAAACTAAATTTGTAAGGGGGGAACTATTTTTGAGTGCCAAGCAACATTCATATTTAGTAGACCATCACTGTGCTAATGTCCTGCTAGGTTTTAAAGATCATATCATGGAAAAGCAGTTCAAATTTAATTTCACATTTTATGGAAAGAAAAGAGTACAGATTATACTGATACTCTTGAAAATGGAGCCCATGATCTGATTCTATAATTAAGATGGGATCTCTGGAATGTAAGCAGATGGATTCATTAATTGCTTCCATTATGGAGGCATATTGTTGTAATAAAAATTATATTGCTTTGAATCATCTCAATGGTATGCATGCCCTGGGAGTACTATTATTTTTTTTAACCTCTTCTCCAAAATAATTTGTAAGAGTTGCCAAATATATTTTCATAGCTTTTTAAGTGTATGGAAAAAATATACTTTACCATATTAAACTAGGCCTAGATTGCTATTTCCACCTCATATTGATGGATTCATAGAGTTCCTTCAGCCTTCACACAGAATTTGGGGGCTATAGTTTACCATCTGTGGCATGACATTTTACAGTTGAAGTAAAGGGTCATCATTCAGAAGATTAGTATAATTAAAGGGAGGAAGACACCTCTGCTATCATAAATTTATGCTGCAACATGAACTACTGGGTTGTCTGCTTCTGGCTCTACCCCATTTGTACTTCCAGGTGAATAAGTGAGTCCAGCCAGTATGAGATTAGGCTTCAGTCTAGACTGCAGCTACCATAATGAACTAGGCATGTAAGTATGAAATTGCTACATAACGATGAACAAGTTATGTAAGTAGGAAAAGACAAAAAGCCAGAAATGCTTTCTAAAAGATCCTTTCAAAGGATAGATAAGAAGAAAACAAATCCTTAAGAAAACAAACCAAAAGGACTCTTGAACCATACAAAGGAAGTTGGGCCCGAGGACATGGGAAATTCCCTGCTGCCCCATCAACAGATGTACAACAAACTTTTATATTAATAAGGCAAGAGTAGATGCCAATGTTGTGAAATCAACAAACAAGGAATTGGGTGATAAAGGGGATCTTGAAGCCCTCCCACTCCTTGAGTTTTCTTTAGATCTGGACTTGATAGGTTCCATCTCTGAAACTGGTGCCTCGGAGCCTAGCTGAGAATGACATAGATAATCTAATATGAGTGTGTGTATGTGAGAGAAAGAGCAAACTTACATTGTAATTGGTAAAGTTTCACTGTTGTTTTAAATTCACTAGGTCGCAGTGTCCCAAAGGTGCTTTTTTTCAAAAGGCAATCTGACTTTGTTTTTCCTTGAAGACGTTTCATTTCTCATCCAAGAAGCTTCTCCAGTTCTGACTGAATGGGAGAGGATGGAAGGAATTACTTATATTGCTTATAGTCATCTGGTCATTAGCACTCTTTCTGAGAGTCACTGAGGCCACTTGGAGGTTTATATTTGCCCTCAGGGTCACCTGAATAGTGCAAAAGAGTGTGGAACATTTTTGGAACTTCTGACAGGTTGTAAACAGGAGATAGGTGGTGCCGTATCCCTCCCCTTTTGTTGAGAAAGGGCTGTTCAGTCTTAATGTAGATGGCCTCTTGACTTGTCTTTCAAACCAGTGGTCCTCTCTGTCCAGAATGTGGACTTTGCTGTCTTCAAAGGAGTGACCGTTGTCTTTCAAATACAGATGAACTGCTGAAACTTATCCTGATGGATTTGTTCTTTTATGCTGTACCATGCATTTGTGAAGTGGTTGTTTTGTTTCTTCACATACAGAATTATACTTGTCTCACTGTACTGTAGGGGTTGAAAGAAACTGAGCAATGTGATATAAGCAGTACTCCAAAAAATGCAATCTGCCTCAGCATTTGGTTGGAAATTATCTGTGTGTGCCTGCATTGTTTTTTTCTGGCTGCTGCATATCTTTAATCATACCTGTAAGAAAACTCATGTTATAAGCATACAAAATTGGCGTGCCTCAAAAAGCTAAGTGTGAGTGAATGACAATAAGCTGAACTTGGGAGCATGTGAAACACCAGGGAATTTTTAATTCTTTTCATACAACCAGCACTTCTCCAGATAAAAGAGACTTTGAAGAGAACCTATAGGCCACCAAGTCTAATGTTTTGTTTAATACAGGAATTCATATTAAAGCATCCTTGACATATCTATATTACCAGCATCAGTAATTCATAAATAAAGTACCTAAAATAGAATATTGGTTTCAAGATATGACCTATTTCTTTGATCTCTTGCCAAGCAGGCCTAGGACTGCTTCTAAGAACTGGGATCAGGTAGTAATCCCCTTGAAGTAGCATTGGTTAAACAGCTGAGAACTATTCCCATTGGATTTGCTTGCTATTACTATTAATAACAGATTAATGGGTGGTCTTTATCTGGATCTATTCCAAACACAAATTGACAACATTAGTTCTAAAACATGGATTAAAATTCAGCATTTCCTAATCAACATTTTTTTTATTTTTTTATTTATTATTATTTATTAATCAAATTTCTATACTGCCCTACTCCCGAAGGACTCAGGGCGGTGAACAGCCAAGATAAAATACAGATAATACAAATATTAAAAAATCCCTTAAAATTATTAAATATTTTGGCCAAAACACAGATTAAAACACCCAATTTATAAAATCACGAATTAAAAAATTAAAAATTTAAAAGATGGGAGTTAGGCCAGGCCAGCTTGCTGAAATAGAAAAGTTTTGAGAGCACGGCGAAACGTGCGCAGGTCCGGGATCTTCCGTATCTCTGGGGGGAGCTCGTTCCAGATGGTAGGTGCCCCCACAGAGAAGGCTCTCCCCCTGGGGGCCGCCAGTCGACACTGTTTGGCCGATGACACCCTGAGGAGCCCCTCTCTATAGGAGCGTACTGGTCGGTGAGAGGCTATTGGTAGCAGAAGGTGGTCTTGTAGATACCCCGGTCCAAAGCCATGGAGCACTGTAAAGGTGGTAATCAAAACCTTGAAACGCACCTGGAAGACCACCGGGAGCCAGTGCAGCTCGCGCAGGAGGGGGGTCACATGGGAGCGCCACGTCGCTCCCATAACCACCTGCGCGGCCGCATTCTGGACCAGCTGGAGCCTCCGGGTGCTCCTCAAGGGGAGCCCCATGTAGAGAGCATTGCAGTAGTCCAAGCAGGAAGTAACGAGAGCATGAGTGACCGTATTTAACGAGTCCCGATCCAGAAAGGGACGCAACTGGCGAATCAGGCGGACCTGATAAAAAGTCCCCCTGGCCACGGCCGTCATGTGCTCTTCTAACGACAGCCATGAGTCCAGGAGGACACCCAAGTTGTGAACCCTCTCCGTGGGGGCCAATGACTCACCCCCAATAGTCAGTGATGGCACCTACTGACTATATCGGGATGTCGGAAACCACAGCCACTCGGTCTTGGATGGGTTGAGCCTGAGTCTGTTTCTCCCCATCCAGATCCGCACGGCCTCCAGGCACCGGGACATCACTTCAAGGGCATCATTGGGGTGGTCCAGGGTGGAGATGTACAGCTGAGTATCATCAGCGTACTGGTAGTACTTCACCCCGAAACCACGGATGATCTCACCCAGCGGCTTCACATAAATGTTGAACAGAAGGGGCGAGAGGACCGACCCTTGTGGCACCCCACATACAAGGGGCCTCGGGGTTGACCTCTGCCCCCCTGTCAACACAGACTGCGACCGGTCAGAGAGAAAGGAGGAGAACCACCGTAGGATGGTGCCCCCCACCCCTAACTCCTCTAGCCGGTGCAGCATGATACCATGGTCGATGGTATCAAAAGCCACTGAGAGGTCTAATAGGACCAGGACAGAGGAACAACCCCTGTCCCGAGCCCTCCAGTGATCATCAACCAACGCGACCAATGCCGTTTCCGTGCTGTACCCAGGCCTGAAGCCCGACTGGAACGGATCCAGATACGACGATTCATCCAGGTACTGGGGGAGCTGTCGCGCTACCACACTCTCAACAACCTTCGCAACAAAGCGAAGGTTGGAGACTGGACGATAATTTGCCAACACTGCCGGGTCCAGGGAAGGCTTCTTGAGGAGAGGCCTCACCACCGCCTCTTTCAAGGCAGCAGGGAAGACACCCTCACTCAAGGAAGCATTTATAATCCCCTGGAGCCAGCCCCGTGTAACCTCCCGAGAGGCCAGCACCAACCAGGAGGGACACGGGTCCAGTAAACATGTGGCTGCGCTCAGTCTACCCAGTATCCTGTCCACGTCTTCGGGCGTCACAGAATCAAACTCTTCCCAGATAATACTCACAAGACCTGCCTCTGTCCTCCCCACTGAATCTACCCAGTCAGAGTCCAGATGTTCCCGAATCTGAGCAATTTTGTTATATAGATACTGTACAAAATCCTCGGCTCTACCCTCCAAGGGGTCCTCCCGCGCTTCCTGGTGGAGCAGGGAGCGGGTCACCCTAAACAGGGCGGCCGGGCGATTATCTGATGATGCAATAAGAGTGGCAAAATAGTTATACTTCGCCACTTTTATCGCCACCAGGTAGGTCTTAATATGAGACCTTACCAGTGTTTGGTCAGATTCAGAATGGCTGGCCTTCCAACCACTCTCCAGGCGTCTTTTCCGGCGCTTCATCTCCCTCAGCTCCTCGGTGAACCAAGGAGCCAGGCAAGATCGACGCTGGGTCAGAGGCCACAAAGGCACGACCCGATCCAAAGCTCCAGCGGCCGCCCTATCCCAGGTGGCCACCAGCTCCTCAGTCGAGCCGTGTGCCAGAGCCTCAGGAAATGGCCCAAGCTCCGTCTGGAACCTATCAGGATCAATCAGGCGCCTGGGGCGGTACCACCTCAATGGTTCTGTCTCCCTGCGGCGGGGTGCGGCGGTTCGAAGGTCAAAGCGAAGGAGGGAGTGATCTGACCATGACAAGGTCAGATCACTCGATCACTATATCCCCTATCTCAAGATCACTCAACCACTGACCAGAGACAAAAACCAGGTCTAGCGTGTTTCCCCCCGTGTGAGTAGGGCCATGAACTAACTGGGTCAGGTCCATGGCCGTCATGGAAGCCATGAACTCCCAAGCCACCTCAGACGCCTCACCGAAGGATGGCAGGTTAAAATCCCCCATGACCATAAGCCTGGGGGTGTCAACCACCACCGCGGCTATAACGTTGAGCAGCTCGGGCAGGGCTGCCGTCACATGGCAGGGAGCCAGGTACGTAACCAGCACACCCATCTGCACCCCATGACCCCACTTCACAAGGAGGGACTCACAACCAGCCGTCTGAGGAACAGTGGCCTCCCTCGGACCAAGACCTTCTCTAATGACAACTGCCACCCCCCCGCCCCTCCCTTGTGTCCTCGGCTGATGGAATGCGCGGAAACCGGGTGGGCACATCTCAACGAGGGGGACCCCCCCTCCTGGCCCAACCAGGTCTCCATAATACCCGCCAGGTCCGCTCCCCCCTCCTGAACAAAATCACAAATGAGGGGGGCTTTATTTACCATGGACCGGGCGTTGCACAGCATCAGCCGAAGGCCCAGGGCCTGAGGGTCTGTGCAACCTGGGGAACGAGGGGAGCATTTTAAAAAAGAAAAAAAATCAAACCGAATGGGTCAGTGGTAAATATTTTGCAAAGATGAGTAGGTTTAAGATCATAGCTATTAAAATATGCCTTCAGTCCTTCAGAATCTCCGGGGACTCATTGTGGTTTAAAACTTTTCTAACTGAATTTACAGTTATGTTTAAAGTTAGTCTACAATATATGCTAGTGGTTTTCAATTTATTATTTTTTTCTGAATTATGTATGAGCATTAATTTTGAAGTGTTATGTTAAGATTGTTTTTCTTTTCATGGTTACTATGGCCCAGCATTCATCAAATTAAAAAATGGATCTCTTTTGATAATGAAACAATTGTGTTGTCTTGCTAGAGGCAGAGATATGCTACCACTGAAGATTCACAATGGAACTGAGATAATTGCCATAAATTCACCAGTTGATCATATGCAGAGTCTTCCTGTGAGTAAAATATAATAACTTTCTGCTCAGCTTGGAAGCTTTTCTTGAAAAGAGACCTTTCTAAAAGTAGCAATTTAGAATACGTACCCATTAAAGAGTTTATCATTCTAATTACTACCTTATCTAATTATTTTTGTTCATTTTTTTGTAAGTGTAAGTCAGTAGTAATAATACCAACTTGTGTTTAGTCCCCATGGAGAGAAAGAACTAAAATGACAGCCTAATTCTGGGAGGCGTCATTAAAAAAAAAAATCATGAAATAATGATTTAATTTTTTTTCCAAATGCTCTATATTTGCTATATTACTGACATTGGATGTGTTTTGTAACAGTAATAAAACATTGTCCTTATGATAAAATCCTGGTGTTTTCTATGACTTCAAGAAGCTGCATTGTTCAAAATGCCACCTTGCTATTGTTCTCAAATAATAAATTAGGCCATTTTCATCTGAAGATATTTTCTATCCTTGTTCTATTCTAGAAACATTTGACCTCTTTGTTCTTAATAGAATATTGATCACATTATATTTGCAGTATTAAGGTGCAAAAGAGGACAGGATTTTATTATCTTTAATAGCTGTGCCAAAAGGGAAAATCAACGGTTATTCCTTTTTTATAGATTTACAATTTAAAATTCAGAGGCTCTATTCTGTTTTGCATTGGCCTCCCACTCATGCCTGTTAATTCTAAGTGAAAATCACTAAGATGTTGGCTGTGACAAAAAACAAAAAAAACAAAAACAAAAAAAAAACCACCAGTGAAGGGAATATGAGACCGTAGATGAAACCCATTTCACAGAAGGATTCTCTTGAAAGAGTATGGATGTTTCTAATCATATTTTTATGAAATCAAATCTAAAACCCATTTGCATGCCCAAAAAATAAGAGTAAAGGCTTTGATAGGCAAGACCAATGGTACACAAGAGGTATAAGCACTCAAATTATACATGTTAGAAGATGTTTATTACATATTTGATGTGAAAATATATTTGGAGGTATCAGTCCAATAGAAAATACAATACTGTAATGATTTCTATGTGACGAAGTTAAATGAAAATCTGAAATGAATCTCCCTCTCCCCCCCTCTCTCTCTCTCCCTCCCCCTCCCTCCCCACCTCACTCTTCAAAACTGGGTGAGCTTTAATTTTGGGATCTCAGTTTAAGCAGAAGCCTTTTTCAGGCCACAATTATCAGATTTAGCTCTGAGCACCTGGGCAACATGATTATTATCACAGTTCATTATCCCATTTTAATCTGCTCCAAAACAAAGTTTTCATGTCTTATTTCCCTTTTCCTATTTTCACTGCCTAATAGCTTTCTCTAGCAAAGCTTTAATTAAGGGAAAGACTAAGTGATCCTCATCTGCAGGGTCCCCCCCTCCCATTTCTTATCTCTTTGTAGACAAAAGGATGAAAGCACTGCCAATCATCAGCTCTGTTAGAGGAAAAAGGCATTTATATCTCCCATTATCTGAGCAACAGAGATAAATTTCCTTTGCTTCTTTTCTCTTTGAACAGACCTGGCATAATATATTTGTTTTCCCTTGCAGTCAAATAACAGAACAGGCAGGTGGGGCCTTTGTCAGGTCATGCTACACTGATCTCCGTTCTACAGGATATCCAGCCCGAGAGGCTCATTATGAACAAAGTTTTCTAGTGGTTCAACATAGGTGTTTTGTTGTAAAGATCTATGCAGCTTCACTATCTGTGCATCAACAAATAGGGAGTCATAACAAATGCATACAACCCAAGCACAAAACTGGCATTTATCTTTGAATACAATATCAATATCCCAATATCCCAAGAGTCACACATACACCAAGAAATACAATTAAATGCAGCGGTAGCAGTAGCGACAGGATTTGCAACCCACTACATACATACATACATACATACATACATACATACATACATACATAAATACAGACAGACAGACAGACAGACAGATAGATAGATAGATAGATAGATATCAGTAGCGAGTTGCAAATCCTATTGCTACTGGTTCGCTCGTGGGCGCATGCTCTCTCGTGTGCGTGTTGCTTCTGCATATATATATATATATATATATATATATATATATATATATATATATATATATATATATATATATATATATATATATATATCAGTGGTGAGTTGTTACCGGTTCATCCCGGATATATATGTCCCTATATATATATGTATATGTAGGAGTTAGCACCCAGCCCTCTCCTAGGAAAACGAGATATTTTAGGAAATATTAAAAGCGTAGAATATTTCCCCTAAAAGGGAGGCAGAAACTCACCCCACCCCCACCTTTGTCAATGGGCCATTAAGGCCTGGGCCAATCTATTCTACATAACAAAGATCTGCCTTCTTCTGGAAGAGCCATAATAGGAATCCCAAAGCCCTTTCATTACATCATCACCCAGCAAGAGTCAACCAAGCTTCGGACTCAGGACAGCCTACAGAGTTGCCTCTGCATGGCCCCATAGGAGTCTGACAACCAATCAGAATACAAGCTCAAATTCAGAAGCCCAGAGAGGGCATAAAACTGGGGCACTCTTAGCATCTCTTCCTTTTTTTCCCCAGGACCTCAAATCATGTGGTCCTGTCCACCATTAAAAAACATCTTTCCAAGCAGTCTCCACATTTCCAGTGTCTTTCTTCATCACTTGGAACTGAACCCAGGTGGACATTTCTTCCAACTATTTTGTGTATGTGTGTGTGTGAGAGAGTGTGATCAGTTAATTATATATATATTGGCCATAGCTGAAATAAAATTTGAGATGTGGGGTACCATACATAAATGCATATACTGCTTTAATGCTGTTGGTTCAATTTCAGCTTTCATGCAGAAAGTCTATAGTCTAACAACATTATCAGAAACCATAGAGGCACAGCTGCAGTTATTTTGAGGAGGAATAGGAGTTTATTTGAGTTGAGTTTTTTGTTAATGTATGCCCCCTTATGTATACATAAATACAAATTCTGAGTTACAACACTTCTATGTTACAACAATTTTGGATCACAGCAATTAAACATGATCCAGAAAACATAAAATAATACCAAAACATATGATTAACACTAACATTACACATACACACACACACACCCCAAAACCAACCCTTTACAATTATTCACTATCAAAGATATTTTAAAATTTCCTCATTAAGGAGAGACTTTAGATTCATAGCTTGTGGTATTAATTTTCCATAGGATGGCACACTTCTGTGTTAGATTGTATGCTGTTTCATTATGGTACAAATGACAGCATGAATTATGCATGTCAATATGAACATATAGTTCAGCATTTGCTGTTTATATCATGCCAAAGTCATAATACCTTGCTGATGTAGTGTGTGTGTCAAACTCGGAGAGTCATAGATTCTTTGTTTATGATTTTTTTTCCCAAGTTGTCTAATTAGAAATCACAAGACTAAATGAATCTATTTCTCCAAAAAGAAGTTGATGTCCTTCAGGAATACAAAACTGGAAGATATTAATGTAGGTCCTTTTCTTCAAACCGAGGTATTTGTTATGATATCATGGTACAAGAAAAATATCCTAAATATTTCAGGTCTTGCTGAAAAATACATCTTAAATAAAGCTGAAAGAAACCTTTAAAGACATTTTTTTAAAAAATTAATTTGTCTCCAAGAAAAAAAATCCCACTGGAAGGAAATCAAACTTGTACTTCCTTGTTATATCAATTTGAACTGTTAACAAAGAAAATATTGTTTGAAAGACTTCACTTTATCCATGTTGAATGTAGGGATTATGTTTGTTTTAGAGTACTATAGTTTAAAGAGATTCTATTATTATTATTATTATTATTATTATTATTATTATTATTATTATTATTATTATTATTATTATTATTATTATTCTTTAGTGAGATTCACAGCCTTTGAGGCTGGTTAATAGCTCAGCAGCTCGAGTCCTAACCAAGGACCTAGGAACTGTTAAGGTATCGTCGGAGGATGTAAGCTGTTCCGAGTAAGGTGGTTTTTTGTAGAGTCAAAATGTTCAAAATGTCAAAATATTATTATTATTATTATTATTATTATTATTATTATTATTATTATTATTATTATTATTATTTAATCTTTAGTGAGATTCACAGCCTTTGAGGCTGGTTAATAGCTCAGCAGCTCGAGTCCTAACCAAGGACCTAGGAACTGTTAAGGTATCGTCGGAGGATGTAAGCTATTCCGAGTAAGGTGGATTTTTGTAGAGTCAAAATGTTCAAGTCCGGCAAATTTAGAATTCCTAAATAGCGGGGTAGCCCTTTGGGTATTGCTCCAAGGGCTCCAATTACAATCGGGACAACACACGATTTCTTTTTCCACAGTCGCTCAACTTCAATTTGCAAATCCCGGTACTTTGTGATTTTTTCTTGCTGCTTATCTTCAATCCGTGCATCACCAGGTATTGCAATGTCAATGAACCATACTTTTTTCTTTTCAACTATTGTTATGTCAGGTGTGTTGTGGACCAAGTGCCTGTCAGTCTGAATCCTAAAGTCCCACAAGATCTTGAGATTCTCATTCTCTAAAACTTTCTCAACCTGATGTTCCCAACTTCTGGCACAATTTCCAGTGAATGATCTTAGCAACATGGTCATGGCATTGTAGGTAGTCAGTTTGTGAAATTTTGCTGCACCCACTGATCAGGTGGTCGACTGTGTCATCTTTCTCATTGCAGAGGCGGCATTTGCTGTTGGTGGTTACATGTTGAATTTTTGCCTTCATGCAGTTTGTGGCTAGGGCTTGTTCTTGAGCTGCCAAAATTATTATTATTATTATTATTATTATTATTATTATTATTATTAGTTAATCTTTAGTGAGTTTCATAGCCTTTGAGGCTGGTTAATAGCTCAGCAGCTCGACCTAGGAACTGTTAAGGTATCGTCGGAGGATGTAAGCTGTTCCGAGTAAGGTGGGTTTTTGTAGAGTCAAAATGTTCAAGTCTGGTAAATTTAGAATCTCTAAATAGCGGGGTAGCCCTTTGCATATTGATATTGGGTATTACTACTACTACTACTACTACTACTACTACTACTACTACTATTAAAATTTGCCTGCCACCTAACTCCCAATCACTGACTTATGAGTGACTTATGGGTGACTTATGAGTAAAAAACATTAACAAGAAAAAATACAATCACAAACAAATATTGGTTTTTTTTAAATGTTTTTTAAAAAATCTGTTTTCCATAAAAACTGAAAACTAATTATTATAATTCAAACAACAAACTAAGTCTACTAATGTTTTTGATAAATCAAAGAATGCATGCTTGCCCTCCCCCAACCTTGTACCTCCCAGCAAGTTATATTATTTATTATTATTATTATTATTATTATTATTATTATTATTATTATTATTTATTAAATTTTTATACCGCCCCCTCTCCCGAAGGACTCGGGGCGGTGAACAGCCAGAATTAAAAACACACAATACAAATATTAAAATACGTTAAAACAAAATTAAATTATTTTAGGCTTCTCCAATTTAAAACCCCGTTACCCATAAAATTCACCCAATTAAAATTTTTTAACCCAGCCCGGCTTGCTGAAATAAAAAAGTCTTCAGGGCCCGGCGGAAGGTCCGGAGGTCCGGGATTAGTCGTATCCCTGGGGGTAGCTCATTCCAGAGGGCGGGTGCCCCCACAGAGAAGGCTCTTCCCCGGGGGGTCGCCAGCCGACATTGCCTGACAGACGGCACCATGAGGAGACCCTCTCTGTGGGAGCGTGTTGGTCGGTGGGAGGTTATCAGAGGCAGAAGGTGGTCTCGTAAATAACTGGGTCCTAAGCCATGGAGCGTTTTGAAGATGAGAACCAACACCTTGAAGCGCACTCGGAAGACCACTGGAAGCCAATGCAGCTCGCGCAGGAGAGATGTCACGTGGGAGCGCCATGTCGCCCCCATAAGTACCCGCGTGGCCGCATTCTGCACCAGTTGGAGCCTCCGAGTGCTCCTCAAGGGGAGCCCCATGTAGAGAGCATTGCAGTAGTCGAGGCGGGAAGTAACGAGGGCATGAGTGACCGTGCATAGGGAGTCCCGATCCAGAAAGGGGCGCAACTGGCGTATCAGGCGAACCTGATAGAAAGCCCCCCTGGCCACGGCCGTCATATGCTCTTCTAAAGACAGCCGTGCGTCCAGGAGGACACCCAAGTTACGCGCCCTCTCCGTGGGGGCCAATGTCTCGCCCCCGATAGTCAGCGATGGCACCAGCTGACTATATCGGGACGCCGGCAGCCACAGCCACTCAGTCTTGGAGGGATTGAGTCGGAGCCTGTTCCTCCCCATCCAGACCCGCACCGCCTCCAGGCACTGGGACATCACTTCAAGGGCATCGTTGGGGTGGTCTGGGGTGGAGATGTACAGCTGGGTGTCATCAGCGTACAGATGGCACTGCACCCCAAAACCACGGATGATCTCACCCAGCGGCTTCACATAAATGTTGAACAGGAGAGGCGAGAGGACCGACCCTTGTGGCACGCCACAATCCAAGTGCCTTGAGGTCGACCTCTGCCCTCCAGCCAACACAGACTGCGACCAGTCGGAGAGATAGGAGGAGAACCACCGTAAAACAGTGCCTCCCACTCCCAACCCCTCCAACCGGCGCAGCATGATACCATGGTCGATGGTATCAAAAGCCGCTGAGAGGTCTAATAGGACCAGAACAGAGGAGCAACCTCTGTCCCGAGCCCTCCAGAGATCATCAACCAATGCGACCAATGCCGTTTCCGTGCTGTACCCGGGCCTGAAGCCGGACTGGAACGGATCTAGATAGACGGTTTCATCCAAGTACTGCGGGAGCTGTCGCACAACCACACTCTCAACAACCTTCGCCAAGAAGCGAAGGTTGGAAACTGGACGATAGTTTGCTAAAACAGCTGGGTCCAGAGAGGGCTTCTTGAGGAGGGGCCTCACCACCGCCTCTTTCAAGGCGGGAGGCAAGAACCCCTCACTCAAGGAAGCATTTATAATCCTCTGGAGCCAGCCTCGCGTAACCTCCCGGGTAGCCAGCACCAACCAGGAGGGACACGGGTTCAATAAACATGTGGTTGCGTTCAACCTCCCCAGCATCCTGTCCACGTCCTCGGGAGTCACAGGGTCAAACTCATCCCAGATAACCGTCTCAAGACAGACCTCGGACAACCCGCCTGTACCTACCCAATCAGAGTCCAAGCCTTCCCGAATTTGAGCGACTTTATTGTGCAGATAATGCGCAAAATCCTCAGCACGACCTTGCAAGGGGTCTTCCCGCGCTCCCAGATGGAGAAGGGAGCGAGTCACCCTAAACAAGGCAGCTAGGCGATTTTCTGCCGACGCGATAAGAGCGGAAAAGTAATTACACTTCGCCGCCTTTATTGCCACTAAGTAGGTCTTGATATAAGACCTCACAAGTGTACGGTCAGATTCGGAGCGACTGGCCCTCCAACTACTCTCTAGGCGTCTTTTCCGGCGTTTCATCCCCCTCAGCTCCTCGGAAAACCAAGGAGCTGGGCAGATTTGACGCTGGGTCAGAGGCCGCAAAGGCACGACCCGATCTAAAGCACCAGCGGCCACCCTATCCCAGGCGGCCACCAGGTCTTCCGTCAAGTCGTGCGCCAGAGTCTCAGGACATGGCCCAAGCTCCATTCGGAACCTATCAGGATCCATCAGGCGCCTGGGGCGGAACCACCTGATCGGTTCCGCCTCCCTGCGGTGGGGCATAGCGGTCAGGAAGTCAAGTCTAAGGAGAGAATGGTCTGACCATGACAAGGGTTCAATAACTATATCCCCTGTATCTAAGCCATTCAACCACTGACCAGAGACAAAAACCAAGTCCAGCGTGTTTCCTCCTATGTGAGTGGGGCCCTGAATTAACTGGGTCAGGTCCATGGCCGTCATGGAAGCCATGAACTCCCGAGCCACCTCAGATGCTTCACCGATGGACAGCAGGTTGAAATCCCCCATGACTAAAAGCCTGGGGGTATCAACCACCACCCCGGCTATAACATTGAGGAGCTCGGGCAGGGTCGCTGCCACGCAGCAAGGAGCCAGGTACGTAACCAGCAGGCCCATCTGCCTCCCATGGCCCCACTTCACAAGGAGAGACTCACAACCGGCTATCTGAGGTACAGTGGCCTCCCTAGGATCAAGACCTTCCTTTACAATAACCGCCACCCCCCCACCCCTACCCTGGGCCCTTGGCTGATATGATTGAGGCAGATTATTCTCTTTTTCCATAGCTTTCCTAGCTCTATGACTTGCTAATTCTCATAGGATCATATCAGCAGCCCACTGATGCAATTGAGTGCTGCCTGCCAGTGATAAAAAGGACATTCCCAGGAAGAGCCAGATTGGCCAACATCTTGGCACCTCAGAAAATCCAGGGATGAGAGCTAACAAAGCTGCAATTGAAGGATAAAATAACTTTATTCAAAATTTATCTCAGAAGAATCTAGTTTGCCAAGCCTGCCCAACCTGGTGCTCCACTAAAAGTAAAAAATAAAATAAAAAATGAGGGTTTTTTTTTCCTCCCTGGAAAGAGTAAGCATGTTAACCAGCTTTCTCAACCCTTCTGCTTCTCAGAAAACCCAGTGATCAGATATAGGCAAACACTTTTTGCTTTTTCTTCAGGATCATGCCAAGCCTTCACCCAGAAAAGCAAGTAGAAATGTAGGAGCCAACTTTTAATTTAGAAAAACAAACAAACATGTTTAATATTTTCAGTTGGATTTGGACAGTTTCTTCATTTATTCAGCACAATTTAGCTTCCATTCTCTGCCTTTGTGACCCCTGCTATCTCTATCTTAAAAGAGGAAAGTTAAAAGAGGAATTCTTTATTAAAAAAGGAATATTTCAGAACTGTATTGCTGTGAAATCCTTGAAGGTATGCCATTGAAAGTTAACAGAATCAATGACCTCTTAAAAGATTATCCTCCTGTTTTCCCATTTCTCCTCTATTCTTCATCCATTTGCCCCCACTTCTTTATCCCCACCCCTTCATAACATTCCTTCCCCCCAAAAAATTGTTCTGATATTTTCCCAATGTAATATATGGAGAGGAAGTAGATGTGAGGAAGGAGAGGGACAGGTAAACATAATTTCCAGATAAATGCCTTAAAAATAATATATATCTATTTTTACATATGTACTGGAATATTTTTGTTTTTCCAGCTAACATTCTTGCCAGACATTACCATTTTTTCCCATCTGCTATGTCCTCCTCCAAGTTCTACCATTTTTATTTTCACCTCAATTGCTCCTATATTTTTCTACTTCCTCATGTCTTTAACCACCATCTTTTCTGACGTTTAATAAATAACTGACAACAAATACAAGAAATACCATAACTGTTCATATGTGCCACGACAGATTTTTTTTTTTGTAGCAGATTCTAAATATTAATTAAGGATGCTCGGAGATAATTCAGTATTTCTTTTCTTATTCCACCGAATATCTCAGTCTTTACCCTGTGCAGAATGTTCTCTACAAGTCTAGAAGAATAATTTCCATTCATCAACCATGGCCTATCAAAGAAATGACTGCTGAACTCAAAATAATGTTTTTCCTCTGAAGCTGATGCTAAGGTTTGGTAAGTTTTTTTTCCATGATATAAATTCTTTGACAGGTAGGATTTAAATGCCTAAACAATCCACATTCAGGAAAACATTTGTGCAGGATATCTGCAGTCTTTTCAAAAGCACAGACAGTGGATCTAAATCCTTTCAACACCAGATAGATGTTTGTGAGATATTTCTGCATTGTGACTGCTGTGTGATATGCACTCAACCTTTGGTGCCTAGTTAAGAAGGAAAAGTGTGGTTACCTGCTCTTTTTATAGGCTGACAGGTTATTTGGATTCTGAATAATCCTGTGTACCTTTAAGTTTTAGCAAAAGAGTTATCTTGCTATGCCATTATAAGGTAGCCTGGCATTATTTTTTAATCACTCTGCAGGTTCTGTCATTTTCAGGAGATAAATCTTTTGTCTGGCTCTGCATGTAAACTAATACACATCTGGAGAATATACGTGGAAGGGTTCCAACTGCCCATTAATATCAGAGCTTCATATATTCAAATGCCAAGGACACATTCATTTCAGATGGGGACTTTGAAAATCAATGTTAATGAGCTTTGTGATGATTATAAATTTTTTCTAGAAGTAAATAAACTGAGCTCAGTTAAATATAAACTCACGTATTCTCTCCTTTGTGCAATTTGACTTACTGCAATCTATTTAGGGAGTGCTAATGCTATGCTTTTATCCATAGGTTCCTTTAACAAATCCCCAGTGATGCTGCTTGTGACCTGCTTTTTTCCCCCCCTTCATTCCTCATTCTGCATTCCTAAGCACCGTATTTTGCTTCCACAGCAGCTCTCTTTGGAGCGATCTCTGTATGTATTCCAAAGGCACCTTGTTTTATGCATACTTTGGAAAACAGTCAGTGAGTGGGCTGCTTATCGATAATCCAGTTCACATGCAGCAGGTCCAAGGAGAAATAGTTGTGGTTTGTGAAATGGAAATCCAGCTCTGCATCTCTCTTTGGCATTCCCCACAGAAAGTAGGTTGCACACCAAGAAACCTTCCGTACATGCTGGACTGGGATTTATTTTATTTTATTTATTTATTAGTTTGTCAAACATGTACAAGATAGCAGTTATGAATATGAACATGGACATGAATGAGGGAAATGAATACAAATAAAAGGGGACAGTAGGACAGGGATGGTTAGGCACACTGGTGCGCTTATGCATGCCCCCTTTACGACCCTCTTAGGAATGGGGTGAGGTTTACGGTAGAAAGTTTGAGGTTGAAGTTGTGAGGGTTTGAAGCTGTAACAACGGGGTCAGGTAGAGCATTCCAGGCATTGACCACTCTGTTGCTGAAGTTGTATCTTCTGCAATCGAGTTTGGAGCGGTTTACCTTGAATTTGTATCGATTGTTCGCCCTTGTATTATTGTGATTGAAGCTGAAGAAGTTGTTGAGAGGTAAGACATTGTAGCAGACAATTTTGTGTACTATGTGTAGATCAGACCGCAGGTGGTGCAGTTCCAGATTGTCCAAGATCAGAATTTCAAGTCTAATGGCATAAGGGATTCTATTGTGAGTAGAGGAGTAGAGTACTCTTCTCATGAAATACCTCTGGACCCGCTCAATAGTATTAATGTCCGATATACAGTGTGGCTTCCAGGCAGATGAGCTGCATTCAAGAATTGGTCTGGCAAAGGTTTTTTATGGTCTGTATCCAAAGGTTTTGGATTAGGAGCTACTGTAATCTAATTGCCCCTTTCCATATTAAATCAGCCCAGTTTAGTAGCCCCAGTAGGACTGGCCCTCGCTAAAGAAAATATCAGAGATTAAACGTGAAGTGGCATGCATACAAAGCATCACAATTGCTGATCTATCAACTTTCACTTTTTTGTTGAGTGAAATAATTCTGTTTAGGCTGGGGTATCCGATCAGACCTGCAAAAATCTGGATGTTCACTAGGTGGTAAAAAGAGTATTATCTGGAGTTTCTAGAGAGCTCTTTTGCTACAGTGGCTGTGTGAATTTTTATAGCTCTCACATGAAATTCTTAGATGAAGAGGAAATATTAATTTTTCTGCTGTTATTGTAATCTATTTTGTGATAGATAAATTAGAGAAAGAAAAAAATATATGGCAGACCAAACCCCATACATTTCTTTGATCAAACTGATTGAGATTGCATTTAATGAAAGCAGCGTTACTCAACCAGATTTTCAACTTTGCTAAACAGTATATTTTTGTAGAATGAGACTGTCACAAGTAAATGCCTTATTCTTTATTATGTAAATAGTACATGACCAGGATATCAGGGGTTAACTTATTCTTCAGTACTTAATATATTCATATTTAACCACTCCCATATCTAGCTCCACCCCATGTATATATAAGGAGCTGTATGCATTCCTTCTGTGCTTCTATCTGTGAATATTCAGTGAATATAGAATGCCTTCTGTAAATAAACAGTGCTTTATTTGAATATCTAATTCTTAATCTACTTATTGAGTCTGATCCTGAAAATATCATAACAATTTGGTAGCAGAGGATGGTTAAATTGACTCAATAAAACTTTAAATATGTCTGAGAGAGAAAACTCCAGAAATAAAAGAGAAAGACCCAACACCAGGGCATACAGCAAAGAAATGGAAGCAGATCAAGAAATAATCGATGAGTCCACGAATACAATATCGAGAGAATCTGAAGACTGCACTACTGACAATGAAGAAACAATGGATGAGACTGATGACCAAGAAGAAAACGAAATAGAAAACAACGAACTCAGGTCAGAGATACTAAAAGTCTTAAAAAGCCAAAAGAACCATGAAAAGCTCATCGCGAACCTCCAAGAAATATTAAAAAACAACGGAGCAGCAAAAGAGAAGCACATCGTTACGAATAAATCTAAAGACTCAAAAATGGTGAGCGATCTGCCTGAAAATAAAAATACAGCGAAAAAGAAAACTAACAGTCCCGCGCAAAATTTTGAATGGCAGCCATCTTGGTTTCAACAGACCCCTAAGATGAGCGAAGCAGAGCCAATCAGAAAGCTAGATTCAAAATACCTGGCGCGAAAAGCCTTAATCGATGCAAGAAATGAAAAAGAGAAAATTTACACCTCAGAAGAATCAGACACAGAGATTGAAGAGACTTCGATAGATATGCAAGTAAAATCAACAATGAAAACGCTCTTTGCTGCTTTTGGACCAAAACTGAAAATCACTAAAGAATCAACGAAAAGGCAAGCAAGCAAACAAACATCTCAGAATCCACCCACTTCTATTCAAACGACGAAAGCGCCGACGCCTGAACCCAGAGAGCCCTGCAGATACCACCCCACGCCACAGACGATCCCAGGGACCAGCGTTCTCAACCAAAGAAAGCGAGCGACTGCTATCACCAGGAATCCCAAGATCGAGCCGGAGACCGATTCCTCAGAAGAAGAGTGATGCGAGGGAGCTGCGGCAGCGAGAACCTTTCACGACGGCTTCAGGAGCGAAATGAACAACGCGCATGTGCAAGACTACACGGACAACTTCGAAGAACATGAAGAACAGAGAGAACCATTCAGAATCGTCGCAAGCATACCCACGCCATTTTGTAACTTTCAACATTTGCAAGACCACGGACTACCTCCAGTTGTAAGTAATGGATCCAACAATATTGGGAATTTACCCAATGATTTCCCAAAACTGAAAATAGATGGCATTAATTTGCAAGAATGGTGTCAGCAGCTCCAGGTTGTCTTTCTAAAAGAAAACTTATTATTTTTTATCACTAATCCCCCAAAAAGACCTTGGACTCTAAAATTAGACTGTCTGCACCATAGGGCATTTTTCTTATTAATTTCCAGTATATCTCCTGCCATGTACCACAGTATTAAGCAAAATCTAACTGTATCAGAAATTATTCAATGCATGTTTAAATTGTTTCACAGTGAAAGTGTAGCCACTACAACAAGAATGTCTAAAGACTTCTTCTCAGCTAGGATAAAGCCAGGGGTTACCATAAGTGAACATTTAATATCTTTAAACAAAATTAGAGCAGAACTGCATTTAAGGGGGGAAATAATTTCAGATCAAACAATGAAGAGTGTTATCATTAACTCACTAGACCCATCGTGGGATAACTATATATCTCATTTAGACACAATCAATTTAGGATATTTATCCATAGAAAGTCTATCTAACAAGCTAATATCTGAAGATAATTCAAGGAGAAGTCGTTGTAACAATCACATGGAACATAAACAATATAAGAGGGTAGTTTTTCAAGAAAGATATCATGAACCAATAGGATGCCACAACTGTGGATCCAAAGAACATAATAGGAGAGACTGTCCAAAACTCCTCAGAAATAGAAAAAATCCTGACTACAGAAATAGGTATCAAAACAGACAGTCATCAATTGATAGACATAGATATAGAAGTCCACCCATCTATAGGGAACATAGAGGGGGCAGGGATAACTCAAAAGATAGAAAGTCTGGTTCACTGAATGGGTTAAACAAACATAACAACACTAACATACAACAGACAGAGGACAATGATTGGCTTATCGATTCTGGAGCAACCAACCACACTACAAATAATAAAAATATACTATCTTCATTTGTAGAGGATAAATTCGTAATTAAGGTAGCTAATCAAGAGAAGGTTCAAGTCATAGGTAGAGGAAATATAACCTTACCTGGCCTAGGAAAAATAGAGGGGGTATTGTTAATACCTGAAATACCTCATAACATACTTAGTGCAATAAAACTAAGCAGAGATTCTGGCATAAATATTGTGTTCTCAAAAGGAAAAGCAACATTAGAGAAAAACAGAACAAACATAGGTACTGTGATTATTAAAGGAGGTCTACCTTATCTAATGACAAAAGAAAAATGGTTACACAACATTGATTCCAACATGGAAGATAACAATAACATAGACAACGAAAGCAGTAGTAATAGTGACAATGAGGAACATGAGATTATTCGTAATCACAAAGACACACCCAACAACAAAATACCTAATATTGGTAAACCAATTCATGATGAGTGTGCTCATGTCTTACATAGGGAATTAGGACATGCCAGTTTTCCTGTAGTTCAAAAGATGACTGAACATGCTGAAGGTGTTAAAATAAAAAATTGTAAAAACTATTTGGAATGCTCAGTATGTAAATCTACAAAACTCAAAACTAGCCCCAAACCCAAAAAATCAACAAGATCAACCAACAAAATTTTTGATTTGGTACACATGGTACCAAATTTTTGATTTGGTACACATGGACACCATCAATCACATATAGAAAACGTTATTTCCTAACCATTGTGGATGACTATAGTCGTTATGGCTTTGTCTATACACTAAAGCACAAAGATGAAACTTTTCAGAAATTTAAGGAGTTTTACAAATGTATAGAAACACAACATAATATTAGAATAAAACAAATCATGACAGATAGGGGATGTGAATTCATGTCAAAAGAATTCTCCCAATGGCTTAAAGACAAAGGGATGTTACATTACACGTCTAGCCCTTTCTCTGCATTCCAAAATGGAGTGGTAGAGAGAAAGAACTCGACATTACAAACCATGATTAGATGCACATTAGAAGATGCTGGCTTAGGAAAACAATTCTGGTCAGAAGCGTTACAATATTCCAATTATACACAAAATAGAACTTGGTCCAGCATTGTTAACAAGACACCATATGAAATGATGTATAATAGGAAACCCAAAATAGCTCATATGCACATATTTGGAGTCACTGCAGACGTACACATACCCAAGCAATTAAGACGTAAAGGTGAGAACGTATCTAGGAGACTCAGGTTCATGGGTTACGAAACAGGCACAAAAGGGTACAGATTTATCGATAATAATAACAGATTTATAGTATCCAGAATGGCTGTATTCCATGAACAGGCCAACTGGTCTAAAATACATCTTAGTGAAATTTTCCCAAACAACTATACAAACACTAAACACCAAGAGGAAAGAACTGGAGAAGAATACAATCACAACATACATAAAAACAAAAACAGAACATGGACAAACAGTCAATACAAAATAAAGACAGATTCATTAACAAAAAAGGAAGCTAGGTATTTACATGACAATGATAGTAAACCAAAAAGAACAATCAGGAATAAAGAAACCAAATACCAAACAAATACAAAGATTATATAATGTATACGGATGGAGAAACATCAACACCAAACACATACGAGGAAGTGCTAAAACTTCCCCCTGAAGAAAAGGAAAAGTGGGAATCAGCCATGACTAAAGAGATGGATAGTTTGCAGAAATTAAATGTATTCGCACCTACACATGCACCTAAAGATAAAACTGTTATTGGTACTAGGTGGATATATAAAATCAAAAACTTAGAAGGAGGCAACACCTTATACAAAGCTAGACTAGTTGCTCAAGGTTATGCACAAAAATATCCCGAGGATTACACGGATACATACTCTCCCACAGTAAGAACTGAGAGTGTTAAAACTGCACTGGTCATAGCATCAGCACTTAACCTTGATGTATTCCAATACGACATACAGACTGCATATCTACATGCAAAATTAGATAAAGAGATATATGTAAGAGCGCCTCACAGTCAATATACGAACAAAAATGAAACGTGGTTACTAAATAAAAGTTTATATGGGTTGAAACAATCTGGCAAAAGATGGTATGAATGTTTAGTCAAAGTGCTCAAAACTATGAATTTTAATGACACTACTGCTGATAACTGTTTCTTTGTTAAAAAAGAGGATGACTCTTTAGAATTCGTGTTAATTTATGTGGATGATATTTTGTATATAGGTAAACACAAAGAGAAGAGAGAAACATTTGTAATGAAACTAAATGAACATTTCTCTTTGAAGTCATTAGGTAAGGTAAATAAGTATCTTGGAGTTCAAATTAGTAAAACAAAAAGGGGATTCAAACTTTCTCAAAGAGATAAGATTATAGAACTTCTGAACAAATGTAACTTAAATAATGCTAAGCCATGTGACACTCCCATGCAAACTGATTTCTTGAGGAACACAGATGAGTCATCCCCTGAATTTAAAGATAATACACTTTACAGATCAGTCATCGGTTCCCTTCTATATATTTCCAATTGGACTAGACCTGATATTGCTTTGCCTCTCAACTTGTTGTCTAGGCACGTCAGCAAACCATTATTATATCATTGGGAAGCTATCAAGAGAATATTAAGATATTTAAAGAATAGTTTAGACTTCTGTTTATTATTGGAACCTAATAATGTCAAAGAGCCCATCCTCACGTGTTATGCCGATGCGGATTGGGCTGGTGATACCACATGTAGAAAAAGCACATCTGGCTATATATTTTTCCTTAACGATTGTCCAGTTTACTGGTACACTGGTAAACAAGATTTAGTAGCCACCTCAACGACTGAGGCAGAATATGTTTGTTTGTCTAAAGCCTCAAATAACCTCGTATGGTTTAATGACTTATTGTCAAACACTTGGAAGAAACCTTCATTACCATTTATCATACGCGAAGATAACAAGGCTGCTATTGAAATATCTAGATCTGATGCTATTGGACAAAGGTCCAGACATATAGATATAAAATTCAAACATGTGAGGCAGTTATCTCAGGATGGATTTATTAAAGCAGTTCATTGCGAAACATCAGAGCAAATAGCTGACATATTGACAAAGCCTTTGCCTTCTAAGCAGCATAAATACTTGACTTCTAAGTTACAAGTTTTATATTGTTCTGAATCTGAATGTAATTGTTGTAATATATCGAATCGGTATTTAGAGGGGGATTTGTCACAAGTAAATGCCTTATTCTTTATTATGTAAATAGTACATGACCAGGATATCAGGGGTTAACTTATTCTTCACTACTTAATATATTCATATTTAACCACTCCCATATCTAGCTCCACCCCATGTATATATAAGGAGCTGTATGCATTCCTTCTGTGCTTCTATCTGTGAATATTCAGTGAATATAGAATGCCTTCTGTAAATAAACAGTGCTTTATTTGAATATCTAATTCTTAATCTACTTATTGAGTCTGATCCTGAAAATATCGTAACAGAGACTTCTGAATATTGACCTCTTTTGACCTATTTAGAGAATAAGTACAACCTCTTTGAAATCTTGGCAAGTTTTAGAGTCAAAGTATAGGCAGGCCTTGTTTAGTGACCCTAAGTGGGTCTGGACTTTCCATTGTTAAGCAAGCAGCCATTAGGTGAAACATGTGTGACTCTTCTGCTTTGCAGTGGCAGTTCTGGTACTCTTGGTTATGAGGTTAGAAACATGATGTTATTAGGCAAGGATCTCATGCTTCTCCTGCTCTGCATGAAACTGCTGATTGTGTCCTGCTACCTCCTCTTCATCAGGACCTGGTAAGCTATCTTCAGCAGACAATGTCCACCAACATACCATGTTTGTCTGTACTCCAAATCCCCTCATTTGCTACCTGTCACTGCTGTCACTGTTACTTGTCACTGCTCTCTATCACAGCGCACTGCTCCCCTCCCCCATCTGATATTCACCATCTTCTTCCTCTATGATTATAAATACAGATTGGTTGCCAAGCATTCAACTTTTCATCAAATTATTTTAGGGTTGCTGCAACTGTCATAACTTCAAGGATTGGTTGTCGATACCATTTTGTCAATGCCATCGTAACTTTGATGTTACACTCTTAAGTCAGGATTGTACATAAATAGGGATATTCATTTGCAGTCATAAAAGTTGCTAGATATATTTAACTTGTTGCTAGATATAAGAGCCATGGTGGTGCAGTAGTAGAATACAGTATTGCAGGATAATTCAGCTCACTGCCAGGAGTTTGATCCTCACTGACTCAGAGTTGACTCAGCCTTCCATCTGTCTGAGGTCAGCAAAATGAGGACCCAGATTGTTGGAGGCAATAGGTTGACTTTGTAAACGCTTAGAGAGGGCTGTAAAGCACTATGAAGCAGTATATAAGTCTAAGTGATATTGCAATTACTATTTGGTTGTTGATCAGTAAGTGCTTATGATCTAGATTCACATGAAAAATTGACATTCTGGGATAATCCCAACTGGAAGGTAATGGGGCAGATGTTCTGTTAGAGTGCCTGGGCCAAACTAGGGCTAAGTACCCTAAATCAGTCAATTTATAAATGTTGTTTAAATAATTTGAGAGATTGTATTCTGACTATGATCTCTCATAAAGTTTAACAAACATGTACCAATAGAACAATACGCCTTTAGCATAGAGGTTTGTAGGCATTTTTAGGCTGTACAACCTATTGTTTTAAAAAATAAATCTCAGAACTCCTGATCATGAAGTAAAGATGTAGCATTGGAAAATTGGCTATATTTGAGTAAGCTGTTCCTCCCTCCCCCTCCCCCTCCCACTTTGGAGTCACAAATAACCCAATCAATCAATCTCCCCAGAACCCGGTTTGTAAAAGCTTGTTTTAGTAGCCTCAGGGGTGTCTGGAATGTTAGGGCTCTAAGAAATACAGCATTTGAATTGAAAGCAATAATTCGTTTTTCTCGGGAATTAAAAAAAAAACAGAACAAAGTTAACATTAGTTACATAGTCAAGCACAGAGGTGATTGCTGGCATCTTTATGAATAGGAAATGGGCTATTTTGTCTGGCTATACCCATCTTCCATGATTATATAAAAATGCAGCTTGCATGAACCACAATCTCAGTTGGCGTCTTTTGGTGTTGACTTTTGTGATTGCATTTGTCAGTGACAACTTTTCTTCGGTTGCGGCAGCACTCTTCTGAGCAACCCATTTTTCATGCAGAGACAGTTTCTACAAGAATATTTCCTCAGGGAGCTTTGCATGGAGACGAAAGTGACTCTCTAAAACAGCTTTCTTTTTTTGCACAGTCTATGGTCTACTCACTCATTGCAAATCTGGTGGATATGATTTGAGATTCTGCAGAAATTCTTTTAATAGGATAAAAGAGTATGGAGATAATCTATGCAAAAAATATACTTACAGTATATTCAGCTCATGTTAAAATGTTACATTTTCTGGTTGCGTATACTGTATATATTCTGAGCCACTGTAGACTAAAGACTTATAAACATGAGCTGTAGTGGTGCAAATCAGACAATCTTTTTCTGTGAATCTAAGATGCAGATTTATCATATAAAAATCATAAAATCATAAAAATCAAGAATCAAAATAATGGATATTAGATTTTGTTTGTTGGAGATATAAAAAAAACCCTGAAGGCTCATTTACCTTATGAGACAGTTATTAAATGGTATTTTAATGTACATAATATTATATATGGGAAAATCTTTAAATGTTAAATAGGGTGATGTAATATTGAATTATATCTCCAAACTTTGGAATCTGAAAGATTATCAGGTATCATGGTTGTATGGAGCATGGGAGAGCTGGCAAAAAGAATTACATTGAAAACTTGAGAATATATATATATTATTCCAAATGTAAAGAAACAGCTTTTGGAAGTATAAGATTTATCCATGTCGGAAAAAGCAATATTTTGTGCTAATCAAAGGATGAAATAATATGTATTACTCTGACAGAGATTTGGGAATATTGTACAACGATATTTTAGCAAGTCCTATTTTGCTTAACTACCACAATTGGGACTGCCCATTCCATCATTTAAGTATTGAGGTTAAGTATTGGCCACCCTGTTTAGCTGGTAGTTCTGACACTTTCTGTTGCTATCATTAAACATATATCATTGGGTCATTAGGTGAGGATCTATCCTGATCCTAGCTATTCCCGGCTTGATCTCTCCTGGCCATATTCTTCAAAGGTAAGGGACTACTTCCTCTTCAATTCCCTCCAATTGCCTATATCCTCCCATCTGTCTCCTCTGCACTGTGGCACTCCTTGGTGACAGTGATGGCATTGGGACTGAAGTTTAGTACAGGGGTCTCCAGCCTTAGCAACTTTAAGACTTGTGGACTTCAATTCCCAGAGTTCTTCAGAGTTGAAGTCCACAAGTCTTAAAGTTGCCAAGGAATGGAGACCCCTGCTTTAGCAGCCTCAGCCTGCTGCCTTCATGCTTGGGCCTCTCTTTGTACCCTATTATTTTTATTTTATTTATTATTGTTCATTAATAATAGCCACCAATCAGGATCATGTTATAAGGATAGTTTATGTTTTGTGTGTCTACCTACACACACACACAATTCCTTTTATCTTACTGACACACACAGAGACACAGTCTTTATAACTTTTTTCTCTGATCCTGTCAGACTTACGTTGCAGTCAGTGGCAAAAAAAAGAAAAGAAAAAAGAAAAGGCACCATTTGCTTACAAGCAGTCAAGAGCCCAGGACACAGAAAAAGTTCAGTTAAGGAGAGGAAAGAAAAACAATGGTCAAATTTCAATTATTAAAATTAAATGTTAGATATTAAATAATGTTCATGGAGAAAAGAAGACTGAAGGAGCTGGTCTTTCTGTGAGACCAGAGAAATGGTATGCTTTTTGTGTTGCCATCTTTACCCTTTTTTTTTTTATTTTTTTAAATCTCCTATTCTATTCTGCCCAAGGAGGCGGAATATGGCTATCCTCACCCTTGAGCTTTCTATCAAAGTCTCCATGGATTGGCCTGGTGAGAGACGGCCGCCCTGGAAACTTTTGGGGTCGAATGATATGCACCTCCTTAGCCACTGTCGTGAGAGGACAGTGGAGCTTGGCCTGACCATGGACTGGAATTTTCCCTATGTCTGTAACATCAGCGGTCCCCCACCCTTGGACTGTTTCCCCTGATGACTATATGTATTCGGTGTCGGAACTCCTCGCCCTGCGAGATTCTCCCCTCTCGCAGGCTTGGCCCCCCACATTATCGAGGACCTATCTCGATGACGGACTTTGGAGTCCGGAGAGATGGCATGGAGCAAGGAAGAATTTATGGGGCTTTTTAGGGAAATTTTTTAAAGATTTTAAGGGGTTCTGGGGGGGGGGTGTTTGTAATTATTCTTTTAAAAATACTGGGAAGACAACTATGGCGGATGGGGGGGAAACCACCAGGGTCAGAGCCGTGCCTGGCACAGGGTAACGATCCGGGGGGCACCGGACGAGGGATTGGGAAAGGGATGGGGGACGATATCTATGAGGGCTATACCATCGGCACGGTGAATGGGAGGGGCAGATATGGCGGGAGCAGGGGACCACATCAGGTGTTGGGGGCTCTCACTCGCTGTCTGAGAGCAATTGCTTGCCCCGGTCCCCAAGGCTCTGCTCGGCTACTAGGTGGCTTAGATACTCAGGAGCTGGGCCTTCGGCTGATGCTGTGCAATGACAGGTCCGTGGTTAATAAGGCCCCCCTCATTCACGATCTTATACAAGAGGGAGGAGCGGACCTGGTGGGTATTATGGAGACCTGGTTGGGCCCGGAGGGTGGTGTCCCTCTGGTTGAAATGTGCCCACCAGGCTTCAGAGCATTCCATCAGCCGAGGGCCCAGGGGAGGGGCAGGGGGTGGTGGCGGTTATTATTAACGAGGATCTGGGTCCGAGGGAGACCACTGTGCCTCAGATAGCCGGATATGAGTCCCTCCTTGTGAGGTGGGGCCGTGGGGTTCAGATGGGCTTGTTGCTTACGTACCTGGCTCCCTGCCGCGTGGCAACAGCCCTACCTGAGCTACTCGACGTGATAGCCACGGTGGCAGTAGATACACCCAGGCTTTTAGTCATGGGTGATTTCAACTTGCCATCCATTGGTGAAACGTCTGAGGTGGCTCGGGAGTTCACGGCTTCCATGACGGCCATGGACCTGACCCAGTTAGTTCATGGCCCTACTCACAGGGGAGGTCACACTCTGGATTTGATTTTTGTCTCTGGCCAGTGGTTGAGTGGTCTTGTTATAGGGGATATAGACATGGAACCCTTGTCATGGACTGACCACTCACTCCTTCGCCTAGATCTTCGAACCGTGACCCCTCGCCGCAGGGAGGCGGACCCAATTAGATGGATCCGCCCCAGGCGCCTGATGGATCCTGATAGGTTCCAGGCAGAGCTTGGGCCATTTCCTGAGGATCTAGCACATGACTCGGCCGAGGACTTGGTAGCCGCCTGGGATCGGGTGGCTGGTGGTGCCTTGGACCGAGTCGTGCCTTTGCGGCCTCTGACCCGATGCCAATCCCGTGTGGCTCCTTGGTTTACTGAGGAGCTGAGGGAAATGAAGCGCCGGAAAAGACGCCTGGAGAGTGGTTGGAGGGCCAGTCTCGCTGAATCTGACCGAACACTGGTAAGGTCGCACATTAAGGCCTACCTAGTGGCGATAAAGACGGCAAAGTCTAACTACTTTTCCGCATCTATTGCGTCATCAGGGAATTGTCCGGCCGCCTTGTTTAGGGTGACCCGCGCCCTGCTCCATCTGGGAGTGCGGGAGGATCCCTTAGAAGGCAGGGCGGAGGATTTCAGACAATATCTGTATGACAAAATCACTCAGATCCAGGAGGATTTGGACTCTGACTGGGTAGATCAGGGCAGGGTGACGAGGAACAGTCTTGAGAATGTTATCTGGGAGGGGCGGGGGGTGGCGGTTATTATTAACGAGGATCTGGGTCCGAGGGAGACCACTGTGCCTCAGATAGTTGGATAGCCGATTTTGGGGAGACTTAGTGCGGCCACATGTTTACTGGACCCGTGTCCCTCCTGGTTGGTACTGGCTTCCCGGGAGGTTACACGAGGCTGGCTCCAGGGCGTCATTAATGCTTCGTTGAGTGAGGGTCACTTCCCCGCTGCCCTGAAAGAGGCGGTGGTGAGGCCTCTCCTCAAGAAGCCGTCCCTGGATCCGGCAATATTGGCTAACTATCATCCTGTCTCCAACCTTCGCTTCATTGCGAAGGTTGTTGAGAGTGTGGTCACGCAACAGTTTCCACAATTCCTGGAGGAAACATCCTATCTAGATCCGTTCCAGTCGGGTTTCAGGTCTGGGCACAGCACGGAAACAGCATTGGTCGCATTGGTGGATGATCTCTGGAGGGCTCGGGACAGGGGTTATTCCTCTGTTCTGATCCTATTAGATCTCTCAGCGGCTTTTGATACCATCGACCATGGTATCATGCTGCACCGGCTGGAAGAGTTGGGGGTGGGAGGCACTGTGTTGCGGTGGTTCTCCTCCTTTCTCTCCGACCGGTCGCAGTTCGTGTTGGCAGGGGGGCAGAGGTCGACCTCGAGGCTTCTCATTTGTGGAGTGCCGCAGGGATCGGTCCTCTCGCCCCTTCTGTTCAACATTTATGTAAAGCCACTGGGCGAGATCATCCGTGGCTTTGGGGTGAGATACCACCAGTACGCTGATGACACCCAGCTGTACATCTCCACCCCAGGCCACCCCAATGATGCCCTTGAAGTGATGTCCCAGTGCCTGGAGGCTGTGCGGATCTGGATGGGGAGGAACAGGCTCAAGCTCAACCCTTCCAAGACTGAGTGGCTGTGGCTCCCGGCATCCCGATATAGTCAGTTGACTCCATCACTGACTATTGGGGGTGAGTCTTTGGCCCCCACTGAAAGGGCTCGCAATCTGGGAGTCCTCCTGGATAGGCAGCTGTCTTTGGAGGAACATCTGACGGCTGTTAACAGGGGGACCTTTTATCAGGTTCACCTGATTCGCCAGTTGCGGCCCTTTCTTGATCAGGATTCCCTGTGCACAGTCACTCATGCCCTCGTCACCTTTCGCCTTGACTACTGCAACACTCTCTACATGGGGCTCCCCTTGAAGAGCACCCGGAGGCTCCAGCTGGTCCAGAATGCAGCAGCGTGGGTAGTGATGGGAGCAACATGGCGCTCCCATGTAACACCGCTCCTGCGCGAGCTGCACTGGCTCCCGGTGGTCTTCTGGGTGCGCTTCAAGGTGTTGGTTATCACCTTTAAAGAGCTCCATGGCATAGGGCCTAGCTATCTGCGAGACCGCCTGCTGCTACCGACGATCTCCTATCGACCCATGCGCTCCCACAGAGAGGGCCTCCTCAGGGTGCCTTCAGCCAAACAATGTAGGCTGGTGGCCCCCAGGGGGAGGGCCTTCTCTGTGGGGGCTCCCACCCTCTGGAATCAGTTGCCCCCGGAGGTAAGGAGAATCCATAACCTCAATGCCTTCCGTCGTTCCCTGAAAACCCATCTTTTTCAGCAAGCCGGGTTGGCTTAAGAAGAAATTTTTAAATTTTTTTAATTAGTCTGTGATTTTTAACTTTCAGGCCAAAATTTATATATATTTTTAAATGTTTAAATATTTGTATTCTATGTTTTTTATCTTGGCTGTACACCGCCCTGAGTCCTCAGGGAGAAGGGCGGTATATAAATTGGAAATTAAAATTAAAATTAAAATTAAAATTTTTTGCTCTGTAAGTCCTCTCTTTCAAACTGAACAACTCTAACTACCTTTATTTCAAATAGTGATAAAAGCACATTCCATTGTTAAACAAATCTGTGTAACATGTCATTTGGACAAGTGTCAATTCATATAATAGTTTAATATATCTATTTCTTTCTAACTCATTATCATCTCATTCTCAACATAGTATGGTGAGAACTATTATTGGAATCTAAAGTATCATAACCAATTGAAAATACTTATTTGGTTACAACAGATGTCCAGACCTGTAAAAAAGTATTTTAGAAATCTGTACCAGATGACTGCTGTATTAGCTGCAAATAAATTTTATCTAATCTGTGCATTTAATGCTCTTGTGTTCCATTTTCACAGCATTGCTTTGACTTAGACTTAGAGCATGACTGGGTATAAAACAATGTGACACATAATAATTCATCTTAAATGCATCTGGGAGGAAAATTACAATTCTTATTTAGTTTGTCAATGCTTTGCCAACACATATAGCTCATATGAAAAACAAAACTTTATTTTGCAAAGAATTTAAGTGTCTAGAAGTTGCTGAAATGTAAAGCTGCATTTAACTGTAAGAAGAATATTGTCATTTTTAAATTCTAGAGAAAGATTTATCTGCTAAGGATTTGGAAGTCTGAACTGTGGTTTCTTTCACACCTTTGACAATAGTTTCTGGTTGAAAAAAACAGAACTCAGAATTGATATAGCAATATATTCTAACTAAATAGCCCTTGATTTGCAAGTGTCAAGGGCAAATCTGAATCCAGATATCAAACAGAGTATTCCTTTGAGTTATTTTTGCCTCCTGAAGAATTTATGAATGAGATTTAATTAGTTTTCCCACCAATTTCAGATAAGATGTCACAAGTGATCACTGAAGGAGACTAAAATGTGATAATGCAGCAGAGTATTATGTGTTCTCTCTCTCCCTCCTTTTTTCATTCTCCAGCTGGAAAGTAAGAATTTACTCATTTCAATGGAGCTTCTCAGGAAGAAAATCAAATCAGTCCTGTGATTTGCCACATTTATTATTATAACGGCATTGGGTGTTTGCTATCCAACACATTTGTGGCCAATTCTCACTTAGAAATGTAATAAACCCAGGCAAGGCTAAACCTTCTTGGAAAAGATAGCAATGAGTTAAATCTTTCTTTCTTTCTCTCTCTCTCTCTCTTTTTTTTCCTCAGAGGAAAATGTTCTGTCATGATGTGGTTTGTGTGCCCAAAGTGCACATAAGTTCTTCCTTTTGAGTTAGCTGTGTGAGGTCATTGCTGTGATTGCTTTGAACCTTTGGATACAAATAAGACCATTTCTGATGAAATCATAAATTGCCTCCATTAAGAGACCTAAAACAGTTTAAACTGTCACCACTGGTCTTCTTATCGCTCTTGGATAAGTCACTTGAGGCTACTGAAATTTTATTTTTAATAACGGCAAATGTGTTATGCCAGCCATAACACTACTTACAGTCACTGTCACATACATGACTTCTATAGTGGCAGTTTGATTTGCAGAGGCAATGGGAATGTCTGCTGCCAGCCTCAGAATGGATGAGGAACCAAATCTGTCATGAACCTTGAAAACTTAATATATCACTAACGACAGTTAATTTAGTGGCTGGGTCCCATGTAGGCAAGAGAATTAATTGCAAAACTCCTGGAAATGAAGATCTCCAACTTTGCTGCTGGAACCAAGTCCAAACTACTTTGTTCTTGAACTCCACAGAAGCCTAAAGAGAAAAAGATCTTCTTAAATGACACCAACAATATAACTGAAGGGATCCCAAAGCATGAAAGAAATAGACCTTTTTCTGAAGAATGGAGGCAATTTTCAGCAGGGTATCAGGTGGGCTGTTTCAAACAACCAGTAGCAGAGACAGCAGATGGAGGAAGAAGAAATGGCAAATGACCAAACTCTGCACAAGTTCTGTCTTTTTTATTACCTGTATTGTGATGTCACTCACTGATATGAAAGGGACAAAAATTGTGTTGTGTTGGTGTGATGCTGCTTTTGTCATTTTGACATAAGGAGTGGCTCTTGAAGGTGCCTGTTTATGTAACAATGAAGGAAAATGTAGGTCTTTGATTCATTGAATTTTATTGAATCCAGGGTGGTAAGGATGTTTTAAAAATTGTATATCCCAGACAGATTGGTCCTTAAGGGGATGTTTTAAGTTGCCACTTTCACATTTAAATTTCTCAGTACATCAACATTCAACATCCTGAGTAGAACGTATAAGGGTTTTTATTTAAAATTCCTCTCAAGAAGCCACAATAAATTACAATAAGCAGCTGGCTTGGATGGAGTTCCTTTATAATTATAATTTGTAAACCACCCAGAGTCATCTTGTAGAGGAGATGGGCAGAATAGAAAATCAATCAATCAATCAATCAATCAATCAATCAATATACAGTACTTCTGGCATTCCACTAGGTTTGAAATAATTTATTATAGATCTGTTGCCTACCAGATTGATGTCATACCCAAATATATGGACTTAAAAGCCGTAACAAAATTATTATTTAATATACCTATCCTCTTTCTTTCTTTCTTTCTTTCTTTCTTTCTTTCTTTCTTTCTTTCTTTCTTTCTTTCTTTCTTTCTTTCTTTCTTTTTCTTTCTTTCCTTTTTACTTCTTATGGGTCTTAAACTATTCTTTTTTGTACAGTTTCATTAGGTGCTATTCAAACCCCATTTTCTGAACTGAGCAGTGTAAGTTCTCTATCCATCCAGTCAAGAGAGTTTGATTGGATAGACATCCTGGAGAGATTTCTTCCCTACTCTTGTTATGACATTATTTGTAAAGATTAGGCTTTATTTATCCCCCCCCCCTTTTTTTTGCCTCTTTGGATTTTCCACTTGAATTCATTTCCTTTCCCACAGTAGTCTTACTTTCTCCTTATACCCTGCCATTGCAAACTTCCTACTCTATTTCTCTTCAGTCACTTGAAAAAAAAAACACTGGTAGCATTTTGTTATTGGATGCAATCAGCAATAAAGTGAAAGGAAGTGCTGCCCATCTCTGAAGTGTCAGTTCAGTGAAGAAGGTATGAAAAACCCAAAGAGGAGTTAAAAGTACAGGGGGCAGAGAGTGGATGTACAAAGAAGGCACTTTGCAAAAAGTGAAAAGGGGGCAAAGGAAATGTGACTAGAAGACAGGAAAAACTGTACTATATGGATCTACTTCAATGCATTATAAAATAATGCACCTTTCAGTTTTCCTTTCAGATTTTAAGCTATTTTTAAAGTTCCCTGACATTTTGTTTACAAGTCATATTTTTGGTCCCCAGTTCAGGTTAATTAAAATGCTTAGAAGCAAACTATTAAGAGAATATAGCAAAGCAGATCCCTATTCCGTTATTGAGAAGAATATATGTATATATGAGAATATACTGTATGAGCCATGGTGGTGCAGTGGTTAGAGTGCAGTACTACAGGCTACTTTTGCTGCCTGCCAGCTGCCTGCAGTTTGGCAATTCAAATCTCACCATGCTCAAGGATGACTCAGCCTTACATCCTTCCAAGGTGGGTAAAATGAGGACCCAAATTGTTGGGGGCAATATGTTGACTCTGTAAACCGCTTAGTGAGGGCTATAAAGCACTGTAAAGCGGTATATAAGTCTAAATGCTATTACTATTGCTATTTCTTTGTATTTATTTACTACAGAGAATTTTAGATTGCAAAATATACCTGAAAATTGGGTTTGGCTTATCTGTGGATGGGCTTATCTGCGAGTATCTGTGGTAATTTTTTTTTAAAGTTCCTGTATATACTTGCAAATAAGCCCATTCGCAGATAAGCTAGCCTTCTAATTCTTAACCAAAGTGTCATGAAAATTATGCTACCCACAGATAATCCAATTATGAAAATTGAAGCACATGAAAATTTCAAAGGTCAGCTTATCTATAAGTATATATGATATATACTGTTAATCCTTGATTTATGACCACAATTAAATGCAATATTTCTATTGGTAAGTGAGAAAGTTGTTAAGTCAAAATTTCCCTATTTTATTACCTTTCTTGCCACCATTGTTAAATGAATTACTGCAGTTGTTAAGTTAGTAATATTGCTGTTAAGTGAGTCTGGCTTCCCTATTGATTTTGCTCATTAGAAAGTCTCAAAAAGTGATCACATGACTCTGGGACACTGCAACTGTCATAAATACAAGTCAGTTGCCAAGCTTCTGAATTTTGATCATGTGACAATGGGGTTGCTGCAATAGTTGTAAGTGTGGAAAATGGTCATAAGTCATTTTCTCAGAGCCGTTGTGATTTCCAATGGTCATTAAATGAACTGTTGTAAATTGAGGACAACCTGTATATTATTACACCTTCCTTCAATCCACTTTTCCAGAGGGGTTTACATCCAAGCACATACGGGTGGTCCTTGCTTAACTGCCCTGTTTCATTCAAAATCACGATGGCCTTATATGATCTCTGCAAGGAATGAAAACCTAAACAGCTATAACACGCAATCATAATAAAATTAAGAGCCAAGAGACAGACCAATGAATGCTTTTTTCATGGTTTGTACTGGTGACACAACTGGGGGAAAATGCCTGCCATTTCCAGAAAAAGGGAAGACATTGATCCCTTCTCCTTTTCAAGGATCTTTTGATGTCTTAGAGTTGTATTGGAACTCATGCTGGAAATCAACTTTGTGTGCATTGGCTTTCTGCGCTTGGAAGCATATTGATCACTAGAGAAGGACTCAGGGACTCCACATTTTTCTTCCCTTGTCTTCATTTGCATGTCTGTAGATAACCTGCCTCTTTGTTGATTATGATTTATTTTAGGGATTTTACCACTTTCTTCTTCTCTAAATTCTGACAAAGTGTTTTTCTGGTGAGAGTGGTCTATCAGGGCAACCTGGTTTACGCAAATATGGGACGGAGCATCCTGCTTCTGCTTTCGCTTCCACCTTTCAGCCCCAATCCAGGAGCCTTTGCAGGCACTCACTTCTGCGACAAACTATTTTGTGTTAAATTTCCTTGTCAGTAAATTTACATTTCACACTAAATTCTGACTCTTTTTCTTTCAATTCTAGCCTACATTGCTCAGGGATGCTTGGCTCATATTCTCTCTCCGTAGTGAAAAAAGTATGCTACAGATACCAGCTTTTACCTGTGGAGATACTTAATTAGCTCAGGCATTCATATCACTATGCTAATTCCTACATCAAGCTTATGTTTATTCACTTTCATGCAAACACCTGCCCCAATAATACTTTTTCACAATAATTAAACTCCTAACTTTAATGTTTCTCTCGCCAGCCATTCTTTCTGCTGGGTAGAACTAAATGCTCTCTGAAATTCCAACTCCTTGAATTCCATGACAAAGAAGAGTTGACGGAGAGATGACAGTGCTATTTTAGTACGTATGTGAGAGAAGTCCTCTGTTGATCACCTGACAGGAGGTTTGCAACTACGAGCAATTTTGATACATCACTGTGCCCATGGCATTGCATCTGAGGACAGGGAAAAGCTGTTTCAAGGCAGAAAAATGCTGCTTTAAAAAGGACAACTTATGTGCTTCAAGTCACAGATGGTGTTCTCATTGGAGGTCATTCTACTGTTGCACTGCTTTGGGATAATATTGTAGTAGCATGCTGGCCTGATTAGATAAAATCTTCTGAATGCAGAACCACCAATCTGTCAATCACAGAAATGTTGACAGAACAGTTGTGAATATAATGACCTAAGAAAACGCTAGTAAAATATTTTACTTTTTTTGATGTGGGGAAAAAGATGTGTGATGAGATATGTGGGTCAAGATGAATTTAGTTACTGGCTGGAATCAGAACAGTTCTTGGCTGACTTATATATGTGCACAACTATCGACTGTAAAGACTTTTAGTGTTGTTATAGAATCTTGACATTATAAATAACCAAAAGAAGCTCTCACACTTTGTGCGTGTATATATTAAGCACACAAACCTATATAGCGAACCTTTTCAGTATCTTGATCTTTTGTTACATTTATAGACAGAAAAAGCAAAAAAATAAAAAAAAAATATTTCTAATTAAAATATGTGGAAAATTCCTGCTCATAACAGGTCTGAGTGTATAACAAATGTGGGACTACCTCCTTCCAACAGTCTGTTCCAGGGGTGCTATTCAGCAGGTTCTGACAGGTTCTGGAGAACCAGTAGCGGAAATTTTGAGTAGTTCAGAGAACTGGCAAATATCACCTCTGGCTATCCCCAGAGTGGGGTGGGAATGGAAATTTTGCAGTATCCTTCTCCTGGAGTGGGGTGGGAATGGAGATTTTGCAGTAACCTTCCCCTGGAGTGGGGAGGGAATGGGGATTTTGCAGTATCCTTCCCCTGGAGTGGGTGGGAATGGAGATTTTGCAGTATCCTTCCCCTGCCATGTCCACCAAGCCATGTCCACCAAGCCATGCCCACCAAGCAATGCCCATAGAACTGGTAATAAAAAAAATTGAATCCCACCACTGGTCTGTTCTCATCCCATCAATTGAGACAAAGTGGACATGTTGCAGGTCCCATAGGTAAAGCAATGGTGCTAGGTGGGTCTTCAAAAGTTTGCCTTCTCTGGTTGAGTGCCCGTTGTTGTGGAACAGCAACTCCTTGAGATATGGACAGCAGTAACCCTGTTGGTTTTCCACAAAGCCCTAAAATCTGGCTCTCCCCCCCCCCCCACGTACTGGCACCAAGGTTAACACCTTGGAACTGTCATGTGATTGCAAATCCATGGTTTGGGAAATTTGCTTTGGGGGCCCTGACAGCTATGTCTGTTATGATATTTTCTTTAATGTTATGGATTGCAATTCTTGCTTTCATCTGTTTGCTATCCAGAGTGCCTTTGTAGATGGGAAGCCATAAAAATATGTTAAATAAGTAAATAATATTTAAAGTAAGCGTCCCCAGAAAACATGAGGATAGGAGAAAACTTTTATTCTGGAAAAAAAGTTGATTGATGTATTTATATTTGGATCATGTAGGGAGAAAAGGATTAATTTCTCCCTTTCCTACTGAACTGCAGATTTAAACATTTGTATATATTTGAAAACCAACTAAAATGCTTTTTTGGCTTAAATTCTAATTTTTGTTTCATTTGAAGTAAAACCAAGCCAGAGTTATTGACTTGTAAGTTAATCTTTGTTTTGATATTTCGTCTTAGGGTTCTTCTGTATTCCAGTCACCTCGGAAGATATTAAGTTGTAGCTGCTGCACAAGCTCTTTTTATAAAGAATGAAAGCAAGCACATCTTAAACCCCAGAAATAAATAGTGCCATACGTTAGGAACCTTTATTTTCATAAATAAAGGAATGGGTTTTTTTTTTTTTGAAAATTCAACCAAATCTTATTTCTTATAAGTCACATTTATAGAAGCCATGCAGAAGAATGTATTGCTGCCTTTCTTTTATTTTGAAACCTTTTTCAGTTGGATGATATTCCATCACCAGAAGAGCTAAGCAGGTAATGCCATCACAGAGACTCAAATATCATCACTATTTTTCTTCTTGCAGATAATCTTTTTAGAGCAAAATTTAGTATATTAAGAATGGTCTGTCTGTCTGCTTGTCTGTCCGTCCGTCTGTCCATCCATCATCTGTCTGTCTGTTTGTCTGACTGTCTGCCTGCCTGCCTATCGTCTAGCTTTCTTTATTTTGCATATTGCACCATCCAGTCCTTGTAACAAATTTTAATTTACTGGATTTATCAAATAAATAAGAAGTCATAAAAAGCAGATCTTTGATTTGCTTCAAAGTGACTGACATATCTAGTCTTGATTCATTACTTTTTAAACCTTTTTTCTCCTTTTCCCCCTTTGTCTGCATTTCTGTCTTAATGGACATGACTGCATTAATTCCATTCCAATATTTATTTCAGTACTTTCCAATTTACATTTGCATTCATGCTCTCTACTGATGGACAGCAGGCAAAAATAATATTAGCTTTTCTCAAAAGGAAACCTAAATGTCAATCTTTTCAAAGTTTTCTGAAAATTTAAATGCCACAATACCACATGCCATGTCACCCTGCTAAAACATGTATTTTTGGTTTTCATGTTCTTCTATATTGAGAATGGTTTAATTTTAAAACTAAAAAATAAAAATACCAATTGGAAAAGGGGAAATCAGTGTTAAGATATGCTTGTCTACAAATTTACAAGTTTCAGAGTTACATTAGTGGAATGCAACAACAGTAGTAAGGAATCTTGGACTGCATTAAAGAAAAACAGATTTATAATGTGTGTGTGTGAATAGACAAAAGATATTGTCACACCATCAGCTACTCCATTTGCCAATACTTCTAAATGTATTATTATTTTTAAGTTTGTAAATATGAAGATCTCGGATAGCACTTCATCACTCATTTTGCATTTGGAGCAGGGTCATCAATAGTCCAAAAAGTCAAAATGATTTTTACAAAAACACAAATCACTATCTCTATTCATATGAGTGATAGCAAAAGCCTGTGGTGATAGTAAAATTTTCCTCCTGATTGATTGGTATTGAAATATGACTCTCATGAAAACAAGGCACATGTGTACAAAGGCTTTCCTCCTGCAGAAGCATGGATATATACAACACTTGATATTATTTAAATGATGCGGGTAGAAAGATGAGCTTAGACCATATGTGGCAAGTACTCATAGTTGCTCTAAGATTTGAATAGGGCTTAGCTGTAGTTCTCTTCTATTGCTGAACTGGAATGAACTCTTCTAAGTATGTAGAGAATTAGGTCATGCATACAGTACAAGTTTCTGCCTTCTTCAAAAATTGCTGCTTTTTCACTCTTTCCAACATCACTTGCAGCTTCCATCATGAGACTTAATGGAAGAAGAAAAAATGGAACAGACAAAGAAAATGAAATCTCAGTTTTACTTTTAGTGTCGCTGTTTGATTGTTCAGAAGCAGCATTACTTTGTTCCCTATTGTTCACAAGCTTCTTAGTCTAAAGATCAAAAACTTACACGCACACACACAAAAACACAGAACACAGAATAAATTTTAAAAAGGAAGCCACTCTGAAATAAATAAGAAACAAAAATTTATCACTTGTTTCTCAAGAAAACAACAACAACAATGAACATCATTGATCATTGATCTTAATTGGAAACTGCTCAGAGTTTGTTATAAGATGGGTGGTTATATGTTGTTGTTTTAACCATGTCTGACTCTTGGTGACTTTATAGGCAAGTAGTCTCCATATTCTAAATAATAAATAATAAGAAAAGTTTCTTTTCTGAAGTCATGGATGAATTAAAAAGGCTAATTGCAAGCCATTTTGAGATAGATAGATAGATAGATAGATAGATAGATAGATAGATAGATAGATAGACAGATAGATAGACAGATAAATAGATGATAGGGATGAGATACAGATTAGATATAATTATTTTTTTCCATTCAACTTCTGGATGATGATGATGATGATGATGATGATGATAATAATAATAATAATAATAATAATAAAAATAATAATAAAAATAATTTTGAGTACAGCAAAAACCACTGGGAACATCAAGTTGAGAAAGTTTTAGAGAATGAAAAACTCAAGATCTTGTAGGACTTTAGGATTCAGACTGACAGGCACTTGGTCCACAACACACCTGACATAACAATAGTTGAAAAGAAAAAAGTATGGTTCATTGACATTGCAATACCTGGTGATGCACGGATTGAAGATAAGCAGCAAGAAAAAATCACAAAGTACTGGGATTTTCAAATTGAAGTTGAGCGACTGTGGAAAAAGAAATCGTGTGTTGTCCCGATTATAATTGGAGCCCTTGGAGCAATACCCAAAGGGCTACCCCGCTATTTAGAAATTCTAAATTTGTCGGACTTGAACATTTTGACTCTACAAAAAACCACCTTACTCGGAACAGCTTACATCCTCCGACGATACCTTAACAGTTCCTAGATCCTTGGTTAGGACTCGAGCTGCTGAGCTATTAACCAGCTTCAAAGGCTGTGAATCTCACTAAAGATTAAATAATAATAATAATAATAATAATAATAATAATAATAATAATAATAATAATAATTTTGTCAAAAACCGAAACATACAATTTATTGACATTGGGGTATCAGGAGACGCCAGAGTTGAAGAAAAGGAACTGGAAAAAATCATGGCCATAGAAACTACACAGCTATGGATGAAACATGTCACAATGATACCCATTGTCATCGGGGCACTTGGTACCATGTCCAAGAATTTCACAAAACACTTCAAGAAATTGCAGCTTCCTGCAATAACACCAGCAGATCTGCAAAAAACGGCGCTACTTGGAACATCATATATTTTAAGAAGGTACTTGGTTGATACCTAGGATGCTGGTAGCAACCCGTATCAACCATTAACACCAGTCAATGGTATTTGTGACACATTTTTAAATGTCCAGTTGACTGAGTTTCATTTTTAATGAATAAAAGATAATAATAATAATAATAATAATAATAATAATAATAATAATAATAATAATAATAATAATAATGTGGTGGAGGAGGAGGAAGTAACATAAGTTATTTTATTTTAAAATTCTATATAGACAATAGATAATTATGATTCAACATGTCTCTATGAACAAGCATTTGGATCATTGGAATAAATGAACTGCTGTTGATGTGCTCTCTCTCTCTCTCTCTCTCTCTCTCTCTCTCTCTCTCTCTCTCTGTGTGTGTGTGTGTGTGTGTGTGTGTGTGAGAGAGAGAGAGAGAGAGAGAGAGAGAGAGAGAGAGAGAGAAAGGCAGGCAATTGGAGTTATATATTACGTGTCTATATGTGTATATTTAATCATTATGTGCAATCCAGAGTCTCTAGATGCATGGCTTTTAAATCAAATAAAGAAATAAATAACTAAGAAAGAACAAAATGGATGAGATTTTTCATTCTGTATGAGCAGGATAATGCCTAGGAAATTTATTGGGCAATATCTGTGCACTTGCTGTTGATTCTCCATCTTAAAAGACAAGAGACACACCTCCTTTCTAATATCTTTTCCAACTATTGTGATAATATTCCTCTCATCCTTTCCATCTGTAAAGTCTAATACAGGCAGAGTGTGAATATTTTGCTGGACTCTGGCTCAGTTTATTTTCTATATAAATCATTGTCAGATTTCTGGAGTGATTGGTACATTGGGTCAGTAAATTTGTAGGAGGAGAGTTGTGTTAATCGATGTCAGTAAGCAAAAAAATCAAGAGGAGTTTGGTAGCAACTCTTTCAACTCATTTTATTAAAGGGCTAATAGCAATAACAATAACATTTAGACTTATATACAGATCCATAGTGTTTTACAACACTCTCTGGTGGTTTACAATGTCAGCATATTGCTCTTACAACAATCTGTGTCCTCATTTTACCAACCTTGGAAGGATGGAAGGTTGAGTTAATCTCAAGCCCTGTCAGGTTCAAATTCCAGGCTGTGGGCAGAATTAGCCTACAATACTGCATTCTAACCAAGCTTTCATGAGACTCCTCATAGCCTTGCAATTATGGGCAGCATTATATATGATGTTTATGTTTGCCTGGTAAGTAAGATTAGCTATCAGTAGCTGAAGTCGTTGGCATCCAATGCCTGTCACACAATTCCTGGCTCAATAAGATATAGGACAAGACTGTTTTATGATTTTGTAGGCCAATTGCTCAAATATTTCTGAAGTGGCGGTGATTTCAAGATTTGATAATTTTTTTCTTTTTTTAAAATAATTTTTATTAAACATTTTTCTAAAAACAAAAAGAAAGCTTTAACACTTTTTCTGTTTCAACTGTTTCGCATCAGTCAAAAATTTCATACCTATACATTTTTCCTTCCTTATTTCTACTATATCTTTTATACATATACTTCTAATATTTATTTATTTATTTACATGTATACATAACAATACCAGTGTACACACTTTCATTTCTACAATTTTTGTTTCCTCATATTAGCAATTATACTTCAACTCCTATTTTGACTATTATTTAATTTTTCCCTTCCTTTTCAAGATTTGATCATTTCTATGGACACAGCAGGTGCAAAATAAAATCAGATAACTTAGTTCATGGTTAGGCTACCTATGGAACTTCAGATATTGATAAATAGCATATGGAGTATCCGTCACCATTATTCATGTTTCCTTTGAATTTTGGCTATATATGAAGAGTCAAAGACAGATTATTCTTGGCTTGAATGTTGATTTAACAGCAAGGACAAATGTGCCTAAGGATGAAGAAAACCTATTAGCTGATGATATAGTGAGTTGCATTTATCCAGTTACTGTTTTGCTGGAGATTCTTATTTCCTGGAGTAATTCTCTGTCACTCTCTGGCTTCATACATTGCTTCAGTATGGGGGCAATTAATGGCTGTATTCCAGCAGAGAGAGAGAGAAAAAAATATTTATTCATATGAGATATATTTCTATCTTGTATAAAGAATCTGTTTATTCAATCCATCTGGTATACTTAAGGAGCTAAAATGTTTGAAACAGCTTGAGAGCTTAACAATAAAATTTGTTCTGGCAACAGAAATGCAAAATCTCTTCTTTTAAAAAGAAAAACAAAACAAAAATTCTTTTTAAGGTTATCTATTTTTGTTCCACTCATGATTTATTGCAGTTCAGCCCTTTGGATGTGTTTTATCTGGAAACTTTACAAATACATCTATAAATATAGAGGCAGGAGGAGGGGTGTCTTTCATTTCATCTTAACATATCTTTTAAAGGCTCTTACTGGACTATTTGTTTCTATCCTGATATATATTTGCAATGGAAATATGTTTCTCATGTAACAACTATGATTCTTAAGATGTAATACATAGAAAATAATCACAAATTTCTGATAATAAAAATCTGAGAGAAAGCCAAAAAGTAACTTTCTTTTTCCTGGTAATTTCCTGCCACATTGATTAAAATTTTGCTAATTATTAACATAATGCCTGTTAAAAACATATGTTATGTTTTAACACTGTCGTAACTAGTTAAACTTATTATTTTGTTATACCAGTTCTTACTGGGCTTCCAGCATTTGAATAGATTAATGTGAAAGAAATATTATAATAACATCTAACTTTGGGGACTGGCTTCTTACTGGATTTGGAAAGTTTAAGTCTTATGTCACCCAACAGTTGGTAAAGAGTAGAAGTCTACACTGGATAAACTGGCTTAGATTCGATGGTAGAACATGATATACAGTATTTATGGTCAACTTCCAAATAATGGTTTCCAGATTTATTTATTTTTTCAGGAGCCAATTTTTTTATAATTGCAAAGTCAACTCTTTGGCTGCTTCCAGAAACCAAAAGTGGTGCTTTTCTAAGTATGACCATAGAACATAGACTTACTGAGTTGGAAACGACTTTGGAACTCAGACAGGAAATCTTATACCATTTCAGACAAATCGCTGTCTAATCTCTTCTTAAATGCTTCCAGTGATGGAGCACCTACAATTTCTGGAATCAAGTTCTTCCAATGATTAATTGTTCTCACTGTCAGGAAATTTCTCCTTAGTTTTAGATTGGATCTCTCTTTAATGATCTTCCACCTATTATTTCTTGTCTGGCCCACAGGCACTTTGAAGAATAGGTCGACTCCTTCTTTTCTGCAAGAGCCTCTCAAATATTAGCACTATCATGTCCCATCTAGTTTTTCTTTTCATTAGACTAAACATACCTAGTTCTCTCAACTTTTTCAAATTTCATAGAATTCTCTCCCTCCCTCTGTCTCTCTGTCTCTCTGTCTCTGTCTCTCTCTCTCTCTCTCTCTCTCTCTCTTTTGGGTGGGGGTCGGGGGGAATGAATGGCTTAGACTTGCAAGAATTCCAATGCTTGAATTACTATCAGTTAAAACCTAATATATAGCGATGATCTTTACTCTTTTGGGGGCAAAAAAGGGATTTGTCTTCTTAATTTCTTTGTTTCCTATTTTCTTCTAGTTGTTTCAGTCTTTCAGCACAGTTCTTACCTGACAACAAGCTCTTACTTTTTAATCAGCCTAAAATGAAGATAGGCCCTTTCTCTCAGAATCAGTAATGTATTGCTAGGCAAACACTATCAATCAAATACTCGCCAAAGGTGTCAAGGACCCCGTTTCTCATTAAAGTATCTGTCTGTGAAAGTAGCATGACAACATGTCTAGCTTTTTAAGTGAAGTGCAAGAAATGCATTCTTGGGATTAAAGGGCCTTACAACTGAAATATGATACATAATCATTACTGAAGCCTTGATACAAAGTTTAGTTTAGTTTAGTGTAAGTTATGTAATTCAATGATTTAAATAGTAAAACATGTAGTGTAATATGTAGTGTAAGTGTAGACTAGGACTGAAGACATTCAACTTCAAGTCCAATTTTTTAATGAAAGTTAACTAGGTAGCTTTGGCAGGAGTGAAATGCTCCCAGTTCGGACCGGATCACCTGATCCGGTAGCGATGGAGGCGGGTGGTTCGGAGAATCAGTAGCAAAAATCCCTGCCCCCCACCCATTGCCCAGCTGATCCACGCAATCATCAGAGGCTTTTTTTTAATTTTTAAAAGCATTTTTTCTACAACCTCTTTGGCCGAAGAGGTTATAGAAAAAATGTTTTTAAAAGGAAAAAAAGCCTCTGCCGATCAGGCAAGTCAGCTGGGATCGTCAGAGGCTTTAAAAGCATTTTTTAACAACCTCTTCAGCCAAAGAGGTTGTAGAAAAAATGGTTTTAAAAGTAAAAAAAAAAGTTGGCCACACCCACTCAGTCATATTACCCCACCACCACCAAGCCATGTCCACAGAACCAGTAGTAACAAATTTTACATTTTGCCACTGAGCTTTGGGCCAGTTGCTCTCTCTTAGCCTATCTTTTCTTATCATACCCAGGAAGGGAATTCACATTATGTTCTTAGGAAACATGAAAAGTACAAAAATCTATTGTGTTGATTTATTTAATCCTGAGAACTTTTGAGAAATGCAAGGACTCAGAGCTAAAAGTACTACCTTGATATAAAAATGAGATGAGTTCTTGTACAAAGCTTGCAGAGAAGCTAATTTGTCTCTCAGAATGATTTTTTGTTGTTGAAATGTCTTTCTTTTTAATAGGTAAAAGGGTGAATAAATCTGTCAAGTCATCTAGTTAAAGCCTCTGATTAATTCCACATTGTTCATGGAAAAATGCAATGTTTGATAAGCTATTTTTAAAAATTTGAATGCAATAGAATTCTCATTCATTGTTAATATCATTACTGTGACTTAGAAAGGGAAGGAGAAGAGTTGGATAAGCAATCTGTTTTTCAATTCTAGTGGAACAATGAGTCAAAGACTTTAAGACTGCTATTTAAGGATCCACTCTTCAAGGTGGAGGGGAAATTTGTAGCCCTAGGTGTTTATTAATAATTTGAATTTTCCCAGTTTTCACTACAGACATGGAAGGAAGATATGATAAATTACCCCAACTCTGTTCCCTGCATTTTAAACTTATCATATCTTCCTTCCATGTCCGTAGTGAAAACTGGGAAAATTCAAATTATTAATAAACAACTGGACACCACCTGAACACCATTGGCATTGACAAAATCACCATCAATCAATTGCAAAAGGCAGCTTTACTCAGAACAGCTTGCATCCTGCAATGATACCTTTAACTCATCCACATCTGCTTATCCCAGGTTCTTGAGAAAGACCTGATAGGTGGATAAAAATGTCAAATCCAGCCTGAACATCTGATTGACTGTGTGACAAACTAAAATAATAAACATTGTAGTTCAAATTATAAATGGTAGCTATAAGCATTCACATCACAACTACCAGCAGCTTCAATTCATGAACAGATTATTGAACAGATTATTTTCCCCAACGAACAGCGCCTTGTTTTTGTTTTCACCAAAGTCCCTGAGGATGAAGCCTCAGTATCTATTTTTAATGCTGCTGCTCTTTTCTGAAACGTAAAAAGCAGTGCCTAGCAGAAAAACCTCTCCTGCTTTGTTTCTACCAGATTCTTCAATCTGATGAAAGGGAATTTATTTTTCCCTCCATTTTCCCCCCCAAAGGAGTAGAGAATTTTGATAAAATTCACCTGGGGGGTATGTTTGTGCACATGGATCTATTCTACTTGTATATCATGGGATAAGCAATAGATGTGAGGAAATATCCTGACTTTCCCTATATAATTGTCTCTTAAGTCAGCAGTCCCCAACCTTTCTGGCTTGGTGGCCAGGCAGGGGAGGAGAAGGGATAGTTCCTTGTGAGTGGTAGAAGAGTGCATGCATGCATGCACAGCTCCATTTGTGTGAGCAGCAGTCGCGCGTGCCTGCTGCTCATGTAAAGGGAGCTTTGCGTGCGAGGGCAAAATGGTTGCTACTCGGATGAGGGGAGCTTCCACATGAGGACAAGATGGCCACCACTCGAACAAGGGGAACTTCGCACACACGCATGCACGTACCTGCAGCCTAGTTTGGCCTGGTTCCAAACAGGCTGCAGCCCGGTAGTCTGTCACAGCCTGGGGATTGGAGATCCCCAGGAGATCTTAAGTAGTCTATAGCCTACCTGGATCTTCCATTCTTCAATTAAGCCCAAAGGAAAGTTGGAAAGTGTGGGCAGCCAAAGAGACTTCAGCATAATGGAAAGATGTGTAAGAGAAAAAAAGGGGAGCACCCTTTCCTACATCCAATTCAAAACTATTCCCATTAAGAAATATAAAAACAACCTTCAGAATGAATTGAAAAAAAAAAGAGTCCTTTAACCTAGAGACTTTTGTATTAGTTACAGTACAGATTTTGGCAAAACATTAATAGAAAAGACAAAATTGTACTTGTACTGGGTCTTATTCAGAATTATTTTGTTTTTCTTTAAGCACAGAGTTTAAAAGAGAGAAGTCCACCCTGAACACTTCATTTCTGCATAGCTTAGTAGCTGGGACCTGGCGTTTTGTGTAGACAATGTTTCCATGTACACTAAATGGGTGTTAAGGGATTATGACCTTGCCACCTGGTTCCATCTGGCATTTTGCACATTTCCCAATTGAGTCTGTACAGCTTTAGCTAAACAGGAAAATGTCAGAAATGAAGCCAATTATGGAAGTCATGCAATTCCCACTCCAGAGCAGAACATCTGTTTCTAAAAATTAAGCAATAGGCAATTGAAAAGATAACAGACTTCTTTCAGAAAAGAGTTCTAAATCATAGGTGCTTATATAGAAAACTCCCATTCTAGGAAACAGATAAAGTGCTCTAATATAAGGCTAGAGATTTTGAAAATGAAATCTGGTGAACTCTCAACTGAATGTTGGAACTGAGAAAAGGAAGATCTGTTCCTTCTGAAAGACCATATGACATTGTACCACAAAAATAATACATGGGCAGTAATTTATATAATTTCCATAATGATATTAGTCAAAGGTTGTGAATTACAGCATTTGTCTCAATAATGCATATTACTTGAATAATTTAACATATATTTTATATGCCTTGTATGAATTACTGTGATTATTTACTTTGAGTAGGAAATAGCATCTGGATGTATGTTGATTGTTGCATCCCAAATCAGGTCAAATGGGGAATCTGTTAAATAATGAATAAATAAATGATGCTCCATTAAATCCATTAAATAATAGAATGAATTATTTTAGCATTTGCCTATGAAGTCATGCATAATTTTACAATTTATCCCTTTGTCTCTGAAGTTTTTTTTTTATTGTACTAGTATCATAGCAAACAATAGTAATATTACTAAGAGAAATAGAGTAGTGAGCCTCACATTAGGCATGAAGCCAACTGGTATGTTTAGACAGCCACTTTTTCTCAGCCCTAAGAAAGAGGCAATAATGAACTATTTCAGAAAATGTTTCAAAGAAAACTATAGGGAATTGTCCAGAAAAATTACCAGGTATTAACATGATTTGAAGGCACAAGTATTTTTATCTATAAAAAGAAAGAAAAAAGAAAGAAAAAATTGTTGTTGTTAGTTGCGAAGTCGTGTCCGACCCATCGCAACCCCATGGACAATGTTCCTCCAGGCCTACCTGTCCTCTACCATCCATTCTCTGTCATCCCCTTCTTCTTTTGCCCTCAATGTTTCCCGGCATTAGGCACTTCTCCAGTGAGTCCTTCCTTCTCATTAGATGGCCAAAGTTTTTGAGCTTCATCTTCAGGATCTGGAAAGAAAAATAGAATAGTATTAAAAAGGATACAAAAAAACAGTTACTGAATACAAGAATTATATCCATAATGTATATTTCTAGAAGATTTTTCAATATTTTGCATTGATATAGATTCTCTAAAAACTAATCTGATTAGTTCTTTGGCTAAAAAAAAAAAAAGTCTAAATGAATTTGGAGCTCAATTGTATGGTTGCTGTGGTTTCATCTTCCACTCTACCCAATCCAAGAAAGAAGTAAGTTATCTTGAAACGAAGCCAAAAAAGTGTGCATTCTGATTTGTCTCACAATATTTTATATATATAAAAAAAGAAAGAAGCAGGTTTTCATAATTTAGACTAAGAATTTGAGGTGGAGAAACTGAAGAGCATACTTGTAAGCACTATATGTGTAAATGTAAGCATTAAGCATTATTCCATTCCAAATTGGCACACTCCCTAGCTAGACATCTTAACGTAGGTATTTTTGGAATCTTTTGGAATTAAACTCTAAGCAGCATAATTTATCAAGGGAAAATTGATCCTCTTATGACTAGACTGGAGGTATTTTAAAAAATGAGAGCAAAGTACTCTCCCTATGCTATCAGAGAGAGAGAGAGAGAGAGAGAGAGAGAGAGAGAGAGAGAGAGAGAGAGAGAGAGAGAGATCTACAGCTGCATTCCATTGAATTCAGTATTTAACTAATCTGTGTGCAAAATAGTAGCCCTTGTTGAACCCAGAAAATGGAAGAAGTGTTGTGGTGTTTCGTGCTGCTGAATTAGCATGATTTAAAATATTGACCTCATGCCTACATAAGCAACCCAGCAGACTGAATTATTCTAAAGAAGTTTTATTAACTCAGTAGAATTAACTCCCCCAAGTGTGCTTAGAACTACAGCCTGAATCTGTGGCTCTTTAGAAAGTTATTAATTCAACTTTAAAAAAATGGTTTTAATGTGGAAACAATAATACAAAATAAACAGAGGGGAAAATGCAACTGCTTCCAACTAAGGACTCAGTGATGGTTGATCTCTGGCCTCACACTGTTGGCTGTTTTTGACTTGAGCCAATTTACTTCTGACTCACTGTGTATTTGAAACTGTCTCTTCTTTCTCCTTCTCTTCCTCCTCTTCCTTCTCCTTCATGATTTGTTGGGTGAAGGAGTTATCCCCCTCCCCCCAAGATAAGATCTAAAACAGCAAATTGCGTTGTAGTTTTTCTTCTTGTTCACAGCATGCAGAAACCATGAGTCCTCTACACATTGCTTTGTGTAGTGTTATTAGTGACTAGAAACAATGTCTGTATAAAAATGTTCTCTTAATGTTGAACAGTTTTCTTTTCTTACTGTCCCTGGAACTCCACAGTTCTTTAAAGCTGAACGGGTAAACTGTTTATTCATTTATTGTAACATTGCATATCTTCTTTTGTAGAAAATCTCCACGTACTTTACAATAATATTGTAACAGTAACTACTAGCTTAGATTTACTAAACTGAATCAATACGTCTAGATTAGAACCTGCAAGCAAAACTCTCTTCATACAGAAATCTTTTCTGTTCTTTAAATAAACCCTAAGGCAAATAGTCAGCATATAAAAAGGAACCATTATTTTCTAATAATGGCACAAAGAGAAAGAAGAACCTCATCTAATTCCTCAGGGGACGAGCAATAGAAATGATTCAGACAGGTATTAGTAGACAGTGCAGCGAACATATTAGGTACAGCATTGCCCAAAGTGACATCAAACTCAGCATGAATCCAAGTCATTTTATCTCTGAAGAACTGTGCAAACTGCTCATAATGGAACTCAGATAGCTTAAAGCCCTGAAAATCTCTATTTGATGGTTCTCTGTGGATGTAATTATACAGGAAATCCAATGCCTTTCTCTTCCGTGATTGCCACAGCATAGGCCTTATGACAATGCCTCCAGCATCAGTCAGAGATATCGCAGCACTTACGTCATTGTTACTCGGTTCACCTGCCATTGTGGGCCATCCCTTGAAACTGCCCTGTGTACCATATGTCAACCCAGTTGCTGATAGCAAGACTGTTCAGACTGATGAAAACATCTCTAGAATAGTTTGCAGTGCAACAGATTCTGTCATCTTCCAAAATTGGAGTATCCAGTTTGGTCCTTACAGACTGAAACTTCTGCAGTTTTTCACATTTCACAAAGTAGTGGTTGTTCCATAGCAAGGTTATGTGTGTGTCCACGACAAATTCCCTGTGTGTCCAATCACACTTGGCCAATAAAGAATTCTATTCTATCTATTATAATTTCTGGGACAGCTACTGTATATACAAACCACCCTGGATGAAGACCAGGGGTCTGAGGTATGATTTCACTGATGGGTAGATTCCAAAAAGATCCTGGAGCAATGAAAACAGGAAATCTTCAAATGCACTTTAATTGTAATTTGTGTAATTCATCACATCCCATTCCCCTCCTCCAAAATCCTCAATTATTAAAAAAAAAAAAAAATTCTACCCTTTGTCAACTTTTGTATAAATACTTTCACCTACCCATTTAGAAAAAATTAACACCCCCCATTTTTTTTCAGCCTGCCTGTCAGATACAAATTCATCTATGCAACTGTGTTACTCTTCGCTGACTTTTTTTTAAAATACAAGAAAAGGAATTATTAGATGTGAACGAGAAAACAATCCCTCCTCAAAACGTGTTTACTAACAGTAAGAATAATATTAATATTGCAACATCAAGATATAAAGGCATGCACAAGATCCATATATACATATATATATATATATATATATATATATATATATATATATATATATATATACCAAAGCTCAACAAACTAGTCCAATTTAATGTCGCCTTTGCATTTGAAAATGTATTACAAGTAGTCCTAATTTTAATGACCATAATTCGGATCGAGAAACTCCATCACTAAACAACGTAGTTGCTAAGCAAAACATCACATGATCACAAACAGCTTGTAACATCACATCCCATTCAGTTGTGAAGCAAATCACAGTTGTTCATTAAGTGAGACTTCATGTGATTGTAACATGTAATTTTAGTGCCAGCTTCTCAATTGATTCTAGATATTGGAAGATGGTTCGGGCATGTACAAATGGCAATCATGGGACTTAAGACGGTGCAACACTTGGAAATACCTGCCAGTTGTAAAGTGCCTGAATATCAAACAGGAGCTGTGGGGATTCTGCAATGGACATAAATGTAAGGAGTGATCATAAAAAATTACTTTTTTGATGCTGTTGTAACTTTGAGCAGTCACTAAACAAGACAGTCATTAATTGAGATCTACCTGTATATATCTTGAAAGCTGAATTTCAAAACAAGCCAAGTATTCCCATGCAAGCAGAGCTTGAGTACTCACTCAAGCATAAGAAAATTGTATCTATAGCTTTTGCATTTATAGAATATCAACATTAGCCATAACTAATATTAGCTTATGCATAGCTGTATGCAGAGTATTTTAGTACCCAGATCTTTGCATGACCTGCCCGTAAAATAAAGCATAGCACAATATACATGTGATCAGATATAAATAATGTTAAAAAAGGCTCCTAGTGGTCATTTATTGGGAGGCTTAGCAGGTATGTAGTCTTATAACTAGCCACACCTATGTTTCACTGCTGGTCTCTGCTGCTGTAGGATGGAGGGGAAAAAATGGAAATATGCCATCTAATCATAAGGCACAAGAATAAACCAATTTTCAAAAACCCGTTTGAACACTTCAAGCAATCTGCTTGAAATGATGAATTTGGTTGCAACTGCAACCTAAATATATAGTCCCCTCTCCCCCACACCCAGTAAGGCAAAATGTTGTCAACATAAAACATTTCTAAATTTCTGATTCATTATGCACCTTCTGCCCAGACTTGCTCTTTATAAACTACAAAAATTCGATTTCCTTTTTTGTCTCTGTACAAATTATTTAGAGTCGTACATACATAACAAGTTATAAAAGCCACTCATTTCACAACAGTGACTCTGGGTGGTGCACTGAAAATTAAAAGCAATGAAACATGATACAGAATAAAAGAACTTAAACTAATAATAGTAATATTATTACTATGACATATGCTGGGCCCTAACATATTCAATATTAACTGATATCGATTGAACAACAAATCCACTAATAAGATTGGTTTAACTCCTAGTCCCAGAGCCTGGGGGAATAATCAGGTCTTTAATACCATATGGAAGGTCAAAAGAGTTGATCATTCTGATCTCTGGGGGGAACGCTGCTCATAGCACAGGTGTTACACAGGGAAGGTCCAGATATTGCTCTCCTTTTAATCTACAATGATTAAAAGGATGAGTTAGCAGTTGATCTGGTGGCTTTGGCTAATAGTTGTTGTCCTAACATTTAGCGTATAGGAGCTATCTCAGGACTCTGAAAAGCAGGCCATTTCTTCATGAAATTACAGCATTAATCAGTAACAGCTTGTCTATATTTTATTCAATATTTGAACAAATCAGTTGGGATGATGAGTATTATTAACAAAATGTAGTATTCCATAGAACAAACGCTGTGGATACCATTGGTGGGTCCCAAGAAATGTGCTTTCTGTGATGGTGCCACTTTCTGGAACATTCTTTCCCCCAAAAGTTAATCCCAAAAGTAGATTAGCACCATTCCTTTGAATGTTCTAGAAAGCCCTCAAAATCTGGTCAAGTTATCAGGCATGGGGCTCTCAAGGAACTGGAGACATGCTTTGATGGTTCTATTGCTGAACAGACTATTTCTCTCTTTCCCTAGGATTTGTAACTCTGTTTTTATAAAATTTACTATTAATATTTTTATATTTTTTTTATATCTATGATTTTTATATGTGGTTTTACTCATTTTTTTCTGTGCACTGTCAAGGGTCACCTTTGGTGAGATGTAAGGCTATATAATTTTGATGAATATATAAATAAATAAAGGGATAAATTGAAATGTACATTCCTTCAGCAATTTATATCAATTGCAGTCTCATATAATTATTTAAATAATGTAAAGTGCAGAGAAATTGGATTTGTCTCATTTATACAGCTCTGCTGTATTGAGGCCTGATCAACTGAGCTTCCACTGTACTACATTTTGTTTTTTATACAGCAAAGAATTGCAACGTGGTTATTTTAAAAAAAAAACTTTGCTTCATTCAGCAAGGATAATATGAATTGATGCTATGAATACATTTCCTGTGGCTAGATGACCTGGAATATGCAAATGCCTGATGAAGAGAAAATGGTTGGAGACAGATATATGGTGCCAACCATCTGTTCAGGAGATAATATTTATAAGCAGGTCCGACCGTCTACCAATTGGTGATTGGCATGCTCAGCATTTTATTCCTCATTTACTGCTGGCATAAAAACCAACTCGGCTGCTTCATTGTTCAACTCATTCACAGCACAGATGACTTGAGCACAAAATAATTGACTTCAATTACGAAGCTGCATCCTTCCCCTTCTATCTATTTGCTTCTGCTCTTCTCTGGAGCAGGGGATGGGAAGACAAATTTTACAAGAGAAAGATAAAAAACATCTAAGAGCTGTAGAATAGGGAAAATGACACTGGATAGGATAATTTGCCTATGTTATCAATGATGAATCTCTGCAGCCTGAGAAAGAACCATAAAGATTTTGCTAGAAATCTCACAATACATATATATCTTCTTTCCTGGAAAATTGTGGTAGGAAATTACTGAATACTTCAAATAATCAAGTAATGTCAAAATGGAGTCATCAAAGCATGTCCATGGAATTTCCCCATTCAAACTGGACTACCTTATTGAGTAGTTTGGTTCCCTTCTTTTAAACATTTCTATGGTAGGCACATGTTTACTTGCTCTGTGTGCACAGTTCCTGACTTATGATGCTTACTTACGGGGTGTAAATGTTTCAGATGGCTTGAAATATTTTGTGTAAAAATGGAGACCTGGCTTTGGGATGGGTGAACAGTGAACCACTTAGGGAAAGTTTAACAAGAGATTATGTGGCTCTGATAAAGAGGAAATTGTGAGAAGAAACTCAAAATAACCTCTCTTTGTTTTAGTTTAGCACAAGATAGTATGCAGAGAAGGCTTTCAAGGGTATTATTCTTCCCTACGACAATAAAGAACATTCCAGGAATCCCTTTTGTGTCTGTTTCTTAACTTTACCCATGTTAAAGAGCTGTGGTGGCACAGTGGTCAGAATGCAGTATTGCAAGCTAGTTCTGCCGACTGCCAGCAATTCAATTCTCACCAGCTCAAGGTTCACTCAGCCTTCCATCCTTCTGAGGACGGAGTAAAATAAGGACCCAGATTGTTGGGGGTAATATGCTGACTTTGTAAACCAGTTAGAGGGGGATGTAAAGTGCTATGAAGAGGTATATAAGTAAGTACTAGTGCTAAGTGCTAAAAGGCTGTCACATATATATTTTTTCCAATTGCTTTTTCCTATCTGATTTTTGGAGACTACATACAACTCCCTGCAGTTTTCTTGTCAAGGTTTTTCAGAAGTGCTTTACTATTGCCCACTTCCCAGGGCTGACAGAAAGTGACTGGCTAACAGTTACCCAGCTGGCTTTGTGTCTAAGGCAGGACAAGAACTCACAGATTCCCAGTTTCTAGCCTGAGCTTTTAACCACTTCATCAAGCTGTCTCTTGTCATATATGTAAATGTACATAAATAGGGCAAATGTATCAGCCCTACAAATTTAATTGACACAGAGGTCACAGTTCCAAGGTGAGTAGAAGCAAGGTTGTCATCACTTACACAAAAACCTATTTTTACAGGTGTGTTTAGACTGAATATTTGAACAACCTAACAAATACTATCTAAATTTGCTTCCCAATAATATTACAAATACTTTCCAAAACACTGAATCTGCTCCAGCTCAGCTGCCAGACTAATTTACTTTTACTCCTTAGATCAGGGGTGTTAAACTCGTATCATCACAATGGCATCATGTAATGTATCACGACTTTTGACTTCGCCAAACTAGGCGTGGGCATGGCCAGTGTGTGACACATCCAGCCCACAGGCTAGAAGTTTGAGCATCCAGCCCACGGCCTGCCTTAGATAATCTTTTTCTTTCTTCCTTTAACTATAACTTCTTGAATTTAAGGAACTTTCTGCATTTGCATATTCTCAAGATCAGTTAGCAGTAATGAATTGTGTTATCTCAAGACATGCTGATAGTTGTGATTTAACCTTTGCTGAAAAAATTGGTTGACATCAACAAGATGTCATCTATTTCCTAAGGATTGAACAGGATAGGGGAGCATGAATATGATTTCATCTGATGTGGCATCAAAACAGTGTGTCTTGGTGGTTTTCAGATTGCAGGCAAACACAATGAAGAAGTCTCGGCTTACTCTAATTAATTCCTTTCTCTGTTTATGCAGCTCTCATTAATTTCTTCTGGACTGATATTTACAGAGTATTTTAAAGACCATTTAATCAGCCATTAGCATACAAATATTTCAATAGACAATTGCAAATAGAAGTAAGCTTCCCTTAGCTGGGAGTACATGCCTAATGAAGTCATTCAAGGACATATTCTTCCCTTTTTCACCCTGCTTGATTGCATTGCTTTGGAAAAACCAACCATTGTTTTCAACTCTGAGGCTCTTCCTACTATGTAAGAGAGAAGTTCTTTTCTAAACACCCTGCGTCCATTTGATTATTTCATGCCTGTTGATTCAGTCTACTCTGTGTGCCACTGAGATATGTGCCTGCCACCTGCTGTCTCTTTTGTATCGCATTAATCCATTTCATCTAATTTCAGGCATTGTTATATACCTTTTGCTGAAGGTGACAGTAGGAGGGCTCTCCTCTTGGAAACCAGTTAATTGGCCTTTTCTCCCCTTGCCTTTTGGCCTTTTCATTTTCTTTGAAGACACAATATAAACCTATGTCACATTTTAGAACCTGTTTAGACATTTTCAGTAATCATCCTTGGTAGCTTACTGCCTTTTTTGCTTTATTGTGTTTGCTCAAATATCAACCATTTCCCCCCCTCTATACCTAAGTGCTAACAGTGACATACTGTATATTAGTAAAAGTAACAGAGTTGGAAGGGACCTTGGAGGTCATCTAGTCCAACCCCCTGCTCACGTAGGAGACTTGTACTAGGGATTTGAATCACCAAACTGCCAACCTTTCTGACTGACAAGCTCAGTGTCTTACCCACTGAGCCACCTAGTACACATGTACATGTAGAGTCTGTGGATGGGCTTTTGATTGCTTCTGGATTTAATAGTAATTCTTGAAGAGAAAAAAAAAATAAAACATGATCCTAGGAGTACATTTTATTGGATACAATGGGGTTGTTTTCTTTACAGATGACTGCACACTTGCAGCTTACTATAGCTAATTCAAGTGTGGGCAGAAAACTCTTCATTAGAAGTATGTTTAGATCTTGCACAATATAAAATAATTGTTTAAACTGTTTGAAGCTTCTTCAAATGATTATGCAAGCAGAAAGTTGAGTACAGATTTAATAAATTAATAAATAAAATGATTAAGTTGCAGTTTTTTTCCCTTAAATGTCTACTTTGAAGATTTCAGTAATAATGCCCGCAGTTGTATTACATTATTAATGCAATTGTCTCAAAGGCTTTGCCAGTCAATCAATCATCAAGAGAAATTTATTAGATTTTATTTTTTAGAGGGGCAAACTGGTTTCTCCGGATTCGTATAGGAAGCATAGAAAAAGAAGAAAACCCTTCTCAAATTAGGAAACACATTTACTAATGTGTCTTTAAATATAAAAAATTATCTAGGAATCTTCAAAATGTCCTTTTGCCATCCTCCTTTTAAGAAAGATGTGCGTGTGCAATATATATGTATGTATGTGTCTGTGGGTGTGTAGTAAATGGAAGTTGGCAAAGTGAATCACCACCTTCTGGCACTATCTTTATTTTTAAGAATGCCTCTGGACTTCACACAGGCCTTTAAGACATTTTTAGAAAATAAAACTGCTGGGTAGCTGCTCAGGTCTATTTTTTGAAGAGTGCTCATCACTGAATTGTGCTTCAAAATGACAAAAATCAGCTGGACTGGCAACATAGTGCTGCAGGGTGTGGCAGGGTAGTAACAGAATATTTTCTAACTAGTCACACTTTTGTTGTAATCATTGGAGTAATAGTCCATATTGCCATCTATTGTATCTATTTGATAAAACAGGTGGCTCACAACAGTGTAAGAGGATACAAAACGTGAAACAGAACAGCATCCAGGCATTAAAATCCAAATGAAAACCAAACATTGACAGAAAGTAATTGACAAATGAAAGCTTGGCAGAAATATATTTCATGCTTTTTCCTGGAAAATATGTACATTTTTTTTTCTGTAGCCAAATGGTGAATTAGTTTGAGGGAGTATGCCTTGATATCTAAGACATTATAGCTTTCAGTGATATGCTAAATAAGGATAAATCTTTCACCAGTTGGACAGAAATTATTGAAATTATAATTTACTGTGAGATTACCATTGCCAAAAATTGTATTTATTATTTAGCTTTTCACAAAGATCTGACATCTTTAAAAGAGAACATGTGCAGATTGTATGTTTTGATTTGATTTGATTTAGAAGCTCCCCAAGCACCACAAGATTCTGGGTGGCTTGCAGTTTTAAAAGAGAAACCAATTAAAATGATGAAATAACTGTTTCATAACTGCAGCTGTTTTTTAACCAAGAAAAGATAAGGAAAGAGGTCATGAGTGTCGGGAGGGAGGAGGAAGGAAGGAAGGAAGGAAGGAAGATTTTAAGCCTTGGTATGGGGTGGCAGAAGTTGAGGATGAAATCTCCTTTTTCTCTTGCCTATTCAGTTCACACTATGGAGAGGGGGAATAATCCAGATTTAGTGAATCTGTGGATGTTTTTTTCTGAATTATTGCAACATATAAAAGAACAAAAGCTTTAAACACTAACATTGCTGCTTCTTGCTTATAAAAGTCTTTCTGAGTCAGCTTTCATTTCTCAAGCAGCTTCAGTGGTACTTGCAATTTGTAAATTTCTGGAACAGTTTTGAAGCTTGATTACTAAAATCTTCCGTTATGGATAGACTATTGGGAAGAGGTGCCAATTCATTTATTCTGCTACAAAGTCCTTAGATAAAAACTGTTAAGAAATATAGCACTGTGAATTGTGTACCAAATTGGCAGTCAGCACAAAAGGAGCAATCATTTTTTCAATATTTATATGTGTGTGTATATATGTGTGTGTGTGTACCGTATGTATATACTGTATATACACATGCAGAAAACACAGAGACACGTACAGAGAGAAAGAAAGAGAGAGAGAGAGACATAGATAGACAGACAGACAGACACAAGCCTTTTTCATTAGTATAGTCATATGTTTTTTATGCCTATACACATACACACACACACACAAGTTTGTATGGGTATGCATACTGTATATACACATACTAGAAAATAGCAGTTTTTTGGTTGGAAGAAACATCTGATATTCCTGAGGAAAAACCTGGATCAATCATTATTTCCTTCTTGGGTCTATTCCAGGACAGTGGGATACAGGTGAAGATGCCAGAGACAAGGCAGACAGGGACATGATTGGTCCATAACCCTTTCCAACTATGTGCAGCTAGTCAGAAAGAGGAGCTGCAATGACTTTGTCACTTGTCCACATCTGTTCTCAATTGGGAAGGTTTTATATGTTTTCCTTTTTCGCTCCATTTCCTGAGTGTCAGACTGCCCTGATCAATGTCTCTGTCACTCCAGTAGTGCAACCTAATAGTCTGTCACTTCAAGAAGTAGATGTCACTGAAGTGTCTTCTTGTGTGCACAACAGCAATAGCCAACACAACCTCCACTTGCTTGTTAAAAGCTCTGATCCCTCGTTCTTTCAGAGATTTGCTGGCACCGTGTTTTTTTTAACCTTCTCAAGGCAATTAAAAAAGACTACTATCTAGACTACTTGTAGTGCAACTTGCCCTTTGGAATCTCACCACCTTATGTATATATCTTTTCTGTTTCTGATTAGAGTAGCTGCTCTGAATCTCTTATCTTTCTTGCTCAATATCTCCAAGGAAAGCTCTTTAAATGTGAACTCCTACTAAACTTTTCTTCCTCACTTCCCCATCCCAAATCCCCCTGTGTAGAACAGCCCTCAGTTTTCAGACTACTGCAGCAGTATTTTAAATTGTGAAATTAAGATGAAAAGCAACTACAGTTTGGCAGTTGGTTATTATTTCATAGCTTCTTGTAATGCAGATTTTAGGAGGTGCAACATAATCCTTTATATTCATACATTAGAAATTAGACTCAACATGTAAGAACAAAATGGTGTACATAGATCATATACAGATGATTGCATAACATGGGAAACTTAATATAGCTGAGATTAGCTAAATGAACACCGCTAAAGAACAACTGTGATTATGGCATGCATGTCCACACATCATTTATGTCACTGATAGTTTGCAGCCCAAGGTAAAAAAATACATTTACTTAACAGTATTTAATGACCAAATTTGAAGAAAAGTAACCATTATAATTAGCTTCCAGATATTAAATGTTTATTTTGACTCAGTTGCCTCTTGAGTTTTGCTTAAATATGTTTGCTGAACATTAAAATAACCTCCATATATCTTACAAGGATGTGGAATAAATAAGACTTCTTTGATTGATTAGTCAATTAACAAAATGGTTCTAGCTTTTACACCTGCATATTAATGAATGCAATACTTGGAAGATGGAAACAGTTACACAAGTAAAAAACAAATGAAATGAAGATGTAGCATGCTTTTAGTCTAAGTTGATGCTGACGTTTTGAAACTAATAGTCTTTTTATTACACATGCTTTACTTTATAAATTTCAGAGGGAAAGGTATAATAGAAGTCAGTTTGGTTTCCTCTGCATTTATAACATAAATAATGTCCTTTCTATCTTCTTAATGAAAGGATTTCTAAGTCTTGTCACCAATGAGGTAGAAAGATAAAGATTTTGACTCCTCTTGAATTTATAGCCATGGGCAGGTCATTTCTTGATGATAATAGGAGTTGATTTGCCACTACGTACTTCAAAAATATGTTTTCTTCCCATATTACATAAACCCTGGGATTTGCTGGTGACACCCGAGCCAAACCCTAACCAGATCCAATGTGCTTCATTGTTTCAAAATCAACCCTGGTCAACTAACTGATGTCATCTATATGCATTAAAATTGAACTAAGAATCTTGTTCAACCATCTGTTCTGACCAAATTCCAAATATATAGTTTGGAAAATATTGTAATGACTGGCATAAAATCATCTAGTTAGTTTAACGGTCAAGTGGGAAATCTCTAGTATTGATTTTTGTTTCTTAGTCAAAGTCTAATATTTTTTACCATAACTTGCAACATGGATCACTTTGATGTGCTCTTAAGTTGTTCTGGAGTGCACAATAGACTTGTTCAGATTACCGCCAAATTAAAAAAGCTACCAACTGGGCAGCTTTGATGTGCAGTTCAAAAAAATCACAAAGCTACCCATCCTGAAAACATTTTAATCTCACCCTGGCTAAGAAACTGAAACCTTCTGCCACAGCACAAGCCTGAAGTGGTTTTAGGCCACAAAATTGTTTAATGGAGGTCAATTGTGTGGCTTTTTTGCTTTGTGGCACTGAATCACATCCTCCTCCACAGCACAGATGACTTGGTTGAATGAAATCTGTGACTTTGTACAAGACTACTACAGATATAGCTTGGATATTCAACCAATACCTTCACTTCTGAGTGAAGATAAAGGAGGGAAAAGTCAGCTCCTTCTGGCTCGTAGTCCTAGGAATGAACTTTGATATTCTTGTAACTTCTTAAACATCTAAGTTCCTGAATGGGGTAGATCCCTGTGTAAAAGACCTAGACAAGATTCTGGGTCTCTCAATTCAGTGAAATGTAAAATAAATACATTATACAGTGCATTCCAACAAGCTGTGATGTTTTTGAGAAATAAATCTTCATGAGGCTGTGCAAAGCTTTCAGGGGACGCTTTGCTTTGATGATGCTTCAAGGGAAATATTCCTTTGAAGCTGTTTCAGGAAGCAACCTGGTACCCCACTTCTAAAAAGCAAAAGCAAGCAGTGCCTTCTATTCTTCTGGGGCCTCTTGTGGCATATTAGTAGCTGCAGCACCCTGTCAAAGCAAAGTGCAGCTTGCACACAGGCAGATTAGTCAGCAGATGTTAAAACATTTATCATGGAAAGCAATTCTTTCCATCAAGGGAAAAAAAACCCTGAGAGATAAAACTAGGCAGACTTTTTCTATCTTATGTGCAAGTAGAATGCTACCTTGTATAACATTGACAAACAAAGCCATGTGATCAGCTGTTAATACTCTATAATTTCAAAATGTGTCCACACATTAAAAGCCATCATTGTTTAAGTCAATAGAACCCTAATCAGGTATGGCTATCAACATCTTGATTTTACAATTGCATGCAAGGTGTTTTGTGTCTGTGTGGAGAGGAAATACATAAAGTTTTGATTTCCATTCCTAAAATCTGGAACTATAAAAGCCAGCAAAAAAAGGTATTATGGGACTCTGAGCTCTTCATAGATTGCTTCCCTGACAAGAAAGAATTATTATAAGTAAAATAAGATACAGATAAGACACTATAAAAGGAAATAAGAAACCTTAGCAAAGGAAGAAGAGAATTCAAGCAGAGGAAACTAAACTGGAGAACAGTGGGAGGAAAATGATTCATCACAATATTTGGGTTATAAAGTGGAGTTTTAAGAGGGAAAACGAACGTTGTCTTACCTGAACGTTCCTTCTCTGTGCGCTGATGGAGAATCCAAATGATAGTTCCTCAGCTTCATTGCTGGACTGGGTGACTGTTTCTTTAAGAAACATCCTTGGCCACTCCTCCTTTGCCTGGCTAAGCCTCAGTTCATTCGCGAAGTCAATAGAGGATGGTAGTCCTGAAACAACAAAGGAGACAGAAAACAAGGCAGTCCTGGCCGGAAGCAGCCATGGGATGGGTTGGATTCTCCATCAGCGTGCAGAGAAGGAACGTTCAGGTAAGACAACGTTCGTTCTCCAGCGCGCTGCCTGGAGAATCCAAATGATGGGATATACCCAAGCTAGTTAGAAGACGGGTGGGAGGCTGCGTCACCCCGGGAAGGGGCAGCCAGGACAGACTGCAGCACTCGACGTCCAAAAGAAGCTTCAGCCGAGGCAAAGGAGTCAATTTTGTAATGTCTAACAAAGGGAGTCAAGGTAGTCCATGTGGCAGCCCTACAGACATCAAGGATGGAAGCCTGGGTAGCCCAAGCCGCTGAGGTGGCTGCGCTCCGTGTAGAGTGTGGAAGTATCTTTCCCGGCAGAGGAGCCCGTCTGGTTCAATACGCCATGACGATGCAGGCCCTGATCCAACGTCCTATCGTGGATGAAGAAACCTTCATGCCTAAGGTAGCAGGATTGAAGGACAGGAACAAGGCTTCGGATTTGCGGAAGGCCGCAGTCCGTTTGATGTAGCGGCGAAGAGCTCGTATGACGTCCAAGGTATGTCATTGCTGTTCAAGGTGATGGCTAGGCGCCGGGCAGAAGTCGGGCAGGATCAACTCCTGGGCACGGTGGTATAGAGAATTTATCTTCAGCAGGAAGGAAGGATCTGTACGAAGAACCACCTTGTTGGGATGGAACACGCAAAGGTCCGGCCGTACCGAAAGGGCCGCTAGCTCGGACACTCATCTTGCCGAAGTAATTGCTACTAAGAAGGCAACCTTGAGAGTTAGACATCGTAGAGATATAGAAGCCAGAGGTTCAAATGGAGGTGACATTAGAGCTGATAGAACCAGTGGCAAATCCCAAGTTGGGTATCTATGAACTGTAGGAGGACAGAGATTGGATGCGCCCCGTAAAAAAGTCCATATACTGGAATTCTGGGTCGAAGGACGGTTGGTCCCAGATGACAGAACCGTGCTAAGGGCGGCCACTTGTCGCCTCAGGGTGTTAGGGGCTAGGCCATGGTCCAAACCATCCTGTAGAAAAACTAGCACGTCCAAAGGAGAAGCAGTAGTAGGATCCCGATGAGACTTGGAACACCAAGAGCAAAAGGCACGCCAGGAGGCGTCGTATATACGGTTAGTGGATGCACGCCTGGCAGATTGCATAGTGTGGATCACACAGGCCGGGATGTTGTCCTTCCTCAATCTGATCCTCTCAAATGCCAGACGGTCAACTGCAACCATTGAGGATCTGGGTGCAGTACGACCCCCTGGCTGAGAGATATCCGGTCGCTGGGAATGTGCCAAGGACGTTCCACCGAGAGGTTCCGAAGGTCCGCGTACCAAGGGCGACGCGGCCAATTGGGGGTGACTAGGATGAGGTCCGCTCTCTCCTCCAACAACTTGCGAATCACCCGGGGAATGAGAGGCAGAGGAGGAACGGCGTAGAGAAGGCCTTGTGGCCACCTGCTCCGAAGAGCGTCACATCCTTCTGCTCCTGGGCAGGGGAACCGGGAGAAGAATCGGGGAAGATGGGTGTTCAGCTGGGTTGCGAACAAGTCGACTGTTGGAAGACTGAACCACTTCGAAAGCTCCCCGAACAGAGACGGCGCTAGACGCCACTCCGCCTGATCTATTTGAGTCCGGCTGAGCCAATCTGCCGTGATGTTCTCGACCCCGGATATGTGTTCGGCTGTTAGGGAGAGGACGTTCTTCTCTGCCCAAAGGAGCATTCTTGTCGCTTCCTCCATCAGTTGTCTGGAGCGAGTTCCCCCCTCTCTGTTGATGTGAGCTTTCGTTGTCGTATTGTCCGTTAGGACTAGAACATGATGCCCTTTCACAGACGTCTTGAAGTGACGGAGAGCGACGTGGACCGCTCGTAGTTCCAGCCAATTTATGTCGTGGCGTAAGTCCCGAATGGACCAGCGGCCCTGGACTACTGACGATTGTAGATGGGCGCCCCAGCCGAACTGACTCGCATCTGTCATCAGGGTTAAGCGACTGGGTTCCAGAAAGAAGGAGCCCTTCTGTATGGACGGGGAGAGCCACCACCTCAGAGATAGCCGTACCAAAGCCGGAAGGACAACGGTGATGTTTGAACAGGCCCGGTGGGATCTCTGATAAGGCAGAAGGAACCATTGGAGGGGGCGAGTGTGTAGACGAGCCCATGGGACGATGGAGATGCACGAAATTAGCTTGCCGAGCAATTGGGACAACGTGATCAGGGACACGGACCTGCTGGAAAGGACCTTGATCACTGATGACTGAATGCTGTGAACCCTGTCGGGAGATAGGAAAACCCGGCAGCTGATGGAGTCGATGAGAGCACCCAGATGGAGGATGCGAGTGGTAGGCGAGATTTGACTTTTGCTGAGATTCAGAGAGAACCCGTGTTGTCACAAGACACGAGAAACGACCTTCAGATCGACGACAGCCTGATGACGAGAGGCAGAAAGGATAATGTTGTCGTCCAGATAGCACATAACCCTGATGGGAACCTGTCACAGAGATGCTGCTACAGTCGCCAGCAGTTTCGTGAAGGTCCGAGGGGCGGACGAGAGGCCGAAAGGCATGGCCCGATACTGGAAGTGCCTATTGGCATAGGCAAAACGAAGAAACCGTCGATGACAAGGACGGATCGGGACATGCAAGTAAGCCTCCTTGAGATCGATTGATGTCATAAAGTCGCCTCGTCGGACACCCTGCAGGATCGATTTTAGCAAGTGCATCTTGAAATGATGGTATTTGACGAACTTGTTCAATGCCTTTAGGTCCAAGATCCCTCTCCAGTCCCCAGAGGATTTGGGGACGAGAAACAGGCGGGAGTAGAACCCGGAGCCCCGTTGTTCTACCGGTACAGGTTCGATAGCGCAGATATCGAGCAGGTGTTGTATCTCTGCGTCCATTAACGCCCTCTTCGCCGGATTGTTCGAAAGGGGGCACCGCAGAAAGTGGCTCGGAGGACTGTAGAGGAATTCCAAAGTGAGACCGAAGCGTACAGTCTGAAGGACCCAGGCATCTGTTGTGGAAGAAGTCCATTGAGACAAGAAATGGAGAAGACGACCCCCGATAGGCAACTGTGCGGAATAGTCACTTGCCCCTCCGGAAAGGTCGGCTGGATGCTCCGCGGTACTGACGTCTGGAGGAAGGCTGGCCTCTGCCTCGATCACGGTAGGAAGGCCGATCAAAGGCCCGATCTCCCCCGTAGGAATATGGTTGTCTGGAAAAATAGGACCCCCTGGGCCCGGAATCAATCCGAAATGGCTGGCGCTGGCCATAGGGAGTAAACCGCCTCTCATGGCGTCTGTAGGAGGATGGCATGATTTTTCGCTTATCCTTGTCCTCCACCAGTATCGGGTCTAACGCGTCACCGAAGAGTAGGGAACCCTTGTATGGAGCAGATGCCAGCTTCCATTTTGATTTGAGATCCGCCTTCCAGTGGAGTAGAAACTAGACTGGAGAACAGTGGGAGGAAAATGATTCATCACAATAATAAGATTTGGGTTATAAAGTGGAGTTTTAAGAGGGAAAAACTATTGTTATAGTTGATTAATGCATTATTAATGCAGAGAAAGATTAGAGGAAATACGATGGTGGCATTCGTTAAAATATCATATTATAAGAAAAGTCATGAGTCAGGCACTATTGTGGTGAAAGCTGAGTATAGGCAATTCTCGAGTTATGACTGCCATCACCATTGCTAAGGAATTTGGTTGTAAAGCATGATGTTCAGTGGTGGGTTGCTACTGGTTCTCCCTGGTTCTTGCGAACTGGTAGTGGAAATTTTAAGTAGTTCGGAGAATCAGTAAATACCACCACTGCCTGGCCCCGCGTCCAATCTATTGCTGCCTCCCGAGTTCAGTTGATCGGCTAGAAGGAAAAAATCAGGGCTCACTTGACAAAGAAGAGGAAAAAAAAACAAGACACCTTAGCTTTAAATTGAGAAGCCAAGAAGCCTCCCAACTGATTGGCTAGAACCATTCCGCTCCTTGTAAACCGCTCAGTGGTGGTAGATTGGCAATTGAGGCCAAGTTGCCTGAAAGAGGTTTCCGATGCTCTCGGTGGTGGCAGAGCGGCAAAAAACTGTTTAAACTCTTGCCACGGCGCTTCAAAGGTCCACCCTACAGCTGATCAGCAGTAAAAGGCAGTGTGGTGGTAGACCAATGCACTCCAAAAACAAATGGGTAGACTGGTGCGCTCCAAAAACAAATAGGTAGACCGGAACACTCCAAAAACAAATGGGTAGACCAGTATGGTTCTGCAAGCAGTTAAAAGCCTGGTAGACCAGTACCTGTGCTAAATCCTAAAGAATTGTTTGTCACATGACCATCAAACCACGCCCACAAACTAAGCCACGCCCACAGAGCCGGTAGTAAAAAAATTTAGAACCCACTCTTGATGATGTTGTGTAACCACATTGCTTGGTGATGTCAATCCAGGCAGTCCTAGTTGCCATTGTAACCCAAGACACATGAGTCATTAAGCAAGAAGTGGGTGGGAGTCTCAGGTAAGGAGTAGGGAGCTGGGGGATGCTATAGGAGGCCAGCAGAGACTTGGGGGAAGAGGTGCTGCTATTTGAAGCAAGATCATGAAGGCCAGGGAAGGAGGGTGTAACATATGTGCTAGCACAGTGAGTCCTGGGAAGGAGCATGCCAGTAGATGTGTGCATGTTTATAAGGGCAGGAAGGCCAGAGAAGGATGGTATAGGATGCATGTGAGCAAAGAAAAGTTGTGGGAAAAGGAGACTTATCTGAGTGACTTCAGTGGTGGGTTGCCCCGGTTCGTACCGGTTCTATAGAACCAGTAGTAAAACCATTGGGAGGCTCCGTCCACTGACCCTGATGTCATCAATATACTTCTGCGCATGCACAGAAGCTTCTGCGCTTGCGTAGAAGAGCATGCATGCGTGCGAATAAAGCAAGCACGCGCACACGGCCCCACTGCAAACCGATAGTAAAAGGTAAGTAGAACCCACCCCTGAGTGACTTGTGATATTTTCTGCCAGATTCTCATTGTGGGAAGCTAGCAGGAAAAATAGCAAATGGTGATCATATGATAGTGGGACACTGTAACTAGTTTAAGTGCAAGCTGCTTGCCAAGCTCTTGAATTTTGTCTATATGACAAAATAGTGACATTACAACAGCCTGAACTCCAAGGCCAGTCGTAAGTCCCTTCATTCAGCACTATTCAACACTGTTGCAACTTTGAATGGTTGCCGAATGAACAGTCCCAACTTGAGGACTGTCTATATAAGGTTAAATATCCAGATTTCCATTTTCTTTCCGAAGAACTTGAGATTCCTGGAGAACTTGAAGAGTTAGGCTATCATGTGTGTGGTCTTTAATTCCAAGAATAATCAGCAATAGCAACCGACTTGGCAATTTGGGAAATAAAAGTCCATATATCTGGAGGGAATCCAGTTTGAGGAAGGCTATCCTGAATATTTGTAATTGATTGAATTAATGTATGCAGATCACAGGGAGAAACCTTATCTATAGAGTGGGCACATATTTTCAAATCAACATGTTTTAGAAACAAGTCTCACACAGTGAATAGAAGACACTTTTGAAAAGTGTGGGAATGCTATAGAGCTAACTTAATTGCTGGTGAAAAAAAATTCAATTTGTACTTTTTTTCTACAGATAATTTGATTAGCCTTTGATGAGCAGTGTTTGGATTTTTTTCTTTCTTTCTTTTTTCTTTTTTTTTCTTTTTTGTCTTCCTGAAATAGTTCCATCTGAATTACCCAAATATTAAATATGCACAATGACATAAGCAAAATGATCTTGTTCTTAATAGAGATCTCCTGCTACGTTGCTTTACTTTATAATTTGAGCTTTTGTTAGCCACACCTGCCCCTATTTCTTTGCCAGTTGGAAGTATAATAATTTATCAGTGGACTTCTATTATCTTTTTATCTACTTAATATCTGTAGAGGACATTGTTGTTAAAGTCATGGAGCAAGGCCAAAACAAAACAGACTTAGGAAAGGAAGGAAGGAAGGAAGGAAGGAAGGAAGGAAGGAAGGAAGGAAGGAAGGAAGGAAGGAAGGAAGGCTCCCAAGAGAACAAATGCATTTCAGATAGAAATATTTTCTAAAAACTACTGGAGACAGGGACAAAACATTTGTAGCCTGATAAACAGTTCTCCTTTGCCACCTAGTGTCCTCTAGTTGCTACATACTCTATTTGGAAATGAATATTGTGTTCATCTTCCACCTTTGAAAGGCCAAGAATTAGAGATCATTAACAGCTTGTTAAAGTGCATTACCACAAAAACGAATTTAATGTTTGAAGAGATGAGGAAACAGAGAAATATCACTGTTTACAGAGGAGCAGGGTTGGGCTGCTGGGAGTTCGGGAGAACCTCTAGCTAAGATTCTGTGCAGTTCGGAGAACCCCCAAATCCCACTCCTGGCTGACCCCGCCTCCCCAGGAGTCCCCACGCGGCCCATTTTGAATGCAGGTAAGTGCAGGGCGCGCGTGGAAGCTCAGGAAGGGTGAAAAAAGGGCCTACTGAAAATTTGGAAAGACAGGAAATGGGCCGTTTCCAGCCTCCAGAGGGCCTTCAGAGCCTGGGTAGGCTATTTTTGTCTTCCCAGAGACTCGAGGAAAGCCTCCGGAGCCCGGGTAGGGCAAAAATCCCCCCCCACTGTGGTGCAGGAGGCTAACTAGGCCACGCCCACCATGGCCACGCCCACCCAGCAACCAGGCAGAGAATCCCTTGCTAAAATTTTTGAAGCCCAGCCCTAGAGAGGACTATACTAAGAATAGTGGATGACCTGCTTCATTCCTTAACTGGGACCAATATTTATATGATCATTAAATACAAGGGGATCACAACGCTCTGCTTTTGATAAGAAATCTTGGGAACAGAGGGACTCTTTTCATTAGGAACCTATCCCCACTTTTTCATTTATAAACAAAGTCCTACTGAAGGAGGGATCACTGTTAGGGGTCACCTTGCTAGACATGGGAGAGGGGGGAGATATTCTTTTGGGTTTTTTTTGCTCCCAAACTACAAGCAAGGTACAAGCAAGGTCATCTTTTGACTTGCCATTTACATTATTTTTAGCCAGCTTTTGTTTTATTGGTTTATCAGCTGGTTTTATATCAACTTTTTTTTTTTAACAAAGGAACATCTTATTGATTGCATGCAGAATATTCCCAGTTAGCATTTACTATGCTAGGTTTCTTTCGGTAACTGCCCTTCAGAATAACTGCTATAGGTAAGTAGAGGAAGCCAAAGGGATATATAAATTAGCCATACCACAGGCCACATGTTGGAAGGGTCACACAATAATGGTAAGAAAATTGTGTTATAATCCAATCCTTACATCTCCAGTCAGCATTGTAGAATGTACAAAGAAGTGCATATTATACATGGATGAAATAGCCTTGGGTATATTGATCTGAACTTATAGAGGTTAATGTTCCATTATATGGAGATTCTTCCTTCTATAGTCCATACAAATGGCTATTTCAGCCCCTACCTTAATTCAGAAGTCTTGAGGTTTTTACTATAAGTAGTATTTCAACTCAGGTCCTTTATTATTGTTGTTAATTAATGCCTGCTAACCACAATCATTTTTTTAAAAAACATATTTTATACACCACAAGCTATGCTTTTTATCACAGCTTGTTAATGGTGTCATAATTTAAGAACAATATAATGCAATAATGTCTAATTTAATTTGTTACACTACATCTACTTTCTTTCCTCTCACATTTTAGTGTTTAATTGTCTGCATGGGCACATCCAGAAGGCATCTAGAGCTATTTAACTGCCATACAACATATTTCTAAAGATTGTGTCTCTCCATTAATTCCACTTCAGTAATAATTGAAAAATGAAATTTGAGGTGGAAAGAAGGTTTTAAAAAACATAATAATAATGGCATCTTTGGAAGCCAATCGTGCCTCGTAATATTAGCAAGATTTTATATTCCTCTTTCAATTTTAGATCATTTGATCATAAATCCATATTTAAAATACCATGAACTTTTAACCTGACCAGAAAATAGAATGGATAGTCTATGAAATTGGATACGAGGCAAAAGAACAGTATATGTTCATAACCTTGGGAAACAAGAATGAAAGAAAATGAAACTGATTAGTGTATTGTCTTTTGGTTGCATGGATAGCTAGTTTTATTTCTTATATTCTCTTCAGAAAGAATGTAGGTCATTTTGATAGGGTACATTACCAAGATTTAAGATCCATTCTCAGCTCAAATTGCTATTAAAGCAACACAATGTTTACTTTATTTCAGAACCTATGAACCAAAATTGCCTATCTTTTGAGTCAAAAATAAAATAACTGTAGAGCTGAAAAGACACCACCAGCTTCCAGACGATCTGAGCTTTATTTATTTTATTTTATTGGTTATTATTACTCATTTGTTTATTACTTTTATATGCTGGCCATCTCATGGTTGAAGAGACTGTAGGCAGTATACAAATTTAGCATAAATTTTTATCCTGGGCCACATAACTAAAAGTTCTACACTTTAATTGAGCTCTATTGTATTGGAGGTTGGAAAATGTATGACATGATAATAGATCTTTCCACTGGTGGGCTGCTGCATGATCGCAAGGGTTTGGGCGAGCCCTTAGCTCTGGGCCTGCTCACCCGCCCCTGTGCTATGCTTTCCATTTATAACTAACTTTCTGGCTCGTTGGCTGGCCTAGCTGTGATCCATGCTGCCCCTGCTGTACTCACCGGAGCTGCCTGAGTTAAGAGCATGTTTGAAGCTCCGTTTCTCTCCCAAAGGGGCACGTGCACGCTCACAACTAGCAAACCCTTTGTTAAAGTAAGCGCAGCCCACCTCTGGTTCTTTCATCAGTTCCATAGAAGTAGAACTGAACCATAACAATTTAACAAGTACAAAAACTGTATTCCTCCAGAAATCCATGCAGTCATGGGATAAAGGAATAAGGGTTTTTTGTTTTTTGTTTTTTGTTTTTGCAAAGGAAATCTCTCTAAATTATTTAAATGTTTCAGAAAAGGTTATTGGCTGATTTTAATTCTAAACTGTAGACTCTTTTTTTCTTTTCACATGATCTTAATTTTCTGTGAATCTCTTTGATCTCACACTCACACACCAGTGGTGGGTTTCAAAATTTTTTACTACCAGTTCTGTTGGTGTGGCTTTGTGGGCATGGCATGGCTTTGTGGGAGTGGGCAGGGGAAGGTTACTGCAAAATCCCCATTTCCTCCCGATCAGCTGGGACTTGGCAGGCAGAGAATAGATGGGGGGCAAGGTGAGTCACAATTTTTACTAATGGTTCTCCGAACTACTCAAAATTTCCGCTACCGTTTCTACAGAACTGGTCAGAACCTGCTGAAACCCATCTCTGTCACACACACACACACACACACACACACACACACACAAACCTTAACAGATACTGATATCACTATTCTAGGCAAATTGTCCTCAAAGCTTAATTTTTTTTAAAAAAAAAATATCCTGCCTCCACCAGTTACTTCTAGGGACATCTGACCATCCAACATCTAGAGTTACTCAACCATTTTTATGCAGCTATTACAGTATGAGAACAGGCTTCATATAATGTTTTCAAAATCAACCATGTCACAAGTAAATGCTTTATTCTCCATCATAACTGGACTAGACCTGATATTGCTTTACCCCTTAACTTATTATCCAGACATGTCAGTAAACCATTATCATACCATTGGGAAGCTGTCAAGAGGATATTAAGATACTTAAAAAATAGCTTAGACTTCTGCTTGTTATTAGAACCCAATAATACAAATGAACCCATTCTCACATGTTTTGCAGATGCAGATTGGGCTGGTGATGTCACTTGTAGAAAAAGTACATCTGGCTATATATTTTTCCTTAACAGCTGCCCAATTTACTGGTACACTGGTAAGCAAGATTTGGTAGCTACATCAACTACTGAGGCAGAATATGTTTGTCTGTCTAAAGCATCAAATAACCTAGTATGGTTTAATGATTTATTGTCTAATATTTGGAAAAAACCTTCATTGCCTTATATCATACATGAAGATAACAAAGCTGCCATCGAAATATCTAGATCTGATGCTATTGGACAGCAATCTAGACATATAGATATAAAATTCAAACATGTAAGGCAATTATCACAAGACGGATTTATTAAAGCTGTTCATTGTGAAACATCAGAGCAAATAGCTGACATCTTGACAAAACCTTTACCTACTAAACAACACAAATACTTAACTACCAAGCTACAAGTTTTATATTGTTCTGAATCTGAATGTAATTATTGTCATATGTCGAATCAGCATTTAGAGGGGGATTTGTCACAAGTAAATGCTTTATTCTCCATCATGTAAATAGTATCTGTACAGTATATCAAGAGTTAACTTATTTCCATTGCTTAATGTATGTATGTCTAACCACCCCCATATCTAGCTCCTCCCCTTGTATATATAAGGAGCTGTATGCCATTTTTCAGTGCTTCTATTTGTGAATATTCAGTGAATATAGAATGTCATCTGTGATTAAACAGAGCTTTATTTAAACATACTATTCTTACTTTAATTATTGAGTCTGATCCTGAAAATATTGCAACAATTTGGTAGCAGAGGATGGTTAATTGACTCAATAAAAAAATTCAACAATGTCTGAGAGAGAAAAATCAAAAAGCAAAAAAATAAGACCCAACACCAGGGCATATACTAAAGAAATGGAAGCAGAACAAGAAATAATTGATGAATACGCAACTGAAATATCGAGAGAATCTGAAGACTGTACTACAGACAACGAAGAAATAATAGATGAGAACAATGATCAAAAAGAAAACGAAATAGAAAATAACAAACTCAGGTCAGAAATACTAAAACTTTTAAAAGATCAAAAGAACGATGAAAACCTCATCGCGAACCTCCAAGACTTACTGAAAAAAAGCGGAGCAGCGAGAGAAAAGCACATCGTTACAGATGAAAATAAAGACTCAAAAAAGGTGAGCGATTTGTCTACAGACAAAAATGCAATGAAGGAGAAGAACAACGGTCCCGCGCAAAATTTTGAATGGCAGCCATCTTGGTTTCAACAAACCTTCAGTCTAAGCGATGAAGAGCTAATCAGAAGACAAGATTCAAAATATCTGGTGCGAAAGGACTTACTTGATGCAAAAAACAAAAGAGAAAAGATCCATACATCAGAAGAGTCTGACACAGAGACTGAAGAAGAATCAATAGAAAATCAAGTAGAGTCTGCAATGAAAACGCTTTTTGCAACTTTTGGGTCAAAATTGAAAATAACTAAAGAATCAGCGAAAAACTGCAGTAAAAAAACAAAAGGAAGAACAGTGAGTAAACGAACTTCCCGAAGATCGCACGCCTCTATGCAAACAGCGAAAGCATCGACGCCTGAACCCAGAGAGCCCTGCAGATACCAACCTACGCCGCAAACAATTCCAGAGACCAGCGCTCTCAATAAAAGGACTCCCATCGCCACCAGGACTCCCAAGGCTGAACCAGAGACCGAGTCTTCCGAAGAAGAACAATGCGAGGGAGCTGCAGCGACGAGAACCTTTCACCATGACTTCAGGAGCGAAATGGACAATGCGCATGTGCAAAGCTACACAGACAGCTTCGAAGCAAGAGAAAGACAGAGACTGCCATTTAAAGTCGTCGCTAGCATCCCCATGCCATTCTGCGGTTACCAACACTTAGAAGACCATGGACTTCCTCCAGTTGTAAGTAATGGAGCTAACAACATTGGGAATTTACCCAATGATTTCCCAAAACTGAGGGTAGATAGTGTTAATTTACAAGAGTGGTGCCAACAGCTCCAAGTTGTCTTTATGAAAGAAAATTTATTGTTTTTTATTACTAACCCTCCAAAAAGACCTTGGACTTTAAGATTGGACTGCCTACACCATAGAGCATTTTTCTTACTAATATCCAGTATATCTCCCGCTATGTATCATAGTATTAAGTCAAATCTAACTGTATCAGAAATTGTTCAATGCATGTTTAAGCTGTTTCACAGTGATAGTGTAGCCACTACAACAAGAATGTCTAAGGATTTCTTTTCAGCCAGGTTAAAATCTGGGGTCACCATAAGTGAACATTTAATATACTTAAACAAAGTCAGAGCAGAATTACAACTAAGAGGAGAAATAATTTCAGATCAAACAATGAAAAGTGTTATTATCAATTCATTAGACCCATCTTGGAATAATTATATATCCCATTTAGATACAATCAATTTAGGGTATTTATCCATAGAAAACCTTTCTAATAGGTTGATAGCTGAAGACAATTCAAGAAGAAATCGTTATAATAATCACATAGAGCATAAGCAATATAAGAAAGTGGCATTTCAAGAAAGGTACCATGAACCAATCAAATGCCATAATTGTGGGTCCAAGAAGCATAATAGAAGAGATTGTTCTAAATTCCTCAGAGATAAACACAGGATAGATCATAGAGATAGATATCACAACAGACAGTCATCCACTGACAGACATAAATATAGAAGTCCACCCATCTATAAGGAACATAGAGGGGGTAGAGATGATTCAAGAGATAGAAAATCTGGTTCATTGAATGGACTGAACAAACACAACAACAACAACATACATAGACCAGAAGATAACGATTGGCTCATTGACTCTGGTGCAACAAATCACACTACACACAACAAAAATATATTATCTTCGTTTGTTGAAGATAAATTTATAATCAAAGTAGCTAATCAAGAGAAGGTCCAAGTCATAGGTAGAGGAAATATAATCTTACCTGGCCTAGGAAAAATAGAGGGGGTATTGTTAATACCTGAAATACCTCATAACATACTTAGTGCAATAAAACTAAGCAGAGAATCTGGCATAAACATAGTCTTTTCAAAAGGGAATGCAGCTTTAAAGAAAAATGAAACAAGCGTAGGTACTGTCATTATAAAAGGAGGCTTACCTTACTTAATAACAAATGAAAGATGTTTACACAATATTGATTCCAACATAGAGGATGACAATGACATAAATAACGAAGAAAATAGTAATAGTGATAATGAGGAACATGAGGTAGTTCATAACAACAAAAACTCATCCAATGATAAAAGACCTAATATAGGCAAACCTATTCATGATGAATGTGCCCATATCTTACATAGAAAATTAGGACATGCTAGTTTTCCTGTAGTACAAAAAATGATTGAACATGCTGATGGTGTTAAAATAAAAAACTGTAAAAACTATCTAGAATGCTCAGTGTGTAAATCCACAAAACTCAAAACTAGCCCCAGGCCCAAAAAATCAACCAGGTCAACCAAACAAATCTTTGAATTAGTACACATGGACTTAGTTGGCCCATTGACACCATCAATCACATATAAAAAACGCTATTTTCTAACCATTGTGGATGACTATAGTCGTTATGGGTTTGTCTACACATTAAGACATAAGGATGAAACATTTCAGAAATTCAAAGGATTTTACAAACGCATAGAGACACAACACAACATTAAAATAAAACAAATTATGACAGATAGAGGATGTGAGTTCATGTCAAATGAATTCTCACGATGGCTAAAAGATAAAGGGATGTTGCATTACACATCTAGTCCTTTCTCTGCATTCCAGAACGGAGTGGTAGAGAGAAAAAACTCAACAATACAAACCATGATTAGATCCACATTAGAAGATGCTGGTTTAGGTAAACAATTCTGGTCAGAAGCTTTACAATTTTCCAATTATACCCAAAATAGGACTTGGTCCAGCATAGTGAATAAAACACCATATGAAGTGATGTACGGTAGGAAACCTAAGTTAACACACATGCATATATTTGGAGTCACTGCAGACATACATATACCTAAACAATTAAGGCGTAAAGGTGAAAACGCATCCAGAAGACTTAAATTCATGGGATACGAAACAGGCACAAAAGGATACAGATTTATTGATAACAATAACAGATTCATAATTTCAAGAACAGCAGTATTTCATGAACAGGCCAATTGGTCCAAAATACACTTTAATGAAATATTCCCAAACACCAATTCAGACACTGAACATCAAAATAAGAATATTGAAAAGAAAAACAATAACAGCACACACAAAAACAAAGTTAGAACATGGACAAATAGTCAACACAAAATAAAAACTGATTCAGTAACAAAAAAGGAAGCAAGGTATTTACATGACAATGATAGTATACCAGTGAGAACAACCAGAAGTAACAGAAATCAGGTGCCTAATAAATACAAAGATTATGTAATGTGTATGAATGGAGAAATAGTAACACCAAACACTTATGAAGAAGTGCTGAAACTTCCCCCCAAAGAAAGAGAAAAGTGGGAATCAGCAATGACCAAGGAGATGAATAGCTTACAAGAATTGAATGTTTTTACACCCACACAAGCCCCAAGGGATAAGACTATTATTGGTACCAGGTGGATATATAAAATTAAGAATTTGGAAGGAGGTAACACACTGTATAAAGCCAGACTAGTCGCACAAGGTTATGCTCAAAAATATCCTGAGGATTATACAGACACTTACTCTCCTACTGTAAGAACTGAGAGTGTTAAAACAGCTCTAGTTATAGCATCAGCACTTAATCTCGAGGTATTTCAATATGATATACAAACTGCATATTTACATGCCAAATTAGATAAAGATATATATGTAAGAGCTCCTCATAGTCAATATACAAACAAAAATGATATATGGCTATTAAACAAAAGTCTATACAGATTGAAACAATCTGGCAAGTGATGGTATGAATGTTTAGTCAAAGTACTTAAAACTATGAACTTTGTTGCCACTACTGCTGACTATTGTTTCTTTGTTAAGAGTGAAGGTGATTCTCCAGAATTTGTATTGATTTATGTTGATGATATTCTATATATAGGCAAAGATACAAAAAGGAGAGAAACTTTTGTAACAAAACTCAATGAACACTTTTCCTTAAAATCATTAGGGAAAGTAAACAAATATCTTGGTGTTCAAATCAGCAAAACAAAGAAGGGATTCAAACTTTCCCAAAGGGATAAAATTATAGAACTCTTAAACAAATGTAACCTAAATGATGCCAAACCATGTGATACTCCCATGCAGACTGATTTTCTAAGAAACACTGATGAGTCATCTCCAGAATTTAAAGATAACACATTGTATAGGTCTGTTATTGGCTCTCTTCTCTATATCTCTAACTGGACTAGACCTGATATTGCTTTACCCCTTAACTTATTATCCAGACATGTCAGTAAACCATTATCATACCATTGGGAAGCTGTCAAGAGGATATTAAGATACTTAAAAAATAGCTTAGACTTCTGCTTGTTATTAGAACCCAATAATACAAATGAACCCATTCTCACATGTAATGCAGATGCAGATTGGGCTGGTGACGTCACTTGTAGAAAAAGTACATCTGGCTATATATTTTTCCTTAACGGCTGCCCAGTTTACTGGTACACTGGTAAGCAAGATTTGGTAGCTACATCAACTACTGAGGCAGAATATGTTTGTCTGTCTAAAGCATCAAATAACCTAGTATGGTTTAATGATTTATTGTCTAATATTTGGAAAAAACCTTCATTGCCTTATATCATACATGAAGATAACAAAGCTGCCATCGAAATATCTAGATCTGATGCTATTGGACAGCAATCTAGACATATAGATATAAAATTCAAACATGTAAGGCAATTATCACAAGACGGATTTATTAAAGCTGTTCATTGTGAAACATCAGAGCAAATAGCTGACATCTTGACAAAACCTTTACCTACTAAACAACACAAATACTTAACTACCAAGCTACAAGTTTTATATTGTTCTGAATCTGAATGTAATTATTGTCATATGTCGAATCAGCATTTAGAGGGGGATTTGTCACAAGTAAATGCTTTATTCTCCATCATGTAAATAGTATCTGTACAGTATATCAAGAGTTAACTTATTTCCATTGCTTAATGTATGTATGTCTAACCACCCCCATATCTAGCTCCTCCCCTTGTATATATAAGGAGCTGTATGACATTTTTCAGTGCTTCTATTTGTGAATATTCAGTGAATATAGAATGCCATCTGTGATTAAACAGAGCTTTATTTAAACATACTATTCTTACTTTAATTATTGAGTCTGATCCTGAAAATATTGCAACAAACCAAGTGAATTAAGTACACATGTATATAGTATATGATATAGAGATCGAAGTAAGTTTCTAATTTACGTTCTCTTAGCAAAGATGGAGGGTTATGCCAAGGACACACTGTGTTTCTTGCTGGGGGTTTGTGTGTGTGTGTCAATGGTGGGTTTCAAAAAATTTTACTACCAGTTCTGTGGGTGTGGCTTTGTGGGCATGGCATGGCTTGTGGGTGTGGCTTAGTGGGCGTGACGGGGGAAGGATACTATAAAATCTCCATTCCCTCCCCACTCCAGGGGAAGGATACTGTAAAATCTCCATTCTCTCCCCACTCAAGGGGAAGGTTACTGCAAAATCCCCATTTTTTCCCAATCAGCTGGGATTCAGGAGGCAGAGAATAGATGGGGGCGAGGCCAGTCAGAGGTGGTATTTACTGGCTCTCTGAACTACTCAAAATTTCCGCTACCGGTTCTCCAGAACTGGTCAGAACCTGCTGAAACCCACCTCTGGTGTGTGTGTGTGTGTGTGTGTGTGTGTGTGTGTGTGTGTGTGTTGCTTGTGCTTTCAAGTTAGTCTTGACTCCTGGCAATTGCCTGGACAAGTCCCTGCAGTTTTCTTGGCCAAGGTTCACTTTTTTCCAGAAATGGTTTACCATTGCCTGCTTCTTAAAGCTGAGAGAAAATGGCTCATGGTCTCTTAGCTAGCTTTGTACCTAAGACAGGTGTAAAACTCATGCCCTTCCTGTTTGTAGCATGGTACCTTAACCACTACACCAAACAGTTTCTCATACTTCTTCCCTAACAAAGTTAAAATACTTGCATTTTCATTTTCTAATTTCCCCTGAGAGTCTTTACAGTTTTCACTTTACTCTTCTGCCTTTCTCCTCTGAGCTTTGCTGTTCCCAGGCCTACACACATGAAACCTCTAAAACAATTCTATTAAAACTTCCAAAAACCTTTCTGCAAATATTGTCATTGGTAGCCTTTCCTGTTGGGAAACACATGCTTGTGTCTCTTTTTATTTGCAAAATCACTCAAATGTTTCCTGTGTGCATTGTGGGTTCTGATTGCTCTCTACAGAGATTGTCTTTCTACAGAGGAATCGCTTTTAGTAGGAGCAAATGCATTGAGGGGTTTCCTGCATCTCCTCTCACAAAAAGAATAAAAAGAAAAACTCCTGGTAATTAATAAAAGAAGCTGGTTAACTCTCTGAAGCACAGTGTCTGGCCAGAGAAGCAATCTGCATTCCTTTTTGTGCTAAAAGTTTTTCCTTCTGGATATTTGTTTTGTCAACACTTTGCACAAGTTACTTGTTTCAGTTATATGAAAACTTTCTCAAAGTATCTTAGGCATTTGTCTGGATAGTTTGCTTTTGCATTATGTTCCTTAGTTCATTCTTGTTCTTGAGATACTTCTTTCAAATATCTCCAGAGGCTGACCAAGTTTGAATTTAGTCAGTCAGTTGTTGTGACAGAAGCTCCAACTAATTGGATCCTCTCCTTCTAATGAAAGCACAATGGCCAGATAGCTGTAAGATTGAACTTTTATAGAAAAAACAGAGTCTCTGGTATTTAGTTGCCTTTGCCTATGAAGCAGCTGAGCGACATAAACAATTTCATCCACTCTGTAAATCTAACTTCACTTGATTTTAATTGCAACTTGTTTTTAGTTATTCTTAATGGGTTCTTTTTTTAATCCTTATAGGTTGAATTTGCCCATTAATCACATTTTCATTTTTTATCATATAACCAATAAGTAAGTGAAAAATAACATTGTTATATCCGATGGTTGCAATAATTAAGTGCTAATAATAAGTTAAATATATGTACAGATAATAATGAGGTCACCTACTGGAATCAAAGGAAAGAAAAAAGAGGATTAATGATGTTTTAATTAAATATTTTCATTTCATATTTTTAAAATTGCCTTGTGAGGTTATAGTTCAAAAAATCAGGGATCATTAACATCTCTATCAAGACCAGAATTATTATTTTAATCATTAAGAGTGTGAGATTCTTTGATGTTTTGTTGTCACAGAAAACTCTAGAAAGGGCATTCTATAAAATTTATAAAGGTTTCTAGGCTTTAAAAGCTTTCATCTTAGTATTCAAATTTCCATCATGGATGGTTTCTGAGGATTCAAAACTTTTATTAAGAATTGTGAGCAATTGATAACCTAAATTATAATAATGGTTGAGACGATAAATTTAAGGAATGAAAAGAAGAGAAGAGGAGGAATCTAAATACCCTAACCCGTTAATACGATGTAACTCCTTGTACTTACAGTGAGATTAAGATAGATGAAAAATATTATTTCCTTCTAAATGCATTCACTCATATTCATATTATAATCTTTAAAGCCATATCATCGGCAGTCAAAAGACACATTATCTATGCCTTTTATCCTTGCTCTTCTGTAATTATTTTTTATTGATTTTCTTCCCTGTGGCTGATCATATCAACCAGCATGTCAGTAGTTCTAAAGCAACAAATGCTTCCTTTGTTCTTTGATATAAATGTCACAACCACCACCAGTAAATAGATCTGTAATTTTCCTTCCAGCCTATGTGACTTTAAGTCTTTTTGCCATTTCGTAGTTGACTTCCATCAGAAATTTTGAGAAGTACACCTTCCTCTCAAATTTTTTCCCCCCACATTCTTGAAAGTTAGCTTTATAGTGGTTAATTAACAACTGCAACAGCAGAATCTCCTTTTATGATTCATTGACATTCTTTGTCATTTTATAACTCATTGACATTCATTAACATTCAATATATTTTTGTTTGGGGCATTTTAAAAAGTATTTAAAAAGCAACAAGGGAAGATCTCTGGTTTTTGTGTAACCTACTCACATAGATATTGATATGGGTACAGTAAGAACCTATATTTAAATCAAATTCTAAGTCCAATATATGTTTGCATTACTGTATCTGTAGGTAAAAGAAAAGGCCAGCGCATATTCTAGGCGGTGTCACCAAGAAAGATAATTTCACAGTCTTTTCAGTATAGGCATAATCAAGTTTTTAAACATATACTGTAATAGATAATTAATATAGGAATTTACTAACACTGGTTTGAAAATTGAATTGATTGCAATTGTTGGCACTTAAAAAATAAAACTGAGTCAAGGAGGATGTACTTATCAAAGCTATTCATCAAGCTGATTATGTGGGGCATTTTTGTTCACAAATACAGAACAATGAGCTGAGTGGGGTTGATATAAATTTTTATCTTAAGGTTGAATTACTTAAAACATTAAGAGAACTAAAAAAAAACACTTTAACTTGTTTAAGCTCCCAATTGCTTAAATAATCAATAACGTGGATACAGAAGTTTTCTCTGCATTTCTCAGAAAGTTAGAACTCAGGGTCACTTATTGAATTAAAGGTTGCATGCCTTAAATGTTTGCTGGGAAGGAACAATATAATAACTTCATTTCCCTCTACTCCAGTCTTGCTAGCTCCCCAAAAGTACATTATACACTATATACTCTCACTATAAATCCTGAATTACTATCTTTTTACTAGTGAGGATTATTGGCCAGAGTGAAACAGAAAATTATTGCCATATTGTGATGGCACCAAATAATTTATGAACTAAGTTCCTGCATTGGCTGATGGTTACATAAATGTCAGCAAATGTTTGAATATTCAGGTCCCAGTTAACAGGACGTAGCCTTTTGATGAAATGTACTCATTTGAGATAGATTAATTCAGAATGTAATATATGTAAATATCTAACAGTATCAAAATGATACATTTTATGATACAAAAGTAGCTTTATTATGTTCTTATATCCTAAGGTTGCTTCAGACAGATTAACGAAACATGGAAACAATATATACTATTGCAATAACAGTGCTTAAAAAAAAAAGTAAAATGTGGTTATTTTATGGTGAAATGCTTACTTTTGCAACTACTACATTAGAAAGCAGAAGAAACCATAACATGTTTTTTTTTAAATTATTGAGCTTCTTTTTAGCCTTTGAATTCTTCTATCTGAAAAATCAAATTGTATCTTGTAAAACAAATTGTTCTGCCATAAAGTTTTTTAGTATCTTTATATGCTTGGTTGCTTAATACAGTTCTCTAAGATTGTTGTCTGTATTCATGCTAAGATTCGCTCAGATCATTTTGCTACATACTTTGTTCATTTTCCTTGTTCTTTGAGCAAGTGGAGAAAAATCTCTAGTGCGATTTAAACAAATACTGTAATTCTTTCCAAGGCATAATTGACAGCAAACAACGACATTAAGAAAATTGATTGAATAAATTGATTTTCCACTGGATAGCTTTACAACTTTCTACTTTGAATATAAGCCAATATCTTTGAATAGGATTAGTACAGTGCTTCTTTAGATATCAATCACAAAGGTTGGAAAATTGGTAGGAGCAAGCAGAGTTGTCCATGGGGGGTCAAAATGGCACTGTGATGGCACAATGGCACTGTGATCATGTGATAGGAGCTCCACCCCTTTATTGTGTACTTTGTCTAATGATATTTCTAAAGCAGGGCTGTCAAACCCTGCATCACGTGCTTGCCACGCCCACGCCAGATTTAGCGAAGGGGAAAGAAGTCCTGATAATTTGTGTGATGGTGCCGTGACAATGTGAGTTTGACAGCCCTGTTCTAAAGGAACTAAGACAGAACAACTGGACTTTCCATTCCATTCTGTGTCTTATCTACCAGATCCTGATGTTTTATCCTGGACATTTAAAGAAAGTATCTACTTGACTGAAAATACAGGTCTCCATACACACAGGCTTCACTGGATAAGAATACAGCTTATTCTTCAGTCACCATGTTGAGGATGGGGCGAATAAAAGAGTTAGCAGGGAAATGTAATGCGAGCTATCAACCCACAATCCCATTTTTATGGCATGCTGAAATCCACCAGGAAGATGTGAGAGAAATCTAGCAATAAAACATTGATGGGAAGCAAGTTCATTTGGCAAGATTCTTTGGCTAGAGGTATACATATTTTAAAGAAATACATGAATGATTCACAGTTTGCTGAACAGGTGATTCAATGCTGTTTAAGGTAAAAAACTAACTGTGCTTTAGCTTTGTTAAACCTTAGTTATATCAAGAGCCAAACTTGACTGGTGATAAATTATTGTGCTATTATTAGCTGGAAGCTGACTCTCTACTTAAGGATGACAATAACACTCCATTCTGGTGTTGTAGTATTCTTCTTTTCACTAACATACAGGGCAGTGGTGAAATCCAGTTTTTTACTACTGGTTCTGTGGGCGTGGCTTGGTGGGCGTGGTGTGACTTGGTGGGCATGGCTTGGTGGGCGTAGCAGGAGAAGGATACTGCAAAATCTCCATTCCCACCCGACTCCAGGGGAAGGATACTGCAAATTCTCCATTCTCACCCCACTCTAGGGGAAGGATACTGCAAAATCCCCATTCCCTCCCCACTCCTGGGGGATGGATATTGCAAAATCTCAATTTCCACCCTACTCTGGGGCCAGCCAGAGATGGTATTTGCCAGTTCTCCTAACTATTCAAAATTTCCATTACCGGTTCTCCAGCTGGATTTCACCCCTGATATAGGGATGTTTTAATAAAAATTACAAAATTATAGCTGAAGAAGCAGGCAGGCAGCTCATTTCTGGAAGAGATGTGCAAAGATTATATTATTATATTACTATTCAAAATAACTTACAATGATTCCATTTTCTTAAGCATCTTTACTGATCTCAGATTATCCTGGTCTTAACTGAAACTATCTACTAAATTTGTATTCTTATAAATGTAATCTAGAGCACAGATTCCATTCATAACACTAAATGTTTTTCTGTTGTAAGGGTATACTGCCATCTGATGGATAAACACAAAACTGCGCAAAGAAAGAATTAATGCCAAGAATTTCCCTTGCAGAATTGATGGACGTGCTGAATATGATAAGTATTCAGTATAAGTATACAAGTATACATGAATGTGATAAGTATACGTATACTTGAATGTTCCATGCAAAATATATAACTGCAAATAAAGAGCTGGAGACTTTGATACTGTGTATTTGGTTACAATGAAGTTAATAAAGACATTCTCACACAGGTTGAAAAGAGAAGATTTTAAAAATTCCAATATTGTAGCCCCCCCCCCTTTTTTTTTGCATGTTTAAAATAAGAGGATGCCTATAGCTTGCAGATAGACTCACATTCTCTGATTCACAAAATTGTCACATTCCTTTCAGCCCAGCCTTTTCCATTCAGAAAAGTTATTAGGGGCACAACTGCAGGCGATGACCAGGCTGAGCCTGACGGAGGGGTCAAATGTGTCATCAGTCACAAGCCCCCTTGCGCCCACATGAGATCTAAGTCCAGCCCACCTTGAATTCCTTCTACTCTTAACTAATGCCAATTTCTTTTGGCAGTTATTAGTTCAGATTCTTGTCCAGAGCTTAAGCTTGCAATAAATCTTTATACCCATTTGAACTGCCTTGATTTCCCTGGCACTTGACAGCTAAAGGGGATCAGTGGATTACTAGGCAGTAGCATCAGAATGGAAGAATCAATGGTCTCTTTCTCTGATTAGCAACCCTAAACTTTTCTTCCCTTGCAAAAGTAATTCAGCTCAGGATGTTTTAATACTCCTTTTAGTTTTGAGGTTAGTTTATTATTGCTAATTGGCAGAAGCAGACGTTTTGTTCTATATATTCTCTCTCTTTTTGTCGCAGTGAAAAAAGCCCTTCTGTTGTGACCAAGGCTTCCTGAGTTATTAAAACACATGAGTAGTCCCAAAAACCTCTTTTATTGCAACAGTTGTGAATTACATTCATTCACAGCTGAGTCCCAATTAGTTGCAAAAAGTCCTTTGGGAGAAGTCCTTCAGGATAATCACCAACCTTTATCTCCCTTGACATTCTGCCAAAGACCTACTTGGCAAAGCCACACAGAGTCCAGAATCAAATAGAGATGCCAACTGGGAACAGAATTAGCAATGCTTTCCTGCAAAAGGTCCATGTGCCTTTGGTCCTCTTTTAAGCCTTATGGGAGGGCCCAATCATCTCCAGGCCTTACTCCCGAGTCGTCCCTTTAGTTTTAACTGTTCTTGCCTTCTGGCAGCTCTGCGTATGTGCGCACTAGGAACAGGAGGAGCCTGTTCCTCTGCCTCTCTGATGTCCGACTCTGGAGGCTCTGGAGTCCGCACATAACTCCCACATGGCCCTGGCCCCATCTCTGTCTCCGACACAGAGCCCTCGTCTGAGCCTTCCCCAGGCTCCAGGACTGGCCCATGTTCCTACCCAGCCTCCTCCTCCAACTCTGCTGCCAGCTCCGCAGGCTGCTGGCAGACCACAACACCTACTGGCAGGAGCTCTTGTAGAGTTTAATTGAAATGTGGGACCTGGGAGAACTGCATATGGCAGGAGAGATGATTGTGTAATAAAACAGAGAGAGAAATTATGCACATCTCGTAACAGGTCAGTCTAAGAACACTATATTTCAGGTGAGAGAATTATTCCCAATTTTTCTCTCCTTTGAAGAAATGAATAAAATTGATTTTCTTTCCCATTAGACAAAGAAAGGTTAGAGGAAAATATAGAACTAATGTTCAGCCCAGCCTTATGAGGAGTATTTGGATGCATTGGACAGTCTGGATGCACAGCTGATTGGCACTTCAATGCTGCCCCCAGATGGCAGGCAGTCTGGTGCTGGACAGCCTTTCTGGCTGAAGGGAAAGACCTTTGGAAGTCAGGGAAAAAAAGCAACTGATTGGTTCCTGCTGGAAGTTCTCTGAGTAACTTCCTGTCAATTCCTTCTCCACCTGGCTTTCCCTTAATTAAAGGCTGATGAGAAGATCCATGCAGATTGGAAGATCCATGGAGGAGAAGAAGTAGTAAGGGAGAGAAAAAGTGAAAGAATACAATAAAGCAGGTCATTAGAATGACACCCACTACAGTAAATTATGCTTTCTTCTTCTTTCTTTTCTTTTTTTTAAAAAAATAGGGTTGGTATAAGCAGTGGGCTTGTTGAGACAAGACATACAACAGCTTACGTTGCTATGTCCTGGACCACTTGAAACTTCCAGATGATTTTTAAGGACAAGCCCATATTTTAAAATTGATTACTGATTACTTTGTGCCATTAATAGGTGGTATTGCAATTTTTATTTGTTTTGCTTCTTCTGCGTTTAGATGTAAATACATACACATATTATTTCCTATATTATTTATTTCCTATACTATTTTATATCCTATAGGATATAAGATAGATAGGATACATTATACTTTACTACTATACTATTATTTCCTATATTATGCTGTTTTTTATTAAATAATTCTAGGTGCTGGTTCCTACATTTAGACAATCTTCCCTCAAACAAGGAGTTGAAGGCATAGCATAGATTATCTTCTTCGCTTCTGCAAAATCGTATGATGATAATATTAGTCCAGAAGTTCAGATTTATGGACTTGAATTAATACGATATTAGTCCAAAATTCAAATTCTGCTGTGCCCCTATAATCTAGCCTGAATCCCTGGAAAGAAGATGCTTTTAATTCCATATATTTTGCAAATTTGGCCTGTTAAAAGGAAGCTGATCTCTTCAGCTCCTGAGCCTTCACTGCTAACAGTGCCATTGAACAGGAATCTGGAGCTTCATCAACCTCAATCAGCATAAGCTCTTCTGATGTTAATATGGAAGCCATTTCCCTGAGTTAGCACTTTTTTTTAATGGAATGAATTTCTCTATTCAATTTCTCCAGTGCAAATGGCAATGGCCTCTGGGGTCAACTTAGCAAGATGTGGTTTTCTAATTATAAATATCTAGACTCCATCCTGAAGGTTGCCTTTCTTAATAAACTGGGATAAACTAGAGAACTACTTGTCGCAATTCACTTGGACTTATCCAGAAGCTGGTCTTATATCAGCAAGCAACTTTAATGCCAGATCAGGCACCAATGATAATGCACCCCTTTTTCTTAGTTTTAATAGTCATATTTCTGCACTAAGAGGTCATTCCAAAGGCCAGCGATGCCACTCCATGTTCAAAGGCATTAATTTAGCAGAATGGTGCCTACAATGCATTGTCAGAAGATTCAGGCTTTCCATACTACTGTAGATGAGGACTGGTTAGTGACCTTACTGACTGTTAGCTGAAAAAAAAAGTTTTGATTTTTTTTTTCATTATTTAGGATGTTATTATAACCATGACTAGAGTGGAAACTGGGGGAAAAAAATCTCAGGAAGAAGACAACAATTATCTACTTCTGCAATACTGCCAAGAAAACTGTATGATTGCATGAAGCCAGATATCAGGTTCAGCTTACTAGCATGTTACTTTGTACTATGCATAGCTATTCTGAAGTAAATCTCACTGAGTTCAGGTGGAAATACTCCCAGCTCAGGTAATCGTGTATGAGGTAGAATAGGGAACAAGGGCTATGTACAAGGCAGGAGTGGGATCCTACTGGTTTAACAACCGGTTTACTAAGTGCGCATACCAGACACAGTTCAGAGAAAACTCACCTTCCACATTGCTGCCGGCAAGGAAAACAGCTGAGGCATGGCAATCCACTCTGCCATGCCGATGAGTATAACACAACGGCCAGTGGGGCAGGCCCACTTCAAAAGCCGAGCGAACTGGTTCGCTCACGGCTGATAGTCAGAGCTAACAGTTTAGCTGGTCCGAACTGGTAGAATCCCACCATCGAAGAGTCAAGAAAATAGCATATTTGATGAGATTAGGATGCCCCAACTCTACTGGCCTTTTATAAGACCCTAAAGACCTGGCTCTGTATGTCAGGGCTTCAGTCCCTGAATGCGTGAAAGAACCTATCTCCAGGCTATATTAGTGATGTTGACTGTGATTTTTTTCCCCTCAGTTTCTATACACTTTAATTTTTGTATGAATGGTGTACCGTAATTGTGTTTTACTTGATATTGTTCACTGCCTAGAATGATTTGTTGAGATGGGCAGCTACAGAAACTGACTAATAAAATAATAAATAAAATGGCTGGATGCCATGTAAAAGCTTATGTCCTAGAACAGGGGTCAGCAACCCATGGCTCTGGAGCCACATGTGGCTCTTTCATCCCTCTGCTGCGGCTCCCTGTTGCTGGTCGGCTCCACAATTAATGGGGCTTTCGGTTAGGATAGGTAGAGGAAAAAGGATGATGTGCTAGGAGGAGACTCTATGGTGGGGGAACCGGACTTCTGGTCAGCAGAGGAAAAAGGATGCCATGCTAGGAGGAGACTATGATGGGGGAACCGGACTTCCGGTCAGCTCCAGAATTGAATGGGGGCTTCTAGTTAGGACCTTTGTGGCTCTTTGAGTGTTTAAGGTTGCCAACACCTGTCCTAGAATATCATTGAACCATGAGATTGTAGCTTAATGTTATAGGTATGATCATGAAATTCTTGTCATATCTTTTAGCAAAATAAAAACCTTTCTCAGGCAGTGTAAAAAATTCTTAAGTTTTCTTAAGACAGATTCCTAACTTCCTCTTTGGGTCTGTCTCTGATAGCTGCTCAACATTCTTTTAAAGGACATAAACAAAAAATGAATAACTCCAGAGACTTTCTGAAAGAATTAGTTCAATGATACATAAAATACTTAATCAATATCTTCAAGTGTCATAATTAGACCTATGGGCAACAGAGTTAGATTTTACATACCCTAAATCAATGGAATTAATGAAATGGTGTATTGATTCCAAAAGAGAATGTGATGAGATAAATTATAACTTTGAGCTGCTAAATATTCATAGATGGATAAGGATATATTTTATTCTAACTTTCAGATTATTTGGTACTTTAATTCTTCAATTTTTCTGGAGAGTTGAAGTCCATAAGTCTTAAAAGTTGCCAAGATTGGAGACCCCTGGCCTACATCATTTAAAAATTGCCAACATGTTTCACTTTAGGCACTGGGAATTACCAAGGATACATGTAAGAGTGGGGAGGGAAGTGCAATGAGGCATTAACAAGTTCAAGACTTAGTGATATTTTGGAGGATCCCCATAAAGCTATTGTCTGACTACAGCAGTAACCATAAAAAAATATGTCTCCTTGTGAGATGACAAGACTGAATGCTACAAAGACTTAGGTCTACGTACAAAGGGATAGGGCAGACACACTATTCATGCTCACTTGATGAAAGGAACAGAAAAAGACAGCCCTGTTGTGCATTGAAATATCACTGCAGACATATCAACGTTCCTTTTTTCTCCCACAACTTTAAAACTATCCATCATCTTTGTCTGCTCTTTGGCTAGATCTGCCATACTCCCTGTATTTTGTGTTACTGCCTTCCATATCCCTCCCTGCGTGCTTTCCTCAGGGGTACTTGAGCTCAGCCTTGTGTCATCCTTTGTCAAGTGAGCTACTTTGTCTGGCTCATGATAAGATATATTTATCAAAAAACACTATTGGATCATCCGCCAAGCACAATGAATTTTGCCAATCTCCTAGACCCAGCAAATAAATCAGATGATCTGGAGCTGTAATTGCAGGCAGGGCCAAAGATAAATGCCTTTTCTGTCAACTGCATGAACCAGGCTGAATTGTGACCCTGCTTTTAGCTCATACTATCTTTACAGCTCAGATTGAACTAAGAATATCAGGAAAATAAATGTTTGAATATTCCTGTTCCAAACTGAACGTTGTTCATCTTTCAAATCTTAAAAACATTAATTAGCACGCTGTGAAATTTCATCTTTTCCAATGCGAATAAGTCCAACTTTCTTAATCTTTCCACATGATTTCAATCTTTGAAGCTTTTCTTCCCTCCGATTGTGCTTTGCTGCATTAATGATAGAATAAAACATGAATAAACATTAAAATGCTTGGATCTTAGAATTTCAACTCCACCTCATTAATTTTGATATCCTATAAACTATACATATTTGCTACCCTGAATTCCTAATATTTCTGAATGCAGATACTGTCTGAAAAAATAATAATTGAAAGATGGCAAGATTGATTTTGTTCTAGGGTTTAGTACAGCCTTTGAAAAGTTTCCATTAAATTGGGCAGAAATTTCTGACAAAAGTTCCCTACCAATACCTTCCTTTTGAAATTAACTAACAAATGGAAAGCCAGGAAGCTCCTCAATTTTTTATGACTAAATGAATGCAAGAACATTTCATCTATCAATATAAAAGAAAACATGTTTTCTGTTATCCAACCAAATGAGAGATGATAAATACAGAAAAAAAAATTCTCTACCTGACATAACCTTATACCCTATCAGGCCATTATTTCATCCAGCTCAGTATTATCTGTATTTGTTTGTTCTCCAGGATTTTACGGTGGAGACTTTCCCAATTCTAGGTGCTCAGGGCTGAACCTGGAATGTGAATTTTACCAGTAAGAAACTATTTCAAAGCTGTAAAAACAAATAGAAAAGGCTGGTGTAGATATACCTCTTTCAGTGGTGGGTTGCTACTGGTTCACCCTAGATCAGTAGCAGCGGTGGTGGGTGGCTCCACCCACTCGGACAGTTCTGTACATGCGCAGAAGCTTCACACGAGCATGCAAGCACACGAGCACCCATGACAAACAGGTAGCAATGGGATTTGAAACCCACTACTGACCTCTTCTCATATCAGCCATCTTGCATACATTGTTAATTCCATGCAACTGATAAGACAGAGAAAGCAGGCACACGTTCTTCAGGAAAGCATTCTAAGGTTATTTTGGGGTCCTGCAGAATCTTGAAAACTATAATGCTAGTCTCTGCCTTAGTTAATTAAGAGAAAATCTCTTTGAAATGCTCTATTACCACATTTTTCACTGAATCGCCTTTAAGCCTTGTTCCTCATTTTCCTGCAGTTCCAAAAATATTGAGAAAATAATTTCTTAAGACTTCTATTCAATTTGTTGCATTACAAGAAAAGTACAATATGTGTACAAGAAGGAGGACAACACAATAAACAAATGGATTTGACACAAAGTCCATCTGTCAACACCGAAACATTTATATTTATATAGCTATTTTACCCTGTGCATAAAAGTATTTTCCCCCCATATTTCAGGTGATTTAAGGATGCTTGTAACATGAATGCCAGTATATTTAAAAGTTTAAATACATCTAAAAACCATGTGCCCCAGGCACATCCCTCCCAAGCATCCAATACTGTGAATCTTTAGACAAACAAAAATATTTCTTACCCCCCATGAGCAGAAACTCTGGCCAAACAGTTTTGTCTATGTGACCAGAATGCAGCAAAGGTAACCCTTAGTAAGGTTGCATTGTGAAATATCAAACAATAGTTATACATTTTAGCAAAAGACAAAGTGTTTTTTAACTCCATTTTTTTAAAAAAAACATGATGAAAACTTCACTTTTGTAATTGGGTATATAAGATAAATGTAACCCCTGACTTTTAACTCGTTCCAGGATGCGTTCCTTTCCTGAGGGGGAGAAGCCATTTTTTTTTTCTTTTAGCTTCTTGACTGCCACATATTTTAGCCCAGTGGTGGGTTGCCCACGGTTCACACCAGTTCTTTAGAACCAGCAGTAAAACTGGTGGGAGGCTCCGCCCACCGACCACATCATCAAAACGCTTCTGCGCATGCACAGAAGAGTGCGCACATGGACGAGCGAAGTGAGCGTGCATGCATGGCCCCGCTGCAAACCAGTAGGAAAGGTAAGTAGAACCCATCCCTGTTTTAGCCTAGGAAAATGGGAGAGTTTTTTTTGTTGGAGTGGGGGAAAAATAGCCATAACAACATTCCTTGCTCTGGGAATCAAGGACATTTGTCTGCACCTGAATGGGAGTGACTGGGGATTGTTTCCAGTTGAGCCAGAAGGATGGATTGGTCCATATGATGAACTTGTGGGTGTGGAGCAAGGTTGTGAACTTTCAACTGGGTGGGGAAAACCTGGAAGCTTTCAGATTTGGGTTTTTTCAGATGTGCCAACATAACATCTCTAATTAAGTGGAACTTTGAGGAATCTATTGCCTTGGAGTTTTATTTCATCAGGGGTGTTTTTTTGAACCTTGACATCACATTCAGCCAGATGTTTAACCATTAAAAATATAGATCAAAGCAAAATAAAACTTCAAAAAGTGATATTAAAACAGAGGGGTGCCTAAAAAAGCAAACAACTGAAAAAAATGGAAATCAGATCTTTTAGCTGCGCTTATTGAGAATTGGCATCCACTGGATTCTTTTCCCATGCAAGTACACAGTGGTTTGTCCGAGGGTCATTGTGGGTTATTCCAAGTTACTCCCATTCAAACCCTGGGAAGCATGCTGCCAAAGAGCCAGCTTTAGCAGCAAAGTCAGCTGTTTGTTGGTGAGAGAAAAAAAATCAACCCATCGCTCAGCATGCCATTTTCTGGACACTTTGCTTCCCACCATTTTTGGGAGTCTTCGCTTAATTATTCAATATTGTTGACAGAGGAATCAGTGCAATATCAAACAGTAGTGGTGATAGTGAGTCTCCTTGAAAGATTCCTCTCTTGATATTAACCTGTCTAACTTCTCACCATTGACTAACACCACTGACCAGCATGTGTCCTCAATTTTTGCACATAACTTCTGATGTTTCTAGTGACTTCTGTTATTTCCAGGCACTTGATTATGCAATCCTACGGCAGGGAGTCAAATACCTTCTTATAATAAGCCCATGCTATATTCACATTCCTTCTCGTGCAATTTTCCAAAATCATCTTGTCAAATAGGAGCTGATCTTTTGTTCCTCTGTTGTTTGGGTGGTTCCTTTGTGCTTAGGAGGAAAGAACTTGTTTTCAACTAGATGCTGTTGGACAACCTCAGTTAGTACACCAATTAGCAATATGAAAGTGGTTGGTAAGCAGATAATTGGTCTGTATCACCTGGTGCCTCTCCTTCTGTTTATTGTTATAGTTATTAATTAAATGTATGCTGTCCAACTTTCCATGACTCTGGGTGGTTCATAACAATGGAGATTATGTGCAAATGAATAGTGATTAAGGATGACAGCTAGCTGTAATTACTCCCAAATGTGAGCAGCAAACCTGTATCTTGTTGTGACTCCTGATAACAGGATTGGCAAAACAGACGTCATATACCCAAGGAACATGGAATGGGTGAAAACTCATCATTAAATTTTGAACAGAGTGATCATGGCTTGGAGGCATAAAACACCTTGTTAGATGATTCTGATCTTATGGTTGAAGATTGTGTTGAAGGTGCTACAATAGTAAGGGGGGGATTATTGCTCTGTTACCGCTGAATTGTCTACATGTGTGACATCTCATGGGAAAACTGTTGTCTTATCAGTGCAACTAAGGGACATATTATTTGAATATAATCACTGGTGGTATAGACCACCCACATCAATGGGCTAAGCACTGGTTACTTCTGGCCTCATTAAGGTTTTTTAAAATTGTTTTATGTGTTTTATGTACAGTATATGGCTGTGATGGCTAATGTTTTCTGGAACAAGTGGCCAAAGTGTATGTGTGCGCGCGCATGCATGTGTATATGGCCAAACCCCCTGCACGTGCCCCCCATGCATGCATGTGCATGCCCCCCACGCATGTGTGGCAGTTCCAAAGACCAGCTGGCTGGTGGGAGGCATGTGCGCATGCACGATAGAGCTGAACTGGGGTGACGGTTCCTGTGCCCACAGAGAGGGCGCTGCGTGCCATCTCTGGCATGCGTGCCATAGATTTGCCATCATGGGTATATGGTTTCAGTTAATCCTTATCAAAGGGATAAGTGGTTTATGGTCCATTTAACAGGACTTAGTGTGACTGTAACAGATATTCATGTCTGTTGAGGAGAACTGCTTCTCTTCCTCTACCATTGTTGCTCTCTTTAATAAATATCACCATACAATACTTGGATCATCGCACACCTTGCTGCCAATAGACACACCACAACATTATTGCTATTTTATGATAATGTGCTGATGTTGTCAGGTAGACTGAGGTAGAGGAGGAAGAAGTGTGAATAGAAATAGGAAAGAAAAAAATGGAAAAATAATAATACATCAACAAAAGAAAATTTGATTAGAAAAGTTTTGGAGTGCACAGAGATGGACAAGCTCACAAAAGAAATACAAGAAAAGGAGGAAACAGAATACTACATGGTATGGGAGAAATGGTATGAATAGTTAGAGGAGAGGTATAAAGGGTAAGGAAAGAGTAAATGAGGAAGATATAGGAGTTGAAATGTAATAACAAACAAGTGGAAATGGAATGGACACAGAATGTATGATTGAAATTGAGTACATTGTTATCTTTATGTATATAAATCAATATTAGAATCATATGTATAAATGGTAATTTGAAGTAAGGGAGAAAAATGGATATGTAAGAAATGTTTACTGATACGAAAATGTCAAAAAGAAGAAAATTGTAAAAAAATCTTTTTTTGTTTTTAAAAAAACCTGTTTAATAAAAATTATTTTTAAAAAAAGAAATAAGAAAGAAAACACAAAAGGCTCAGGCAAAAAAAAAAAATGTAACCATTAGGAGACCAACTGCCACATTTATCTCCCTTGACACGCTGCCAAGACCTAATTGGCAAATAGCTTTGCAAGGCCGCAAGGAGCACAGAGTCAAAATGGAGCTGCAGAATTTAAACCAACCAGAACAAACATCATTGCTTCCTGCAAAGGCTCATGTGCCTTTGCTCCTCCTTTATGTCTTATGGGAGGGTCCAATCATCTCCAAGCCTTACTCTCATGTCATCCCTTTTGTTTTAACTGTTCTTGCCTTCTGGCAGCTCTGTGCATGTGCATATTGGGAACAGGCTCCCCCTGTTCCCCTGCCTTGCTGATGTCCAACTCTGGAGGCTCCGGAGTCCGCACATAACTCCCAGATGGCCCTTGCCCCATCTCTGCCTCTGATGCAGAGCCCTCATCCAAGCCTTCCCCAGACTCCAGGACTGGCTCATGTTCCACCCCAGCCTCCTCACTGTCTGACTCTGCTGCCAGCTCCACAGGCCGCCGGTGGACCACAACAAGTATCTCTTGTGTTCTAAGAAGGAAATCAATATCTGGGTGCAATAAAAGACATTGGTTATATTACAAAATCCTAATATCAGTAGAAGACTTGAGGTGTCCATAGAACTGCAGAATGTATAGGCACCAACAAGTCCATTGTCAGGATGCCAGTAAAAAATAACTTGAAACATCTACCTCCAAACTCTTTGGTTCTGTATTTAGGTGGGTATTTTACACACAACTATACAGAAATAGCATCTGGCTTCTCTCAGACTTTATATACAGAGTATCTCATTCTCTTAGACACTGGTGTTTAGTTCCTTGGGGTTTTTTCGGGGAGGGGGGATTTGTCTATTTGTTACTTTTCTAAGAAAATAAGCTCAATTATTTGGCATTGTTGCATTTAGGTTGCTTTGATATTTCTAGTGTTTGTTTCTCCCATCCTCAACCCAAAAGGAAAATGTAGAATTCAGGGGTCTATTAATGGAATTATAGTTATGCAGGTTACATGAAATATATTAGTCAAATTAGATAAAAATCTGTGGTATGTCTTTCGCACACTTGAGTTGCTGGAATACATGTTTACAGATATGAGAGGGCTGGAAGAAACTTGAATAAAAGGCTTACATTCCCAAATTAGGTGGTGTACATCCTCTTCTATGATTGTTAAGTAGCCCTGGTAGCACAGTGGTTAAAGTGCAGTATTGCAGGTAAATTCTGCCCACAGCCTAGAGTTTGATCCTGATGGGCTCAAGGTTGATTCAGCCTTCCATCTTTCTGAGGTCAGTAAAATGAGGATCCAGATTTTTGGTGGCAATGTGCAAAATCATGTTTACATTGTAAACTGCCCAGAGAGTGCCATAATGCAGGGTTCTCCAACCTTGGCAACTTTAAAACTTGTGGGACTTCAGTTCCCAGAATTCCTCAGCCAGCAATATCATAAATGCTATAGCTACTGCTGTCATAATGACAAAAATACAGAAAAAGTCATAGATTGGACAAAATTTAATGTGTTGCGATAGCTAAACTTGACATGACTTATTTTCCTTTGCTCTTTTAAAAATAGTCATGAAAGTTAATGATCATGGCTGTTTCTAATTATCACTAACTGAAGAAAGAGAGAGAGGACCTTTTGCTACATAAAGAATTCTTCTGAAGGCCGTTAGATATCAATTTATCCTGTTAAAAGTCCTGAAGTGCAAGCCAAGGAATCTAGGATAGCAACAAGGTTATGTTTTCAATAAAACAATTTTCCTTTTTTCACAAAGATTCAAAGTTGGTGGATATTGATGAGATAGATTGTAGTGGCTCTGAAAACCAACTTTTCATGTTTCCTAATGCTAGCCTCTTATTTTTATATATCTATACCTATATCTATATGTCTGTCTGTCTATCTATCTATTTATCTATCTATCTATCTATCTATCTATCTATCTATCTATCTATCTATCTATCATGGTCAATCCAAGTTCACCATATGTTGCATCACATATATTTCTAAAGAGGTTTTGTCTCATTCTCCTCTTTCCTTCGTGGGAGATGTTCTAAACTACATGGCACATAGGAAAGAGAAAGAATGAAGCAACAATGCAGCTCTAGTACTCTCTCTCTCTCTCTCTCTCTCTCTTTGTGTGTGTGTGTGTGTTTGTGTCAGAGGTGGGATTCACTTACCTTCCCTACTGGTTCGCAAATGTGAGCTTGCTCACACCACCTCTGCGCATGCACATGACCTTCTGCGCATGCTCAGTAGTTGCACATTATGTCCGAGCAGTTGGGTGGAGCCTCCCGCAGTTGCTGCTACCAGTTCGCGCAATCCGGACAGAACCGGCTGAATCCCACCACTGATGTATGTGTAACTGTGGTCAAGAGTACTATTGAATTAATCCGATTTTGGTGCCACGTACTCTCTTTTTTGTTACATAATATGCCTCCTTTAACTCTCTTTCTAATTGTCTGTTAGCCCTAATTGCTCCTCCAACCTTCTTTTCTTCTAATAGATGAAGAGAGGAATGGCAATGTCTTCATTTTACTGTGTGGAGTTTTATGCAATTCACCTTTTCAGAAAATAACAAACAATTGACAATAATTCTGCTTACCTTCCCTGGCCTGGAGACAGAAAATTCGGCTGAGCCAGGGACTCTGCTGAAACGATCCATTTGACCTACCCTTCTGAGTCCCCTGATGGCACTAAAAAAGAGGAAAAGCCACAAGAGCCAGCAAATAAGTGAGGGCACACGGTTTCTAATGTAATTGATGAGAGGATATGAATGTGACCCGGGGAAAAAAAAGAGTCACATTTCTGAAAATGGCCCAATTTAAAATCAAGCCGGCATAGCTCCCAAAGGCATTTTTGGATGCAGTTGTAACTTGCTTGCCAATCGAACACTTATATTGCATTTGGCATTTGCTAATGTATTCTCTGAATTGACTCAACTCTGGAAATACAATAGTAATAAGTCAGCCCTTGAAAAAGTTAAGATGAAATATTTTAGATTCAGCATAATTTTGAATTTTAAAAGAGCTTTCTTGCTTGCTCCTATTAACCTTCCAATCTATGAAAGTTCAAGGTTCGATTTCTTTGAACTTGAAGCGTCTCCTTCTGTGTTTTGAAATTCTCTTTCGGATTCATTATAGATGAAAGAAACTTTGCCGCTTTTTTCTCCCTTGTGACAAAACCCAAATGGTATTTTCAGAATTCTGAATTAATATTAAGTTTGTGATCAACACTGATACCTTGACATTTTATTCTAATGCCTTTTCCATACAATTTGGGGAAGATATGTGGCATACCTGTAAATGAGAAGGGGTGGAAAAGCCTGTTGCGCTGCTTTTAAATCTAAATGTCAAAGGACATAATAGGTTTCTGCACCAAATGTAAATTGGGGGAGTAAATTGATAATTATTGGAACAATAATATTAATTTTGAATTCTAAAGTTAAGTTTAATTTATGTCAAATATCATACATTTTCTTCCTTTTCACCTAGGTTACAGACTTTTCTGATGAGCCAAATTGCACCGATACTTCAAAAGGTGATGTTTATTTTTTAAAATCTTTTTCAAGTTTTTAATGGAAATACTAAAGATAGGCTATTTTTTAAAAAAGAAAAAAAGAAAAAGAAAAGAAACACTACCAGGTACTGATGCAATTAATTCCTAAATAGTTTAGGAAGATGCCATGCTATCAGAGGCCCATTTTTCTTCCAAAAGAGATAAACTTATTTCTTATTTCTATGGGGTTATAGAATCCATTCCATGAGGTAGTTTATTAGCCCCTATTCTACATTTTTAAAACAAATATCAGAATGCGCCTTCACCGAGCTAGATATTAATTTATAAACAATTTCACTGAATAACAAAATAACACTATCCATTTAAATGTTTTAATTTTAAATGTATCTTTTCATTTTTAGCCACCTATCAAAATAGAGAGATATAGTATAAACCAACCACCTAAGCAACCAAACGTATATACAACTAGTTGTTACTTTACAAGTATCCTTTTCAACAACCATTTGAAGTTACAACGGTACTGAAAAAGTATCTTTATGACCAACTCTTGATCTTTCAATCACTGGCGTATGACATGATCAAGATTTGGATGCATTTACAATTGTCACAGCATCTCACAGTCATGTGATTGCCATTTGCACCCTTCACAACCAACTTCTAAGAAGCAAAATCAATGGGCGAAGCTAGCAGTAAAATCACGAGTTGTAATCACATGTTATTGCACTAAATGGCCTGAAGTGATTCACTTATTGACTATGGCAGAATTGAAGTCATAAGTCCATTGTGGTCACATGATGTTTCACTTAATGGCTGTCTTACTTAATGAGTGCACTAGAGTTGCCAATCCCTGTTGTGATAATTAAGCTAATCATGTGACCACAATGGATTTATGAGTTCAATTCTGCCATAGTCAAAAAGCAAATCATTAAGTAAGGATTATCTGCATAGTTACCCTAGTACAGTGTGACACATATACACTTTATATTACTCTATTTCATTTCCTGTGCTAATATTTAGGCTGGGCTGAAATTCATCCTTTCTTTTCCCATTTGAGTTTTTGGATTGGTAGGTATTTTTCGGAAATTTTATTGCAGCACTTTCACAAAATGGATGCTGTGAAGGACTGTTTATGCACAAAATCTATATCATGAGTCATAAACTACTATGGTTGTAGCCCAATTTGGTGAAAAGACCCAATTCAGTGGGGTGGCATCAATCTGGGACTAAGGGTTACTTAGTTTAAGCAAGCTGAATAGTTCTCATCCTCCCAGTCCTTATTCAAATCTCTCAATGAATCTAACTTTTGATTTGAAGTTCTTTTCTTCTATTGGCATTTCAAGCTCTGCTGTGATCCAAGATGGCATAATGGAAATTTCCAGTGCTTGTTTTGTGTAAAATGCCTTTAAGAGGAAGGAAGGAAAGAAGGAAAGAAGGAAAGAAGGAAGGAAGGAAGGAAGGAAGGAAGGAAGGAAGGAAGGAAGGAAGGGCTGGATTGCATAATCAATAGATCTGCCTTCAACGCTAAGTAATTCTACTGATCACCATTGACTATTCCAATTGCAGCCTTCTGGAATGGTATCAGGGCATTGGAAGATGAATTTCTCTAGTCAATCAGAAAACCAGGAGAGGCAGGGCAGAAATAGGACTCAGGCAAATGTAGGTGCAAAAAAAAAAGTGCAAACAATGGAAAAGATGTAGAAATAGATTAAGCAATTGCTATGGTTGAAAAGCTTCCTCCTACTTCCTGCCTTACGCCTCACCAAAAAATAATCTTTTGATGGACTGTGTCCATCAGTTAGGTATGTAGTTCATTCAGGCTGCTATTACCAGAAGGAGCGCTTGGGGTGAATTCCTTCCTTCCTTTTCCTTTCCTTTCCTTTCCTTTCCTTTCCTTTCCTTTCCTTTCCTTTCCTTTCCTTTCCTTTCCTTTCCTTTCCTTTCCTTTCCTTTCCTTTTCCTTTCCTTTCCTTTCCTTTCCTTGCCTGCCTGCCTGCCTGCCTGCCTGCCTGCCTCCCTCCCTCTGTCCTCAAACAGACATTTTGCTCAACTGTACTGGGAATGAAGATCACATCCAAAATATAAGGTGACCAGATTTTAACATTGGTAAAGAGGGACATTGTGGGCGTGGCTTATTTTGTGGGCGTGGCTAGCTGGTCATGTGACCGGGTGGCCATGGCTATGTGTATAGGGTAAGGTGAACAGATTTTAACATTGGTAAGAGGGACACCATTGTGGGCGTGGCTTATTGTGTGGGCGTGGCTTGGAGGCCATGTGACTGGGTGGGCGTGGCTAGCTGGTCATGTGACCGGGTGGCCATGGCTGTGTGTATAGGGACTACTCAGAGGGCTGAAAAGTCATTTCTGACAGGTCCTCACACTTTTGACTGGTCCTCACACTTATGACCATCCTCACATTTATGCCCGTGCAGCATTCTTAACAACCATGTCACTCATTTCACAACTGCTTCTCTTCACCATGGTGACAAGATAGGGCAAAAAACGTAAAATGTGAGGACAGTCGTAAGTTCGAGGACTGGTCAAAAGTGCGAGGACCAGTCAAAAATAACTTTTTCAGCCCTCTGAGTAGTCCATATGCACAAAAGGACTAACCAGAGGGCTGAAAAAAGTCATTTCTGACAGGTCCTCACACTTTTGACTGGTCCTCACACTTATGACCATCCTCACATTTATGCCCGTGCAGCATTTTTAACAACCATGTCACTCATTTCACAACTGCTTCTCTTCACCATGATGACAAGATAGGGCAAAAATGTAAAATGTGAGGACAGTCGTAAGTTCGAGGACTGGTCAAAAGTGCGAGGACCAGTCAAAAATAACTTTTTCAGCCCTCTGAGTAGTCCATATGCATAAAAGGATACAGTAATAGAGAGGGATGAAGGAAGGGAAGGGAAATTAGAGTAGGAGTGACGGTTAAGAGAGGGAGGAAGAGAGGAGGAGAAGGAGAAAGGAAGAGGAAGTAGGGAGGAGAAGAAGAGGGGGGGAAGAGAAAGTAAGAAGGAAAGAAAAGAGAGGTGGTAGGTTTGAGGAGAAAGATTGCTGTACAATAAAAAAGATGAAAGGGAAGAAACCAACCCCAAACAAATATAAAGATATTAAGATAAAGAATGAATTGTTAAACTTTAAAGAATAAAAGAGAACAAATATGAATAAATAGCAATAATTAGAAACACACATACATACAATGTATTTTCTTTGAACAGAATATTTGGCTGGTTCACAAATTTAAACAGTGTTTAGTCATTTCAATTAAATTTACAATTTCTATATTTCCTTTTTGCCATATTTATTCCTCATCTATTTTTTTAAAAAAACAATTTTACCCTTCATCCTCATCTCTAATCTTAATCAAATTCAATTTTTCCCTTCTATTCTATTTTATACCCCTTCCCATTGTCATCTATTTTTATATCCATCCTCACATTGGTTAATTATGTAATTATGTAATACAGTTGTTTAATACAAATTCAACATTTTAATATAAATCAATTAGTTATATAACTATCTTTTTTGTATATTAATCAATATGAACATGAATATTCCAATTATTTCCATGCAATCCAATTTCTTACAAATCAATTAATTATACTTACCAATAATAATAAACCAAATAATTTCCCCCATAGATTCCTCCAAACCACAACTTAACCATTTCTGCTTTCAACACAGTATACAATTAATAATATCTCAATTATTACAATTCCCTAGTTAAAAAGAGCTTTTTTTTCTTTTGTGTTTTAAAATCTTGAACTCTCCTCTTTTGCCCTAAATAATTTTCCATTGTTTGCACTTACCTTTTTTGGTGAGGAAAAGGAAAATAAATCTGCTGCCTAATTTTCCAACGTTGCAAGCAAACCGCAAAGCCAACAGCCTGTTTTACTTTCAGTTTCGTTTTAAGCTTGGTTTGCACAAAGAGGAAAAAAAAACTGAGCAATTTAGCAAGAGCAGAGCCCTGTGCAAATCAGCTGAGAGGGGGAAGCTGAGCTAATTAACATAGGGTGGCCCTTTGAAGCCCCGCGGCAAGAGTTTAAACAGGTTTTTTCCCTCTAGCCATCAGCGGGGATTCAGGAGGCAGCCGGGAACCAGGAGGCAGAATGAAAAATCGGGACTTTTTTAAAATGCCGTGGGACGCGGGACAAATTGCTCAAAAGCGGGACTGTCCCGCCAAAAGCGGGACGTCTGGTCACCTTACCAAAATAGCATAATTTGGGTCAATACAGAGTTCTTTCAGGGAATTTTGGAGTAGAAGGAATAAAAAGAGAAATAGTGGTTATTGTGGCCCACCCTGAAGAGGAAGAAAATGAAGGTCATGTGGAAGAGCAGCCTGCCTCAGAGAGCAGCTGGGAGACACCTGGAATTGAATTGACTGCCAAGAAAACCAGAAACAGAAGTTGATTCAAGACCTCCCCCTAACCCTAAACCAAGTAGACTTAAGAGTAGAATAGAGGGTCTTCATGGCTCCTTACAAAGCAAGAGCATGCTCATCAATGTTTGCTTATACTTGCTGGGGCTCTATTTTACAGTCAGTGTTGGCAAGCAATCCTTTATTAGGATTTACTGGAATCTCACATTAAATTCTTTCCTGTGAAAACCCTATGCCTTAAACCCAGATCAGCTGCTGATCTATAATAATTCTATGACCTCTGGACTGTGCCCTGACTATGCTTCTGTCTGTTCTTTAGGACTTTGCTTATTGAGACAGTATCTATAGATTTCCCAAGTAATTTGGGACCACTTGAAGGTGTGTGTGTGTGTGTGTGTGTGTGTGTGTTGTGCAATTGCATGCTTGCCCTGACTACTACTGCTGCCTTACTTTACCAAGTAAAGCCTTGTACTGTTCTCCATTAGGGGATTGCTTTCAGAATATAAGAAAGAATAGGGCAGAAAGAATGAGTTGGAATGTATGATATCTCAATTGTGGCAAGCTATTTCTAAAGCCTAGGTAAACGAAATTAAAAATAGTTAACAATACTGAAGAGTCAAACTGGGCAAGGAGCCTGAGAAGTTCCACACTAGTTGGCTCATGAATAGATTGATGCTTTTTACTTCCTTATCTACTTCTCTGCTACAGTCCTGTGGGCCATAAAGAATTCCGTGCAAGTTGTAAGAGCAATATCTCCTTCCTCTTTTTTCCAATAAAAGCAGCATATCTGTAGTACAGATCCAGATAAATCTGGGTTACAGAAAGCTCTGTGCATAATACCACTGTTCTGCTGTAGGGTGATAAGATCAAGCAAATAACATGGAAGATGATGGAATGAAGATGGAAAAGGGAGAAAAAACAACTTCATAAAATGAATACTGTATATATGAAAAAAATATATTAGTTTCTATATTTTGAGTCATTTTAGTATTTCAGAAGTAGAGGCAATGATTACTGATTGGGGTGCCCCCATTTTTTTCCAAATGTTCATAAACTACAGTATTTTTCGGAGTATAAGATGCACTTTTTCCCCCGTAAAAGAGGGTGGAAATTTTGGTGTGTCTTATACACCGAATTCAGCCATTTTTGGCCTCCAAATGCCCTGTCCCATTTTTGCGAAAAATGGGCCCGTTTTTCACAAAAATGGGGTGCGCAGAGGGTTTGGGAGGCCTGCAGAGTGCTCCTGGGGGCCGGGGAGGGCAAAAACCTTTTCGAAATCTTGGTGCGTCTTATATACCAGTACGTCTTATAGTCCAAAAAATACTGTAGGTATTTTTTTGTGAATTGTAAATTGAATAGAGAATTGTCAGTCCTTAAAGCAGTAGTTATTTGACCTGCGTATTTATGTAAAACAGCCTTTCCACAACAAAAAGCGTTCACCTGATTGTATTTGCCACTTAAAAGTTCCAGGTCACAGAAGGAACATTTGTTAGAAGGGCAGAAAGGAAACTGCTGTATATATTTATTTATTTTTTTGCTTTCATCAACATCTTCTGAACACAGACATGAACACAAATGATTTATAGACAAGGAAATAAGGATAATGCGATAACAGAATATTAAACAGATAAAATGGACACTGAAGCAGTTTATCATAAATAAATATTTGAATAGCCATCGTAATTGTCAAGGTTGAAATGAAAACATAACTTAAGGGAACACCATCCATACATGCGAAGAACTTTCTGAAATATGGCAAGGAACTGATTCATCTCATTTAAAAGTACAACGGGCTGGATCCAAGTTTCTGCAGAGTGGTGCTTTCTAAACCAGTTGTCTTAATTTATTAATTTGATTAATATCCCATTTTTTTCTACAGAAGCTCAAAGCATTTTATATAGGAATCTTTCTTCATTTTCAGTCATGCAACAGAAAATCTGTGTAATGAGCTAGCTTAAAAGAGAGTAACTGGCCCAGTTACTCAGGGAGTTTCCATGGCTGAGGATGGACTTTATCTGGTTCTCTTTAGTCCTAGACTCCATTCACAAACTACAGTCCTTGAAGTGTATGACATCAAACAGCTTTTCATCTGAGCTAGAGAAAATCATCTGCCACTTCACTTTATTTTAAGTAAATGAATAATCTCCTCCTCCTCCTCCTGGTTGAGTGTCTTTGGAGAACAAATGTTAAGAGATATCATGGGGATAAAGAACTAGCAAAAGTAACACTTCTACTTTTCCCAGCAAAAATACCTTAAAGAATCCCATAGAGCAGTAATGGCTAACCATTTTCTCATTGTGTGCCGAAAGAGCATGAGTGCGACAGTGCACGTGTGTGCTGGCACCTATAATGCAATGCGCCCCCCCCCTGTGCATGCCCCCCATACCCCCCATACCCCCCATACCCCTGTCCATGCGCACGCAACCCCCCATGCAACCCCCAGTGCATGCACACATGACCCCCGCCCCCCATTTTGGGCCTTGTAGGCCTCCCTGCAGCCTCGTAGGCCCGAAATTGGACCACAGGGGGGGTGTCACACACACCCATGCCCTGTTTTGGGCCTAGTATGCCTCCCTGAAGCCTCGTGGGCCCAAAAATGTGCGCGTGTCTCCTGCATGCACCCTCCCCCCACACATCCCAAAAATCAGCTGGCTGGTGGGGGGTGCGCAGTGGAGCTGAGCTGGGTGACGGCTTGTGTACCCACAGAAAGGACTCCACATGCCAGCTGTGGCACACATGCCATAGGTTCGCCATCATTGCCATAAAGGGAGTCATTCTGTTTGTCTAAAACCAATTTTGAACCCAGCTTGATGCAACCATTCATGAATGAATACATTTTAGTATTTATCATATAATTACGGTGTTGGAAGGAATGTTAGTGGTCATTTAGTCCATCTCCCATTATCCTTGATGGATGAACCTCCAGCCTCTAAAGATGTTTATCAGAAGGAACTCTCTGCTTTATATGGCAACCTCTTCCCCTGGAGAAAGTAAAACAAAGGAACATTGGAATGGCAATATTAAAGAATTACTCCACATATTTTCATGGAAGTAAAATTATGAGTTTTTACAAAATAAGAGTTTGCACAATGTGGATGGCTACACTGAACAGAATCTGATAATTTTTCTGCAGTGATAATTCCACACAATCCCTTCCACATTTATTTTTATAAAAACCAAATATATATTTTTGAAACCAGCATACTGTAGAAATGGATGTCTGTAGGCATAAGGCAGTTTTATATATGTTTTTTAAAATGATTTATCAGGGAGTTTAATAATTACATAAGTTCAATGAAAATACTGAATGTTAAGTAAAATGCTGAGTGAAATGCAAAATATTTACTGTGTCAGTTTTGGAAGACAATTTCCTTTTTTGCTTCTTAACTGCCACATATTTTAGCTGGGGAAGTTGGGAGGGGTAGAAAGTTAGTCATAACAACATTCCGTATTCAAGGACTTTTGCCTCCGTCTGATGGAGACTGTCGGAAGATTGTATCCAGCTGAGTGTGAAGAGTTGATTGGACAATGTTATGAACTTATGGGTGTCGGGCAAGGCTGTGAACTGTTATCTGGGTGGAGAAAACCTGGAAGTTTTCAGATTCGGGTTTTCCCAGATGTGCCAACATGACATCTCTAATAAATTGGAACTTTGAGGAACCTCAGGCCTCAGAGCTTTATTTTGTTGAGGCTGTTCCTTGGAACCCTGACATGCTGTTTCTTAACATAGCCAGTAAAATGAAACACACGTACATCCCAGATCTAAATCAATAAATTAAAAACAACAACAATAATCCTATATACTCACCAATTGCTAACTTGAATTGTCCTCCTTTTTTTAACCTATGTGGCCTTATTTGGAAACTGAGGCTCAACAAACTCTAGAGCTTTGTTTACTTTGGAACTTTATGATTGATCAGTTTGGCCTAGTATTTAAGGCACCAGGCTCGAAACCGGGAGACGGTGAATTTTAGCCCCATTTTAGGCATGAAAGCTGCTTGGGTGACATTAAGCCAGTCACTCTCACAAAGTTGTTGTTGTGAGGAAAATAGGAGAAGTGAGGACTATTAGACATGTTTATTGCCTTGAGTTATTTTTAAAAATAATAAAGGTAGGATATAAACAAACAAACAGCGTAATTCTAGGAACAGACATAGAACTAAGCACACAATTAAACTTCACTTCTGAGGTTATGCAAGCCTACATCTCAATGGTCACACAACTCACATCAAAGAAACATCTGGTTCTCTGTATATGATAAATACTGTAGGTGGGGGAAAATGCATACTCAGCACATCCATCTTCATCATTATATGTAGCTACATTACTGGAGGGTGATAGCCTATCTCTTTTGTTACTGTACACATTTCCTTTTATATAAATTTGAAAGAAATCATCCTCTCCACATCTGGTTGAATAGCTAACAAGGCTCTTTTGTGTTACTTACCTGCTGCTGATAGTTTCCTGATACGGTAGATGAGATAGCGGCATATTTAATTTCCAGGCCATTTTAGAATCATTGAAAGGATGGAGAATTTCTCTATCACTCTGCTCTGCTACACTACCTCCAAGTCTCATAAATGAAACATAAGGCTTGTAAAAATAATACTGTAAGAATCCATGACTATATTTTTAATAATACATACCACTAGGTGTCTCTATATAACAAAGTTTTGGGCAAACATAGACACTTTAGTTCAAAAGAAGCTATCTTTTACATGAAGGGCTGGAATATCTATAACACAGCATACTAATAATTGCCATAAAAGTAGGCCAAGTGGAAATCTTCTAAAATGATCATTACTACAGCTACAGATATTACACATTAGCCACTAAAAAAAGAAAACCCACATTATTTATTTTTAGCATCAAACAAGATATTTTTTTTATAGTGTTTCAGGTCTGGCTCTACCATTAGTCTAATGTGAACATTTCAGGCAGTGGTAGGTTGCTACCGGTTCCCACCGGATCAGGCAAACCAGTGGTAGCAGTGGGAGGCTCCGCTCACCTGCCCAGATGCTTCTGCGCATGTGCAGAAGTGCCGCACACACACGAACGAACCGGTAACGGTGGGATTTGGAAGCCGCTTCTGATTTCAGGTAACAGAACCAGAAGGGATAGAAGTAAGCTTAATTGGCAACAACATAACATTTTGCAGATTGCCATGGATGTTTTGCAGCTTGCCCTTCATCTCTTAAATTATCCTGTAGCTTTCATTTACAATGCTGTTTAAGGTTGTCCAAACAGGTTTCATTAATACTTTGGATTCCACATGTTGAACACAGGAGAACCATTTTATGATGTACCATAACAGCTAAATAGTTTGGATCAATCTGATCATATCAATGTTCCTTTGCATGTACTATATATTCAACCCAAGAAATTATTAACTATGTCTTCAAACAAACTGAATAGATAGTTTACTCTATGCTACTTTCAGTTTATCTTATTGCAGCAGAACATAGCATTTCTTATAGCAGTTTTAAAATTACTGTGATGGAATACAAAAAGGATATCTAAAAGAATTTTGATGAACATCGTGTCAGAGCTGGTAAACTGAAATACAGCATAATAGATAGATCAGATGGATACGATCAAAGGCCTTGTTAGTTCTGTACCTTATTTAGCTAATTATCTAAATAATTAGAAACCTTTGGAAGAGGAATTACCATTCCAAGATTGTTCAGATACCTGTTCAGCCTCGAATAGTAGTGAAAAAAATAACTTTGAAAATGGGACCACTAGGAACTTCAAATAAGGTGTCTATTTCATATGAGCATTACCTGCAGCCTTTCACTGACTAATATATCAAATATGATGCAAATATAAATGGTAAGATTTAAAGAAAAATGTTAGGTTTATCATTATCAATTTTAGGGTTTTATAAAGATGTGAATCAGTATATCAAAAAACCCTTATTCATAATTAATTTTATTTTACTAAGGAAGATATAAAATTAAAACAGCATCTATTATTATGGATGAAATCTGCTTTTTATTTGGAGGATATACATTTCAATGCTAGAAAAAAGAAAGACTATTCTGATGGTTGGCATATTGATACATAATTAATACTAAATAGGCTGCCAAGTTTAAACAGCAAGCCATTGGGAAGAAACACTTTGTTGTCAAACTGATAGATTTTCCATCCAATCACATTAAGTAGCTCATTATTCTATATCTTTGCTAGATCCCCCCTATTTCTGATTGGTGTTTATTTTCCATCACATTTGCTCTCATTCTCAGCATCAATTGCATTGCTTAATAGATGTGTTTTGTGATAACGGATAGATAGATAGATAGATAGATAGATAGATAGATAGATAGATAGAGACAGGCAGACCCATACAAATACTCTTCTGTAACTTTCATGCCTAATGTTTTCTAGCAAATATTTAATTTTTCCCTCTTTCATATTTAATTTTGTTATACTTGTATTACAGTTTTATTATGCTTGATACAGTGTACATATTCTTCCCTCGTCTTTTCTCTTGTTGATCCATAGGAAGACAATAGTGTGTGTGTGTGAGAGAGAGAGAGAGACAGAGAGAGAGACAGAGAGTGAGAGCGAGAGAGAGACACACACACACACACAGAGACAGAGTCAGACAGAGAGAAGAGAGAGAGAGAGAGGGAGGGAGGGAGAGGGAGAGAGAGAGATAGGACATCTTGGCATAGCCAGCTCACTACCACCATCTCACTACCACCAAGTCACCTTTGCCAACTTTGCCAACACCAAGTTGCTGCAGGACAACTCAACACATCCCATTCACTAAGGGGACAAGTCACCATGAGCATCTGGAGGGAGAGCTGGGCAGGCAGGCAGGCAGGCAAGCAGGTGGGCAGAGTGCAGAGCAGCACTGGCAATCATGGTCTTCCCATTTTCACATCTCTTGCCATCACCATTGTTATTGTGCCAAGCTCCAGACCATTTGGAGTTCAGGCTGTTTGGTGGTAGTAATAGCGAGCAGAGTGGGTAGCGGGACACAATAGCTCAGCGGGTCCCATTTTCACACACCTTGCCAATGACACTGCACTGAACTCCCACAGTCCAGTGCAATGGCAGTGGAAGCAACGGAATATGTGTAAATGAAACATCTCCAGTCACCTCCTCCCCACTGCCCACCTTGCCAACCACTGCCATCACCATCCCAGGACTCTTCAACCCAGAGCTCAAGAATACTGGTGGCTGTATGTGTGAAAATGGCAAGCCCTCAGCCATTGCCACTGCTCTGCACTCTGCCCACCCATTCACTTAATAACTGCCTGCATGGTTAGTCCTCTTGATGCCCATGCTAAGTTGTCCCTGTGGCAAATTGGCCCTGTTGAGTTGACCTATAATGACTTGCTGGTAATGAGTTAGCAGAGGTGACTTGGCAGCAGGTGACCTGGCCGCACCAAACTGGCCACTCTTGAGTTGTCCCATTCTGATATATCTCTGTGTAAAAATAACAATTGTAAGCACAAAGGTTTTTTTAAGATAGTATACTCCTATACTTAGGAGCAGTGCAAAATGTCCCTGTGAAATTCTTAAGCATAAAAAATTCTGTTTTCTTTTTATATATCAATAGTTACCATGTAGATATTATTTTGGACCAACCAACTTTGCATAAGAATAATTAAGAAACTAAATCTATTTTCACTGGCCCAATAACATGCTATGCCACCTCACAAAATAGAACCAAATTACAAATTAGATTTTAAGTATGAAATTATAATTAAAGTAAAATAATTCAATGTTGAAATGGAAACACCCCCTCCCAACCAATAAAAACAAATCTAAGACCCTGGTTACTTAATGAACCACATACTCCCATGTACTATATGCGGTTCTCTTATCTACCTTGGGTTATTGTGGCATCTGTTGCATTGGCTTTGGTGGCGCAGTGTTAGAGTTCAGTTCTGCAGGCTACTTCTCCTGACTGCCAGCTGCCTGTAATTTGGCAGTTCAAATCTCACCAGGCTCAAGGTTGACTCAGCCTTCCATCCTTCTGAGGATGGAATCCTGGGTCCCCAGATTGCCCCCAGATTGTTGGGGGCAATATGCTGACTCTGTAATCCGCTTAGAGTGGGCTGTAAAGCACTGTGAAGCGGTATATAAGTCTAAGTAATATTGCTATTTATATATATTGCTATATATCACAGGTTCGCAGATGATACAACAGTGATCAGTCTCATTCGAGACAATGATGAATCTGTATACAGATAGGAGGTTGAACAATTAGCCTCATGGTGCGACCGGAACAATCTGGAATTGAACACATTCAAAACCATAGAAATGGTCGTAGACTTTAGGAGAAACCCTTCCATACTTCTACCTCTCACAATACTAGACAACACAGTATCAACAGTAGAGACCTTCAAATTTCTAGGTTCTACCATATCACAAAAATGGACAGCTAACATCAAAAACGCCACCAAAAAAGCACAACAAAGAATGTTCTTTCTGCACCAAGTCAGAAAGCTCAAAACTGCCCAAGGAGCTGCTGATACAGTTCTACAGAGGAATTATTGAGTCTGTCATCTGCACCTCTATAATTGTCTGGTTTGGTTCTCCAACCCAACAAGACAGACACAGACTTCAGAGGATAATTAGAACTGCAGAAAAAACAATTGCTACCAATCTGCCTTCCATTGAGGACCTGTATACTGCACGAGTCAAAAAGAGGGCTGTGAAAATATTTACAGATCCCTCACATCCTGGACATAAACTTTTTCAATTCCTACCCTCAAACTGATGCTATAGAGCACTGCACACCAGAACAACTAAACACAAGAACATTATTTGCTAAAGAAATAATTCCCTCAACGCTGTCGAACTATTTACTAAGTCTGCACTACTATTAATCTTCTCATCGTTCCCACCACCCATCTCCTTCCGCTTATGACTGTATGACTGTAACTTAGTTGCTTGTATCCTTAAGATTTATATTGATATTGTTCCTGATTGCTTATTTGTACACTATGACTATCATTATGATTCTTGATGAACATATCTTTTCTTTTATGTACACGGAAAGCATATGCACCAAGACAAATTCCTTGTGTGTCCAGTCACATTTGGCCAATAAAAAATTCTGTTCTGTTCTGTTCTGTTCTGTTCTGTTCTGTTCTGTTCTGTTCTGTTCTGTTCTGTTCTGTTCTGTTCTGTTCTGTTCTGTTCTGTTCTATTCTATTCTATTCTATTCTATTCTATTCTATTCGTTAACATAGCTTACTTTTGCTTCCTTTGTGGCAAGGAGGCATTGGGAAAGGATTCCTTTTTATTATAGTTTAAGTGATAGCTAAATTCATATTTATTCACCAATCTTTCAATGTTTTCATATTTTGAAGTAAGGATTACACATTTATGTTTCTTATTTTTAATGATGCATTTATCATTATTTTATTTTATTTTTGTTAGTGCCCAGACCCATTAAAAGAATCCATAGCATATCAATTTTCATAAATAAATGAATGTACATCACGGGTGCCTCTCTATCAGTGTTTTTATTGAAAGAGATAGTAGTGGAAATCAGCATTACACAAAGCCAACATTATGAAATAATGTAAGCTTGGAGCACAGAAAATCTTTTTGATAAATGAGCCTTGCTTGAGGAATGGAAGTGTGTCAAATGATAGCAAAATAATTTAGATAGTTCTGTAGGCTATAGAAATATTCATGTTTGTGAACAGGAACTCAAAAATCAATATATAGTTCTATTCTATTCTAATTAATCTAGGATCTTCTATCAGCACAGCATACTTTTTAACATATTTCTTGAATGAGATTGCTGTAGTTCTTTCTTTTCTCTATCCACTGTTGCAGGGGAAAAAAGGCTTTACTCCAATTGTTGCAAAGCCAAATAGTAAGCCACTGTGGATGCAAAAAGGAGGAAGAGAGAGAGGTTTATTTAATTTTTGCTGTTGTTGTTTACAAATATTACAACTCAGTGGGTTGCTACATTGCAGTGATTCCTGACAATAACACCACAACACTGCTTTATTAACTTAATGACATAATTGCTTTATATTTATGTTGAATAAACAGGATAAGAATTGTGTTAATTAGAAAATGAACAGATTTAATGTTATTACTTGATATTGAGGCTTAAATATCAAGTGGATGTTATGTCAAGCAGCAGAATACAATTGCATTTGATGCAATAACTCTACTCACCTAGATCAGGACCAAGCAGAGGGAGATGTAGAGCACGGGTGTCAAACCTTGGCAACTTAGGACTTGTGGTCTTCAACTCCCAGAATTCCCGAGTCAGCATGGGCTGGACACCCTTCAGTCAGTGGTGGGATCCTGCCGGTTTAACAACCTGATTGTCGGAGTGAACCAGTTCGCTCCCAGCTGATTCGACTGAACTGGTCTGAACCAGCTGAATCCCACCCCTGCCTTCAGTATGGAGATGACATCTTCCCTTGCATGGAGCTCTAGAGAGCTTGCTGGCTTGTCCCAATCTGAAACACTTGAGTGCAAAACTCTCAATTTGAACAGCAAACTTCTCCTGGCTGAGTAACAGCAAACTGCTTATGTACTAAGCTCAAACTGGTTTTGTAGGATAAACAGCCTTCTCATTTATCTTTTAAAAAAGGAAGTATATAGTGATTAACATAATCTCAAAAATTGAAGTAGGACTACCATAACTGAACTTCAAAAATCTGGACATTTGAAGATGGGAAAATGAGAATTCATAAAAGCAAAACAAAATGTAACTGCAGTTTGGGAATACATATCACACATGCACAATACATAATAATAATAATAAAAATGTTTAAAACAAACATTTAAAATAGATAGTTAAATTTGTAACCCAAAAGACATTTGTTTAGGCAAAGATAATCTAGTAAGAATTATTTTCTTGATGAAACTGAAGAAGATCATCAGATGTGAATAATAATAAAATATTCTTCAATGAAATAATTCTTCAGTATATTTTGCTGCTCTCTTAATTATCCCAATAATGCTATTTCTCACATTCTAAAATATTGTTGATTAAAAAGAAAAAGTACTTCCAATGTTTTGCCCTAGAAAATATAGCAGATAAGAAAAAATACATTAATTTCTTAATCTGCACAATTTTATATACTGTGGGAAAAATGAACAATAAAGCATTAACAATTGAAATCTACACTTTATAATTTTTTCATATTTCATCAACAATTTTCAACCAAAATGAGAAGCTAACCAAGGATTGCCATCAAAGATGGTGATACTAATTTTATTACAATTCCTTGAAAACAATCAAGAAATACTTCAATGAATGTAATTCAATTTTAAAATGGCATAGCATCATGTATGATTTAGTTTTATATTCAGTTCTTGATAATTAGTCAATTTAGATTTAAAGAGAATGCTTTGCCATTAAAGAAGTCCAAGCTGAATCATTAAACTCAAATCCCAAGTTGTCTTCTACTGTTTCTTTAACTATGAAAAGAGTCTATTGTATTTAATAGAAACATTTTGTATAATACTCAAAAGACAAATCTGATTTTAAAGTACACAGAGATCAGTATTCTCCATGGATCATAATGCCTATCCCCCAAAGAAAGATGGAAAGTTAAGCCTTGGAAAATACAACTAGAGTTTTACTGATGGTATGTAAAGAAAAAAATGTACTATGATAATATTTTACTAATGTTACTGATTACATACCCTTATGCATAACATTATCATATACACCAATATGTGTGTTATTTTGCTACTATATTATGTATATTATAAAACATACTTGCAATATAGAATTCTTTCTATTAAGCTTTAATATAGCTAAATATAATATAACTAAATGTAAACTTGTTGGCTTAATGGCTAAGACGCTGAGTTTGTCAATCGAAAGGTCAGCAGTTCAGCGGTTCGAATCCCTAGTGATGCATAACGGGTTGAGCTCTCATTACTTGTCCCAGTTTCTGCCAACCTAGCCATTCGAAAGCACATAAAAAATGTAAGTAGAAAAATAGGGACCACCTTTGATGGGAAGATAACAGCGTTCCGTGCGCCTTTGGTGTTTAGTCATGCCAGCCACATGACAACAGAGACGTCTTCAGACAGCGCTGGCTCTTTGGCTTTGAAACGGAGATGAGCACTGCCCCCTAGAGTCGGGAATGACTAGGACATATGTGTGAGGGGAACCTTTACCTTACTTTATTCAAGCATTTTTAAAAGATTCTAATATTTTTTTTCTTGCACCTCTCTGGATTATCCAGTACCCTTACAAGGTTCATGCCTATCATTTTGAAGATCACTGTATTACAGAACTAATTTTTGTCTTGATCAGTCATCAAATATATTGATGGTTTCCAAATAATATAAACTATTAACACAAGAGTGAAGATCCCTGATAGCATTCATAACTTGTAGGTAAGAATACCACAGGAAGCACTTAAGATTCCTTTATCAGGGGATATATATGCTGCACAACGTTTCTTCCACGCAAACATCGGCAGCATAAATACAAATCAATATATTTAGTGAGATGGAGGTTATCAGATGCTTTGTGGAAAAAAATATGGAGGAGAGAAACCAAAGGAAAGTCTGCTACTTTAACACCTCTCTGTTAAGACAAATTCTGCATGTACTCATCATGTACTTCCTTTAGAACAGTGTTTCTCAAACTTGGCTACTTTAAAATATGTGGAGTTCAATTCCCAGAATTTCCCAATTGGCATGCTGAGGAACTACTACTTTTGACAGCTAGCAGTTAATGCACTCAAAGAGATAACAGCTACCTCTGAGCTGGAGGTAGAAGGTAGAAGGAAGTACTTAAGTACTTAAGACTCATGAGTTATAGACTTCTTTATGGAGGACTGACAGTGGATTAGACCAAGCAGCACAATAAACAGGGAGATGGGGCCTGACTTCTATATTTATAAATTACAAACTTTATATATATATATATATATATATATATATATATATATATATATATATATATATATATATATATATATATATATATATATATTCCTAATTTGGGAATGTCATACAAATAGCGTGAAAAGTCACACTTAGAAACTGTTTAAAAATAAATTTAACCATATGTGCATACCTGACACCATTATGGAAAGCACTTCTCTGTGGAGTTTATGATTTATTATATGAAAATGAAAAAGTTACTCTATCGCTATCATTATGATGCATATGAGAGAGTCTGAAGAGGCCATCATGCCATTTCATCAATTTTCCAAATTGGCGTTTTGTCTTGATCTATTTGTGTCTCCTGATGCACACTTCAAAGCTAGTTTGGCTCACTCACAAAAATCCCGTGCGGCTTCTAACCATTATTCAAGCAAATGATAACCTCCAGGGGTCCTACATGGAAATAGACTAATCTGTCTAATTTGCAGATAGGAAGCAGTAAATGTTAGTCTATAATTAACAGATCGGCTTTGTCCTTAACTGTTGCAAGAAGATCGTGTTTCTGGCAACAGGAGAAAAATAGGCTGTATAGGTAAAATAAGTATCAGGTTGTGTCTACAAGTCCTATAAAGTAACATAAACAAATGGAGGCAAGAACAGCATGAAACAGAAGAAAACTTATTGGTGTTAGTAGCTTGGATTTTCCTGGGTGATGTTTCACTGTTGGGCTCTTTTCCCAGCAGATCCTGGGAAATTAATTATTATAGATATATTCTAGTAGTCTTACTAGAAAATATAATTGTGACCTCCAGTATTAAGCTTCTGATCTGTATATTCAAAGCCAGTCAGATTTTTCTGCCATGTAAGAGGAAAGAACCATAGCAATGTTTTCTTCCCTTGACAGTAAAACAATTTAAAATAATCAAAACACATAAATAACAATTTGCTCCTCATCTGAAATCTTCTGTCTGAGGTAATATTCTTTCTAAAGGAAGGACCAGACCTGTTTCTAGTCCTTTTCTTTTCTATAGCTTGCAGTATGATTATTTTAGTTTAGAATTCTGGATCAAACTCTACTTTCATTGTTATTTTATTAGTTGCTGTAGCATGCAATTTAATCAGGAAAAAGAAGAAAGTTACAGTAAATGAATTGCTTCCTGTAACCCACTATATCAGAACATTTTATTAAGACTCACCAGGGGTTTCCTACATGAGTTTTCTTATGCTGCTGGCTCTGCACCAAGCAAATATTTTCTTTTAAAATTGATTTTACTATAAAATGAGGACTCGTAGAACAACATGGAAATATATTCTAGAGAAGGATTATAAAGCTGTATTTCAGGGGTGTCAAATTCAAGGTCCATGGGGCCAGCCTGGAAATATCAAAGGCCTGGCCGGTGGGGCCTCTGCCGGCCAAAACGGGGCACTATGGAGCCTCACACAACCTGTTTTCAGCCGGCAGAGTGTGGTAGGAGGCTGTGGAGGCTGAAAACGAGCCACAGGGGGCTGTACGTGGCCCCCATTGCCTGTTTTGGCTGGCAAAATGTGAGACAAAATGCATCTCCCCCCTTCCACCTGGCCAGCCCACAGAGGAGAACTACAATGCTGATCAGGCCCTCAAAAAAATCCAATTTGACACCCCTGCTGAATTTGGACAAAACAAACACTTTCTCTTTTTCCCAGTTTTAAATTCACTTCAGAAGGTGAAATTAATTCAACAAATCAAAGCTGCAGATAAATTCTAATCTTTTAAAATGTTCTCTATCAGGGTCTTTGGGAAAATATTGTCTGTGAGTGTCTGTGTCTGTGTCTGTGTCTATGTGTGGGGTTGTATCTTTACTGACAACCCAATAAAATCATTTGTGGAGGGGAAATGAAATATTGACTCATTAGGAATAGTTTTATTTTAATCATTACCCTTCAAGTTTGTCATTTTATTATTTTGCCCCAGCCCAGTTGAGATTCATTTTCACTCCTGAAATTGCTTCAATTACCAGATGGTTCAAAATAATGAACTTTGTATGTTTATTTTCTTGAAAAAAATATAAAATGACTGCAATATATTTAGAATCATATTTATGATTGACAGTGAAAATACTGATGTTTGTTTTACGAGCATATAAAAAAACTAGCTTCTTTTTTTTTAATTTTTTATTATATTTTTATTGTTAAAGAATAACAAAAAAGAAAAAAAATCAATACAAAAATCAATAGTAAGGAAAGAAAAAAAAATTTTTTCCCCCAACGTGCCATACAAACGGAAAGGAAGTTTTAGGAAATTGAAGTCTTCAATTCTTCCAGAAATCGCTTTGATAAGGTACTGGTGCCGATTCATCCAATCTCCCAAGTGCAAAGTCCACAAATGTTCCAAAAAACATTTTCTTTATATATACCACTTCTAATTTTAATATCACAAGTCAATTTATCATTTAATGCAAATTTCCATGTTTCATTGTACCATTCTTCTAATTTTAAGTCAACATTTAATTTCCAATATCTAGCAATTATAATTCTCCCCATTATAACCAAAATCCTCACCAATTCTCTTTCTCCAGTTGTTAATGTTGTTTCATTCAATATTATTAATAATATGGTTTCCAATTTCAATTTGACCCTCTTCTTAATCATTTCAAATATTTCATTTTCTATCCTAGACCAAAAAAGTTCAACCCCATTACATTTACACCACATATGAGCATATGTCCCGAGTTCCACTTTACATCTCCAACACATTTTATCCACTTTATTATCCATTTGAAAAAGTCTTATTGGGGTCAAATACCACTTCCAAATAACTTTATAGTTATGTTCTTTAATCCTTATTGATAATGTCCTCATTATTCTACTAACCCAGTTCATATTCCAATTTTGATCAGAAATTTCAATACCCAGTTCTTTTACCCAATTCTCTTTCATTACCCTTTGTAAATTATTATCAAAGTTAATAATTTTATAAATTTTACTAACTAATCCCTTTGGCCCAATTTCATCTTTTATTATTCGAGATGTCAAGTTTTCAAATTCCGTTTCCTTTCTACTCTCATCATTCCTTTCTTTGCATTTCCTATTCCATTTATTCATTTGAATTCTTTCAAACCAATTAATATTTAATTTTCCGTAAATTTCCTCTTTCCTCATTTCATTTTCTATAAATTTCAACCATTCACTAATGGTTTCCACTTTCTCTTCTATTATAATCCTCTCTCTATTGCTATTTAATTTCATTGGGCAATTCTCTTTCAGTTTACCTAAATACAATGCGTCTGGTATTAATTTTTTTGCTACTCTGTCCCAATTTTTAGTCAAACTATTTAACCAATAATTACAAATTTTAACCTTACCTTTAAGATTTTTCAAAAACCATTTATAACCAAACTTCTTTATTTCCTTCATTTCCAAGTTACCCCAAAGTTTAACATCTCCTTTTAAAATTTTTACTACTGTTTTTATACTATATTATATTATATTAAATGCTCTATAATAGTTTAATAATTTTGGAATTCCTAAACCACCTTGTTGAAAAAAAACTAGCTTCAAGCGGGAATTGTGGTTTAGTTAGGCTGAACCATGGTTCTTTTAATTGTGAGAGGAAATTTATCCTATTTATTATGAAACTTAAGACACAAAATTCAGAAATTGATTTTTAAAATTGCATGTAAAACAAGACATTCCTGTTGGACTCTAATGAGCTTTAAGTTAGAGTGAGAAGTCAAAGTTATTGGAAATTCACATGATTTAAATAATTTAAGTCATCAGCAACAAATCTGTCTCATGAACCAGTTGCAAATTTTCCAGACTAGGATTCCTTGGGATGATCAATCTCGCTTTGATTAACTTGCATCCAGACTACCACAGTGTACTAAACATTTGGAAACTGCTGAGAAACTATAGCTGATCAGAATAAGTCAGCAATGGCAATTGTAGATGTATCTCATCAGAGCCATTTAACATTTCAGTTTTGTGAGGTTTGTTTGTTGCAAGTAAGTTTCCAGATGTGGTTCAAGGTGTTAGTTCAGAGGTGGGATTCACTTACCCTCCCTACCGGTTTGCAAATGTGAGCGTGCGTGCATGCTTGCTTCGCTCGTGCGCACCACCTTCCACGCATGCTCGACCTTCTGCACATGTTCTTTGCTTGTGCACGCGCCTTCCACACATGCGCACAGCCAAATGTGACTAAATAGGCCAGCATTACATCCAGGCGGGTGGGTTGGGCCTACCGCAGTTGGCACTACCAGTTCGCCCGGATGGAACAGAACCAGCTGAATCCCACCACTGTATTAGTTATTATCTATAATAGCAAAAGACCTGCCTATCTAAAGGAACATCTGTCTTCCATGGCTTCCATTCAGTCCATTAAATCAGGCAGTTAGCAGGTATTAGATCCCATTCATCAAGCAGTGTCATCTGAGGGGGTTTGGTAAGTGAACCTTTTATGTTATGACACCTGCCCTCTAGAGCAGCATCGCTCCTAGGATACAGCAGGGTCCACATTGTCATGCTTCAAAGTCCTATGAAAACCTGACTGGGTTCCCAAGCCTTAAAGTTGGGATTGAATAGGTAACACATCTTGTGAACCTGGTTGTTTTTCATTTGTTGCTTTTCTTTAGCATTTTAATTAAACAAACAAGCAAACCTTCTTTATGAATAACTGTTTTACTATATATTATCCAGTGTCATTGCAAAATCAGTTGGCCTTATAAATTTATAAATAAGTAATTTTAGGTCCCTTAGTTACAGAGATTCTAGTTATGATGTTGTTCTCCCACCTACCCCTATATAAATTGCATCTTTTAAATGCAATATAGAGAAAATAATTGCTTGTGGCTCTTCGGAGGACAGCCATGCCACTGATTCTCCTTGTGTGCTTCTAAATTACACTTATGCATTGTTACAATGGCATCCACATAATGATATATTACACTGCCATGTAATCAGTAGTATATTTCCCCTGTAATATATTAAGTCGAGCCATCAAACTAGGAACATTACAACAAGATTACTTCAACAATAATTTAAGCTAGCATATCTTCACAGCTGCTAATCATCCCTCCAATGATTCAATATGTTAATGCCTCGACAGACTGATGATGCTGTAATATAAAAGATACATATAAATAGGATGATGTAATTTCAATGGCTAGGCTTTCTTCTATGCTAATATGGTTCAGTAATAGAGCCATGGCAGTCAATCTTTCTTACATATTTTTCTAGATCTTTTAAGTTCACATGTACCCAAAATGTACAAGTTACTTTAAGGAACCTGTCCAAGTTATGTTTCGGTATGCAAAGAAACGTGGTCAGCTTGTTTCAAAAGGCAGATAACTCTGGCTATGGATTCTGCACTAACTGAAGTTTCTGAATCCTTTTCAAAGTCAGTTGTACAAAAAATGTATTATAATGATCTACTTTCAAGTTAGCGCAGGATGTTTCATAGGAACTAAGTACAAATCAAAACTGGAAAATGGACCTCCTCCTCCTTCTCTTGCTCTCCTGTGCAATCCTGAGAAGGATTGTAAGAGCATATGTATATATGCTCTTACAATCTGAGTTTTACATATGTGTCAACAGCAAAAGCTTATGAATACTATCCATAATCCCATTAAACAAACAATCTTTCTCACTTCCTCTTCAGCCACACATCACTAAGCATTTCCTTTATTCTCCTACGTGTTCTAACATAACCATACACTACTTATAACACATTTAGTAACCAGCTTTTAGTTCCCTATTTGCACAAAATATCCTATAATTCAACCATATTTATGAATTTATTTAATCTATATGCCACCTGGCTCTCATCAATTTGCAAAACATTAAAAAAAAACCCTTTAAAACAGGAAAACAGCATAAAGAAAGTCAAAGGTCATGAAAATAACTAATCCAATTCAGAACAAAGAAAAAAAGAAAAGAAAAGGGAGCTTCAAAAATGCATGACTTTTTTACATGCTTACTTTTATTCAAGCAATACAGTAAACTTTTTCAAATTCATAAATTTCTCAATGACCTGCTGAAGAGCAAAAATATGGCTCACACATTCACAATTTTGTTTTCTGTCACCTCTTTTTCCATGTTGATCAGAATTCTGCCAAATGTATTCCCAATCATCCTTAACTGGGTAATCATCTTGCTTGCTTTCCATTTGCCTAGGGTAACGAAAATAGCATTCTTCTAGTCATCAGGAACAGATGCAGCTTGCCAGCCCATGTTAAGTAAGTTACAGCGTATGCAATAGCATCCTTACTGTAACATTTCTTCAGTTGTACCAGATGCAGTCTTACAATTTTTAAAATCTTGACTGCACTTCTATCTTTTATCATTTTAATACTACCACTTGTGGGATCCTAGGATAGCATTAACACTGATGTATCTTTCTCTTTCTATACAAATTATAGAATAGGTTTTTTTTTTTTAATTTTTGCAGCAATCATTCTTTTATGATTGCTACATTTTCCTAATTCACAACTTTTATTGTTATTCCGGTTATCTTTTGGCTTCCTACTTTAGCATTCCAATCCCCCATGATGATAAGGGCATCATTTTTTTGGTGTTAATTCTAGAAGATGTTATAGGGCTTCATAGAACCAGTCAACTTCATCCTCTTCAGCACCAGTAGTTGGGGCATAGACCTGGACTACTGAGATGTTGAATAGTTTGCCTTGGATTTGAACTGAGATCATTCTGTCATTTTGGGGATTGTATCCCAATATTGCTTTTCCTACTCTTTTATTGACTACAAAGGCTATTCCATTTCTTCTGAGGGATTCTTACCCGCAGTAGTATATTGCAGTAAAATATAGTATATACTAGATTTTAGTTTTTCATAATTGAACTGCATCTTCACTTTCTTGAATGTATTCCATATATTTATCAATTCCACTTCACAATATCATGCCACCTTCATTGAAAGAGGCGTTGGTCCTACCTGATACGCTCCTTCTCGTTGGGTGGAGACAGCAGCCAGTGTGGGTAATCCTCATCCAATCAGCCTGAAGGACTGGGTTTATCCAAAGTTTAAATCCCGCCCTTGTTGCCGGGAGACCAGCTTTTGGCGAAAAACTAAGGATTGACTTGGCGTGTGGTCAAGATAAGAGAAATTTAGAGAGAGAAAAAAGAGATCAGCCTGGCATAAAAAACCCGGGAGGGTCTGGCTGCTGTCTCCACCCAACGAGAAGGAGTGTATCAGGTAGGACCAATGCCCCTTCTTCATTGTGGGTGGAGACAGCAGCCAGTGTGGGACATACCCAAGTTCACTGTCTCGAGACCTGGGAGGGTCCAGGCTGGTCCGAAATATCCTCCCCAGAACAACCCTCTGCAACACCTGCTGACCAAATGCTGCCTCAGCAGAGGCAAATGAGTCAATTTTATAGTGTTTAATAAAGGGAGCCGGAGAGGTCCATGTGGCCGCACGGCAAATCTCCAGCAACGGGGCCTGCGTAGCCCAGGCCGCTGACGTAGCTGCACTGCATGTAGAATGGGCAGTCACATGAGGTGGTCGCGGCAGGGAACGGAAGTCGTAGGCGGAGGCGATGGTTTGCCGGATCCAGCAACCGATAGTTGAAGAAGATACCTTGAGACCCAAAGAAATGGGTAAGAAGGAGACGAACAAGGCTTCTGAACGTCGAAAGGATGCAGTACGTTTAATATAGATGCGAAGGGCACGGCGAACATCCAGAGTATGCCAACGACGTTCGCGAGGGTGAGAAGGACGAGGGCAGAGATTCGGGAGGAAGAGCTCTTGGGAGTGATGGAAGACAGAGTTGATTTTTTGACGGAGGATGACACGATCAGCATGGAACACGCAAAGGTCCGGCCTGGTGGACAGAGCAGCCACTTCCGATATGCAACGAGCCGAAGTGATAGCCATCAAGAAGGCGACTTTACACGACAACAAGCGCAGAGATGCTGTTCATAGGGGTTCGTAGGGAGGCCCCATGAGAGACTCCAAGACCAAAGGTAGATCCCAAGTGGGATAGCAGTGTAAAACGGGAGGGGACAAGTTAGTGGCCCCGTGGAGAAAACATCGAATTAGAGGATGCTGCGCTAAAGACGAGAGGGACCCGCAGGTAAGTACCGAAGAGATGGCTGCAATTTGGCATCTTAGCGTGTTTGGAGAGAGGCCGTCAGCAAAACCTCATTGTAGGAACACCAGAATGTCCACTATCGAAGGCTGTAGTACAGGTACGCCATTCCTGTCACACCAAGAACAGAAAGACCACCAGGTGGCAGAATAGATTCTGTTAGTAGAAGGGCGACGGGAGGCCTGAATTATATGTATAACATCGTTCGGAATATTAGCCGTGCTCAGAGAGAACCGCTCAACCACCAAGCGGTCAGATTGAGCCACGGGAAGTCTGAGTGGTTCATTGCCCCTTGACTCAGAGTGTCTGTTGTGATTGGGATGCGCCAGGAGGGAGCGACAGAGAGGGAAACCAAGTCCGCAAACCATGCTCTGCGAGGCCAGTGTGGAGGCAGAAGAATTACCTCCGCCCATTCGTCCAAGAGCTTGCGGATCACTCTGGGGAGTAGAGACGTTGGAGGAAAGGCGTATAGAAGACCCTGGGGCCAGGGGACTCAGAGGACGTCGACAGTTTCCGCCTGAGGGGCTGGGAACCGGGTGAAAAAGCGAGGCAACTGTGCATTTGCAGGAGTAGCGAATAGGTCCACGACTGGGGTCCCGAATCGACGGGCCAGAGCCTGGAAGATTTGGGGGTGGAGGCACCATTATGCATTGTCCAGCTGTTGTCGGCTCAGCCAATCCGCCTGAATATTTTCAATGCCCGAGATGTGCTCCGCCCGAAGGGATCCGAGATGACGTTCCGCCCAGAGACCGACTTTCAAAGCCACTGACAATAGGGACTTCGACCTGGTACCCCCCAATTTGTTCAAATGAGCCTTGGCTGTTACATTGTCCATCAAGACAAGTACATGGACTCCGGCTAGAAGTTGACGAAATGCCCTGAGGGCCAGGAAGATGGCTTGCAACTCTAGCCAGTTGATTGGACGGCGAGCATCCATCTCGTTCCACACACCCTGGGCGAGCTGAACCTGACAATGTGTCCCCCAGCCGCGGAGACTGGCATCTGTTGTCACCACTACTCTCTGGGGCTCGAGAAAGAGAGAACCTGCCGAAAGGGCCGGGGACCGCCATCATCGAAGGGATCTGCAAACTGCCGGAGGGAGCAGGATCTGACTGGAAGAAGTGCCTCTGCCCGCCTTCTGAAAAGGTAAAAGAAACCATTGGAGCTCCCGGGCGTGGAGCTGCGCCAAAGGAACAATGGCTATGGCAGAAATCATCTTCCCCAAAAGTTGGGAAAGAATATAAGGGGAGACCTTCCAAGATCCCTCAACTTTAACCACCAACTCCCGCAGGCTAACCTGACGCTCTGGGGAGAGAGAAACTTTACCCTGTAAGGAGTCAATTAGAGCCCTTAAATGAACCAGGGAAGTAGAAGGGATCAGATGGCTCTTTTCCAGGTTAATGGAAAAACCATGGGCAGCTAATGTCCTAAGAGTAAACTGAATATCCCGGGTAGCCTGGAGAGCGGAAGACGACAAAATTAAAATGTCATCTAAATAACAAAGGAGCCTGATTGACGAGAGCCTGAGGTAAGCGGCTAAAGCCGCCAACATCTTAGTAAAGGTGCGGGGGGCAGACGAAAGTCCGAAGGGCAAAGCCCGATACTGATAATGAACCCCCCCGTAACAGAACCGCAAATAACGTCTGTGGGAAGGGAGAATGGGGATGTGTAAATAGGCCTCAGTCAGATCGATAGAAGAAAGGAGATCGCCCCTCCTAACACCGTCAAGAATAGATTTAAGAGTCTGCATCTTAAATTTCCGATACACCACATACCGATTTAACCGTTTTAAGTCCAGAATGGGTCTCCACCCCCCCCCCCGAGGACTTAGGCACCAGAAAAACCCGAGAATAGAATCCCGTCCCAATTTCGTCAGCAGGGACCAGTTGGATAGCCCTGATGGAAAGGAGATGCTGAACAGCAGAGGCCATAAGAGCCCTCCTTTTGGTGTCATGAGAAATCGGGCAGCAGACAAAGGTGCTCAGGGGAGGGGAAAGGAATTCAATGGCCAACCCTGATCTTAAGGTGGCCATGATCCATTCATCCGAAATAGACTTCTCCCAAATGGCAGCGAAGAGGGCCAATCTGCCGCCAATGGGAGGGTCAGAGATGCGACTAGTGACGGTGCCGGTAGGAACGACCTCCTCCCCCTCGAAAGGGCCATTTGGACATGAAGGGTTTTCCCCGGGACAGTCTATCCTGGGAACCCTGGGACCTCCCAAAATTGTGGAATGGCCACGGAAAAAGGTGGAAGAAGTAGAAGGACCCCCACCATCAGAAGCCCAAGATTGAGGCCGTGCAGGATAAGGTACATAATGGGAATCCCCCCTACGAAAAACCAGAGCCAAAACTTTCTTCTTGTCATGAGTCTCGGTCAAGAAGGGGTCCAAGGCATCCCCAAACAATTGGGCCCCTCCAAACGGAACAGCAGCCAACCGCCACTTATGCCTGGCATCCGCCTGCCAGTGGCGGAGCCAGACCAAACAAGCAGCCACTGAAGAAGCCAACAACTTTGCTGCAAAACGGGTGGTGCTCAAAGTCGAATCTGCAGAGAACTGGACAGCTGCAATAATCTTATTGAGGTCTTGCTTAATCCGTGTGTCATCCGGAGAAAGCTTCTCCTGCAGCTGGCGGAGCCACAGCAAGGTGGTACAATTGAAGTATGAAGCCGTAGAAGATGTCTTGATAGCCCATGCCGCCCCCTGATGGGCCCTCTGGAGGACCAGGTCAGAATGACGCTCCTCAGGCCGCAATCCTTCATCAGAGCCCCCAGGGACATTAGATTAGGTAAGAGAGAAGCTGCGGGCACATCTACAGAAGGCAGTTGCAAAAGCGAGTCCAGGTCAGAAGCGACGTTAACGTTTTTTCTGTCAATAGACAAGGGCAGGGGAGCCGAGCCAGGAGAAGCCCACTGCCGCTTGACCGTGTCCAAAATTAAAGGCGGAGCAGGAATTGTGGTGACCTGTTTAGCCGGCTCTGCAAACATAGGATCTAGAGTCCCTGGAGGAACTGAAACAGGAGGATGGACCACTGGAGATGCCTTATCACAAAGTTTAGTAAGCACTCTATCTCGGCGCTTTTCCACTTTAGAGGAAGTACCGCCATGTTTTTTATGCCCTGTATAATGCCTCTGGGGTGGAGCTGGAGCCACAATAGGGGCCTGGGCAGGCACAGGAGGGGTAACAGATGGGTCATCTGATTGGCAAGCAAAGGAAGCTACGGCCTTGCTGCTGTGCTTTGATTTGGAGGCTGCTTTGGGCATGGTGAATTAGACCAGAATAGAGAATGAGGGTGATCAAATGCCAATGGGGGAGCACAGAAACTCCACAGGGACCCTCAGCACCCAACAGTTCAGTCTAGCAATTGAAAGGGGAGCGCGGAAACTCCACAAAATGGCCGCTGTGTCAGTATATGAAAAACAAAATGGCGGCCATCAGTAAATGAATTAGGCTAGACAGGGTCCAATTGGATTATGCCCAAATATACAGCGTTAAATTAAAGGCTTCTCCCAGCGATTTAAAAGCAGGCCTCAGAGGTTTCTCCCAGTGATTTAAGGCAGGGAAGAGTTAAGTTCTTAAAAGTGAAAAATATTGCTCCCAGCTGACAGGCGGTGATAGAGAGGCCCGCCACGCGGCCGCGCGATCGTGCAGGCTATAGGGGAACACAGGCAGGTCACTGTGGCAGGATCCGGTCTTTAGAGGCAAGGAGGTGGGCGATCTAGGCAGCAATTAACAAAATGGAGCCAGGCAGTCAGAAAACGAAGCCACGCTGCACCCTCGACAAAAACAAAATGGCCACCGCAATTGAAGGAACAGGGTGCTGGTGCTAATTGAGCCAGGCAGAGTTCCAAAGGGCCCCCAACGATCCCCCTTTAAGCAGGAAAGGGTCAAATCAATAGTCCAGAAAGGCTTCCCACCCTCTTTGCAGAGGAAATACCTTGAGGCAAAGGGAAACCCCCAGCCACAAGAAACACTCACTGCACAGTCCAAATTCACCAAAATCCAAAGGAATGTCCAAATTCGTAGTCACAGAATAGTCCAGAGAAGTCACACCAACAAAACAGATCCAACAGCAATCAGAATCAGCTAAAATTCAGCTAAAGGAAAGACAGCTAAAGACCACACACCAGTCCTGACTGAAGGACTGAGTCAAAAGCTGGTCTACCCGGCGACAAGGGCGGGATTTAAACTTTGGATAGACCCAGTCCTTCAGGCTGATTGGATGAGGATTACCCACACTGGCTGCTGTCTCCATCCACAGTGGAGAATATGTTATACTGTGCCATACTTGTCTACATATACCATATCTGGGTTTTTTTTTTCTTTAAGTTACTTGTTAAATCGTATTTACTATTTACTCCTCATATATTCCAAGTCACAATCTTCCTATGCATGAGTCATTACCAGTTCAGTCCCAGATACTGATCTCCAATAACCCTTAAGGATTTGATTGATTTAGGCTTTCCCATAATGGTTTCTAGAAAATGTGTAGATTAGTATCTTAGTCATAATCTTGCCATATTTAGCATTCTCTATTAACACTATATTAGAGTTTTGATCCCTTTTGATCAATATATTCCAAGCCCAGATTTATTCTTTACTTTGATAAGAAAGAAAAGTAGCATGTTTATATTAATTGTGTGCAAAAGTCATTTTCTGGCTAATGCCTTTATGTTCCATTTCACTCCCAGAGCATATCAGTCTGTCTGTTCTGAAGGTGATGTAGTAGTTTTCTGGAAGTAAATCTTCTGTATTTGAAAATAGTCCAAGGAGATACAGATGTTTCAATCATTTTTTTTCCAGGGAGAATATCTCAAGTTCCTTTATCAAGCCTCATATGTTGCACCAACTGAAATGATCCTAACTTGGGTATTTGAATGTAAGTAAACGGCTTGTGTTCTTGGTTTGTGAATGTCAGCATGCAGAGTGGAGGTAGATGAAGTAGCCTTACTTTTTTTTAATGTGCTCTGATAAAATGGAATTACCAGTCCTGTAGAAACTTCTGTTCAAGCAGTCAATACTATACTGTAACTCTCCTTCAGATCTCCCACTAGGTACTTGGAGGTAGAGTTAGACATGTTAAAGACATTGGAGGAAGCTCATTTGGTTTTACATTCTTTAACCTTTCCTGTACTTTGTTCAGACATAAGCCCTTGGTTACAGTAAGTCATACAGTGATTATAGATCAAATATAATAGTTTACCATTATACTTGCAAGGTAGAAATGCATTTTGCAACTCAACAATTGGAGATTAGTTGGGAAACAAGTGCAATTTTTATATCAACTTAGCCAATTCACATTATGGAAATCTAAATGCACCTTGAAAAGCAGTTGCATGCCTAAATCCATGTTTTTCAAATCACATTGATGCAATTCCCAATTTAAAAACTGCATACTACAGAAAAATACATAAAGGAACAGATATAATAGAAAAATATGTATGAAAACAAATTCCAGTAGGGATTTGCAAAACGAGTATATTTGGAAAGGGAGGTACATGTAACAATAGCACCTAGACTTATATATTGCTTCACAGTGCTTTACATTTCTCTCTAAGCGGTTTACAGAGTCAGCAATTGCCCCAACAATCTCTATCCTCATTTTACTGACCTTGGAAGGATGGAAGGCTGAGTCAACAATCAGCTAGTGAGACTTGAGCTGCCGAACTGCTGGTAGTTGACAGTCAGAAAAATTAGCCTGCAATACTGCATTCTAACCACTGTGTCACACGGCATCTGAATAAAAGTGCACATTTGTTTTATATGGAGGTTTTTTTAATGCACAAATGGCTGAAATGAGTGTAATGATGAAAAATGAGAGCCTGATATTTATAGATTTGCTTGTTTTCAGTGTTAATTGCTCAGGAAATTATAATTATTACATGACCAGAGATGCTAAGATGATGTTTTTCATTTTCTGTTTGTAAAACACGTGTTTTAGAGATAGATATGGGCATTTGTTTAAAGTTGGTTATAACTTAGAACTTTTATTTTTGATCACCTCAGGGAAGTATACATACCTAATCTCCCACTTCCTATGAAGTGGATTGAGCTGAGACAGAGTGACTGCCTCAAAGTCACCCTGCTGGCTTTTATGCCTAAGGAAGACCTCAAACTCACAGACTCCAGGTTTCAAGATCAGCATCTTAAGCACTACAATCAAATTGGCCTTTACAAAATGCATGCTTGCTTCGGGATTCTGTTTATCCTTTTTACTTATTTAATGACATCGGCTTGCAGAGAGGAAATCATTTAGCTTATTTGGCCATTTATTTATATTAAATTTATAAACCATTTCCATCAAGGCAATTCTAAACAGCATACAAAAGCAACAGCCACAGCCAATACAATAACAGGTTACACCATTTGGAGAGTACATAGATAGATAATTAGGTAGGTAGGTAGGTAGGTAGATAGGTAGGTAGGTGATAGATAGAGATAGATAGAGAGAGAGAGAGACAGAGAGAGAGAGAAGAAAGAGAGGGGGGGATAAGATATGGATGATAGATAATACATTTAAATTCATTCTTTTATTTTTTGGTGTGGGTATACATACAAGTTTTTCTGTTTTTTTTAGAGTGTTCAAAAGTTGTTTTCTGTCTTTGTCTAACCTCAATAAATAGAGTCAAGATGGGAATAAAAAATCAGGGGAAAAGTTTATGCTTTATAGCAATGAGATTGGTCCTTCAGTGCTGAAAGGCAAGTTGTTCCTACTTCAAATTAAATGTACAGAGCTGATGCTCCCTTTTAAATTATGATAATAGCTCTCACACTGAAAGTAGATTTGTTTCTCTTCATTTTATTAAGGGGGTTTCTCTCTGTCTCAGTTGACTAATAAAAATTGCTTTGACAAGTGACACTACAATGACAAAATTGCTTGGAAGGTAATTTAAAAGGCATACCTTTTATATGCTTAATGTCTTCATTTTCTTTGTCTTATCTGCTGCTCCTTTCAGCCAATCTCTAGCAGCTAACTCAGTCAATAAAATAACATGGATCAATTTACTATAACTGATTAAAATAAATCTCCAAAACTAGAAAATGTGCATCTACTAGGTACACTAATTGAAATATATAGGGTAAAAGGATCAGTTTTTCAATTATATGTTTGAATGTATGCACACTCCCTGTGCTGGTGATTTTTGCAGGCAGTATGCAAGCAATGTTAAAAAATTATTTGTCCATATGCATTATTCAAAACTTCTTATAGCCTTGTCATATTTTTTTAGCAAGGAAGGTTTTAAAGTCAACTAACTTCAAAGAAATCTGGACCTGAACTTCATCTCTTTGTTACCTCATGATATCAAGAAACTTTAATATTATATATGGATTTAGAATGATATCATCTACTCAACTGTTTAGTTAGTTGAGATTGCTAAAAGTCATGGTGGATCAATTTAAACCTCAGCCTTCCTACTTATCTTCCCCATTATTATGTCTGTGTTGTTCTACATTAAGGTAAGGTAGCAAGCGTCAGAGACATGTGGTTGAAAAGAGGCAGTGATAAAAGGAGGAGGAGGAGGAAGAAGAAGAGGAGGAGGAGGAAGAGGAGGAGGAGGAGGAGGAAGAGGAAGAGGAAGAGGAAGAGGAGGAGAATATGAATTCTGTAAATAGAGTGAGCTCAATGAAGAAGGCATAGAAAAAGGTACTGAAGTATGACACTAGAGAAAAAATCAACTTGAAAACTCTCAGAATTGAAATAGGACTTAAGTCTCAAGGGGAATAAAAAGTACCAATTTATTAGGATTACCTGAAACATATACAATGATCTTTGGATGTATATTGTTGAGTTAGTTAGCACTTTTGTGTTCTCAATTGGATCAGAAACAACTAGGTAAACCTCTCATATTAAACTGTATTTTCATATAGCTTTGGTCAGCTATGGCACTAAGGGTGGGCTAATTTAGTGTCTCAATCTATGCAAATATAGAGGAGCAAGTGATGACACATGCATTGCAATATTATGACACAAACTCTGCTCATCATGTGCTTGCATGCAATACACCATCAATGTGGTGAGGAAAGGATACATATATTTTATGTCTCAGAGTGCATTGAATATTCTGTTGCAGGACAAATCTACATGGTGTTGCAGACTCCTGGTTAAATCTAGTGCTTTGCTGGGCTCCAGCTAGCAGAGTGAAACTAATTGAAGAAAGCAGACTCTCTTTCTTTGTGTTATCTTTTGATGGTTGAGAGACCTTGTCTCCAGTTCTACATGGTATCTTCTATATCAAGGGCTAAATAGGATACAATCTGCATCTCTTTTCCCCTCACTGTATAATATTGACATTAGATTCTTCAGTTTTGAATTGATAGGTTTATTGCAGAGGTCTTCAAACATGGCAGCTTTAAGACTTGTGGATTTCCACTCCGAGAATTTTCCAGCCAGCATAGCTTGGCAGCTTTAAGACTTGTGGACTTCAACTCCCAGAATTCTCTAGCATAGCTATGCTGGCTGGAGAATTCTGGGAGTTGAAGTCCACAAGTCTTAAAGCTGTCAAGTTTGAAGACCTCTGTTTATTGGCTTATTGGCTTGGTGAATGAGGAAATTGGTGTGTTCAGCATCATCATGACAATAGAGTTATAAGTAAGCTCAAAAGCAAAGGATCTGGAATGCTAATAGCTAAAGAGATATGAGCTCAGTGATGATGTAGACTAAATAACTTGTACATCATCAAGATAGCTACCTAATTTGTTACCCAAGAATATTACAACAGGATTAAGATGCCTTGATGAGAACTTGTCTTTAGCTTTTTTGGAAGACAAGTTAATAAAATAATAAAATAAAATAAATAAAATAAAATAATAAAATAAAATAAAATAAAATAAAATAAAATAAAATAAAATAAAATAAAATAAAATAAAATAAAATAAAATAATAAAAAAAAAATAAAATATGAAATATGAAATAAGCCTATTTCCGGGACATTACTTACCCTGAGTGATTGAGGCAGTAAGCCATCTGCTCTTTCAAAGCTCGCTGTACATAAAAAAAAAAAAAACAAAAAAAAAAAACCAAAGGATTGTCATACTTTTATTCAAAGCAGCAGGTCAAGAAACATGGAAGAACAAAATGTACAAATGTAATGTAACCTTTTCTCTCTTGGATCAGGATGATAACATTACTGACAGATTTGATAGATGTTTTGTTTATTTGTTTTGTTACTGCAATTACCATTCCTTGTTGAGCTGCCCAAAAGTAGAAAATGTACTCTTCCATTATTTAAAATGTTTTTATCTTGACTATAGCACAGCTCTTTTCCTTGTATCTTTTTGTAACCTAACATTTTAATTTGCTAGTCTTTGACCATAAGTACAAATAAAACAGTTTTTTTTTTGTTCTGCTGGAAAATTAGTTTGTTAAAAAATAAATCCCCACAGCCATTTTCTTTTGCAATTTTTGTGACATATGGAACTTTTGTAAGAAACAGCTCCTAAGATATGCAAATTTTAGTATAAATTCCCATTTTTTAGGAAAGAGATTGCTCTAAACTCTTACTCTTTTATTGCAATTTTCTCCAAAGCCAAGTTTTAAATGTGTCGTAATGTGCAATTTATATATGTATATTTCAGAAATGTGTAAAATGTGCAGAAATGCTGAGATACAGGTAGCATATAAACTTAATACGTTATGATCTTTATGATTATGTTCTTTTTTAAACTCATCTTTAATTAACAAGTTGAGTAATTTATATAAACTTTTGTCCATGAATGATGCTGTGTTTTGGCAGAACATATAATTCTGTTTCCAAAGCATTCCACTGCCAATTATCTTTTTATATTACTCCTTGAATGCTCGGATGTCCCTGGGAGAGGTAAGAGGAGGAAGAGGAGGAAGTGATATTGTGGGTATTATAATGTAATCCTGCAAATATTAACTATTATGTACTTCAATATTAGTACTATGTAATTTATTTATTTAGGGTATGGCAAGTACTGTGCAATGATTGCATGTAGCTTCATTTTGATGTCATCATGGCTTCTATTACTTACCTACATTTGCAGGAAGAAAAAGCTACCCGTTTATCTGGAAGTAATTCTTACTGAACTCGATGAGACTTATGTTAGAGTAGATATAAGTAAAATGACATTATGGCAATCAAACTCAGATAGTACCAAAGACCCCTCATTTCAATTCTGAGCTACAAATATTCTTCTTTATTGATATACTATTTTTAAAAAGGGTGTTAAGACAATGTAGGATATTCACAGCTCATGTACAGAAAAATAGAGAAAGAAAATGATGAAACAACACTCTCAAGTAAAAAAAGCATGAAATTAAGATTGCCTTGAGTTTCACTGCACAGAAGATACATCTGGATTTGAAGATATTTTGTCTTTCAGCCCTCCCCAATCTGAAAATCTCAAGATAGGTTTAGACCATATAGGTCATATAGAGTAAGAATTCTGGGAATTGTAGCTCAAAGCTATGTCAGGTTGGAAAGTTTATTTTCTCTGTGTATTGGCAAGCCCACAAAAATGAATGCTAATAGAAAAAGAGAGAAAACATTTTAATTCATCTAACAAAGATTAGGACTTGGATGACAGATTGAACAAGCGATATCACAAGGTCACTATCTTACTATATAATAAGGTAAATTTTATTTTCTACTTAAATAAATACTACATTTATTTTTAAATGTATATCGATAGACTTTTCAGTCCCTTTCTCATTTTTGATTTTCATGATAATGAGTATCATGAGTCACGAGTATGATACTCATTATCATACAGAAATGTATCCCATCGAAGAAATAATTGGTTAGTCTAATTACTACTGAGGGAAAAGTGAGCTTGGTGCATTCTCCATATGAAGAGCTGCTCAATATTTCCAAATATTTGCAGTTCTTCCTTTCAGATGTTGTTAAAAATGGAAACCAAAGCAACTTTTATCTACTTTATACAGAAATCTCCTTCCTGCCAGCACAAATTTATTTATAGGTTAGTTTGAAAGATATATAGATATAAAAAGATATACAGAAAGAAGTGATGCAAACCTAATTGTTTACTAAAAGATATGAAAATGTATGTTGTTCTGGGATCTCTAGAGTAATTATGGGAGATGAATCCCAAATGATAATGTAAAAATGAACATTTCATTAAACATTAATTAATAATGTATTGGCCATGCTGAAAAATCAACAACAATTAAAGAGACTAACCAGGTGAAAATAATTAATGTGAATTTGGCCAGAGTATTGATGCTTTGATGCTTAAGAAAATGCTTCACCAGCAAGTCAATGGTAAATGAAAGAGTAATGTTGATTTCTTTTTAATTAAAAGACAAATCTGCACAATGAAATTGGCTTCAGAACCAAGCTACAGTGCCAGATTCACATACTATTCAGTTCTACTCTCCATTCAACTAGGAAGCTTCTAAGGAAGCACAAAAATTTGTTGCTACATTTTGTCCCCCAAAATGGGCACGTTTTGGGTGGCTAAAACCACAAGGAACGTTTTTAGTGGATTTAAGAATTGGAAGGAAATGCAAGGAAATAGATGGGACTATTAATATGGAGAGTTGTAGGTTTTCCTTTTGCTTTTAAAAATGTATTGACTCTACTTTAGGACTTAGAATTATAGAATTATGGTTTCAGAGGTCCCTGAGTCCCCCTGCCCAATAGAGACCAACATAAATAATCTACAACAAAGAGTTGTTTTGATTCTCTTTGCATTCTTCAAATACAATAAGCTTAACACTCTTTGAAATTAATCCCATCATCAAACTGTTCTGTTAGGAAGCTTTTTTTTCAACGTTGAGTTAGATGCTGCCTTCCTAAACATCTGAATTTTGTTTTCTAAGTGAACCATGTTGCAGTCTATTAAATTTCATTCGGCTGTTTTTCAACTGAATGTACTAACCAGTCAAGAACATTTTAAATTTTATTTTGGGGTCTTCTAGAGTATTAACTATCAAAGCCAATGTTATATCTGCAGATTTGAAAACAAAAATCTCTCTACCTCTTCATCCAAGTCTTTACTACAAAATATTAAGAAATATTAAGGAATAAAAATACTTGGAGTGAACCTTTGGCACTTTGAACCTTCTAGGCTTTGGCACCCCACTTGATATTATTTCCATTTGATGAGAAACCATTGGTGATGACCTATTATAATTGTTTTATATGTTCTCAACTCAAAGATATCATATAACTTTGCTCCCTAATTTTTGGCAATTCTGGACAAATATGGCTTTGGTAGGCTAAAAAAAATGCTTAAGAAAGTCATACTGTCCCCAGGACATAGGTTGTCCTTATCTCCTCATATGCTACTCATTCCGGCATATCCTACTTTCCTGCATAGATAGTATGTATTGGGATGATTTTCTTGAAGCATATTAAGATACAAAATTTAACAATTAAATAATATAGATACAGTTACACTTACAGATGCAGTTGGGACATTCCCATCCCATCTGCTGTGGAAACTTTAATAGATAGCATGTTGAAAGGAAAACTAGCCATCAATAGTAATCAAAATAGCCAGCTTACTATTCAGACTTGAAGGCTATCAAACAGAGATTCAAGGACACACCTTTTTGAGAAACTGGTTATATTACTGGTACATAATAGAACAGAAATCCAACAACTGTCAACTATAAACTGAGAGATGGATGCAGTGAGGCTTGCATAGCCCAAGGGCCCCCATGTCCTCTAGCAGACTAGGACTGGGTTGGTTTGTGTTTGAGAGGGATAATTGACATCTGCATACTATTTTTATAATAGTTTCAGGGTTTTTGCATCTGTCCTTTATCCTTGTGGCCCTCCCAAATCCATATGCTTCTTATATATTTGTCTTCTGATGTCATTAGCACATTGGGATAGAAACTGAGCAAATATTTTTGCTATTCACATTTTAGAGAATGCTTTGAGATAGCAGAAAACATCTTTTAAAATTAAAAATGGCTTCAAAGTTTTTCATGTCCTGACATAGACAAGTTTGTACACACATTTGATATGCAAAATTGATCAGCAGGGCCAGGATTAAGCTGAAGACTTCTTTTTACTGTCTGTATTTGTTTATCCTTGCTTTAAGGGCATTACAATGGCTTGATGTAACTCTTGAAGTCTTTGAACAACATTATGTTCTTACAAGACTCTTCTGAGACAATGTTATAAATACACGGGGAAATGCTTATGTCACTTTGCCAAGCTCTGAGCATTTCTACTTGGCAGCCTAAGCTGCTTCTGTCCCATGCTGCCTGTTTCCAGCCTTTTTTGTAAGCCAAGTTCAGAAAGCTCATCTAGGTTGCTGTGGGTTGGCAACACAATTAGGCTGGTGCTCAGTCCAGACTAGGGCCAACACAGGAACTGATAGTTGTTACCCAACTTTTCCGCCTTCCCATCTGTGCAGGGAAATCAAACATTATTGGGTGGCTGTGGTGTGGCCAGTTCTCCTTGCGCTTGACTTTTTCTTTTAGAGATTGGTCCTGCTTTATTAATCTCCCCCATGTTTGTTTTCTGTCATGGATTTGTTTCCTGCACTCTGCCATTTCATTTCCTTTTTTATTTCTTTTAGATATCTATTTAAATATTGTATCAGTGTTGCTCAGAACTTACATTCTTCTTCCTTTATAGCAGGACTCTCAAACTCGTGCTGGCCATGTCCACACCCAGTTTAGCGAAGGGGAAAAAACTCCTGATACATCACATGATGCCACCGTGATGACATGAGTTTGACACCCCTGCTTTATAGAAATCAAATTTGCTGGACTCTCCCCTCTTTTCACCTCCTCACTAGCACATCTTTCTTTAGGAGCTTGAAATAATGTTACTAAAATTCATAGAAACGTGGAGGGATATTGTATTCAGTAGCAAGAAGCATGAAAGGAAAGGAACAAGCTTTACATAGTCTGTGAAGAAACTCTTCAAAGTTTATCAGAAACTTTGAGAGAAGCTGGGATATTGAAGATCTGAACATTCAACAGCCAGGAAAAAATGATTGTACATCTCCAATCGAGGGAAAGGGGTATGGCAAGTGTTGTGGCCTGCCAGCGGCCTGCACGGATCATGGCTGATCCCGACAAGGAGGCTGGTGGGGGGTCGCACCAGCAGTCTGAGTAGCCAGCGCTCATGTTGGACAGCGAGAAGGCTGAAGAGGATGTGGTGCCAGAGGCAGAGACTCAGCCAGGGCCTTCAGAACATCCAGAGGCTCCTTCAAGTGGAGAAAGTGAAGTGGAGGAGCTTCTCCTCAATGCTCGAGCACGCAGGGCTGCCAAAAGGCAGGAGTGGCTACTCAGGAGGAGGAGGTCTCCTCGAGAGTAAGGTTTGAGGATAATTGGCCACTCCCTTAGCCTATTAGTACGCAGTTAGTAATTTCTTGCTGGAAACATGTAATTATTACAGAGCATTTTTGAAAAGTGAGTGTCTTATCTTGTTTTCTGGGCTGGTTGCCAACCTTTGCCAGACTTTGTTTATTCTTGGTACGTTATAACTTTGATAAGGACCATTGGTGTGTGTCACAATCCTTGGGAATCCGGAGCTGGGGCAGAACAGGCAAGCCATGCAGTTAATCACAGTTATAGCTGTTAACTAAATTGGAACATAGTATTGGAACAATGGATTCTCAAGGGTTAAAGTGCTTTGTGCAGGAAAATACCACTTTATATCAACTTTGGAAACAAACCATAGGGATGGCTTTTGCAATGGGCCAGAAGTGGGAGGAATCATATATTCCTACACTTCAGTAGATATGGTTGATGGGCTCAGCAGAACTATGGCTATGCCCTAACCAATTGATTAAAACGCTTTCAGAATCCTAGATGTATGGATATGGAACCCTATAAATCAGGGTGTCTAAACTTGGCAACTTTAAGACTTGGGAACTTCAGCTACCAGAATTCTTCAACCAGCATAGCTGGCTAGGAAATTCTGGGAGCTGAAGTCCACAGGTCTTAAAGTTGCCAAGGCTATAGACAGCCCCACTGTAGATGAAAACATAGGTAGAGAAATTATGTCTGGAGGATGTGGTTGAATAATAACTGGTAGAGGAAGAGTTAAACATTCACTTTATATTTCTCCTCTGTTGCAAATCCCCTCCCAAAAGAGAAAGAAGGTAATTACCCAAATCAGTTGGAAAAGTTGCTTTTGCAGTCTTCCTTAAGCCTTGACCAATTTACCAAAGAGTAAGCTTGATTGAACTTAATGGGATTTACTTTTGAGTAGACATGCATAAGACTACACTGCTAGTTCAGTTGCAGGCCTCTTTCTTTCATAGCCATTGTTCCAACTGTTTCAGCTCAACAATCTGTCAACATTTCAAGGTTGTGTGATTTTGAGTTTGGTTTTAATTTAACAAGAAGCAGCCTGTTGACGTCCATATTATGCTCTTAATAATGTTTTCAGGCCCACTTAACTAAAGAAATAAAGGTTTTAAAGCATACATGTATTGATTTTGTGAAGAGATAGTTCAGTAAACAAACAATACCTATGTCAACAATCAAACTGAGATGATTAAAAAATAAAGCCACATATTAAAATAAAGGTAGCCAGATCCTTTAGGTTCATTTCTTTTCTACCAGACTTTGTGATATTTACAGGAACTACTCATTAAAACACTCAAATTCCAAAAGGAGGAAAAATAATCCAAAACTATACAAGTTGGGGAAGTGAAATCTTATCTTTGGGCTGACACAGCCTTCTATATAGCTACCATATTGAGGATACAAAAATATGAACGACCCAGGAGGTGAAGCAAAGAGATTTAATAAAGGCTATAATAAATATCCTGGCATTTCATGGTCATTTGGATTTTTGCAGTCCAGATGTGATAGCCCTAGGCTTTCAGAGATGTGTGGAAGGATGAAGATAATTCCCATTCCCCCAGAGGTAGCCTATACCTTCTCCAATCCCATAAGACTGGTAGATGATCCAAGTATATTGGTGTGGGTTATAGGAAAAAGATGGACTTTAGAAAGGTATCTTCCTCTCTTTTTTGCTTATGAAAACTAAGTCTAACCTAAAACAAGGGAAAGGAGCATGTTTATGATGAGCAAGTTAGATGCAGTAACAATTAAAAGAATGGCAATTGTCACAAAACGTTATCATTATTGTTCAGCGGTTTCTCCATTGCTTCTTGAGATTTATTTTCAAGAATCTCAAGAAGTCCTCGGATCCTGAAAACAGTTCCTGAATAGTATAACAGACTTCCTCCTCACTTCCATGTATATGCAAGAAAAATCAAGTGGGCATCTATAGAACTACTTGGATATTATTCCTTATAAACCAAGTGTGTAAATAGTTGGGACTTTTGCTACATTGTGCAATTTTCTGTTTATAGAAGAGTGGGGTTTTTCAGTAATAATAAACGTCAACTTCAAATATTTTCCACCAGGGAATGCTCCTTTTAAAAATCAACATTGGTCTATAATATGCTATCCCACCCAACACACTATCTCCACTGTGAAATTGATGAGCCTGTAAATCATAATAATTGAAGTAATGCCCAAGGCTCTTAAAATCAATCCAGCGAAAATCTACAAAAGTAAATAAAACAATGAAATACACTTTGCAGCACTTGGAACAGCTGGGGAAACTCAGTGGGAAGCTGTGGGTGACCATATAACTTCTATCATAGCAGACAAGTCAGTACATGACAAGACTGTCAAAGGCATCACGGCAATTGCCATAGGCAGCAAGAGCTGACAGTAGTTGTCAGAGATTTGGAAACAACACAGAGGTTGTTGCATGGGGTAGTGGCTCTTTTTGACTATACATAGAGAAAGATCTTTCTTACTTAGGGATCCTAAGGGAGGGGCAGGGAGACCCAAGGAAATTAATTCCTGCTTACTTTGAGCTTGCTTGCTTACGGACCTTGTTCTTGCTTGCTTTTTATATCTTTGTTTAGATATTCTATGACTTGATTTACAAAAATATAAATCTCGATGGTAATAGGCATGTTCTGCACGGCTTCAAAGAAAACTACCATAATTTAGCCTTGTGTTTTTGCATCCCCAAGCTTATATTGACTGATTGATTGATGGGTGATTATATGCCAGTAAGTCATTTTTGACTTCTAGTGACAACATAGGTAGAACTTCTCTATGATGTTCTCAAGACCTTTCTATTTCAACAGGCTGGCCTGGCCTAACTTTCCCTTTTTAAATTGTACATTTTAAATTTGTCTTAACCATTGGGGTTGTTTTTAATTTGTCCTGGGCCAAATTATTTAATGTGGTTTTATACTGTCTTTTAAATTTTGTAATCTATGTGTTTTATTTTTTGGCTGTTCACCGCCCTTCAGGAGTAGGGCGGTATATAAATTTAATAAAATAAAATAAAATAAAATAATAAAGTAAGATCTATCCCTAACCTGCTCTTTCAAGTCTCCCAATGGTGCCATCATCACCACTCTAAATGAGCCCATTCATCTTACTACTGACCATCCTCTTCTTCTCTTTCTTTCCACCTTACTTAGCATTACAGCCTTTTCCGGAGAGTTGTCTCTTCACATAATGTGTCCAAAGTTGGATCCTTTCATATAAAATCAAATCAATTAATGACAGCCATAAGGCCAGATATGGTAAAACGTCTAATAGTAGAATTGTTATATACACCTCTTTATGTAAAACAGAAAAAACAATAAATAAAATAAGATCTAAAAATAAATAAAGGTAAAGGTTCCCCCCGCACATATGTGCTAGTCGTTCCTGACCCTAGGGCGCGGTACTCGTCTCTGTTTCAAAGCCAAAGAGCCAGCACTTTCTGAAGACGTCTCTGTGGTCATATGGCTGGCATAACTAAACACCAAAGGTGCACGGAATGCTGTTACCTTCCCACTTTTCTACTTGCATTTTTTACATGCTTTAGAACTGCTAGGTTGGCAGAAGCTGGGACAAGTAATAGGAGCTCACCCTGTTACGTGGCAATAGGGATTTGAACCGCTGAACTGCCGACCTTTTGATCGACAAGCTCAGCATCTTAACCACTGAGCCACCATGTCCCTTCTAAATATTTTTTTAAAAAAATAGTCATATATAATAAAATAAAAATAGCATAGTAAAAAATGATGAATAGTCAAACTTAATTAATGGTGCAGCATATTGTATAGACCAGGGATGAATGCTCCTGGTTTGGACTGGATCGCCCGATCCGGTAGCAATGGAGGCGGGTGGTTCAGAGAACCGGTAGCAAAAATCCCTGCCCCCCACCCCCCCATGCCCAGCTGAGCCTCACAATCATCAGAGGCTTTTTTTTTACTTTTAAAAGCATTAAAAGCCTCTGACGATCCCAGCTGAGCTGCCTAATCGGCAGAGGCTTTTTAAAAGCAACTCAGCAACTCAGCTTGGATCATCAGAGGCATTTAAAAGAAAGAAAGCCTCTGACGATCAGGCAACTCAGCTGGGATCGTCAGAGCCTTTTGAAAGCATTTTTTTACAACCTGTTCGCTGAAGAGGTTGTAGAAAAATGGTTTTAAAAGTAAAAAAAAATTGGCCACGCCCACCCAGTTACATTGCCCCCCCCTCACCAAGCCATGCCCACAGAACCGGTAGTAACAAATTTTAGATTTCACCACTGGTATAGACCAGTGGTTCTCAACCTTTTCTTCGCCATGGATCCCATTTAAATACCTTTTGTGGCTGTGGACTATGTCCACGGACCAACAAACTCAAGATTTAAATCATAACATTTCTTCAAACCTTCCAGACCTCCTGTGATAACATCAGCCCCCCCCCCCTCCCCAAGGTCCATGGACCAAAGACTGAAAACCACTGGTATAGATGGTAGCATTTCCTTTCATGTTTGGACAGCTTTATGTTCAGTGCTAAAACAGGGAGCCACATTTTAGTTCAGATTTGTCTTTGTGTTTTCTTTCTCCAATCCAACTTTACAAATTCTTCTATGGAAGTCTAAAATCTGTTTTACCTTCTTGCAGCTGGCCAGGCATTGATACAGCAAGGATAACTTTTACTAAATAAGTGTATTGTTTGGGATTAAATAGTTATTTACCAGAAGGCTAATATTCCATGTACTCAATACAATAGGCCTTGTTTACCCGTGTTTACTCTACTCAGATTATTAAAGACCCAGACAATCACATTAATGTTTCTAGTCCAGGGATATTTAATTTTCATCTGTTTAAAGCTTAGTCCATATTTATAACGTAATCTATTTGCCAATATTGCTTTCACCTTTTACTAATATAATTATTCCTTACTTGTGTATAGAGGAAGATTCTGGCTACATTTAGCAAGATTACAGAACAGCAGCTGCAAAATGGGATGCTTCTGCATCACAGTTTTTTAAACTGCTTTTATATCTATAGCAGATTATTTTGTTTCTACACAATGATCACCTATTGAAAAACCTATTATTATCTATTGAAAAGAATGTCTGATTGCACACTTTCAGAGCCGAGGACTTCAAATCTAAACTGAACATATTTGGGATCTCTTTTAGGATGTGTACCTGGACATGGACTTCAATAAGAAGTCATACTTTGTGGCAGGGGTGGGTTCTAAATTTTTTTACTACCGGTTCTGTGGGCATGGCTTATTTTGTGGGTGTGGTTTGATGGTTATGTGACAATTCTTTAGGATTTAGCAAAGGTACTGGTCTACTAGGCTTTTAACTGCTTGCAGAGCCATACCGGTCTACCCATTTGTTTTTGGAGCACACTGGTCTACCACCACACTGCCTTTTACCACTGATCAGCTGTAGGGTGGCCCTGTGAAGCACCGCAGCAAGAGTTTAAACAGTTTTTTCCTTCTAGCTAATCACTGGGACTCAGGAGGCAGCAAATAGATTGGGAGTGGGGCCAGGCAGAGGTAGTATTTACTGGTTCTCCAAACTATTCAAAATTTCCACTACCAGTTCGCAAGAACCAGGGAGAACCGGTAACAACCCACTACTGCTTTGTGGGATAAGCCACAATTGTTCAACAACAGCAACAAAAAAAAAAACATTATGGCATAGCATTATTAATACATCTAGCCTTTGTCTGATCTGGTTAGTTTCTTGTCTTGTTGGGAATTAGTGAAATAGGGTTATACTTTTGAAGAAAAAAAATGGGGGTAAGGAATATGCAAATAATTTCGAAGCACAGAAAATTCTAGTTATCTTCCTTAAATTCTCTAAACCTGCTTACTCATCCTTACTCACAAATGATAAATTTTCTCAGAGTATACTTTTGACTTTTCTCCTTTTTAAAAAGTAACTAACAGTACCACATCAATACCAATAATTTTTGACTTTCCCCTCCCCCAGTTGCTCACAGGTTCAAAGGAAAATAAACGATTTCTGTTCCATGAACATGAAATGTGTTGAAATTTTTGAAGACCAATCAATGAATACCTTTATTCAGTGACTTCATCTGGTTAACAGAATCATTTCTGAGAGCACCCTCTGAAAATGATATACGGCAATTAATTCAATTGATCTGACTTGCAAATCTAAAGTTAGACACCATTTTCTGCTTTAGTGGAAAGAAAATTGCTTTTTAATTTTAGTTCTTCTTAAGGATGGAAGGATGGCATATTTATGCAAAGACATGCTTAGATGCACTTTCGTGTTTCTAAAAAGCTATCTTCCATTCTGAAGTCTTGCAGAAAAAATTACCTGTACTTTGATTTTTTTAAAATGTATGTATTGCCCACTCAATGCCCAGTCTTGGGTATTGAATGGGCATTGAAAGATGAAAAACAAAAACCAATAAAATGAGAGAGATATAACAGAACTTATTTTAAATAAGTATTTTCCGGTAATATTACACTACTAACCAAAGCATACAAAACATTTGCTAGATCAATTCTCAAATACAGCTCATCTGTCTGGAACCCACTCTGCATATCAGACATTAATATGGGAAGGCCTACTCAGGGTGCCGTCGGCTAGACATTGTCAACTGGCGACCCCTAGAGGTAGAGCTTTCTCTGTGGATGCTCCCACCCTCTGGAACCAACTCCCTCTGGGGCTCCGGTTGGCCCCTGACCTCCACACCTTCCGCCGCTTAAAGACATGGTTGTTCAGCCTGGACTGGGGGGGAGGGGTTTAGCATGTATTTTACCACGCTTTTATTCAGATATTTTATTGTTGTGAGCTGCCCTGAGTCCTACGGAGATAGGGCGGCATATAAATCAAATCAAATAAATTAATAAATTAATTAATACAATTGAGTGTGTCCAGAGATATTTCACGAGAAGAATCCTCTACTCCTCTGCTCACAACAGTATACCTTAGGCCAGCAGACTTGAAATTTTGGGCTTAGACAATTTAGAACTATGCTGCCTTAAGTCTGACCTAACAATAGTTCATAAAATTATCTGCTACAATGTCCTACCTGTCAATGACTACTTTAGCTTCAACCACAACAATACACGAGCACACAATAGATACAAACTTAAAATACTGCTCCAAACTTGATTGCAGAAAATACGACTTCAGCAACAGAGGGGTCAATGCCTGGAATGCCCTACCTGACTCTGTGGTTTCATCCCCAAACCCCAAAAATTTTAACCTTAGACTGTCTATTGTTGACCTCACCCCATTCCTAAGAGGTTTGTAAGGGGCATGCATAAACGCACTAGCGTACCTACCATCCCTGTCCTAATGTTCCCTTTTATTCATATCCATTTCATGTATTCAAATCATGTTTATACTTATATGCATTTTCTAATATGTGCTTGACAAAATAAATAAATATAAATAAATAAAAAACTTATCAGCAGAAAACATTAGGAATGAATAGCATAAGTTGTTGGAAAATATGAAAGAAGTTTGATTAAAAACTAAAATCTACAGGCATACAGAGTTAAGGGGAAAATAACTAGGAGTAAGACAGAATTCAGAAATAGTTCAACGTGAGAAATTGTACTAGTAGCAGGACAGAGACTGGTTGTTTTTGCAAACAGAAATAAAAAACAATTTCTCATATTTGAGGACTATACTTTGCTGGTTAGTTCTGGTTTCATAGCTTTTGACTTGGCTGTTCATAATTTTTTGTGATTCAGAACATTGCGGACAGAAGAAGATTGCTTGATTTCAATGTTGGCCACCAAAAATTCTGATGGGAAAAAGAACTACCCTAATGCTCAAAATCCTTGCTATGGAATTCTTCCAAACACCAATTCCAAGAACTATTGTGCCTAATGGAATTGGAACAACAGTCTGACATTCACTGCTTTTTATGTGATCTCCTAATCTTTTACTAAGGATACAGTAAATATTGGACATGTGTTGTCTCTGTTTTCCTTTTGATTCTCATATTATAACAGATAACACATTAATTTTGCAATATACATTATGACTAGTTTTGACTAAGTGATTTTTAACAGTAGTATTTTAAAAGAGGCATTTATTTATACTAGCCTTTGGAATCTCCAGCCTGTTGTTCATGATGACAATTCTTTTGTTCATGTAGTAAAAATGTAATATGATCTAGAATGGCCCCTTTATTTTTAATCCACCATGGAAAAACAACCTGCTCTCACTACCTCAACATATCTCAGTAGACAAAGAATAAGTACAACCAGTCATATTCTGAGCCCTATTACCTATCTCCTTCGTCCTGTTTTTTTCTGTCCGCCTTTTCATGACCAGCCCACATAACCTTCCTCTCATTGCAGCTCCACTCTTCTGTTTTCTCCTTCGGATAGCCGTGAGTAGCTCAGCTGCAATTTGCTTTGTGAAAAGCTACCCATGCTGAGTTAATTTGGCAAATCAAATTAGTTTCTAGACCAGTTCTACCAGACAAAAAGCAAACAGAGACAGTGTGCAACAAAGGGAAGAGGGTTTTTGTAATATGTAGTCTCACTTCCCCCACTAGACCACCCATTTCCTCCAACATCAGTATGGACTGGTATAGCAATGAATGTTGAAATGCATAGGCAACACCTGCTTGTGACACAGCTATAAAGTTAGTGGTGTAATCAAGTTATAATCTTACAGATGTTTCATCTTCATTGCTTCCATTTATACATTTTTTCTCTGGAATAAAACAGAGTGGATGAAAACAGATACCTCAAATCAGTAACATCAAGCTGTGTGGAAACAGGCTTCCATGCACAGATTTATTTTAATTTTTGTACGTACTTTTTCCCAAAAATATATCAGGTAGCAATAGTTTAGGGAAAAATGATAACTTTGTCATTGCTGTGTGGGTTCTTTATCTATATGTAATCAAAATAACTCAACATTAAGAAAACTAAGATCATGACATCTGTCCCTCTCAATTTTCAGATTTTTGGAGCCAGATTAAAGATGAGTGACATTTCATCCTTTTGGGAATATCACACTGCTCTTGATAGATACAACTTTCTCGGCCTGAAATTGAAGGGCAACAGCTGATTCCTATATATTATTTACATTATTACATGTGGTTAAAAAGTAAGACTGAAAATACTGAGGCAGAAACCTATTATCTATCTATCTATCTATCTATCTATCTATCTATCTATCTATCTATCTATCTAATCTATGTCATTCAGTGATGGTCTTTGAGATTTCTGAACACTTTACAAGTCCCTTTCATTTTGTGTTTCATTTTCCCTGTAATATAAAGAAGCAGTTTAAAAATTACAACCTTCTTGTAAGATAGAAGGAACCTTTTATAGAAGAAGCATATCTCCCCTAACATTTGTGGACTTCAAGAACACAAAGGCTCTACATTCAAGGTAACAGTTTACTAGAACCTGATCATTTCCATATTTCCTATATAGTCACAAGTTTGCCTAATCAACATTCTATCATTCTTATCTGGGTTTTCCTTAAGTATGTCCATGATGCAATTATTGCTAAAGTTAGAAACTTCTACAATCAAGTTTAAAAAATACTTGCGATCATCAAAACCTCAAATTGGCTTTAAATAGGAATGAAAGAGATTGCAGATGGGAAAACGAAGACTTGCAGTAATGAAATTGTGTATAAAATTGTAGACGTTATACCAGTTTTAACTTCCATCATTTAAAGTTTATTTTCTCTTATTAGTTTGTAAAATCTTATGATCAAAAGTATTGCTAATCTAGAACAAGTTCTGAACAATGATGTCTACAGTGTGTGTGTATGTGTGTAATTTTTCATTTCTCAATTTTAGCTGGATTTGTATTTCTATTATTGTGTTTATCTACCCAGCATGAACTTCTGACTGGCAAACAAACATCTTTATTTACGATGAGTTTTATACTTTAATGAAAAAGGAACAAAACCTCTTGAAGACTCTTTCATATGATGGATAAATTGTTAGTTTCTGAGTGGTTTGTTCAATGACTCATCTCATTCCTAACAATCTTAGGCCCACATTTTTCTATCACAGATATAAATACAATCCTGCACTTCTCAAGACTGTTTGGTACATCAGTCCTAGAATACAAAAGACTATTACAGTCATTTATTTCCTGCAAGGCTTGTGCATTCATAACCATCACAAAGCATAACTATGACCTTCCAAAACTAAGGACATGCAAATATAAAACTATTGTTTTAGAACTTAAGATCTGCCAAAAAATGGGCTGTAAAAATCCACAGGATTTATATGATCTTTAATTTCGTATTTCTTTGTATTTCCTTGTTACCTTTTGGGAAGAGGGTTTGTGATATCCAAAGCAGAATATCCAGATTCAATCACAGTTTTGTTCCATGTAGCATCAACTTATATAGAGTAGAACCTCTGGTCATGAACACTTCTGACCATGACCAAATCGGATTCCAACCAAAAAATTCAGTTTTTTTTTTTTTTTTTCATGGCCAATTTCCCCTTCCACACCATTCTTTTTGTAAGCACCAAATTTCCAAAATTAGGTTCGGGTCATGACCAAATTGGGTTGTGACCAAATTTATGGAACTAATTATGGTTGTGACCAGAGGTTCTACTGTATATGGATGTAGATTAGATGAGATACATAGATGAGATAACACACATATACACATGCTATATACATACATACATATGTGTGTTATCTATGTGCCTAGCCTCACCACACCACACCACACCTCACCCTCACCTTATCTTATTTAGTGAATGTCTGGATCTATGCAACCCAGGCCTGGTAGAATTCACACATATTTGAACCATTTAATGATGAAAAGAGGCAATGTTTCCTAAAACAAAAATGATGGTTAAAATATAAGTTATGTACAAGGTATCAGTATACCACAGATCTTATGGTGGAACTTCATAATGCAGCAGTCCGACAAGTTTTGCAGCAATTTATTTATTTATTTATTTATTTATTTATTTATTTATTTATTTATCAAATTTATATACCGCCCTACTCCCGGGGGACTCAGGGTGGTGAACAGCCAAGATAAAATACAGATAATACAAACATTAAAAGTCCATTAAAATTATTAAATTTTGGCCAAAAACAAATTTAAAACACCCAATTTGTAAAACAGATTAAACAATTTAAAAATTTAAAAGGGAGAGTTAGGCCAGGCCAGCCTGCTGAAATAAAAATGTTTTGAGAGCACGACGAAACGTGCACAGATCCGGGATCCTCCGTATATCCGGGGGGAGCTCGTTCCAGATGGTAGGTGCCCCCACAGAGAAGGCTCTCCCCCTGGGGGCTGCCAGTTGACACTGTTTGGCCGATGGCACCCTGAGAAGCCCCTCTCTATGGGAGCGTACTGGTTGGTGAGAGGCTATTGGTAGCAGAAGGTGGTATGTCACTGTAGAAAGAATTTTGGATTAACCTGATTGCTTTATATGTAAATCAGTTCAGAAGTTGGCTCATTTACTTTCCCTTCCTTCCTCCAACTGGTGCCAGCTTGGCCTTGCATAATTAATCTGTTTTACTATAACACAACAACAAATCAGGTGTTTTCTTTGTTTCCTGTAGATAGAAAGGAACAGAAGGCACTTTTCATTCAGTCCATCTTATATGTAGAAATTTGTGAAACTTTTATGTTATTCTTGTAAATGTGTTTATTGTTTAAATAGAAGTAATTATTTTTCTTTTCCCGCAGGAAGCTTAAGGCTTCTGCCAAATGTCTTTAGCATTCTGCTAGCAGATGTAGCATTTTTATAATAGAGCCCATATGTTCAATTGTTTTAAGGGGAGAGATGGTAGGTAGCACAATATTGGAAATGGAGATTTAGCTTATGGAAGACGAAAGACGGCTAAGGAGAGGCTTGATCATTATATGAGAATGTTAAAGGAAAAGGGTTTTTTTTTGAAAAGCTACTCTTGTTTGGCAATTGCCATAAAGCAAATAACTTCTTATAAAGAAAAACCACTTTGCTTTTGCACATTTAAACCAAACTAGCCTATTCCAACTTGAATTTGGCCAGATGTTGTGAAGTAACTTTCATTCTTTACATCTCACTATAATACTTAGAGCTGGAAGGAGATACAGCTTAGTACAATTCTGGTGGATAAGGTTAGAAAACTTTTTAACAAAAAGTTTTGTTTTGTTTTGTTTTTTTAAAAAAAAGTATATACCTCTCACGTTTTCTTTCTTTATGCTGTAACTTGGATTCTGCTTGCTCCAGCAGGAAATGATAAATAAGACAGCTAGAATCTCTACAATGCATACATATTGAATGGCATCATACAGTGTACTTTGTCATGAGCTTTTGACTATGATTTGTTGTAGAAGTCACTATTGGCTAGATTGCTAGATCATTCTAACTGTTCAGCCATAATTTATAAACCATAGTAACTTAGCTTCATACCACACTTTAAACCCCAAATAAGCAGATAACATTTTGATACACCTTAATGTGAGCCCAGTCAATACTTTAAAATTCATAGGTAAAGATAAAAATCCCTTTATGCTGAATTCAACTCTTATTGATTTGAAATATATCTCCTTATCAAATTTCTTTTCCTTCCTTCCTTCCTTCCTTCCTTCCTTCCTTCCTTCCTTCCTTCTTTCCTTCCTTCCTTCCTTCTTCAAGCCCTAGCAATTTTCTACAACTTTCTCATCCAAATATTGACTGAGCCAGACAAATTCAGCCACATTTTGCTACCTACTAAGACCAAAACTCATAAAGTAACCAGAAAATTGTCTGAATCATGAATTAACACCTCAGTATCTCTGACAAAAGAATAATTGCAATGACAAAGCTCAGTTAGAGACAATGTCATTCATTAAAAACAAAGTTCATTCATGTAACAGCTTCCTAACTTTAGATTGATATTGGGAAGCCTGTTGCCCTTTAAAACATAACTTAGAAAGCTATCTTCGGAAACACTTGCACAGAAGGGACCATTAAAGCAAATGGAACTTTCTAGTAGTGAAGCATTTTGTGTTGATTCATAACCTAAGTCAGTTCAAGAGAACCTTACAGAAAACTAATTCTGCATGGGATGGAATAACTTTTGCTTTGACAAAGTATAGAGGAAAAATAAAAAGGTGAGAGATTGTACTCATTCTTATTTTCCAGAAACAGAAAATATCTAGAAGGCATAAGATTTGTTCAAGGTCAAAATAGGGTGTGTGGCAGAACAAAGAAAATAAACTCAAACATTGTTTCCTTTTTAACCATGTCAGTGCATTTCTAGGAATTTTGTTGATTCTCATGGTCATTACATTTGTGAAAACAGATCAGTTTTCCAGTCACCATTTGGAGGAAAATAGATGAAATTTTTAGCCAACCATTTATTTAAAAGGAATGAACATTTTCCCATCATTCAAATATTAACATCTATTTTGCCTATGAAAATGCATTCGCCTTGAACATTTCTTTAAAAAAATATTTATTTATTTATTTATTTATTTATTTATTTATTTATTTATTTAATTATTTTTGTCAAGCATGTATAAAATAACAGATATAAGTATAAACATGATTATGAATACAGGTAATGGGTACAAATAAATTGGGACAGTAGGACAGGGACGGTAGGCACACTGGTGCTCTTATGCACGCCCCTTACAGATCTCTTAGGGATGGGGTGAGGTCAACAGTAGACAGTCTAAGGTTAAAGTTATGGGGGTTTGGGGATGAAACTACAGAGTCAGGTAGTGCAGTCCAGGCATTGACCACTCTGTCGCTGAAGTTTTATTTTCTGCAATCGAGTTTGGAATGGTTTACCTTAAGTTTGTATCTATTGTGCGCTCGTATATTATTGCGGTTGAAGCTAAAATAGTCATTGATAGGTAGGACATTCTTGTGGTTTTGTGGAATTACATTATTCCTCCTTCTCAGATTCCAGTACTATTTTTTATGTGTTAAAATATTCACTTTATACATTGTCATAAGTAAATGCCTTATTCTATAACAAGAGATATGTATATATGTACAGGATATAAAGGGTTAATTTATTCATCCTCCTTTAATGTATTCATGTGTAATCACCCCCCTTTCTTGACTCCTCCCCTTTGATATAAATAGAGAGTGCTTTTACCTCATGCTTGCTTCTCACTGTAAATCTGACAAGAATAAGTAGAATGCCTATTATGAATAAACTCTTCTTTAACTGAAGAAATTGCTTCTGAATTCATCATTGAGTCTGATCCTCAAAATATTGTAACAATCTGGTAGCAGAGGATGGTTAAACTGACTCAATAAAATCCAACATGCCTAAGAAAGAAAACCTCAAGAATAAACAAGAAATACCCAATACCAGGGCAAATGATAAAGAAACAAAAACAGATCAAGAAATGATCGATGAACCAATAAATACAACAATCAAAGAATCTGAAGATAACACCACAGACATCGAAGAAACAGCAGATGAAACCGACAACCAAGAAGAGAACAAAATAAAAGACAAAGACCTCAGATCGGAGATACTGAGGCTAATAAAAAGTCAAAAAGATGACCACAAACTCATCGCAGAACTCCGAGGCTTCTTGGAAGAAAACGGAGCAGCGAGAGAAAAAGACATTGAAAAAGCCAAACCCGAAAATACAAAAATGGTGAGCGAACCTACAACTAAAGAAAAAATAACCAGAAGCAAGACCAGAGGTCCCGCTCAAAATTTTGAAAGGCAGCCATCTTTTCTTCAACCGGCCACAGAAATGAACACGGCTGAACCAATCAGAATGCACCATTCAAAAACTCTGGTGCGAAAAAACACAAAAAATAGCAAGAAATATATTTATTCTTCTGAAGAGTCAGAAACAGATACAGAAGAATCATCCACCGAACAAGAAATCGAAACACCCATGAGAAAACTATTTAAAACTTTTGGCACAAGTCTAACAATTTCAAAAGAATCGATAAAAGCCAATAATGCAAAAATACAAAAGAAACGAAGAAACAAACAGACACCTCAAAGCCTGCACGACTCAATCTGGACAATGATGATGACGACGCCTGAACCCAGAGGACCCTGCGAAATTTCCCCCATACCACAAACGATCCAAAGAACAAAATACTCCAAGCAAGAAAGCTTCAAAGAAAAGAGACGAACCACAGCTGCCAGCAGAACACCCAAGATCGAGCCGGAGACCGAATCATCAGAAGGAGAGCACTACGAGGGAGCTACAGCAAAGAGAACCTCTCCCAGCGGCTTCAGCAGAGAAATGATCAACGCGCATGCGCAGATGAACACAGAGAACTACAATGAACTTTATGAAGAAGGAGAACCTTTCAAGCTCATCAGCAGAATACCCACACCATTCTGCAATTTTCAACATCTACAGGACCATGGACTACCCACAGTTGTAAGTAGTGGGAATAGTAATATTGGGAATCTACCTATTGATTTCCCAAAACTTAGAATTGATGGCATCAATTTACAGGAATGGTGTCAAAAAATTCAGGTTGTCTTTATGAAAGAAAATTTATTATTTTTTATAACCAATCCTCCCAAAAGACCTTGGACTCTAAAAATGGACTGCCTGCATCACAGAGCATTCTATTTAATAATTTCTAGCATATCACCTGCCATGTACTACAGTATTAAGCATAATCTTACTGTTTCAGAAATAATTCAATGCATGTTTAAATTGTTTCATAGTGAAAGTGTAGCAACAACCACTAGAATGTCTAAAGATTTCTTTTCAGCCAAATTAAGATCTGGAACCACCATAAGTGAACATTTAATATCCTTAAACAAAACCAGAGCAGAATTACATCTAAGAGGAGAAATAATATCAGAACAGACAATGAAAAGCGTTATCCTTAATTCATTAGATTCATCATGGGATAACTACATATCACACTTAGACTCAATCAATCTAGGATACTTATCCATAGAAAGTCTGTCAAATAAGTTAATAGCTGAAGATAATTTGAGGAGAAGTAGATACAATGCATACACAGAACACAGACAGGCAAAAGGGGTGACCTTCCAAGAAAATCACCAAAAAAACAATTGAATGTTACAATTGTGGATCCAGAAAACACTCTAAGGGAGATTGCCCCATGTTTCATAGGGAAAGACAAAACCGTGATTATAGGGGTAGATATCAAGACAGGCAATCATCTATTGATAGATACAGATATAGAGACTCCCCAAACTACAGAGAACGCAGAAAGGATAGAGATAATTCAAGGGACAGAAAATCAGGATCATTAAATGGATTAGATAAACATAACGATGTCATCACACAAAAATCAAAAAACAATACTTGGCTCATAGATTCAGGGGCAACTAATCATACAACAAATAACAAGAAAATACTGTCTTCATTCACAAATGATAAATTTATGATAAGAGTAGCCAATCAAGAAAATGTTCAAGTCATAGGGAAAGGAGATGTAAATATACCTGGTTTAGGTAAAGTAGAGGGGGTATTGTTGATACCAGAAATATCACATAACATACTTAGTGCAGTGAAATTAAGCCAAGATTTCAACATAAATATAATCTTCTCTGGGGGAAAAGCAATACTAGAAAAGGATGGGACTAAATTGAATAGTGTAGTTATCGAAGGGGGCCTACCCTTCCTTGTAACAGAAGATAAATGGTTGCATAACATTAATACAAACACTGATGACAACACCAACATAGACAGTGAACATAGTAACAACAATGACAATGAAGAACCCAATACACACTGTAATCACAAAGACACACCCACTAGTGATACACACAATAACAAAAGACCCAATATAGGCAAACCAATTCATGATGAATGTGCACACATGTTGCATAGGAAATTGGGACATGCAAGTTTCCCTGTAATACAAAAAATGATTGAACATGCTGATGGCGTTAAAATAAAGGATTGTAAAAACTATTTGGAATGCTCAGTATGTAAATCCTCAAAACTCAGAACAAACCCAAAACCAAAGAGGGCAACAAGGACCTCTAACCAAATTTTTGATCTGGTACATATGGATCTAGTTGGTCCATTAACACCATCCATCACATACAAAAAAAGATATTTCCTAACTATCGTAGACGACTATAGCCGTTATGGATTTGTTTATACTTTAAAACACAAAGATGAAACTTTCCAAAAATTCAAAGAATTTTACAAACGTGTAGAAACACAACACAATATCAAAATAAAACAAATCATGACAGATAGGGGATCCGAATTCATGTCAAAAGAATTCTCACAATGGATAAAAGACAAAGGAATGATACACTTCACGACTAGCCCATTTTCTGCTTTTCAGAATGGTACAGCAGAACGAAAGAACTCGACACTGCAAACCATGATTAGATGTACATTAGAAGATGCTGGTTTAGGAAAACAATTCTGGTCAGAAGCATTACTATATTCAAACTATACCCAAAATAGGACCTGGTCTAGCATCCTAAATAAAACACCATACGAAGTGATGTACAATAGGAAACCAAAAATATCACACATGCACATATTTGGAGTTACAGCAGACGTACACATACCAAAACAATTAAGACGTAAGGGAGATAACGTATCCAGAAGGCTCAGATTCATGGGATATGAAACAGGCACAAAAGGATATAGATTCATTGACAATAATAACAAATTCATAGTCTCAAGAACAGCAGTATTTCATGAACAGGCCAACTGGTCTAAGATACATTTTAACGAGATAATCCAAAATACAGAACCAAATATTGAACAACAAGACAGAATAGAAAGAGAGAAACATGAACATAACACACATGATGACAAAAACAAAACATGGACAGGTAACCATACCAGGATAAAAACAGATTCATTAACCAAAAAGGAAGCAAGGTATCTACACGATAATGAAAGCATTCCAATAAGAACAATCAGGTGTAACAGAAAACAATTACCGAATAAGTATAAGGATTATATAATGTGTGTGAATGACGAGACACCAACACCTAACACATACGAGGAAGTGTTGAAACTTCCCATGGAAGAAAGAGAAAAATGGGAATTAGCCATAACAAAAGAAATGAACAGCTTGCGTGAATTAGGTGTATTTACACCAGTCCCTGCCCCTAAGAACAAGACAATTATAGGCACCAGATGGATATTCAAAATCAAAGATTTAGAAGAGGGTAATAAATTATATAAAGCTAGATTAGTCGCACAAGGTTACGCTCAAAAATATCCTGAGGATTACACTGACACATACTCTCCCACTGTAAGAACCGAAAGTGTTAAGACAGCTTTAGTCATAGCTGCTATACTCAATCTTGATGTCTTTCAATATGATGTGCAGACTGCATACTTACATGCAAAGCTCGACAAAGAGATATATGTAAGGGCACCTCATAGCCAATGTACAAATAGAAATGAGACCTGGTTACTTAACAAAAGCTTGTACGGATTAAAACAATCCGGCAAGCGTTGGTATGAATGTCTAGTCAGCGTGCTTAAAAATATGGAATTCAAAGCCACAACTGCAGACAATTGCTTTTTTGTTAGAAAGGAAGGTGAATCATTAGAATTTGTGTTAATCTATGTGGATGATATTTTGTATATAGGCAAACATAAAGAAAAGAAAGACTTATTTGTATCCAAGCTAAGTGAACATTTCTCTTTAAAGTCGCTAGGAAGGGTAAACAAATACCTTGGAGTTCAAATCAATAAAACAAGAAAGGGATTCAAATTATCCCAGAGAGATAAAATTATAGAACTTCTGGAAAAATGCAATTTAAGAGATGCCAAACCTTGCGATACTCCTATGCAGACTGATTTTCTAAGGAATATGGATGAATCTTCACCTGAGTTTGAGAACAATACATTATATAGATCAATTATTGGTTCTCTCTTGTATATATCTAATTGGACCAGGCCTGATATAGCTCTGCCACTTAATTTATTATCTAGACATGTAAGTAAACCACTTATGTATCATTGGGAAGCAGTTAAACGAATACTAAGATATCTAAAACACAGCATAGATTTCTGTCTACTCTTAGAACCCAATAATATTAAAGAACCTATTATCACCAGTTACGCTGATGCAGACTGGGCAGGTGACATCAAATGTAGAAAGAGCACCTCAGGTTATGTATTATTTTTAAATGATTGCCCAATATTCTGGTACACTGGGAAGCAAGATTTAGTAGCGACTTCCACAACAGAGGCAGAATACGTCTGTTTATCTAAAGCCTCAAATAATTTAGTGTGGTTTAATGATTTATTATCTGATATTTGGAAGAATCCAATACTACCATTTGTCATACATGAAGATAATAAGGCGGCTATAGAAATATCAAGATCTGACGCCATTGGTCAAAGGTCCAGACATATAGATATCAAATTTAAACACGTGAGACAATTATCTCAGGATGGATTCATTAAAGCAATCCACTGCGAAACCTCTGAACAAATAGCTGATATATTAACTAAACCTTTACCTTCTAAACAACACAAATACTTGACATCAAAATTACAAGTACTATATAATTCTGAATCCGAATGCAATCATTGTTATATGTCGAATCGGCATTTAGAGGGGGATTTGTCATAAGTAAATGCCTTATTCTATAACAAGAGATATGTATATATGTACAGAATATAAAGGGTTAATTTATTCATTCTCCTTTAATGTATTCATGTGTAATCACCCCCCTTTCTTGACTCCTCCCCTTTGATATAAATAGAGAGTGCTTTTACCTCATGCTTGCTTCTCACTGTAAATCTGACAAGAATAAGTAGAATGCCTATTATGAATAAACTCTTCTTTAACTGAAGAAATTGCTTCTGAATTCATCATTGAGTCTGATCCTCAAAATATTGTAACATACATCTTTCAGGATCCATCTATACTCTGTAGAATCTAATATGTGTATATCTATTTACTGAATTCCCAATAGACAACACAAATCCCTGGCAAAATGCCTCCTAATCTCTTCCATACCTTTGTGCTCTTCTTTCTCTGATTTTAAAATTAATGTTTGGAATACAACACTCAAAACATAGCAATCTCAGGAATATGCCAACCTTATTTAACATTGTTCTGGCTTGAAATAAGTTGGTGATAAGGGGTAAGGCCACTTTCAAGCCAATCCCCTCATGGTTTTGCACACATGGTTGCTTTCCAAAATCTTTGCACAAAGTTTGTGAAAGCTGGTAAGGTTATTCAGCCAAATCTTCTATCATGTCTTCACACTAGCTATGCTAAGATGTTTCTAAGCCTGTGTGAGGATTTGGTCTATACCATTATACTTGTTCTTAAGCATTTGGTTAATTTTAGCCAGCTTAACTTCTTTATCTTTGATAAAAGGCTGCATTTGAGCAAATGGGCTTGGCATTTCCTGCATTTGGTTTCCCAGCTTTGTTTGACCCTTAGGGGCTAAGAACTTGCCAATAGAGCACAAAAGCCAAAGAGAGAGAGAGAGAGGGAGGGAGGGAGGGAGGGAGGGAGGGAGAGAGAGAGAGAGAGAGACCATGCACAATAATTGGAATGCAGCTTAAGGGATTGTTTAGATAGACCTTTGAAGGGATTCACTATTGCATCTCAGTTCAGAGACCTTGTCCAACATATGAAATGGAGGAATGAAGCTTTTTTTTTTTTTTAATTGCTTATTTCTCACTTCAGCCTTTAGAAGTAAGTCATGTTTTGCAACTGATACAAAATATCTTCCTTCAGGACAGGCTTTGGTTCTCTTCTTGAATTTAGAAGCATTTGCCAGCAAGACTTCCTGTTGCCTTTGGCTTGGATTTGAGTTTTCAGTCAATGCCTCTTCAATTTGTCAAACCTGAAAATCTCTGTCTTTTTAGACACTCAGTTCTAGCCTTTTTAGTCACCCTGAATTATTTCTAGCAATGGCAAGGTTTTCTTAAAAACAAAACATGTTTCAAAACATGATGTAGGTTCTTTCAGGAATCTTTTGACACTGGGATATTCTCTATAGCCTTTGGTTGATTTAAATGCCGAAGGAACAGATGCCTGTGACTCAGCCCTTGCCTCTTTTGTTCAGCTTTTTGAAAAGAAAAGTTCAATTTAATGTAACATCTTGAAGTATTTTCTCTTTGAAATTACATTTTCTTCACATTCCTATCAACTGTTTAAAGGCAGGTCCTATCTGTTTAATTTTGGTCTTCATAATAACTTGAGATCAACGTTATTACCTTCAAAGGAAATTAAACTCAATGGTTATGGAAGATGTGAGTTTGTAGACAATAGCGATTCCGGGTAAATGGAATATAGTGCTTTTAGGTCAAATGTTTATGCATAAAACTTTTCACTGCTTACACTTTTAAACTTTTGCATTTTAAAAACTGATGAAGTCTTATTAAATATTCCCTGAAAACAAAAGTAAGGAATTCCAGTGCACTGTTTTTCTTATTTCATTCCCTTCTATTCTTAAATATATCCTTCCTTCCTCCCTTCCTCCCTCCCTCCGTCCCTCCATATTATATTATCTAAATTTATATTATCTAAATTTATCATTGGCTAATCTGTACATAAAATGTGAAAAGGGAAATTATTTATATAACTTTGGAACAAGATTTTAATTTAAACAAACATTTTGATTGCCATTTGAAATAAGGTTCAGTTCTAATAGAATTAGGGTTCAGTTTGGCATTGAGATATGGAATTAGCATATCTGCATGTGTGTATTTTCTTTTGAACTAAAGCAGATGTAAGTCCCATTTGACAAGTGCTTTTACATTAACAAATCTACCAAATCTACATCCAATAAAAGCCCCCAAAAGGTTAAAAAAAAGGTATGAGGACAAATATCTGAGGAAAATTAGGCAAATGATATTTAAGTATTCAACTGCCAAAAACCATCCTACCATCTCCAGGTGACATTTTCTCAGTAAAATAAATGAAAATGGCATTGATATTAAATGTATTTTGTATGTGGAAAGTTTCATCTTCAGTTCTTGATATTGCAAGGTACAACTGAAGTAAAAACTCTTTTTTCAATCCTACATAGCATCTGACAATCATAATATGAACAATTTTGAGTATTGTGGAGCAATGAACCTATCAGATGTAAGGCAAATTGATAAGTCTTTAAAATCTCATCTCCCGTGATAAAATAAATAATGGACCATCTGCTGCACTTTATTCAGGTATGTAAAGCAGTCATGTTGCCCTACCACAGAAGTGTGGTCCACCTTGAGTGATTACTCAATGACAGCATAGGAACAAATGTTAAGAGGACTCTAATTACCAAACACAAATCTTGGCAGAAGAATCTATTTCTAGAATCTCATTATAATTATGTTCAGTCAAACAGCAACCTCATCTGAGGTTTTAGACAGCAAATGACACCAAAGGTCTGATTAAGCAAGTAGTAATTTTAGGTGTACAGAAAGTGTACCAAATGACAACATAAAACAAACTATTTTGAAAATATTAACATAAATCTAGGATGGTGTCTATTTTAATTTTATTTTAATGAGGTATGTAATAGAAAACCTAACAGTGCTTAAAGTAACAGATTTTTGTTTGCTAAGCTTGGCTGCTGGTGAAAAATGATCTGCAAACTGATTAGGTTAGAAATATAATGTGCATTAAAATTGCTTAAGTAACTAAGTCAGGATTTAGCAAAAGCTAATGAAAATACCTTGAGGGTAGCACTATTACTGCACTGCCTTGAAATTATGATTTCAGGAAGAAAATTGAGCAACATATTTAAGTGGTGGACAAAAATAACTTTAACTGTTAATAAAGGACAGAGACCATTAAAATATAAATTACAGGTGAACTTTAGAAGGCAAGTTTCCTGCAGCACTATAATTAGAAATGGTAATACTGTTGTACTTTGTAGATAGAAAACAGGATAAAACCATGGCCTGCTTTTAATCCAAGGGTGAGAGGAAGCTTTGCTCCAGTCTAATTATAAAATTTTAGAACTCATATTTCCTAAACTATTATTATTGGCAGACATTCAGCATGCTGAGCGTAATTTTCAAGAACAACCTCCCCCATGCCTGAAAAGTTTTTGACCAGTGTACTATCTGTTCTAACATATGCCAGAGAAACACAGACACTAACCTTACAATCGATACAAGAGCTATGAATGGTGCAAAGAGCCATGGAAAGATAAATGCTCGGCATTACAAAACAAGATAGAAAGACCTGCAAAATGCACATAGATTGTCCCATGATGTTAACAAACATCACTTCAATTAAAAACCAGTATCCATGAACACCGGCTGGCAGTCACATGCCATGATCCCAAATCCTTAATCTGTACTCACACTAACACCAATCGGCACCAGTTTGATCGGAGCAACACAAAAATAATCAGCCATACTACTAGCCACTATGTTTGAGAATTTATCAAAGCCTAACCCTCCATAAGCAATTCCATCAACAGACAAATTGACCTATAACCAGCCTATGAACCCCTCAGAGTCATAATCAACCACGCAGCTAACCAGAGACAGCATCGACCCTCAAGCAACCTATGCAACCCCCCCAATCAGCACTTCAGCTTCCAATGACCTTCACCTGATGTAACCTCCCTTTCAAAAGACCCATCACAAGACTCACACTGATGACTCACACCTGACCCATCACAAGGCCCATTAAAAGACCCTCACTTGACACACACTGACCAGTCACAAAGCCCCTATAAACAGAAGAACACTGACATCCCCTAAACTCCGTTGTCGATGTTACCTAGCCTGGTAATGAAATGTTCAGAAACCAACCCACAAGTTTGGAGAATGAACTTTCACCCTCAAAACTCTCTTTTCTACATTCCATTGGCCATTCTAATTTGTATTGCCTAGATATGGTAGCCTCTATTTACTTATCTTGTCATCTTGACTGCTTCATTGGAGAATCAATAGAATACTAATATTCTATTGATTTCTAAAAGTCTTCTGGTTTGGGTTGCAGTAATATTTATGTTCTAATTGCAGTATAATGTAGCTTTTCAGATAACTTGGAGCTCATTTCCTATTGGCCATAACAACAAAATTGATCAGGACTGATTGGAATTGTAATTCAAAATATAGGGGGAGCAAAGATTCACCATCTTCAGTGTAACAAATTACTTCTCTCAGGTTCGGAGTTAAATGTAATGCTTGAATGATTTGTACCCATTATTTTTATGAAAGTTTTCATTTTATTGAAATGTAATATTGCTTGTTATTGGCTTGAGGTCACTGTAACTATTAGTGCAACAAAAAACAGAGCTGCATAATAGTACTTACAGCTTACAGCAGGCAATCTTATTTTACATATTCGTATAAGCAATGACTTGTGATTATCTTCATGATTTATTTACACAGTGCTACTTCTGAAGGTATTTGCAAATAGAGCTCTCTTTTTAACATCTAGTCACTTATCCATTGTATCTGCTTTAATTTGCAGTTTAATTGGATATGAGTTTATGGTTATGCAGTTGAAGGCACTATAGGCACTATAAAGCCTTCTTTTATCATTGTATTGGAAAAAATGGTTGATAATGCAGCCTAAAAATCCTAGCTGGGAATCATATAACCATTGGGTTCTGGAAGAGGATGCTATGATGTCAGATCATGAATAGAATTAAAACATGTCCACCTAACTTGAAAACACTGAATTAGCTGGTTCAGTGTTTTCAGTTTATGCTAGCAACATCCTGAAAAAAATAACAGTGAACTCTCTAAGGAGCAGTGGTGGTATTCAGCCGGTTCTATCCAATTCTGGAGAACTGGTAGCAGTGGCTGCAGGAGGCTCCGCCCACCCAACCGGACATAATCACATCCCATTTATCCAGGTTTTTGATGCTCTGCGCATGTGTGGAAGGCGCACACTCACAGTTGCAAACCACTTAGTGAAGGTAAGTGAATACCACCCCTGCTAAGGGGCTCTATGAACAGCTAACAGCACAAATTTATGTCCCATATTTTAATACAATGAGAAATTATGTAACAGAGAAGCATCAACTCTGGACTCTATCCACATAGTTCTTCATAGCCATAGTAGAGTAATTGCTTCAAACATTCCAGTTGAATTAGCTTAGAAACTTTCAGGAGCAAGTAATTACATCATCATCATCCACAACTAATTATTTTTCTGCATGCCTAGGACATTTTTTGGTCTAAATTATTATTCTGTCACCTAGCATTAGAACCTTGCATTCTGTGCTATTCTAGAACATTCTAGTTCATCTCTAAAAAGAAAAGGAAAAGCTCCTGACAGGAATTCTGGACAAATGCCATAGATAGCCACTCATTTGAAGTTCTGACAGTGTTGAATGAGGAGGACTTATGACACATCCACAGACATCAGAAGATATGCATGATCATGTCATGGGAATTTAAGTGCTTGGTAACCAGCTCACCAGACCACCATGTGTCCTGCAATGATTGCCATTTGCAACTTTCACTGCGGGCTTCTGACAAATTCAAATTCAATGGTGGTGAAACCAGCAGGAGGTCAAAAATGTTGATTATGTGACTCTGGGATGCTATGACCACATGGGATTTGCCTAAAGGCAGCAGCTGGGATTCCCACAAACTGCCATCGTAAGTCAGCACTGACACACATGATATCACATTTTACAATGTGATACTCAGCAATGGAATTGTTTCTTCAAATTATCATAGTTAAGCAAGGACTACTTGCTTAAGTAAACAATTCTTGTTTAGAATGACTAGCAACTTGAGGCAGAAAACAGTTTCAGTATCAGACTAACTCACCATTTGTTTGGGGCCTAAAGTAAATGCACTTTGGGTCCCATTGACTGAACAATATCCAATAGGACCTTTCTCTGTTATGGTATTGGTCCTCAGGGATTATATGCCCCCAGTTATTTGGATGCCCCCCCCAAATGATATTCAGGAAGCTATTAAGTGCCTAGATGTCTTCCCAGGCTTTGGGACAGGGGATGGCTGAGTAAACATATATAGTTTACATGTTTGCCTTTGGACTTCTTATAATTTCTGATTTATGAATGTATGTTTATGTGTGTTTTCTTTTAATTGTAAGCCATTCAGAGTTATTGGGAGTTAAAATTATAAAATAACTAAATCAGTGACTTATAAGGAAAACCAGTATAAGACGTTTTATCATTGGCATTTAGCGCCAGTGAGGCTGGCCAAGATGTACCCAAACTTAAATCTAAAATGTTGGAAATGCAAGCAGGGTCAAGGTACCTTCTTTCACTCATGGTGGTCATGCCATACAGGAATGGCTGCAGGATTTAATTAAATGTCAAATAGAATTCAATCCGGAATTATTTCTCCTAGGGATATTTAGGGCAAAATATAATAGAAAGATAAAATATTTGATATTACATATATTAACGGTGGCAAGGATTGCTTTTGCGCAGTATTGGAAGAAAGATATTATATCACCAGACGGATTAGTAATTCAAAAAATATTTGATTGCGCGGAAATGGATAAACTCACATTAGAGCTAAAGGCAAAGGATGACTCAAGAATATTATGCAGTATGGGAGAAATGGTATGAATCAGTGGTGAAATGTAAAATTTGTTACTACCCATTCTGTGGATGTGGCTTGTGTGGGGGGGTAATATGACTGAGTGGGCATTTTTTTTTTTACTTTTAAAACCATTTTTTCTACAATCTCTTCAGGTGAAGAGGTTGTAAAAAAATGCTTTTAAAGCCTCTGACGATCCCAGCTGACTTGCCTGATCGGCAGAGGCTTCTTTTTTTAAAAAAGCCTCAGATGATCCCAACTGATTTGCCTGATTGGCAGAGGCTTTCTTTTTTTAAAAAAAGCCTCTGACGATCCCAGCTAACTTGCCTGATCAGCAGAGGCTTGCTTTCTTTTTTTTAAAGCCTCTGACGATCCCAGCTGACTTGCCTGATCGGCAGAGGCTTTCTTTTTTTAAAAAAAAAGCCTCTGATGATCCCAGCTGAACTGCACGATCATCAGAGGCTTTTTTTTTTTACTTTTAAAAGCATTTTTTCGGCCAAAGAGGTTGTAGAAAAAAATGCTTTTAAAAATAAAAAAAAAGCTTCTGATAATTGTGTGGCTCAGCTGGGCAATGGGGGGAGGCAGGGATTTTTGCTACCGGTTCTCCAAACCACCCGCCTCCATCGCTACTGGCTCGGGCGATCCGGTCCGAACTGGGAGCTTTTCACCCCTGGTATGAATGGATAGATAATAGAAATAAGGAACAGAAATGTACATAAAGGAATAGAACGTTTAGAAATATAATGCATATAATGTATTGAATATTGATTCTGGTTGTATGAATAATGTCACAGATCTCTTAAATATGTAATAGAGATATGTAAAGAGAAAAAATGCAATAAAATTGCAATATTTTTTTTTAAAAAAAAGAGTTATTGGGAGTTGTGCAGACTATAAATGATATGAATCAGTGACAGCCACAGTTAACAAACCATGACTGGATTCATATTATACATCAAGCCAAACATAGCAAAGGTAGCTTCTTCATCTACACAACTTTTATTGCTCATTAAGATTATCTGTTTAAGAATATTTGCAGAGCTGCTAATTCATTGATTGTTGACTTACTGCAGAACAAACTCTTTTCTAGCTCTTCTCTAACACTAAACTGAGCTTTGTGATATACAATACTTTCTACCATGATAAGAAAACTACAAGCATATTTGGTGGCCTTTAAGAAAGCCCTAAGGCATTTATCTCTCTGATCAATTTTTATTTGATACTTAAGTGTTTCTAATTGGATTGATTGCCTTGTTCTTACTGTAGCTGCATTTAGGTGATTAAATTGTTTCTATTTTTTAAAAAAACTGAATTTAGTACTGGATTTTTTCAAGACAGAGTAGTAATAAGTGTTTTCCAAATGTAACAACTGATTGATTATAACTTTGACTGAAACATTTATTTATTTTTTATTTTATTTTATTTCCAATTTATATACCGCCCTTCTCCCTGAGGACTCAGGGCGGTGTACAGCCAGAATTAAGAACATAAAATACAAATATTAAAAAACAGTTAAAATATGTATAAATTTGGCCCAAAAATTAAAAATCACAAACCAATTAAAAACATTTAAAAATTTCTTCTTAAGCCAGCCCGGCTTGCTGAAAAAAAGTGAGTTTTAAGGGCATGGCGGAAGGCACTGAGGTCATGGATTCTCCTTATCTCTGGGGGCAACTGATTCCAGAGGGTAGGTGCCCCCACAGAGAAGGCCCTCCCCCTGGGGGTCACCAGCCTACATTGTTTGGCTGATGGCACCCTGAGGAGGCCCTCTCTATGGGAGCGCACAGGTCGATGGGAGGTCGTCGGTAGCAGCAGGCGGTCTTGAAGATAGCTAGGCCTTATGCCATGGAGCACTTTAAAGGTGATAACCAACACCTTGAAGTGCACCCGGAAGACAACTGGGAGCCAGTGCAGCTCGCGCAGGAGCGGTGTTACATGGGAGCGCCATGCTGCTCCCGTCACTACCCACGCTGCTACGTTCTGGACCAGTTGGAGCCTCTGGGTGCTCTTCAAGGGGAGCCCCATGTAGAGAGCGTTGCAGTAGTCAAGGGGAGAGGTGACGAGGGCGTGGGTGACTGTGGACAGGGAGTCCCAATCAAGAAAGGGCCGCAACTGGCGAATCAGATGAACCTGACAAAAGGTCCCCCTGGTTACAGCCGTCAGATGCTCCTCCAAGGACAGCTGCATATCCAGGAGGACTCCCAGATTGTGAGCCCTTTCTGTGGGGGCCAAAGGCTCGCCCCCAATACTCAGTGATGGAGTCAACTGACTATATCGGGATGCCAGGAGCCACAGCCACTCAGTCTTGGAAGGGTTGAGCTTGAGCCTGTTCCTCCCCATCCAGATCTGCACAGCCTCCAGGCACTGGGACATCACTTCAAGGGCATCATTGGGGTGGCCTGGGGTGGAGATGTACAGCTGGGTGTCATCAGCGTACTGATGGTATCTCACCCCGAAGCCACGGATGATCTCGCCCAGCGGCTTCACATAAATGTTGAACAGAAGGGGCGAGAGGACTGATCCCTGCGGCACTCCACAGATGAGAGGCCTCGAGGTCGACCTCTGCCCCCCTGTCAACACAAACTGTGACCGGTCGGAGAGAAAGGAGGAGAACCACCGCAACACGGTGCCTCCCACCCCCAACTCTTCCAGCTGGTGCAACATGATACATATTTCAGAACATATTTCTTTGAAAACAAAAACAGAGCAGAGATTCATATTATAGCTCCATGTGTCGGCCATCATTTTAGGGGATATCTTTGTAGAATTACTTGACTTTGGAGTGATAAATACTTACTAGAATAATCATATATCTGAAATTATGTCAAAAAGTCACAATTTTTTAAAAGTTTGTCTTCCTTCCACTTAATTTCTAGCTTACCTTTTAACTCCCTTTTCTTGCTCTGATCTCCTTCTGTCTTAAAGACTCACTAATACTGGACTGTAGATATCTGGGCAACCAGGAGATGGATGCAAGGAGAGTTCCTTTATGACTTCACTGACATCTAAAGTTGCCCATGACAACCCATTTGATGTAATGGTGTAAGGCTAGAAACAGGAACACAAGCTGGGGGACCATGAGCCAGTCATTATCTCTCATCAAAAAGAAAAAGGCAATAGGAAATGGCCTTCAAATATCTTGCCAGGTAAACTTTTCTAGAAAAAATGTTGACCAGTCTCTGTTGTTCCTCTTCATACAGAAAGTAAAAAATAATTCATGTGAAAATAATAGTAGTTCTGTCTACTCATTATTAATATCACAACTCCCATCCTATGATGATGATGTGCAGAGGTAAAAAATGTCTTTGAAATTAATGGCAAATCTGTCCAGGCCATTATCCAATGCCCTTATTTGAAATGATTAAGCTCATTGAGTGTTTGCTTAATATATTTTCCTCTCTTCATAGAGCATGCATGGTGCCTCAGGGCAAGCCCCTCTAATAATTTTCAATTGAATAAAACCATAACTCATGACCCAATAAATTATTAAGAAGGCCTGTGTTGCACCTGAATCATCATTCATCTTACTACAATGGTGGAAAGCCTACAGTTTTTGGTAATGGTCCTTGCCATGATAAATAGCTCGTTTAAAATTTATGAATACAGTACAGTGGTAGACATTAAAACATATTCTGCTGTTGAATTATCTGTCAATTGTTTCCCCCTTGCCTTTATCAATGAGTTGTACTTATAATTGTTCTGGTGTAGAAAATGTACCAGATTAGTAGTTTCATACCTAACTCTACAGTTATTTTGAAAAGGATTGTCAAATGATAAATGCTCCACAATATCCAAAGTAGACTCTGAATAATTGTTCAGTAGAATTAAAAAGTCCATAATCAACCATCAACAAAAATCTATACTGAGGAATAGTTAGAGCTCTCTGAGCTTGGTTGTTCGCTTGCAGAGATTGCATTATCCTAGTAAATAACATCCTCCATACTAGTGAGTTTGGGGTTTGTGCATTCTTTATATGCAGTAGCTTACCCTGCCAGTGTTGCTGGGGTGGTGGTTTTCAATTTGGTAGTTTCTTGATTAGAGTATTGTTTTTTGCTTGATTGTTTGTCTTGTGTTAATCCATGCTTATCTTGGTATAGGTTTTAAACCTCTTTAGATAAAAATTGGGTTTTAAACCTCTTTAGATAAATTTGGATGTTCTTAATCTTTGAGCCTAAATTACTTAATCTGTTTCTTAATAGTTTTTAACTTCTATATGTATTTGTATTTATTATGGCTGTTCACCGCCCTGAGTCCTTCGGGAGTAGGGCGGTATACAAATATGAAAAATAAATAAATAAATAAATAAATAAATAAATAAATAAATAAATAAATAAATAAATGAATGAATAGGCTGCCAGGGAGAATGTCTCTGGTCATTTTACCTAAATGCTCAAAATACTACCTCAATTCAACAACGACTACCTCAAAATACTACCCCAATTCAACAATAACCACCTTAATCACAACCACAAGTAACTATCCACCCAGCAAATAATTCAAACCCACCAAATACTATATTCTTACTTATCAAAGACACCATTGAACGTGAACAAAAATGTCCAAACGCTATTTTATTTGGCCTGGATGACAATGACGAATCTGATGATATCACTAAGGTTCGCAACATTATAAGAAACTCCCATAAACCAAACATCTCCCCTGATGACATCATCAAAATTTCAAGAGATGGTCCTGAGTTCAAATACAACGATGGTTTGGTAGCTCCACGATTTTGCAGTTATTTGCAAAAATGAGTCGATCAAATGCATAGTCATACATACAATAAATTCAATTGCCAAAACTGACATCAGCCATAACAAACTTCGCTCACATCCTGATTTATCCATATTGTAAAGAATCCGCTCCCGTGAACTCAGATCAGAACTTAAAAGACATCAAGACCAAGGACATACTGACTTATACATCGATTACAGTGCCAACTGTATCAAAAGAAAGTCCCACAACAAACATCCTAACACCCAATCCTCCTCCATCTAACCCCCCATTATCCAAAACTAGGCACGCACGCCCCTAACTTCCTCTATACCAACTACTACTGACCTTAAATGCAAGCTACTTAATGCAAGAAGCCTTGTAAATAAAATACCTGAATTCGTCCTCTTACTAAATAAGGCTATATTCGATATTATATTTGTCTATGAAATTTGGCTGAATACATCCCTCCCTGACTCCATTACTACAGTAAGAGACTATCATGTTTACTGGTCAGATCATGAAATCCGTAGAGGAGGTGGTGTTGCTATCTTCTACAAAAAGTCCCTACATCTAAAAGATATTCAAGTTACACAGGAACTTGCTCTTCCTGAGACCATCGTCTGCGACCTGTCCTTAAATACCACATTTTGATTCTTACTTTGTTACAGAGCCCCAGATTATGACATTGAACATGCGAACAAGTTAACTTCACTACTAACTTGGGCAGCCTCCTGCCCACACCCAATAATCTTTCTTAGTGACCTTAATTTACCACTTATTAATTGGACCCTAAATGAATGTACAACTGAACCTATACATACAACCCTGTACAATACTGTAACTAATCTGGAACTTGATCAACTAGTAACTAACAACACTAAATTCAACAACTGCCTTGATCTCGTCTTCTACAACAGTTTAAATTCAATTTATGGACTACAAATAAAAGAACCATTCTCCAACAGTGACCTAGTAGTTAGGGAACAACATGGTCTCAATAATTGCTGGAATAACTTTTATCCACCAAATCACAATTAATACCTGCTTTATAATTTTTAGTTGCCAAGATTCTTTCCTGTAAATTTTACTCAGTTTATCTTCAGATTCTATTACATTGAACTGAATTGTTCTAGGTAATCTTCTTAGACACATATAAAACATGGACAGAATTTATTTATTTATGAAATGTGGCTCTGAGTGTGTACAATTTTGAAATAGATATGATGGCGTTACTTGTATCTCAGGAAGTGAAATATATGAATCCTACCTAACTAGCCCTGATCTTTATTCAATGAACTCTAGAAGTCAAAGAGAGAGAAACAACCAAATAACTTCTGCTCAGTTTGAATCGCTATCAGATTGATTTTAATTTACATCATATTAACAGGCTCTCCACTAATGGAGTCGGTCTTTTGGGACAAAGCTTTCCATCTGTGTGTGAACAAACAATATTTACAGCAATGCTATCACCAGGAGGCATTTAAATGTGTAAATTATATAGATTGGCACATTTAAGCCAAATGCTTTTTCATGGAGCATAAAAGTAAAATAAAAATAGCAGACAAAACATTCATGGCTTTGTATTATTTTACTCAATTACCTAATATTGAAGAGTCTACATGTGGAGTCATAATACAGCAAAAGAGCAGGTTGCTCAAGAAGCCAAGAAAAGAACTTCAAGTAAATGTCATGGAATCATTACTCATTGCTTCTCCTTTGGGATCAGGTCCAGAATAATGGACAGGAATTGTTTTCCATAAATTATGTGTGTTCATCATCACGTACATATTGTCTATATACAAGTACACATTTATACTTTTAAGACATTATTTGCAGTCAAGAGTTTTACCAAGCAATAAGAAGAATCTTACTAAATTCTGGAGTTGGTCTGGGAGTGTTCGACAGCCTGGGAGAATCATATTTATGCTACTCTTAAGGTCAAAGGGCTTCTTATGAAAGCCATTAATATCTAATCTCCTAAAGTTCAATTTAATGCCTAAAATCTAACCATATAACTTCTTCTTCTTAACGTGTTACTATAGAAAAAAAAGCACTTAGAGATCATAAGCTTTATTCAATGGAATTAGCATCAATGAGAAATTAAGGGTTTTTTGGGGTAAAGAGGGAAAGTCTGATTTTAGACTTTCCAAATATATTGAAATGCGTGAATGCCAAAATCCATGCTTGACAGAATTTTGTGACATATTTCACAACCCCCAAAATATACATGTGCCTGTTAAAAAACATAAGAAAATGTGTGTATTAAAGAATATAAACAAAAAAAAAAAGATTTTGCCTTGAGAAAAATTGCTTGCCAAAAGTGCAAATATTAAGAAAGATTTGTGAAATGTGTACATTAGATATATACCTACAAAATTAATATCCATATGCATTTTTAAAGTCCAAAATCACATAATTAATACAGAAATGAGACCTAACAGAAATTGTGGTTGGAAAAAATGAGAAGGTTTGCAAAACTATTTGGAATATCTTTGGGGCAGTGGGTTGTTGTTTTCTGACTTAAGACATTATTTATTTTGCTATATGTACCCACATATATACACAAATTAGCTTCTGGGGAAAAAAGAAACAACGAGCTGTGTTATTCTTTGCCTACCTTGAGGTTTTATATTCTCATATTGTCTATCAGTTCCTCAATATTTGTTGCATGTATGTGTTTATATCACTTATCACATACTATATATATAAAATCTATATCTGTATCTATAACATCTATATCTATAAATATCTGTGTATAATGATCAACCTAAAGATGTTTTCAGTTGAATTCTGAGAAAGAGGTGTGTGTGTGTGTGTGTGTGTGTGTGTGTGCGTACACACACGAACTGTGGTGGTGCAGTGGTTAGAGTGCAGTACTGCAACTACTTCTGCCAGCTACCTGCAATTTGGCAGTTCAAATCTCACCAGGCTCAAGATTGACTCAGCCTTCCATCCTTCTGAGGTCAGTAAAATGAGGACCCAGATTGTTGGGAGCAATATGCTGAATCTGTATACTGTTTAGAGAGGGCTGTAAAGCACTGTGAAGCGGTATATAAGTCTAAGTGCTCTTGCTCTTGCTATATATTTAAAATTATCCAGCCAACTTTTTTTACATATACGCACACATACACATTTCTTAAACACTTCCAAACATGGTTTTGTTGTGGCCTGTCAGCTGCCAGCCCATCCAGCATCCGAATCAGATGAGGAGGAGGCATGGGAGTCAGGGTCAGCATCAAGGCAACCTGAGATCTCCATGGGGGAAGAGGGAATGGAGCTGTCAGAGAGAGAGACAGAGGCAGAGCCTGGGTCGGCTGCCGGCCTTCAAAATAGAGAGTCCACAGCCCTCAGGTCTGGAGGTGGCTGATGAGGAAGAGGAGGAACAGCTGGGTCCAGTGCCTGATGCACGGATGCACAGAAGACAGAGGAGAGGAGAGCAGTGGAAATCTGTGGGCCGATTCTTAGGACATAAGAGCCACCGCTGATAGTGAAGCCCCACCCTAGCTCTGGGGATAAAAGGCAGGGGGGGGATGAATAGATGTGGCAGACAATTATTCATCTCCCCGCCAGACAGGCTTGTTAGCCTGCAGTGAGAGAGAAACTTTTTGCCGGGGCTGCTGGCACTCCTAATAAAGGAACCATTGATTTAACTTGAGAGGGATTGTTGTGTTTGGGGAGCTGGGTCAGAACAGATTTTTTTCATTGGTTGCATACTGATGGCATAGAGCCTAGATATCTGAGTCCCTAATCATATGTTTTAGCATATGTTTTAGCAGTGTGGTTGCAATCCAGATCCCCACCATTAAATTTTGTTTTCTTGTGTGACCTTTAGCAAGCGTGCCTTATCTATTGCGGCTCTCACCCTCTGGGATAGTATCTCTCCAAAGATAAAGATAGCATCCTCTCTCCTAGGGTTCCAGAAAGTTTTGAAAGCCTGGCCCTGATCCCAGGCCTGGGGTTGATGTTTATATTATGTGCTTCATGGCTCCTGTTTTTATTTGATTTTGTGGTTTATTAGAGCATTTTAGCCTGGCCTATTTGATTTAACATTTATAGCTGTGCTTGTATTTTCTTTTGTAACTTTGTATGCACCCAGAGTCCACTGGATGGCCCACACATTTAAGTAAGTAAGTAAGTAAGTAAGTAAGTAAGTACGTACGTACGTAAGTAAATAATAAATAAATAAAATGAGTGAAAAAAAAAAGAAAAAATGTCATTCTACACCTTCACTGATTAGATTGCTCAGACAAGTTATTATATTTCATCACCTGACATTTTACTGTCCCCCTTTCTGACAGCATCCCACAGCTGTGTTAGCATGCATTTCCTTCTTCCTGGAACCAACATAAATGTATGCCAGTGCAATTTCCCCCTTCGTTTCTAGGCCCTATTATGCCTCATTAATGAGATCAGAGAGAAGGGTTGTCCTTATCTTTTCCTGCAGGATAAACTAAAGAAAGCAATTGGTGGATTTGTCAGCCAGTGGGGAAAATATCCAGGAAGCATTCTCAATGTGGAATGGGATCGGGGCTGGAAAAGTGACTTATTCTGACAAATGGCTCTCTATCAAATGGAGCTCTAAGTAGCCCCTTTCTCTCTTATAATTTTATACCTTGATAGGTCTATTTTTGTGCCCATGTTTTTCTTACAATGTTTCCATAGTGTTTAACTGATTAATTGTGTTTCTTTTTCCTTTCTTACTTTTATAGAATCATTTTGCTTCTGAAAGCATAAACTGAAATGCTTTAAAGGAATCCCATCACCATAACATTCAAATTATTAAAACAATCATCATACAAGTTAGTATGAAACTGAATTTTGCTATGGTTCTGTAAAATGGAAGGTTTGATAAGGTGAACCAACATTTTCTTAAAAGTGTTATAAAAATGAACACAAAGATGGGGAGAGTGCAAAATTGCTGCCATTCAACTTGTAATATAATCAGCCCAGTTTAATAAATATTGTTGTTCGAAGCAAGATGAAACAAATCTTTTGTGTTCTGAAATGCTACACAGAGCAATATTTTGATTATGTTTCATACTGTATCACACATTGCCAGGAAATGTCTCTAATTCTGCATGTCAACGCAGCTGGTTTTCCACCCACACTCCATTACTTTTGCTGTATAATGTCATTTTTGTGGCTTTGTATAAAATAATAACTGTGATCAGATAGCAATAGAAAATGCTGCTTTTCCCCTCCCCATTACTTCTAATTATATGTTGAGCTTTGCATGATAGTGATATTTGTAAAAAGACATAGTTCAATACTTTTTATGTAGGAAAAATTATGTTAAACCAAATGTTCCCTTTTATGGATAGATGTACTGCATAGATAATATTCATTTATCTACCTGAGTCTTTTTCAAACCAAAGGAGATGGTTAAGGAGCATTTTCAAACTACATTGCTCTCATTTATCTCTTTAATATTATAAAATGTTGACCAAGCATAAATGGTAGGTCTCCTGCAGCCAATTCCACCTTTTAGCTCTTAGCCACATTATTAGATTGTCAACATAATTCAGATGTCTTGCATAAAATGAGCCATGTCCCTTGCTCCAGATCTCTCTGTATGTACCGGTCAACCCACGATCTGCATTTCCAGCAATGCCTCAGACTTCACATAGTTTTCAATAGCCTTCTTAGAAAATAAAGTAGTGAGTTTCTCCAGCCCAGTGCTTTTTCCCCTCTGTCTCTCTGGCACATGGTGATTTGTGATTGGTCACAGCCACCATGGGAAACATATTACAAGTGTATCCATCATCTGCTTTCAACTTCTAAATGGGCCAATTGTAAAGTATCTGATCTTATTTCTCTTTGTGGAGCTCACATCATAAAAACCCAAGGTCGTTCCCGCATATCATTTCAACTTGTCTCCAGCAGCTCAAATAATATAAATGGTTCTCTTCTTTTTGTCCCATAACAAACTTTTCTAGTAGGTACTGGTCCCAAATCATGCAGTGTGAATTCAGTGGAGATTTGTATATGATCCCCCTAGTCCTAGCAGAACATCATACACTTTCTTTTAGCTCTTGCCTCAAGTATATTTTTAAAGCTTTAGTGGAAAGCTATTCTCAGAGGGGTTTTTTCAAGAAAAAATCGTTAGTATTCCTCTGAAGTTTCTTTCCAATCAGAGGAACACAAATATTACACACCTGAACTCACAGGAAACAGCAGCTGCTTTTTTAAGGTGACTTTGATAGGAATCAACATGCATCAAGGGAAAAATATTTCTAAGATTCAAAGCCTAAACTATTAATTTACATAATTGTATGTGCACACTGCAGATCAAACATCCCCCTCCCCCAAAAAATGTCAAACAACATTAGACAGTTAACTTTATTAAAAGCTATGAAGTGTGGCTTTCCCCTTTTGCCTGAGGGGATAGGATGGGGGTAGGGAAGTGCCTGAATACAAGAAGTGGGGTGAAGCGGACATTTTAGAATTAACCCCTCGGGCGAGTTTCCAGTGATGCCGTTGCTTTAGCAGCTTAGCCGGTTCTTCTGATTCCTGATGAAACCATTGTGTTTTTGAACAAGGGGTCCTTGAGCAATACAGAGATAGTGCCAAAGGCTGAAAAAGGGAAAAGATAAAAGGAATATCAGAGTGGTCCCTATTAGCATCAAGTCACTGCTGGACTGCAACCCAACGTATTCTGCTGATGTTCCCCATCGTAAGAACAAGAACTAAAAAGTAACTACAGAGAAACAGTTCAGATGGTTTTTTTTATAACCTAGAATCTTAGTAAAGCTAAACCTCTATCTTCAAGCATGCTTTCTTAAGAATATATCACATTTTGCCATTTATAAAATAACAGAATAACTGAGTTGGAAGGGACCTTGGAGGTCTTCTAGTCCAACCCCCTGCTCAGGCAGGAAACCCTACACCATTTCTGACAAATGGTTGCCCAATCTCTTCTTAAAATCTTCCAGTATTGGAGCATCCACAACTTCTGGAGGCAAGTTGTTCCAAATTGTTCTGTCAGGCAATTTCTCCTTGGTTCTAGGTTACTTCTCTTTTTGATTGGTTTCCTTTCCACCCATTGCTTCTTGTCCTGCCTTCAGGTGCTTTGGAGAATAGGTGGATTTCCTCTTCTTTGTGTCAACCCCTTAGACATTGGAACACTGCTATCATGTCACTCCTAGTCCTTCTTTTCATCAAACTAGACATACCCAATTCGAGCAATCATTCTTTATTCACCTAATCATCTTTGTTGCTCTTCTCTGTACTCTTAACTTCCTAACCTTTCATCTCATAAGTGAAAAAAAACCCCTTCCCTATTGCAGTTAGTGGTCAGTGTCCCATGTATGAGAATAATGCTAAATTATGTCTTTATTTCCATCAAATTGCAGTATATGTTTTCATGCCAACCGTGCAGCATATTTTCATAGCATAAGAAAACCACTTAAGGTAAGAAGCTCATATTATACTGCTGAGCAGTTATAGCATCTGTTTTTGGAAAAGGGAAAATATTGAAAAATATAAAAAGCACATGATCAACTCGAAAGTTAAGAGCTCCTTTATCCTGCTATTTACAAGAAGGATGTTAATCATTTCTCTCCCATTTGAAGTCACTGAGATTTGAAGATGCTTTCACCTGAAGATAACAGATCTCACTCAAGATTCTTTCCCTAAAAGTATTTTTTCCCATTTTATTTATTCTCATTGTATAGCTCAACAGGATATACGTATACCATGTATATATATACACACTTATACATACACACTTGTGGAAAGTGATGAGAAATCTGATCAGAGTAAATCTGTTTAAAAGTATGTATTGTAAAAAGGATAATGTGATTATTTTACTTCAGGTGGTATATCAATGGAGTGTTTTTAGTATGAATGTAAGGTGGTGTTGCTAAATGGCCCCAATAAAATGCACAGTTGGGCAATGTGCATAAGAAGTCTTTATCAGCAAGATCCTTGTTTTCAAACAGTGGGAAACTATCATAATGAAAGGCTTGCAGTGGAACCAAAGAATGATATGGCCCATTGTACCTGGTAGCAACCATAATGCTTATAATCACAGGAGGCTGTGCTAGTTATCTGTGAAGTGAAAGCATTGTTTGAAATAAAAAAAAAAAACCCACAAAATATGCTTATTGGATAAATAAATATTTATACTGCATAATTTATCAGTCGCGTTTTAAAGTTAAAGTGGAAATAATATGTGAGTGCTCACTGCTACCAGTGGCTTGGGAAATTCTGAATGGTATAATTTTATACAGGTAACAAAAAATGGGATTTCTCCAACATGAAGCTGAATGCAATTTTTAGAAATGTACCCAAAAGTGGTGCAACTAATAATGCACACCCCCTCTCCCCAATAGTTTACAAACAGTAGGGATGAAAACAACTTCTAAGATAATTTACTCTACTTATTTATTTTATTTGATATGTAAACTTAATCCATCTTCAAAGGTAAAAGTGATCACTAAATGCTAATTCTGGGACGGGCAAGCAATAGAAAAGTCAACAAAAAGAAAGGAAGGAAGGAGGAAAGAAAAGAAGGAAGATTATACAAAAGGGTATGCCTAGAATTCTGAATATCATCATTCTATGTTGACATATTTTGTTATTTTTCTAAAAATGTATTGTATTCACAGACCAAGTTTAAATAAAAGTAGAATATACCATATCTGTAGTCACTGACGTCCATTCTCACATTATAATACTAAGGGTACATGTTGCCTAAGCTATATATTGTAATTTTAAAAAGAAACAGACCATGTGTGAAGCTAGTCCTGGGGTTCTCCTAAGTAACTGTAAGAATCCAAATAATCTGCTGCAATTACATGTAAAGATAAAAATGTTTATTTGTGCTACACAATCTTCTTGAACTTACTGATTTGTACACATTGTTAAAAAAACAGTCCCTCAAACTCAGACTGAATTTTGAAATGTGCTATATATTTGTATGCTTGCATTCTGAGATTTGATTTAAAAGAAATAAAATTAGGAAAACTTCTACCAAGAAACAATTGAGACTAAATGAAAAACTAAGAGAAAAAAAAATTAACTAGGCTATAACAGAATTATAAAATATGGCAATATATTTTACTCGCTCTTCATATTAAGGAGAACGTGTTCTCCAAACATATATTTTAATTAAGCATGTAACAAAACTTACAAGCATGCATATTTTATAATACAATAAATATGCAGTTGCTAAAATCTGCTACAAATAAAAACACATCTCAAATAAAAAGACATTGGGGAACGACTGCTGAAAATTATATTAGTAGAAGTAGAACAAAATAACATTTCTCTGAGTTCCATTGTGACTATGATCAATAAGCCCTGCATTTTCAGATTTTAATTCATATTTTATGTCCGTGTACAAAGGATCTTGAAAATTAAGGTAAGTCATATGGATTCTATTATCAAGGTACACATTTAAACTAAATGAATTACAATGTAATGGTGACAGCGATTCCAACACAAAGTCATTCAGATCCAAGACCACTCCTGGAATTAATGCTGAACCTGAGGAGTAAAATCTCAGGATCTCCAATTTATCCATATTCTAATAATCATCCAATAATCAATCAATCAGTCAGTCAGTCAGTCAGTCAGTCAGTCAGTCAGTCAGTCAGTCAGTCAATCTCCCTGTCTTTCTTGCAAAGAGTAACTCTAGGTGTGAAATGGATTAAAAGTACAATGAAATAATGCAACCGTGATCTAAAGTATACATAATGGCAACCAAGAAAATGACACCATAACAACCCTCTCAGTGCCTCTCTTCACCTCTTCATTCATCGTGCAGAGAAAGAGACACATTTTTAAGGCTTTCCATACTGCTAGGAGAGTTGGAAGCAGCCAAATGTCAGGTGATCTCTTCCAGAGGATATGCACTTCAATAGAAAATCCCTTTTTCCTGGGTGCTATTAAATGATATTCTCAATCACCCGGGACTTCATTTGGAACTAGTAGGCATGTTGAAACAATCAGAGAGACAGGGTCCCACAAATAACCTAGCCCTGTGACATGGAAAGCTTTATACGTGACAACCAGCACTTTGAATTGCACCTTCAAGCATGCTAAGAACCAGTGCAGTTTGCAGATCCGAGGTGCAACATGGGCATAACATGGGGCACCTCCAACTGCCCACAACTCTGAATTCTGGACCAGCTGAAACTTCCAGATCTTCTTCAAGGGCAGCCCCATGTAGTTTATGTTACAGTAATTCATTCAAGAGATGATAAAGGCACAGATAACTATAAGCAGTGTGCCCACTTCCATTAGTTGAAACCGCACAAAAGTCCTGTTCCTTGAAGAGAAATCAAAGCTGCCAGAATTTCAGTGGGATCCAGTAATAACAGACTAAAATTTGAAATTCCCAGGTAATAACTGAAGGTAGGATGAATCTGAACATTTAAGCAGTTAAATTCATCTACAGGTATCTGTAATTCATACCATGAAAGTTGCAGACCAATCTTGCTAAAAAAAATGTATGCGTAAATTAACGGAAAATAAAGTAATGGTATATATATATATATATATATATATATATATATATATATATATATATATATATATATATATATATTAATTTTCTTACTTCTTCGTAGGGTCTATGTGTGTTTTTCTTCTAGCCAGGTTAGAAGAAAGGTTAGTTAGGTTAGCTACGTAGGGAAAACCTGGCTAGAACACACACACACACACACACACACACACACACACACACACACACACACACACATATATATATATATATATATATATATATATATATATATATATATATATATACTGTTTCAAAATATTAATCAGATTTGGCAGTAATTTTAAATCTATTAATTTTAGCCCAAATGTTTAAACCATCTGCCTAGATATTCCTCCTCCTGCATAAGAACAGGATAAATTCAGTTTTACTAATGAGAAAGATTCTTGGAAAACATTATGCCAAGGTAAGATTTAAAATTTCCAATTCTAAACCCCTAATTCTTATACTTTTCATTGTTAGAGAAAGCTAGTAGCATCAAACCGGGAATACAGAATTTAAACTCAAGATTTGGATTATAAATTTCTTAAATCTTTATAAAAGGTAAATATCAACATATTTTGTTAGCCGTCTTCATAAAATTCCGCTGATATTTTCAAAACTTCTAATTATAGGTACAAAGCATATTTTACCAGGGGGAGGCACTCAATAATAATATGTAATTCAGGTGTTGAATAAATCAAATCAATCCATGATCTAAAACTCTGAGGAAACTCAAGATACTAATAGAAAAGAATATTTGTAACTCAAGGTTGAACTGTGGCTCCTTGGTGCTTTCTGAGCTTGATTGTTTTCAGTTATTGATGATGTTACCTAGTTGGGTAATGAAACATCTGAAAAAAAACAACTAGACTCAGAGAGCACAAAGTACCCCTCAAGCTCCAGATAAATCAAAATTCACTTGGAACATTGCCAAAACACAAAATCAAAGAGTTTCTTGTCATCCAAAGGAATTATAACTATTGAGCCTTGTCAATTTGAAGTTATAGCAAGAACATCGATTAAAAATCCAATACTGCCAGGGGTTTGATGGCCATGCATAAATTCAACCTGAGCTAGGGGCACTATAGTTGGATGAATAACCAAAAAAGTAGCTAATAAAGTAGATAGACAGTAGAAATACCTGGTTTTTACAGCTCTAAAAAAAGACTAATAGATCACCCAAACTTTGGGAGGAGTGCCCAAAGAGCAGGTGAAGCAATAGATAAGTTTAGAAATGCTGCCTCAAAGAGGGGATCTGGAATATGGTGTCACTAGGGCAATTTAATTGGACAGAAGAAATAAGTGGATACAGGCAATCTTTCAAATAACCTGGCCGTGTGCCATGAAGGGCTTTGTAGGGAATACCCAGCACTTTGGACTATAGTCAGAAGCCTACAAGGAGCCATGAAGCTCACTGAGTAGCTCTGTTACTTAGGCATGCCAAAGTATGTCTAATACTACCTCAGTTATAGATTGAAAAAATGGGAAAGAGAGTAATGGTACACTGATAAAAATAAAAACAGAATCTCTATAATTCAACTGATGATGAACATCTCAGCATGTTCCTACTGTTCTTCACAAATTAATAGCTATTTTTAATTTCATTACTATTATACAGTAGGGTAGGAAAGAAAAAAGTTAATTTAATAAAAAGGAGAAGAAATAGGTGTGTGTGAGTGAGGGAGAGAGAGAGAGAGATAAGTTAATGCATAATATCTTGATTCAGTGTTATTTATACAGCATTGAATGGATATTATTAATACTCTGATATAGAGATACAAACTTCAAGAGATAGAGACAAAAATGATTATAACTATGTTATGATTTGACATATGGATATTAATAAGTATAAGATTGTTTTTAAACAACACATTAAAAATAACAATAATAAAAAAAGAAAAATAGTTAAAAAACAAAAGAGAAAAAAGCAATTTGGCTTCTACATTTTCTTCTTTTTTTCCTCTAGTAATTTGCAGTGTTTTATAAATATTTAGACCCCATTAGAAGCTAATCTAGAAATGTTTGTATTTACTGTGCTATGTAATATATTGTATATACGGGAACCATTCTTGTTTAAATTTGTTTAAACTTCTGTTGTGGAAATATATTGTTAATTTGGCCATTGTTGCATATTCTCCAACTTCTCAGTCAGATATTGTTGGAATTGTATTTTTCTCCAAGTAATTGGGCAAAAAATATTTTTGTGCCATGAGCATGTATCTCAGTAAATTATGACATTTTGAGTTGATGGGTTCTAGGATTATGCTTAGTCAGACAAATTCTTATTTTATTTGAAATTTAATTTCCAAACTTTTCTAAGTTGGAGTTTATATATGTGTCCTAAGAAATGGTATATTAGTTTTGTATGTGGCAAGCATTTCAAATTCTGACTTTTCCCCTTAATGTCCAGCTCTTCTTCTTAAGATCAGATTTTATCCTTCCAACAATATGTAAATTCATCAGCAATTATATACTCTACCCTTTACTGAATAATACATGTTATTTCTTTATCCTGTTCACTGAATCTGAGTAGACCATATCTGCATATGTAATTACAGTTTTTCACTGCAATTATCTTCAAGATGGAAGGCATTTGAAGGAAAGGCTATTCGTGAAATTGTTGGGCTTATATTTTCCTATAAAATTGCATGTTTTTATTAAAATTTGGCTAATAATATGTCCTGTTAAATTGTTATCATTCTTTGTGACTCTGTACAATAAATATCTATAAAGTGCATTAACTAGACTAGTTCCTTTCAGTATTGACATTGTACTATTCAGGAAATTTATCTACTCTGTTATGCATGATAAGTAACTTGCTTTATCACTTTAAAATATTTTATTAAAATAAGTTTTTACAAAGATTTTTAAAAATCCTACAGAATCAAAAGAAGAAATAGAAAAAGAAGTTTATAAAAGAGCAAAAGAAAATAACAAGAAAAGGAATGATACCTAAAGAAACAACTACTGATCTTATTTTCAGGACAGTTACAAACATAGAAATTATCATCTCCTCTGCCCTCCGTTACATATCAGTTTCCTTTTCCCCATAAACAAACCTTTTTAATCAATAAATCCTGAAATCAGCAGTTCGTTTTTATCCATTTTCAGCAAAAAAAAATATCTATAAAGGTTTCCTGTCTTTTATAAAAGTAATTGTACTTCCCCCTTTAATCAAACAAAAGAACATCTCTGTCTTTTGAATCTTGTAAAAAGAACAATAATTTAATTCTGGGTCACTCTGCACGCCATATAAATTTGCTGACATTTTCTTGCCTTTTTGGTAAAATTCTCACTGAGATTGTAATTGGCACAATTTGGAACAAATAATTTATTGTAGAGAATTCATTCATTTTAATAATTGCAATTGAGTCTAACCAAGATGGATTTAGATTCTTCCACCTTTCAAGATATTTTGCTTTATATTTTTTTGCCATAATTTAACATAGCTGTTTGGATATATTTCTTGATTGTTACAAACCAAGATATTTCACTGAATTATCTGACTGCCAGGTTCTTCCTGCAAAAGATTAACGAGTAGAGCTATAAAAAGATTCACAATTTTTTTCTGTAGCCAAGATCTTACAGAAATTAATACAGATCTATAATTAGAAGCTAGAGATAAAAACAAGTCTAACAAGTGAATAAGAGCAAACGTAACAAAACATTAAGAGGGGCAAAAGGTTCCACGATGTGAACATTTTTCCAAAATTATTTCAAAGCTACTTTTCAGCTTCTATGTGATTATCAGATATTTTCAGAATCCATAATTTCAGAACTGAGTGGCCAGAAAGTTGATGAAATATTGATGATTCTTCCCTGAAGCAATATTTCTTGCATTGGTAAATACTTTACTATGTTGTTCAGTTCCTTTAATGAAACCAGAGAAAAACATAATACTGGACTTTTTAGTATCCTATTTCATTACAGTACAAAAAAGGGTGTCCACTCAGATCCTTCACAAATGTGTTTCTTTGAGAAAGAACACAAATGCAATCAGAATATACACAGCCATAGCTATTTTGCATTCATCTACATGAAGTGCAAAATGCTTCCGAGAATCATTTCTTTTTCTTTAACCCATGTACACAGCATTAAATATGAAAGAGCTGAATTACTTCCATTACAAGCACACAACATAATCAGAGTTATTACAGTTATTATTGGTTACAAATGGACAAGATAAAACAGAGTTCAATGGCCTAGTGCTTATTACCTCTCCACACACACACCCCCTCTCATTTATTCTCAGGACAAAATTAAGAGAAGTTAATTTCATCCCCACTTTGGAAATGGAAACATGGGGTGATACTGGATGGCCTATGATCATGCAGTTGGGTCAATAGATTTAGTACTCTCATAACTACAAATGAGCAAGGAAAGTTATTTGGCGAAAACACTGTTCTGACCTAGGCCTGCTGAGTCAGTAAAACAGACAAGTAGTTCCAAAAACCTCTTTTATTTTAACAGCTGTGAATTCTGTTCATTCACAGATAAGTCCCAAATAGTTGTAAAGAGTCCTTCGGATAAGGCTGATAATTACCCACCTTTATCTCCCTTGATTAAGGTGACCAGACGTCCCGCTTTTGGCGGGACAGTCCCGCTTTTGAGCAATTTGTCCCGCGTCCCGCGGCGTTTTAAAAAAGTCCCGATTTTTCATTCTGCCTCCTGAATCCCCGCTGATGGCTAGAGGGAAAAAAAACTCTTTAAACTCTTGCCGCGGGGCTTCAAAGGGCCGACCTACAGCTGATCAGTGTTAAAAAAAAATGAATAGACCCATGCCTGCAAAAATAGAAAAAACAGCCCCTGTTAACAGCTTCAGCTAGGTTAATTAGCTGCAAAAAGCTGCAAAAAGTTCCTGGAGCAGATTTCCCCCTCCCCCCCTTAGCTATACTGAAAACAAAGGCGAAAGCGAAACTAAACCTGCAACATGACAAAATGAGGCAGAGAGAGATTTCTTTCTTTTTCTTTTTCTTTTTCCTCACCAAAAAAGGTAGGTACAAAACTGCAAACAATGGGAAATTTTGGGCAAAAGAGGAGAGTTCAAGATTTTAAAACACAAAAGAAAAAAAGCTCTATTTAACTAGGGAATTGTAATAATTGAGATACTATTAATAATTGTATATTGTGTTGAAAGCAGAAATGGTTAAGTTGTGGTTTGGAGGAATATATGGGGGAAATTATTTGGTTTATTATTATTGGTAAATATAATTAATTGATTTGTAAGAAATTGGATTGCATGGAAATAATTGGAATATTCATGTTCATATTGATTAATATACAAAAAAGATAGTTATATAACTAATTGATTTATATTAAAATGTTGAATTTGTATTAAACAACTGTATTACATAATTACATAATTAACCAATGTGAGGATGGATATAAAAATAGATGACAATGGGAAGGGGTATAATATAGAATAGAAGGGAAAAATTGAATTTGATTAAGATTAGAGATGAGGATGAAGGGTAATATTGTTTTTTTAAAAAAATAGATGAGGAATAAATATGGCAAAAAGGAAATATAGAAATTGTAAATTTAATTGAAATGACTAAACGCTGTTTAAATTTGTGAACCAGCCAAATATTCTGTTCAAAGAAAATACATTGCATGTTTGTATGTGTGTTTCTAATTATTGCTATTTATTCATATTTGTTCTCTTTTATTCTTTAAAGTTTAACAATTCATTCTTAATCTTAATATCTTTATATTTGCTTGGGGTTGGCTTTCTTCCCTTTCATCTTTTTTATTGTACAGCAATCTTTCTCCTCAAGCCTACCACCACTCTCTTTTCTTTCCTTCTTTCTTTCTCTTCCCCCCACCCTCTTTTTCTCCTCCCTACTTCCTCTTCCTTTATCCTTCTCCTCCTCTCTTCCTCCCTCTCTTACCCTCACTCCTACTCTAATTTCCATTCCTTCATCCCTCTCTATTGCTGTATCCTTTAATGCATATGGACTACTCAGAGGGCTGAAAAAGTTATTTTTGACTGGTCCTCACACTTTTGACCAGTCCTCAAATTTATGACTGTCCTCACATTTTACATTTTTGCCCTATCTTGTCATCATGGTGAAGAGAAGCAGTTGTGAAATGAGTGACATGGTTGTTAAGAATGCTGCACGGGCATAAATGTGAGGATGGTCATAAGTGTGAGGACCAGTCAAAAGTGCGAGGACCTGTCAGAAATGACTTTTCAGCCCTCTGAGTAGTCCCTATACACATAGCCATGGCCACCCGATCACATGACCAGCTAGCCACGCCCACCCAGTCACATGGTCTCCAAGCCACGCCCACACAATAAGTCACGCCCACAATGGTGTCCTTCTTACCAATGTTAAAATCTGTTCACCTTACCCTATACGCATAGCCATGGCCACCCGGTCACATGACCAGCTAGCCACGCCCACCCAGTCACATGACCAGCTAGCCATGCCCACAAAATAAGCCACGCCCACAATGTCGCTCTTTACCAATGTTAAAATCTGGTCACCTTACCCTTGATACACTACCAAAGACCTAATTGGCAAAGCCACATGGAGTCCAGAATGAAATAGAGCTTCAGACTTTAAACTGCACAGAATTAACAATGTTGCTTCCTGCAAAGGCCCATGTGCCTTTGCTCTTTTAAGTCTTATGGGAGGGGCCAATCATCTCCAAACACTACTCCCAAGTCGTCCTTTGGTTTTAACTGTTCTTGCCTTCTGGCAGATCTGCACATGCGCACACTGGGAACAGGTTCCCCCTGTTCCTCTGCCTTGCTGAGGTCCGACTCTTAGGCTCCAGAGGCAGCACGTACCTCCCAGATGGCCCTTTCTCTGCCTCTGATGCAGAGCCCTTGTCCAAGCCTTTCCCAGACTCCAGGACTGGCCAATGTTCCTCCCCAGCCTCTTCACTGTCCGACTCTGCTGCCAGTTCTGCAAGCTGCTGGCTGACCACAACAAACAGGAGCTTTCAGTAGTTCAGGCTAGGCACTGCAGACCTATGATCTACAACTTACAAAATGCACTCTGTTGTGCTGAAGTGGTTTCATCATCCACAGCATTGTGTTTTAGGAAAGTTGTCCCATTATATTCCTGAAGGCACTTTTTCAAGAGGCAACTGGACTTTCTGGTTTTTCTTTGAAGAGATTTCTTTTCTCACCCAGGTGAGAAGGCTCCACACCCATACGTACTACTCAGGTGACTCTGATGACACAGATAAACCACCAGGTGGCCTTGTTGATTCTCTAAAATGGGTGTCAAGCTCACAGCATCACGTTGTCGTCACATGATGTATTGTGACTTTTCCCCCCTTTGCTAAAATGGGGGTGGGGGTGCCCAGCATATGACGCATCTGGTCTGTGGGCTGCGAGTTTGACACCACTACTCTAAAAGAATGCAAATGGGTTGCCTGCAAGGAGTATAAATATCTTCTATTCCCCACCATCCATGCAGAGCTGAAGAAGCTTCTTGGGTGAGAAGTGAAACATCTTCAAGGAAAAAAAAGAAAGTCCAGTTGCCTCTCGAAAAAAAAAAACATTTGAGAAAAACATGATCTGGATGACTGAGAATCTCCATAGACAGTTGTCCCATTATGTAGACCCAGTTCGCTTCTTTTGCTTCACTCTCTTCATTTCTCTCTCTCTCTCTCTCTCTCTCTCTCTCTCTCTCTGTCTCTCTCCCTCTCTCTCTCTCTCTCTCTCTCATATCCAGACTAATCCTTCATTTCCAGCCTAATTATCCAGTTTTGCGTCTCACTTTTATCAATCTCCCCCACAATGTTCTCATTCCACTGTAATGGAGTGTTTTTTTTTTTTCTTTCAAATACAACTTCCTTGATGTCATACTTACTGGGTGTAAATTGCTCTAGGGATTCCTGAGATGTGAATTCCTTTATCGTGTTAATGTCATCATTAGTTCTTATTGCTTCCTTAAGTGCCTCCTTAAGTTTGTTGAGGGTGTTAGAAATTCTCATTGCAGCTCTCTTTTCTGGCAATTTTGTTTTAATGCTTTGTTTGTTTGCAATCTTTCCGTTATTTGTACAGGAGCTTTTGTCTTCATTTTCTTTCAAAGAGGATTCCAGTTGTGTTATTGGATGGTCGTGAAAGTGGTGTTCTATCATTTTGGACAGTTTTATATTTGTTTAATAGAGCTGGAGTTTCTGTTTCAGGAATGTTGCTTGCCTTATTTAGTAAGGTTTTAGACATGCACACTATAAATGACTGCTTCACAGCATCTTTTCAATTTCCTTCTGTTGGTGTTCTTGGCAATATTGTTCAAAGTTATGACCACTTGCAGCTGTGTAATCTTGTGGCTGAGGACCAAAAGAAACTCTTCTCAATTTATCAACAACTTTTCAGGGTATCTTGAACTCATTTTATCTCTATCTTTTATTAGGTAACAATATTACTTAATTTTATTATGAAGTCATTTGATAACATATTTATAAGCCTTGTAGATTGATAAGCAGAACACTATTACCAAAGGAGTCATATTTTTTTAGACATTTGGAGTAATAATTCAATAAACACACACATAATATATAGTAACTGTGTATATCTATATATTTTAATATATATATATATATATATATATTATAATCAATTATAACCAGAACATTGAGGAAATATATTGGAAGAGGAAGAAAATATGGCAAGCTCTGGTATCACGTTTAAAACAAATGAAACAAAATGGAATTATAACTATAAGAAATTCTATGTTTAGATAATATCTACATTTATAGAGATTAATAAAAATATTTCTTGGTTTGCACATTCTTATTTACTTATCCAAAATAGAGCAATGCCCAATGAATTATCTTATAATTGCATATACACATATATGATATATGAAATAAATCTTTCCTGGATTTCAGAAGCCAATTAAAAGGATTTCAGCCACATCTTTAATTTTGAAGGAGTTATTTGATAGTATTGAAACAGTAACATCTTAATATCTCCAGAAAGATGGGATTCCTTCTGAGTGTTACTATGTGCATATATATGCATAAACATATACATTTAGTAAATTAAATGTTGATCAACAAATTCACATAAACACATATACAGACAAACACAAATGGGAGATTTGTGGGATGCATTTTAAGCATTCATACATAGTAAGACAATAGCTTACCCTCTTGACAGAAACAATCCCTGAAAAGATTATATTGTAAAAAATAAAAAAAATAAAAAAGGATGTTGAGGACGTTTGAATATTTATGTTACAAACCATACACTGAAATTATACCAAGCCTTTATATTTGTAAAACTTGAGCTTTACCAGTTATATACATTGATTATAGACTATTCATTACAGAATATTGAAGAAATATATTGGGAACAAGAAGAAAACCTGATAAGCTCTGGTTTCCTGTTTAGAACAAATAAAACAGCTAACAGTGACATACCAAAATACAATCTCTCATTAATTTGAAGCTTTCTAGCTAAAACCATTAATATTATTATTAGAGCAGGTATAAATGAACTATTATAACAGCAAGCACAGAATTATCTGTTGATTAAGACACTTTAAAAATGTTCCCCTTGTGAATATTCATCATGTGGAGTTGATAAAAAAATGTATAGTACTATTCACTTAGTTTTAATTGTCTTCACATATCAGCCAAATAGAGAATGCATAAGTTCTACGGTTGAATTTGCTTTTTCTTCCTCTCCTTTCCTCTCTTTATGAAATTTTATGGTGATCTAAAATTAATCAAAACTAAATTAAAGTCTCCAATGATCATGCTGAAAAGTTGTGTGAAACAATTATTTCAAATGTTTAGGTTAGCTTTAACAATATTTATCTATATGGTTCCACCCATAGTTAACCATCAACATTATACAATATCACTCAGCAGCTAGAATTTCTTGCTCAGATTTAATAATTAGTTTTCAATAATTTTACTAGGGATTATATTACACAAGTAAAACTTATACAATTAAAAAATAGATACATCACAAAAAAATAAAGGGTACAAAAGAAAAAGAAAACACAATCAATTTATTTATTTATTTATTTGTTTGTTTATTATTTATTTATTAGTCCAATTTATATGCCGACCTTCTCCGTAGACTCAGGGCGGCTTACAATGCATTATAGCAATATCCTGCATACTTTTATGTATATATCTGCTTATTAGGGCTTTCATCCCCCCCAAGCGGCGGTGTTCTATACAAAGCTGGCTTATTGCCCCCACAATCCGGGTCCTCAATTTACCTACCTCGAAAGGATGGAAGGCTGAGTCAACCTTGAGCCTGGTGAGATTTGAACTTGCACTAATTGCAGGCAGCTGGCAGCTAAGTGCAAGCACTTAACAGCACTTAGTCCACTGCACCACCGAGGCTCATATTAAGGACTTAACACTATCTCTTAAAATAAAACCAAATCTTCTCCCAGTTTCTATAAACCCATCTCTAAAACTTCATCCCTCCCTATTATGCAGCAAAAGTCCAATAGAGACAATTCTCTTTAAACAAATCCCCCTGCCCCCATTTAGGAGCCATGTTGGCACAGTGGTTAGAATGCAGTATCACAGGCTAATTCTGCTAACTGCCAGTAGTTCAGCAGTTCAATTCTCACTGGTTCAAGGTTGACTCAGCATTCCATCTTTCTGAGGTCAGTAAAATGAGGACCCAGATTGTTTGGGATAATATGCTGACTCCGCATTTAGAGAGGGCTGTAAAGTACTATGAAGTGGTATGTAAGTCTAAGTGCTATTGCTATTTCATTTTTTCAAATAATCCAGACACATTAAAAATAAATATTATCAGAAATAAACATTGGCATCCAGTCCTAATAAAGAAACCATTATCATCCAAATAACAGGCCATTATTTAAATGTTGGTCAAATAGATTAATTTTATATTATTTTTCCCTTTCTGAAGAAATCTTTAAATCCTCAAAGATCAGTGGTCCAGCATCTGCTTTTTCATGCTTTCTTTTTAATCTTCCTTCAAATTTCTTTTCTGTATCAAGCATTCTTTGTGCTTCCAGAATAGTAATTTCAGCAAACCCCTCTTATAAATTCATTTTTTTTTCCTTTTTCCTTTTCCTTTTCCTTATTAATTCTTTAATTCGGGGTAGAGTCAGGGTGATGGGTGGACTTGAGCATTAAGGCTGGATACCCTTCCTGAAGCCTATGTGGATTTCACAGCAGATATATATATATATATATTCCTCCATAAGAGAGAAACATCTGCCACTAACTAGGATTGAACTCTCAACCTTCTGAATGGGAAGCGAGTGTCTCCACCATTAGGCCAACATGTCACTCATCCTTCTTGTAAATTCAGTATAAGGAAATAATCCAAGTCACTCATCTGGTTGTATTTCTTTTTCAATTTTTGAGACATCTTGAGTGATTAAGAGATGAACCAGTTGAAGTCCATCAGGTGACATTAGTGGCTACAAGCAAGATAGAATGCTGCAACTCTCAGGTGACCACAAACTGGACACAAAAACACAGTTCTGAGCATCTGTTCACAAAAATGCAGCTGTAAGGAGCACATGTAAGAGCCTTGGTAGTACAGTGGTCTAAGGCACCCTGTTATTAAGCTGGTTATTAAAACCAGCTGCCTGCAATTACTGCAGGTTCGAATCTCGCCAAGGCTCAAGGTTGACTCAGGCTTCCATCCTTTCTAAGGTAGGTAAATTGAGGACCCAGTTGTGGGGGCAATAAGCTGACTTTGTATAAATATACAAAAGGATGAAGGCTATTGCTGAGCACATTGTAAGCTGCCCTGAGTCTCCGGAGAAGGGCGGCATATAAATCAAATTAAAAAAACCAAAAAAAAAAAAAAGTGGTTATCTGAGGATCTCTCTTTGACTCCAGGGAATTTTCAGTCATCAGGAGTTTTCTTGAAATCAGGAGTTTTTTCATCCACAATATGTTTCTTTCTTTCAAAGGAACATCAGTTTGCCATTAGGTTCACCACAAATTTAGCAGATTGGAAGATTTTTTTTTTTTATTAATAGTGCCATTCCTCGGGCAATTTTTGATATCCATTTATAAAAATCTGATCTACCCAATTTCTAACCAAAATTCATTTTTCATCAAGAAGCATAGCTTTCCTTGAAAAAAGAGGCCTCAATAGCCTCACTTTATTTTTATAAATCTCCTCTAGTTATATCTTTCAACTCTGCAATCTTCCATAATACAGAAAGCTTCTTTAGTCTTAAAAATATTAAAACAAAATGAGGTGGTTTTTTTTTTCCCATTGGGCAATACCTTTAGTTTAATCTATATAAATTATTCCTACCTATGTCATGATTTTCATTAAAATAGGATCTGGCTGTTGTATTTCTACTAAAAGTTCCTGTAGGGCCAGCTTTTAAAATATGAAAACCTTGCTAGATTTAAAAGGAGCATTATTACCTTAAAATCTTTATGAGGGAGAAATATGACAGTAATTCTTGATGCTGTTACTGCTGAGCCTGCCAAGACCTAAATCTGAAATATTATGGGGACCTAGTTGAAAATGTAAGGAATTATGCTCCTTTAGCCAGTTCATTCCATCATCCCACACCAGGATCAGACAGAGATTTTATTTCTATATGAATATGAGAATCAGCTGCTTTACAGACTTTGAAAAGTAGGATAGAAAGAGTATTAATGCTTCTAAATGTTGGTGCTGTTGCATGGATGATGATAAGTGGTGGGCCCTGTCGAAGCTCTCTTTTCTGTTCTTTGACATCTATATAAATCTATGGGAAGAGGTCATGTGACAATCTGAGGTGCCCTATCATAAGTATGCTGACAATATGCTTCCTTATCTACACTAACCTCTCTGGGTTGTAGGGAAGAGGCTGCTAATATCTTATCATAGTGCTTGGGGATGGATGGGAGAAAACAGCCTTAAATTTAACACAAGTCAGATGAAGTTGATGTTTGTAGATTGGGATTCATTCTCTGTTGATGCTAGTGTGATCATTGGACAGGCGAGCATCTTCTATGAAGGGGCAAGTTTCTTGTGCAGATGTCCTTCAACCTTTAAACAGCAGATAGAGGCCATGGCATAGCTCCCCATAGAAGCCAGAAAGGGATGGCTTTGCCCAGCTGTAACTGGTGCACCAGTTGCAGACTTATCTGGTGCAGAAGGACCTGTCTATGTCAAGTCATGCTCTCATTTGCCACCCTGCAACACTACTGCAATACAATCTTGTCTTTGATGATCATTAAAACTGCAATTGGTCCAGAATGCAATAGCCTTTTTTTTTTAAGAGTGAGGAGGGAATGTTAAAATGGAATTATTTGGGGAAGCATTCTATCATCTTTTTAATTCTCCGGTTTTATTTATTCTGTTCATTTATGTACTTGTTGGGGCATTTCATGATTGTTACTATATATTATTTTAAACATACTATGAATGTTTCAAATAGTTTTCCATATTAAACCAGTATCACAGAGTATTACACTGATGATGTGAGCAATTTCAAATTGAATTTCAAAATTGCGGCATTGTGTGGAATGTAACTGAAATGGATGGATGGATGGATGGACGGACGGATGGATGGACGGACAGACAGACGGACAGACAGACAGACGGACGGACAGACATAGATAGAGGTTTGTATTTATTTACTAAAGCTATGACAGTTTTAAATCATAGCTGTCTTTCTGTGTGCTGGTCTTCATTTGTAACAACTAGTTTTCCTTTAGCCATTGAAAAAGAAGTTGGAACTCAGTTACAAGTTTGGAATTAACACAAGAATTTCTTGAGTTCTAAAAAAAAAAGTGCATTAACTGATTAGCTTTGGCAAAAAGAAAAATATATACAACTAAGAAGTGACAAGTTTGAGAAATTTCTCTTGTCGGCCAGCTTACTTTAAAACATTAAAACACACCTCCCCTGCAATTACTTATGTTTAGATCACACATAAAAAAAATGATTGGTTTCTATGTGCCCGCTCAGTTATGTTTTTCATGGAGCTAAGAATGCATAACAAATCTGTAAATTATAGATGGTGGAAAACATAAACTATCTTCCAGAGTTCTGAGGTCTTTTTGCACACTGTAAAACTTTTGTACAGGTTTATGAGCCAGGAACTACAGCATGTAGTTTAGTCTCCCAGATATATTATTAATCTGGTACATATTTTTAGTTTTCCTATTTTATCTGATGAGGTGCTGATGATTACGTACCTGGTATGCTTTCACTGCTTAGCATTTTTGCTCCTAGATATATGCTGTATGATTTCACTAGTGCAGAAACACTCCTCTAACATTCCTTTTCCTTTAAAAAAATGAATAAAAAGACCCAAAGTTATCATTGCTATTTTGTGCTCTAAAAAAAAACTAATTCAAGTACCATTTTTCATATACATATATCCATATTCATAACCTCCATGATATCCATTATATCAATTGTAACATATCAGTCAAACTGATTTTCTCTTTCATTTCATCATATATTTTATTGTGTCATAGATTGGTATTACTGAGCTTGTATGAAACTCTAAGGAATTTCCTGTCTAGCCTAGTATATTTCTCCTCATAATCCTAATGCAGAAAACCTACCAGTATGCTAACTGGGAAACCACAGATATCATCTTCACTTGAGGGGAGAAGAAAATAGAAAAAACAGAAACTTGATTCCTAGCTAGCACAATCCCCCTCTTTTGACATGGGCCCAAAAGATGTGACAAAGGTTTTATAGTAATTCCATCTTACAAACTAAATATGAATCGACAGCATGATGTGGCTAGGTAAAGGTAAAGGTTTCCCCGCACAAGCATGCTAATCATTTCCAGCTTTAGGGTGGTGCTCATCTCCGTTTCAAAGCTGAAGAGCCAGCGCTGTTTGAAGACATCTCTGTGGTCATGTGGCCAGCATGACTAAACACCAAAGGCATACGGAGCACTGTTACCTTCCCACCAAAGGTGGCCCCTATTTTTCTACTTGCATTTTTTATGTATTTTCAAACTGCTAGGTTGGAAGAAGATGAAACTCAAATACTTCATCCTGAAGATGAAACTCAAATACTTTGGCCACCTAATGAGAAGGAAGGAGTCACTGGAGAAATGCCTAATGCTGGGAAAGATTGAGGGCAAAAGAAGAAGAGGACGACAGAGAATGAGGTGGCTGGATGAAGTAGTCACTGAAGCAGTAGGCGTGAGCTTAAATGGACTCCAGAGGATGGTAGAGGACTGCCGCCCGAACCCGCGATCCCCTTCCTGATTCCAAACATGGGGTGTGTGCAGAGACAAAAAAAAGTGTACCATGTTTCAGGTGGCGGATCTGGCCAGGAGGAAAAAGAAGACTCTGCTGAGAAGGAGGACAGGGGCGCGCGGCTCTGCAATGTGCAGAAAAACACTTTTAGGTGTCTGCGCTACAATCTCCTCCTCGAATCCAAAGCACTTCCCAGTTCTCCGCTGCACATTGCTGGGGAACTGGCTGCCACCTGAAGCGTGACTCTTGAGGTTTGCATTTTGAAATCCGGGCAGCGATGGCTGGAAAGGAGGAACGTTTCCCTTTAGGGGCTCCCATTCAGCTCGGCTTGGCTCCTGGGCACAGAGAGGGTTAGGCAGCGGTGGCGGTGGCTCCTCACATTGCTGGGGAGTGAAGTCAGCGTGGCCAGAGGGGTGACCAGCTGCAAATCGTGGCACCCGCCTTGTTCCCCAAAGCTGCTGGGCAGATTCCTCCCCCCACTGTCCCGAAGAGGGAGGGTTGTTCCTCAGGCTTTGCCCCGACCCAGATCCCTGCCACCTGGAATTGGCCGAAAATGGCCGAAGGGTAGGGGTGGGCGGGTGGGCGGGGCTACATTCGGCGTATAAGATGCACCCAGATTTTCACCCCCTTTTTGGGGGTAAAAAGGTGCGTCTCATACACCGAAAAATACGGTACATCAACAGGATTATAGTTTTTAAATCACTGGAACATTTTGAAAGTAGTTCTAATTCATTCTGCATTGATCAGACACCACCTCAAATACTGTGTTCTGTTCTAAGCAACACAAGAGGAACAACAGAGATGTGAACAAAGATGATTGGAATGAGAAATGATGTCCTATGAAAAAAGAAAGAATGAGCTGAGATTTTTTTTTTCTTTCTCTGAGAAGAGAAAACCAAGAGGAGATATGAGAACTGTCTTCAAATCCTTGAAGGACATCAAACAAAAGAAGGTCAAGGCCTGTGTTCCGCTTTCCAGTGGAAGCTAGACAGGCATCTGTCAGGCATGCTTTAATTTGTACTCCTATACTGACAGGAGATTGAACTCAATGACCTAAACAGTTTCTTCCAGTTTACTACTCCAAGGACCTATAGTTCAAATTTTTAGCAATGAGGTTATAATTATTTCTATCCATCACTTAGAATACGGTAGTATAGCTTTTTTAAAAAATAAGAACAGTGCATATTCATAGTAGATACATAGTGGCAAAAATGAACACAACTGGATTGCCCATAATTATCAAATCAGTGTTTCCAGTAAACTTTTTATTGTGTAACTTGGGTAGAATAATCATTTCTCTTTCCTGATTTTAATCTGCCCTCTTTCTACCTTTCAGTACTGGTTACCCTTCCTAGGACTTATGGAACTGGGAGTTCAAGTATTGAAGGGCCACATATACTCTCTCCATAATCTTTTTCAAGTGATGATCAGGGGTGCTATTCAGCAGGTTCTGACAGGTTCTGGAGAACTGGTAGCAGAAATTTTGGGTAGTTCAGAGAACCGGCAAATACCACCTCTGGCTGGCCCCAGAGTGGGGTGGGAATGGAGATTTTGCAATATCCTTCCCCCAGGAGTGGGGAGGGAGTGGGGATTTTGCAGTATCCTTCCCCTGCCATGCCCACCAAGCCACTCCCACAGAACCGGTAGTAAAAAAAAATGTGAATTCCACCACTGGTGATGATCTCCATCTTTGCAGCACTTTCACTGTGTTGTTGAATCTTAAAACAGTTGTTACCAAATCTATTGCTGGCTTATTTATTTTGCATTCTATTTCATGAAATCGTTCTGAAATGCTGCCATCATTTCTGTAAAAAAAAAAAAAAAAAACCCTTCTCCATAGCTTCTGAAAGTACCTGCTGCAAAACAAAAGGCCTATCTTCTCCCGTGATGTGGCCGTCAAAGGGCTGGCAATTTTTCCATCTCTCTTTTTTTTCTTCTTCTTCTGGTATGACAGAAAAAATACAGCTAGCGTGTGGCAGCAGAGCTCAAAAAAGCTTGCTCATGCCCTTTCTCTGTATTTATCTCCTCACATTTGTTGAAGCCATTAATAAAAACAGCACCGACAGATTTCCTGCTGAGTAGGCAGCTGTAGGTAGATGTTTGACGTTTCAAATGGAGCAAAAGATTTAACACAGAGCTGGCAGATTTGTATATTTTGGGCATTGCTATGAATACAGAGAAAATTAAAGACTGCAGAAGTAACTTTTAAACTTAAATGAAGACAATCTCCCTCCTCCACAATCACCCAAATTAAGTCAATATGATAGTTGTTGCTGGAATACAAAAGCAGGAAATGGTTATTATTGTCATGCTATCTCATGGATTGTAGCCATGGTGGGGAATGTAATTCTGGACAAGTTAATGTCTCTTAGCAGCTCGTCATGGGTGTTGTATAAGCATACACTTATTGCTTATACAACAAGACTTTACAGCTTGTAGAACTAATTTTAAAAAGTAGCACTACCTTCAAAGAATGACCTTTCAGATCACTTTTCTTTGTAGGAATCTCATACAATAATGCTACAGTTATTCAAACAGGATGTAATGACACCTACATTTTGTAGGACTCCAGGGTTCTCCCATGATGGCTCAAAGTTGGAAGGGTGTAACACTGTGCCTGAAAATCCCACCACATCCCATCTCACTGCTTGATATTCTTATGTTTATCACTTTAGAAGATCCTTACAATCTTCATGAATCAAAGCTCCTTTTCAGATCAGTTCAGCAGGCTACAACAGTGAATATTTCTTTTTAGGGAATTCACAGTTTTGGTAGAGAAAGTTCTTTCCTTAATTTCAGCAGCCTCTGAGTGTTAGAAATCATAACAATGAAATATTTTTCCTCACTTGTCATTCCCTAGTAGCTTATTTGCAGCTTCTATCAAACCCACAAAATCTGTGTTAAACAGGCATATGAAAAAGCAAATAATAATAATAATAATAATAATAATAATAATAATAATAATAATAATAATATAGAAATGTTCACTGAACTTTAGAAATGAAAAAAAAGATATCAGCTCTATTAATTTGCAACAGAAACTGCTATGTGTTGTGTTGATTAATTGAAAGTTAATGTTGATCGAGCTCCAGATATTTAGCTGGGAGAGTTATGGGATTTTTTAAAGCTTTTTTAAACTACATTCTTTATGGTACTCAGAGGTAGTATTCAGCAGGTTCTGACCAGTTCTGGAGAACCGGTAGCAGAAATTTTGAGTAGTTTGGAGAATCGGTAAATACCACCTCTGACTGGCCCGCCCCCATCTATTTTCTGCCTCCCGAGTCCCAGCTGATTGGGAGGAAATGGGGATTTTACCGTATCCTTCCCCTGGAGTGGGAAGGGAATGGAGATTTAACAGTATCCTTCCCCTGGAGTGTGGAGGGAATGGAGATTTTACAGTATCCTTCCCCTGTCACGCCCACCAAGCCACACCCATCAAGCCATGCCGTGCCCACAGAACTGTTAGTAAAAAATTTTGAATCCCACCACTGATGGTACTGAAATATAATTGAAGTGAATCACTAAAATGAAGGATTAACAACAAAAGTAGAATTAAGAATTGGAATTACCATCTTTATAATTTATTATAGAAGAAATGTTTACATATAAGTAGAATTCACCTACTGTAGATAATGTAAATTATATTAGACATGTACTGAACAAAATAACTGTTTGTTTGGTCCTTAAAGTCCCATAAGATCTTCACCCACACATTTTTCAAAACTTTCTCAATGTGTTGGTTCCAGACGTTTTTACTACATTCAAATCCAAACCTCTGGTAAAATTTCCAATGAATAATTCTGGCAAGTTGGTCATGAAAGTGCTTGTAGTCAAAATTCTGAAATTTTGCTGCAGCCACTGTTCAAGTGGTTAATTGTTTCATCCTTTTTCATTACAGCATGCTACATGTTGAATTTCTGCTTTCATGCAATTATTGGCAAAGCTTGCTCTTGAGTCATTAAAATAAAAACTTTAGTTTCTTTTTTTTTTTTAATACTTCTGATCTTAACCAATTCCATGTAGGATTTTTTAAATCAACTTTTCTTTCTAGATCTTTCAAGTATTGACACTGCATTGGCTTGTTCTTCAAATTAACAAATTGGTTTTCAATTGTTCTTTTCTATAGAAAAAAGGAACATAGAAGTAATAGATCAGACATCCAGCCCTTGCTTATCAATGGAGACCGAGTGGAGCAAGTGGCCAGTTTTAAGTTTCTGGGTGTTATCATAAAAGAGGACCTGACCTGGGGCACTCACATTGCAGCACTGATCAAAAGGGCCCAGCAGAGATTATACTACCTGAGACTTCTCAGGAAACAAAAACTGAATGAAAAATTTCTGGTGGCCTTCTACTGTTACACCATAGAAAGTATTGTAATTTACCGTATGGTTTGCCAATTGCACAGTGGCAGATAGGGCAGCACTCCAGAGGGTCAATGTCATTGCCCAGAGGATCATTGGTTTTCCTCTCCCCTCCTTGGAAGAGCTTTATAGCTCCCACTGCCTTAAGAAAGTTCAAAACATTCTTAAAGATCCATCTCATCCTGGGCACCCTTTTTTTGAACTATTACCATCTGGCAGATGGTACAGGTCAATAAAGGCAAGGACAAATAGGCTGAAAAACAGCTTCTATCCTAGGGCAATAACCATATTGAATTCTACAGTATAGTGCAATATCGGGTTTTCAATTTCAATTATGTAGAACCGTGATGGTGAACATATGGCACGCATGCCACAGGTGGCACACATAGCCATATCAGTGGGCATGTCAGCTCAGCTCTGGCGCGTATGTGTGTGCTGGCCAGCTGATTTTCGGGCCTTCTGGGCCTACCAGAAGTAGGGAAACAGGCTATTTCCTGCCTCCGTAGGGCCTGGGGGCATGGCAAAGCCCATTTTTCTTTCTCACCTGGCTCCAGATCCTCTCTATGCATCTGGGGAGGGTGAAAACCGGCTTCTCCACCCCCCTCAGAGGCCCTCTGGAGGCCTGAAACGGCCTATTTCCCAACTTCTGGTTGGACAGGAAGTGACTTTTTTGCTCTCCCCAGCCTCCAGAGCCTCTCTAGGAGGCTGGAGGCTGGAGACAGCAAAAAATGTCACTTCCTGTCCAACCAGAAGTTGGAAAATGGGCCGTTTTGGGCCTCCGGAGGGCCTCTGAGGGGGTGGGGAAGGCTGTTTTCATCCTCCCCAGATGCATAGAGAGGATCTGGAGCCAGGTGAGAAAGAAAAATGGGCCTACCGGGCCATCACGCACACATGCGTGGGGTGGGGTAAATAGAATTATGGGTGTGGGCATGCGTGCAAACCTCCCCTGCCCCCCTCCTGGCACACGATGGCAAAAAGGTTAGCCATCACTAATATAGAATGTAAAGGATGTATGTTTGTGTTTTTATTTTTATAGTTATAATGTACAGTGAAGACGACATTTAATTTCGTTGTACCATGTGCAATGACAATAAAGTTAACTATAATTACAACAATATTCAGCCTTCAGTTTTGCTGTTTTCAAGAGCTTTCTTTGATGGACTTCCTTTAGCAAGGGTTCTTAGCTTTTCCTACTGTAGTCATTCAGATCGTGCTTTTCTTCCTCCACAATGTGTTTTAACTATAGAAGTCTTCTCTCTCACTAAGCACTTGGCAAATACATCTTATCAATTTCATGTCTTCCAATCCTAGTTATCAAGTTCTGTCTGGGACCAGTCAACCATTTCTACTGTATATTGAATAACACTGTGACCCACAGATATTAAGGGGCATTGGTCTTTTGGCAATGGGTCAAGAGAAAAGGCAAGGTCTCTTCTCTTTCCCACATCTTTTTCCAGTATAGTGTGTTGGATTCATCATCTCTGCCCATCAAAGTCTTTTCTTCAGAATGCAAAGAGAGAAAGAATCATCTCGCATATTTCTTTACATTTCTTTTTGCTGCTGTTACATACATAAAAACAAACAGGTTTTCTTGAATACTGCTACATCAATCAATATATCTGCAGAAAAGATGTGTTTATAAGCCTTGATTAATCTTACCAAGAAAAGATTAATTTAGGAAATGGAATTTTGAGAGATAAATGTGAAAAAGATGTTATTAAACTGAAAAGCCTAATAAATCAATCACACATACACACACACACACACAATTGGGAATGTAATGTTTCAAGAATAGTATGTAGTAGAACTCAATGCACATTATGTACATCTCTTATTTTATGCAATATTGTTGCAAAATTGTGCTTAACAGTGGGCTTTGCACTGTTACAAAAGACTACCAAATAATGTTAAAAGGAAAGACAAAACATGGCTTATTAATTTGCTGCAACTTATGCAAACTAAAACAAACAGAGTGCATGCATAATAATAATCCTGCAGAGTGGCAAAGAATATTTGGACACAGAAATGAATAGCCTGACTAGGTGGCTAAGACACTGAGCTTGTCGATCAGAAAGGTCGGCAGTTCGAATCCCTAGTACAGGTCTCCTGCGTAAGCAGGGGGTTGGCCTAGATGACCTCCAAGGTCCCTTCCAACTCTGTTACTATGTTATATGTCTGAATCTGCTGTAATGAAAATAAGGGATAAAGATTTAACAGTCGGATAGAGTATTTCTTCTTGCAAGAAACAACAATAAAAAAAATTGTTGAGCCAAAAACCAAAGGAAAATTTTCCTTGGCTTGAATTCATGTAAGTAAAATGACTATTGGAACTTACTTTTTTCAAGTATTGCCAATCAAAATGATGGGCTAGAAAAACTACTTTACTAATATGTATCGTTTGTCACTCAAAATACACTTGCACCTTGCAAAGTATCTCTTCACTATCCAGGAAGATAGGTGGATTCAAAGAAGTGACTCTTACTTAGTAATCTTGTAATAAATGGCTTGTGGAAACTTTTACACAGAAGGAGAGTTCATTGTTTGCTCACAGTTACTATAATTGATTTGCAAAGAAATATTTTCTCCTGTCATGTGTGTGAAGATACAAATGTGTACATTATAAAATAGCTATTGCTGCCCATTTGGGGGAGGCAGCAATCTTTTTTAAAAAAGCATTTCTTTTGTTCTTGTTTGTTTGCATATAATTTTTTAATAAGCTTTTTGATTATAACAGTGAAAGGTAATAGAAGCTAAAATTAATAATAGTTTAGAAAGAAATAATAAAAAGTGTAGGAAAGAAGAAAAAGAAAGAAAAGAAAGATGAAAAAGAAAGATGAAAAAGAAAGAAAATAATAAATAAAAATAAAAGAAATATATCAAGAAGTGACTTCCAACCTTTGTTACAAATATAGAGTAGATAAATTTAATAACTTTACAAACAGATATTTCTTCATCCCATAACCAATCCTTTATCAATAAAAAAACCCATAAAACATGAGATTTTCAATCATTATATCAGCAGAAAGCCCATAGAGCAGAGGTGGTGTTCAGCAGGTTCTGACCAGTTCTGGAGAACTGGTAGTGGAAATTTTGAGTAGTTCAGAGAACCGGTAAATACTACCTCTGACTGGCCCCGGCCCCATCTATTCTCTGCCTCCCGAGTCCCAGCTGATTGGGAGGAAATAGGGATTTTGCAGTAACCTTCCCTGGAGTGAGGAGGGAATGGAGATTTTACAGTATCCTTCCCCTGCCATGCCCACCAAGCCACACCCACCAAGCCACACCCACAGAACCGGTAGTAAAAATTTTTGAATCCCACCACTGCCATAGAGGTTTGCCAGAACTTTGCAAAAACTTTTTTTTTTTTGCATTTCTTTTAAACATGTGACTGAAGATGCTAATATTCTCTTAAAGGATGAAAACATCCTTTAAGAGAACACTGCAAAAAACTATTCATATTGATGGGCCAATTCCAAACTAGGTTCTATAATGATGAATTATTAGAAGAGATATGAGGTCCATAACAAAGTGAAATAATGGATCAAAAGAGCAAAATAGAATTGAATGAGACATAGACATGCCCCAACCACCACTAATATAAACATCTGTTTCCTAAGAGCCTTGGTAGCACAGTGGTTTAATGCACCCTGTTATTAACACAGCTGCCTGCAATTTCTGCAGGTTCGAATCTTACCAGGCTCAAGGTTGACTCAGCCTTCCATCCTTTCTAAGGTAGGTAAAATGAGGACCCAGTTTGTGGGGGCAATAAGCTGACTTTGTATAAATATACAAAAGTATGAAGGCTATTGCTTAACGCATTGTAAGCCGCCCTGAGTCTCCGGAGAAGGGCGGCATATAAATCAAATTTTTTTAAAAAAAGATAAATTCTGGATGTAATTAGGACAACAAAATCATTTTCCTTCTGTAAGAAAGAACACTGTAGGTAGATTAATCCTTGGAGATCTAATTTCCCTTACATTTTGTGTTTGGCTGCTATTTGCAGGAACTGAATTAAGAAGGAATCAAAACTATCTTATTTCTAGAAGATGAATATGGCTGGCTGGTGTTGCAGAGGGAGATACAATTAATGTGATAGCAAGCAGTGATATGTCATCTCCCTCATTTGGTGAGGTTCCTATGAGACTTGCAGACTATCATAATTGTAAATAAAAGGAAACATTTTTGGTTTATGGATTCCAAACAGAGGATATGATTGTTTTCTTCCTGGTTAAAGTACTGCCTCTATATTATTTGTGTAATTTTGGCTAATTTGCTTTGTCTTTTGTAGCAACTGCATTTGTGGCTGATGCAAGAAGGAAAACTGAATTACGTAGACAGACCAAAAGGTTATGTGTATTTTTTTCCCATGCTTATTTTGCAAATTTATGAAAGAAAATCAAAAGCATCTTATGCCACAATACAATTAAATTGTAGGCAAATGCCAATAATGGCGTCAATTCTCATTGATTTCAATGGATCAGCTCTTAGTACAAAGTATGAAATTAAAAGAATTTCAGGTGTATCATAATTATAAAGCCCTCTTTCTTAAATTCCAGAAGAGAGCATTGTTTTCAGACTTAGCGCTACTGGAACTAGTCCACCAGTACTGACTTGTAAAATGTTCTAGGAACTTTCATAGGTATTGTATTTAAACCAACTTTGTTGCTAGGGGAGTATCAATAAACACTCTTCTATACTACAGCTAACAAAATAACCGAACAGGCTAGGCTACTTTCCTCTGAAATCTTTACAGAACTGGGAATAAAATAAAAAATTCATTGTACATCAATGAATATTTGTAAAGTCCTATTGTCATGAAATATATATAGCAGAGTAGGAACAGGCACAAGGTTATTTGCTCTTACATTGGGACTGTTCCTTCTTTTAGTCTAAAAGTAAATGTGCTTCATCACACACTGAAATATCAAGTGAGGTTTATGAAATATCTATTGTGGAGTGCAGAATTTCTTCCCTTTGTTTCCCCATCTTATTGTATTTATTTTTCTTCTCTCCCAATAGCCAGCTAGAATTCTACATGGACTAAACAGGCTCATAATCTCAACAGGAAATTCATTCTTTTGATTAAAAATTCTGTTTATCAAAAGCACAGAAGACTGTAACACACACAAATGTATTGGTTGAACCTGAATGAATAAAACCTTGTTCTTCCTACAGTTTCTGTAGGAGGGAGGGGAAAGGAAGGAAGGAAAGAGGAAGACAAAAAAAAGAAAAGGAAGGAGGGAAGGAAGGAAGGAAGGAAGGAAGGAAGGAAGGAAAGAAAGAAAGAAAGAAAGAAAGAAAGAAAGAAAGAAAGAAAGAAAGAAAGAAAGAGAAATTTCCATTCTTTTTTTCCCCTAAAGCAAATAATTAGTTTAAAAGACTTTATTGAAAATAGGTAGAATTTTGGGGTTTTTTCTTCAGGGTACATTGCTGCTGAAGTAAAAGTTCAATAGAATTAATTAAAGGTCTATTCAGGCCACCTTTCTTTATTTGTAATCTGAATCATTTGTGGCTCGGACAAAATCCAATTGTGTGTAAAACTAAGATCAATTTGTCAGTGAAAGAGTAAAAATCCATAATTAATTGGAAAGAAAATTCTCCTTTTATTTGCCTTGGCTAAAGAAAACAACACCATTGCTGTAATGCATTAAAGAAGTGAAGTGCAAATCTTTCCGAGACTTAGTCCAGCCTTCATTTCACAAGAAACAACCATTATCTCCTCTCCCTCTTTTATTTCCCAGATTCAGTTTCACAGTCACTAATGTATCTTTTACATTCCAAGTTTCCTCTTCTATCAAAGAAATGTTATCCTTAGTTGTAAAGCCTTTTTAGGACATACAATACCAAAGGATATGATGCACGGGTGTCTACAGGAGGAGTCAAGATCTGCAGGTTTAGTGATAACTCTATACGCATGTATTTGTGTTTGTCAAAATCTACAAGGTATCAGTGTTATGATCCAAGCCCTGCCCCTTGTTGAGCCCTGCAACAAACACACAGACACAAAACAGGCATAGTTGGATTGGAACACACCCTATGACCATCATCGTGTACATTTTGGACCATGCAATTGGACACGATATCAGATTAACCATGATGTGATGTGTCACAAGGAATGGAGAAAGGATCCTTTCTTTTGGAAAAGGAATGAAATTTGAAGCTCCAATTGTTGAACCAAATCGGAGACTTATTTCCTTAAACAAAGAACAAATATGAGCATATTATATATCTGTATATGTAAAACTGTGGATGATTATTAAGTTGTATCAACTTTTGACTAAAGTTGGTAATAATCTTTGAGAGTCAGGCAGTAGCTAAGGTGCCAAGCTAAAAACTGGGAGACTGTGTGTTCTTGTCCCACCTTAGATACAAAGCCAATGGATGAACTTGGGCCAGACATACACTCTCTCTCCAGCCCATGGAATCAGGCAATGGCAAGCCATTTCTGAAATCTTGCTAGGAATATTGCAAGGTCTTGTAAGTATGTATGTATATATGTCCATACATATATACACACATATGGTACAGTTTTATATGACTACAGATACATGGGGGGAGGGATATCCTTCCTTGCCAAGAAGAAAGTTTTAGATTGGATTATAACTATATATATAGTCTTCTCCCATCACTTATATAGTTTTGCCCAGTGAAGTAGATCAGAACTTCATCTATTATAACTAAATTCACTTAGCAGGATTATATCAGCAATTTAGAAGAGTGGCGATGTAGTCACAATTATTTCCTGAACAGATCTGTGTCCGCTTGTCCTGATCTTTATGGCCTTCATTTGAAGCTTTATACACTGGCCAGAACATGAGAGAAGAATCATCTAATTTTATTATACAACTGTTAACACTGGAATATTTTTAAGGACTGAAAGATTCAAAGAAGATAGCAACAGCAATTAACCACAACTGTTAGCTTAAACAAAAATACACACCTATTCAAATCCCAAGAAATGACAAGAGTAGATCTGCCCATCTAGGTTATAGAGAGATATGTTGTCATCATGATATATTAAGTGTTTACAAATGTACCTGGTGTGTTTGCTACATCATGCATACTGAAGATAAGACAATTATTGATATTAGTGATATAACATTAAAAAGCTAGAATAAAAATATTCATAAAATATGAATAAAATACAAATATACTCCCTTCTTTCACCCCACCCCAATAATTTAAGATGCAAAAATGTAAAGAGCCCCCAAAAGTCATCTCAGCTCCTACATCTATTCACATGTTCATACAGTTTTCTGAGCAACAATATACAAGAAAATTTCCATTGCCTTTGTTATGAGATTTTCTTTGACTTTCCAGGGTTATCTACAGTGTAGGAGCTCCCAGCAGTCTCCGATCTTAGTGTTAATCCAATCTGACAACAACAATTTTTAGGGACTTCCTCTGCGTAACAACGACAGCTACTGACTGGATCTCCAAACTCGACATTAAACTCTGAAATGTTATTTCTGTTTTCCTCTTAGGTTTTCTTACTGCTCTTTTTCTAATTGTTTTAATTGTTTTAACCTGTAAAAATGAAGTGTTTTAATATTGTGTGTGACCAGCCATACGCTAAATAAATAAATAAATCCAGTCTGACCCTGCTTAATTTTTCTGAAATCAGTTAGATGCTACTGATTGTTATAAACTTTTAGTCCAAAGTAGCAAACAAACTAAAAAAAGAATGTACTAAGTATAACAGTTGAATAATCTTTTTAACTTACACCAGAAGTAATCAAACAGGAACTATAGCAAAGTTCTCATAGAGATTCCAGTATCTAATGCAGACCAGTCAATAATTCCCCATCCACCCCACCGCCACCCCCACAAATCCCCACCAAATGTATCAATCAAAATGGCTGGACAGATGCAAAGATTTATCTGGAAACCGATCTGTAGAAAAAGAAAAGGGCTGTGTTTCAGACAGGCTGCCTAGCGATTTACAAGTTATAGACAAAACTAGGAATTTTGTTAGGAAATAAATCAGTAGCCACTGAAGTTTTGCATGCTATTTATTGGTGGCCATGGCCAGTAGGGCTGTACAGATTTTAAAATGTTGTACATCTGATTAAAGTACTTCTAACATTTAATGAATGGAACAGTCACCCTACTTCACTCCACATGGTACTGGCAGCTTCAAATCTTGGTCATGAAGGTTGGCTGCAGTATCGCACATGCATCCCATGATACTCTGTTATCATATCTAAAAATCTAAAAATCTCCAGAGGCAGGACCACATTGTGTTACATCTCTAAATGAACTGCAGTAAACCAAACATCACCATGGTCTCATCTAACATCTCCAAGAACAGTAAACCAACGAATTCCTAGCCATCCTTGAAGCTCTGCCCTAACTAAGCAATTTTGTCTCCTTACCCAACCTCACTCCGCATTTGCTACACATTTGCATCTACATGGGAAGCATCTTAGATATTTGTTTACCCCTTCATTAAGCCCTTACTACATAATTCCTTCCTTTGGAGGATTCGCACATCCTCCTATTTAATCTAGTCTCATTTCTGAATTCATAACAAGAATGAGGTGCTACTGTAGTGCTTACTGGTTATTATAGTGACGTCAGTCTAGTAAAATGTAAAAAGTCCCCAGCTGGTGCTACAAATAAGGAATACTATCTAACAATATAATTACATTTTGCACATTTTCAGACTTCTGACGCAGAATGATATATGAACTCTTCCAATGAGCAGGCAATCAAGGAACTAATTATGCAGTTCTGTCATCCTATTTACAAATATGTGATTTAATGATTGTACAGGTGTAACTACATTGACCTTATAATAACTTATTTCTGGTTCTTATATGCAAATACATGATTTGGTCCAGTTCCAGGTTGGTAGTACCATTATCATGCCATTATGCATCCCATTGAAGATATATGTTCTCTGAATTAAATGCTTGCTGAGTGACCTTTGTTGGTTCATTTGATTGCTTGCTAGCAGAAGTGTACACAAGAGAGCTGTTGCACAAACTATTTCAAATCTGAAGCATGTTGAGTTTGAAATAAATTTATCCAAGCATTATGGAGCTCTTTCAAATTTGTAGGTATTTTTCTGGGTGAGTAATTGATCTGCATGGAGGAATTTGACATTAGTTTTTAAAAAGGATATGTATATAAGAAAATAAGGTAAGGGTAAAGATTCCCCTCGCACATATGTGCTAGTTGTTTCCGATTCTAGGGGGCAGTGCTCATCTTTGTTGCAAAGCCGAAAAGTCAGCACTGTCCAAAGACGTCTCCGTGGTCATGTGACCGGCATGACTAAATGCCAAAGGTGCACAGAATGCTGTTACCTTCCCACCAAAGATGGTCCCTATTTTTCTACTTGCATTTTTTACATTCTTTAGAACTGCTAGGTTGGCAGAAGCTGGGATAAGTAACGAGAGCTCGCCCCGTTACACGGCACTAGGGATTTGAACCGCTGAACTGCGGACCTTTCGATCGACAAGCTCAGCATTTTAGCCACTGAGCCACCACATCCCACTGGATATAAGAAAATAGTGCATAACAATTTTGGGTCAAAGGGCTACACTTGTTCTTTGAATAGTATACTAGGATTTTCATTTCCCAAAAAAGAAGTGCTAAATCATGGGAAGGGATAGGACAAAACCTAAATATTATAATTTAAATTAATATAATAATCCCACATCTATTTAATAACATTCCTCTTCTGTAACATTAAAAATACAAACTGGCAGGAATTTTGGAAGCAGTTTGAGAAATTTCATCTAATGCTTACATATATGGCCTTATGTCAACCTTTCCTAACTAACATACTCTTCAGAGAGATGGACTTTAACACTCCAAATGTGCACATCAGCGTGACGATTGCTGAGAATTGGGAAATTCAGATTATAAAACTGTCAAGAGTTTATGGAAGTGGCAAAGCTGACCAATTTTGTCAAGGCAAAATGATAACGCTAGAAGCATTATATGAACTTTCTACTAAAACCAGAAAAGTCTAAATTGATAATGTATGGATTTTGGAATTAAAAAAGGTCAGTGAGGATGGGGAAGGAATAAGATGTCAATTATTCAAAAGAAAAAGGACAGAAGTCATAGTTCTATGTTTTCTTTCTTTTTTCTTTTCATTCTCTGTATTCTTTTTTCTAGAGAGGGAGGGAGGGAGGGAGGGAGAGAGAGAGAGAGAGAGAGAGAGAGAGAGAGTGAGAGAGAGAATGAGAGAGTGACTTTTATTGAAAAAGTCTAGTAAAAATAATATTTTTAAGAAAGGAAATTTGTCTGCTTACTTGGAGGCAGAGATAAAGGAGGCAATTAGGAAGATAATGTCTATATTTGGTAAACGTCACTGTTAGAATCTTGAATAGCCCCATTCAGTGGTGGAATTAAGGTTTTTTTACTACTGGTTCTGTGGGCGTGGCTTGGTGGGTGTGGTGTGGTATGGCTTGGTGGGCTTGGCAAGGGAAGGATACTGCAAAATCCCCATTCCCTCCCCACTCCTGGGGGAAGAATATTGCAAAATCTCCATTCCCACCGGACTCTAGGGCCAGCCAGAGGTGGTATTTGTGAGTTCTCTGAAGTACTCAAAATTTCCGCTACCGGTTCTCCAGAACCTGTCAGAACCTGGCACCCCTGGCCCTATTACTATAGAAGAACATAGAAGGGAATGAAGTGCAGAGGCATAAATAGTGCCCACTTCTTTAATTGTAAGCCAGTTCTTTTTGAAGGAACAGTCAGTAGTGCAAAAGTTATCCAGAAAATCTCAAGGGCAGTGGTGAGTTGCTGACACTTAGTTGCAGTTGTATGTCCAGATCCCTCCGTTGTAATATTTTGTTCCTTGCTGCAGTAATTTTTACCTCATCATTTTTCCTTGAGGTGTCAATGCCTCGTACAATTGTGGGACAACATGAAAACACAATATATCAGTGAAGGCAGAAGCTTTGCACAGAATATTGGCCTCAGAATGTAACTCAGCCTGGCCTTTAATTTTCTTGACATGATATTTTAGGGAAAGAAATGAGAAAAGAAAGAAAACAGCGAAGCAGAAGGAACAAACAGAATACATTAGAGTTGAAATAGATATTTGAAGAGACCTTTGAACCTGATAAATATATAGAGAAAAAACCTCTCTCTCTCTTTTTTTCCTCCTGAAAACTGTCCAAGGTTTAAGGATTTCTGGAAGCTTTATAAGACTTTTATAATTGCTCAGACTTTTAAAGGCGGACTTGAACTTGGATATTTATAGAAAGATTTCACTTTTGTTCAGTCATGCGGATTCTACTTTTAAAATCTGGTTTAATGGTCTTTTATGGATTCAGCTTTAGATAGCAATGTGTATTCTTTGAGAAGAAGGTTAATTTTGTTGTAGAGAGTAGTGCGTATTTCCTGAAAAGTAATACAGCAAGCATCTATACCTATTAGTGAATACTATTTGTGGAATAGTGCATCAAAGTGGAAAGGTGCATCATATTTGCCATGGGTACACTTGTTGTATCTGTCAGTGATGCTTTAAAGAAATTACTTTTTTCCTGGCCTTGTTTGGCTTGGCCTGGTCAGGGAGTGATCTAATGACAGGGCAGTACAAATATTGTCCAGGACATATTAAGAAGAAAGCATGTCCTGTCACACCTCTTTAATCCTTCCTTCATTAAAAACTGTAATTTCTTGGGATTGCAAAGCTGTCATGCTAGAACAAGAAAAAATGTGGCTTTTTTAAAATGCCACTGAGATGTACAACAACTGTGCTGACACTAAATTTGAAACACCTTTCCCACTCTGGATGTAAGCACCTGTAAATTTATAACATTTATGTGTACAAAAAGCTTTTTAAAATGAGAGAAAGGAAGAGGAAGAAAAGTTCTTAGGAGAGATTAAACTGAAGCCATCTCTATCTATTGGTCCTGATGGAATATGTGCCTTCTTTCTTAAAAAGCTTTCCTCCGCCATAGCTGAACCTCTAAGCAGCATCTATGAAGTGTCTTTTAGAATGAGCTTCTTGCCTGACATATGGTCATTAGCAACAGTCATACCTATCTTCAAAAAAGGTGACCCTGGTCTTGTTGAGAATTATAGACCAATCTCTCTTTGCTGCATTACATGTAAAGTCATGGAATCCATCATAAACCAATCCATCACCCTCCACTTAGTGATAAATAACCTACTCTCTAATAGGCAATTTGGTTTCAGGAAAAAATTGTCATGTAAGCTGCAACTCACACACTGCAAAAACATTTGGACCTCTCAACTCGATCAGGGCAAAGCAACAGATGCAATTTACATAGACTTCTGTACAGCCTTCAGTAGTACATGACAAACTACTTCTTAACTTCTAAACTAAACTAAGATTATATTAATAAGGTCCTGACACCCATTTCTGGAGTCATACTGGATTGGAGTGCTCCATGAGCCATAGTAAGTAAATAATTTAATTAAATAACTAACTAACTAATAAATACAGTGGTACCTTGGTACTCAATTGCTTTGAAACTCATCAATTTTGGTACTCACTACATTTTGATGGGAAAATTTTGTACCAGTACTTATCATTTGTTTAGTACTCAATGCACAAGCTAGAATTTATCAGAATCAACTGCCTTGTTACTCACTACATTATTCCTTATGGAAAAAATTGTTTGGTACTCATTGCTTTTGGTACTCATTGCACCTCCTAGAACCAATTAACAATGAGTACCAAAGTACCACTGTATTTAAAATTATCTTAAGAAACCTCTATGCATCTACCCAGAAGTAATTTCCAATTAATTCAGTGGAGTTTGTTTTAGAATATATGTGATTAACTTTACCATTGTATCTGTAAGTATGTTCTTCAACTAAGATTTAGTAACATACATACATACATATATACATACATATATATGTATGTATATATGTTTGTAGGTATGTATGTATATTTACAAATAGGCTTCCTTGAGATAATTGAAGATGTTTCCAAGATCCAATACTTTCCAGGAATAGATCAGAAAGATAAATAAGTTATTTTTCTAAATAAATTGTTAATGTTAAGCACATTGAATTTTTCAAATTAAAATAGGAGAAATGAACTTTTTTAAAAAGTTTGCCTTATATCTTAAGTTTGTATTTTACATGAGAGCAATAATATGTCTCTACACAGGAGAAACATGGAAATAGCAATGCCCAATTTAGAATCTAGTGAAATATTATTTACAGTAATATTACATACATAAACAAGCAGCTGCATTAAGAAGGATTTATTGGGAAGGGAGGGAGGGAGGGAGGGAGGGAGGGAGGGAGGGAGGAAGGAAGGAAGGAAGGAAGGAAGGAAGGAAGGAAGGAAGGAAGGAAGGAAGGAAGGAAAAAATATTTGGCTATTGGGAACAAAATTTTCCAGTTCAGTTTTATAGGGCTAACTCAATTGAAATGATATTATTTCAGTTATCTCGAGTATTAGAATCATTAGGGTTAACTGATTTAAAGTATTTTTTTTTTAGTCTAGCAGATGGCTAGATTTGCCCAAAGTTTAAACTGAAATAGGAAAAAAAAATCTTCACTATCTTTATAGAAGTTGAAATACTTTTGCTGTCCTAGATATTTAGTGATCCCCCAAGAGGAAGGATATATGATAAATGGCCAAATACCCACTGATGTACAAAAAAAAGTGGCTATGATGCATGACCTGATTTTAAAACAGAGGCTTTAGAACTATTGCCTTATCATCTCCTAAAACTGAGTTAAAAATAGTATAATATAAAATTACGCTTGAATGTTCATCACTAATAAAAGTAAATTTATGTGGACCTTCTCAAACCTTTGTTTAATTCAGAAGAAACTCTTAAGACTATAATTAAAATATTTTAATTAGAAGATAAATGACATATTTTTTCACATATGTAGAAACAGGTTTCTCATTCTAAGTGATGAATAATCATCCTTTTACTTAAACATGGTCCATTAATGGTTCATGTAAACCTGAAGGTATAGCTAATTGCAACATATGGAAAAGTTGCAGTGTTTATGGAGTCTAATCAGGTATGATATGACAAATGAAGAAGCTGAGGACTATAAAGGAAATTGCCGATAAATTGCAGCCAAGCAAAAGCAGCATTAATTTGGGAGGTGATGGATTCAAGATACATGGACCACTCATATGGTCTTTCTGCATTTCTACTTGATTGCCACTAAATTGTTAATAAATGGGCTATTGGTCTTATGTTAATAAATGTCATTCAAATACATATAACTGCAGCATTCTTCTGTGTGATAAACAGGACGGTCATTTCTATGGTATGTTTTCTACAAGCTGATATCACTTTTGCACCTTACATTAAATTTTCAATTATATAGATAGAATCTCCCCCTCCCTTCTTTTTTTTCTTAAGCGTTTTAGTTAAAGTTAAGAAGCAACTTTATTAAAAAGGAAGTAGTGCAAAACTCTGGTTCAGATTCCAGCTGTGGGATAAAAGGCTATATGCCGAGTGCTCATCTACCCCAATGCCTGTGTTAAACACAATTAGAATACTTCAGCTTGCTGGTCTCTGAAGACCTACACAGTTATTGAATAATGGTGTGAATTGAAGCTCTGAAAGCACTACCCATTATGTTTTCTCTAGTGGGAGACATTACAGCATGGGTCAGAAGTATTTTCCATCAAGAAAACAGCATATGGGAAAAGGGCTAATTCCCACTCCAACAGGTCTTGATTTGAGTATTTTCACAATCTAATTGACTTGCATTTGAAGAAATTTAAAGAGGCAGAAAATCAGATTATGGATCTTCTATAGCAGAGGTTTCTAAACTTGGCAACTTGAAGACTTGTGAACTTCAACTTCTAGAATTCCCCAGCTGGACATGCTTGCTGGGGAATTCTTGGAGGAAGTCCACAAGTTTTAAAGTTGCCAAAGTTGGAAACCCTTGTTTTATAGTCTGTTGAAGTTGAAATCCTTGATTTAAAATCTATCATGAAAAAAGGTGTGAGGAGTCCTTTCCTTCTGTACAGTTGTGCTGATAACAGTGGTGAAAAGCTGGTTTTCACAAATATAGTTTAATTATTTGCAGTGGGGAACTTTGTAGAGTTAGTATGAAAAGGCTTTCATGCAACTGAAATATTACCAGGGGAGGCTAAGCTTAGGGTCACACAAAAACCTTCTGTGCCACAGAATCTTGGGTTTACCTATGAGAGGACTGCAATGAATTGGATTAACTCAGATAGCCGGATGTGAGTCCCTCTTTGTGAAGTGGGGCCGTGGGATGCAGATGGGTTTGCTGACTGCGTACCTGGCTCCCTGGCACATGGCAGCGACCCTGCCCGAGCTACTCGACGTCATTGCCGGGGTGGCGGTGGATACCCCCAGACTTATTGTCATGGGTGATTTCAACCTTCCATCTGCGGGTGAGACGTCAGAAGTGGCTCGGGAGTTCATGGCTTCCATGACGGCCATGGACCTGACCCAGTTAGTTCAAGGCCCAACTCACATAGGAGGACACACTCTGGACTTGATTTTCATCTCTGGTCAGTGGTTGAATGATCTTGGTAGAGGGGACTTAGACATTAAACCCTTGTCATGGACAGATCATTCGCTCCTCCACTTGGACTTTCCTACCGCTTCCCCCCACCGCAGGGAGACGGAACCGACTAAATGGTTCCATCCCAGGCGCCTGATGGATCCTGAAAGATTCCTGATGGAGCTTGGGCCATTTCCTGAGACCCTGACACACGACTCGACTGAAGTCCTGGTAGCCGCCTGGGAGAGTGCGGCCGCCGGAGCTTTGGATCGTGTCGTGCCTTTGCGGCCTCTGACCCAATGCTGATCTCAGTTGGCTCCTTGGTTCTCTGAGGAGCTGAGAGAGATGAAGAGTCAGAAAAGACGCCTAGAGAGCATTTGGAGGACTAGTCATTCTGATTCCAACCGGACACAGGTGAGGTCTTATATCAAGACCTACCTAGTGGCGATAAAAGCGGCGAAATCTAACCATTTTTCCACTCTTATCGCATCTGCAGAGAACCGCCCAGCCGCCCTGTTTAGGGTGACCCACTCCCTTCTTCGGGGGGGAGTGCGGGAGGATCCCTTGCAGGGGCGAGCTGAGGATTTTGTGCAATTCCTGCACGATAAAGTCGCTCGGATTTGGGAAGGCTTGGACTCCGACTGGGCGAGTCTGGGGGAGGAGACGAGGGCAGGCCTTGAGAATATTATCTGGGAGGAGTTTGATCCTGTGGCTCCCGAGGATGTGGACAGGGTTCTGGGTAGGATTAGTGCCGCCACATGTTTATTGGACCCGTGTCCCTCCTGGTTGGTACTGGCCTCCCGGGAGGTTACACGAGGCTGGCTCCAGGGGATTATAACTGCTTCTTTGAGTGAGGGTGCCTTTCCTGCTGCCTTGAAAGAGGCGGTGGTGAGGCCCCTCCTCAAGAAGCCTTCCCTGGACCCGGCTGAATTAGTTAACTACCGTCCGGTCTCCAACCTTCGTTTTGTGGTGAAGGTTGTTGAGAGTGTGGTGGCACGACAACTGCCCAGGCACCTGGATGAAGCTATCTATCTAGACCCGTACCAGTCGGGCTTCAGGCAGGGGCACAGCACAGAAACGGCATTGGTCGCGTTGGTGGATGATCTCTGGAGGGCCCGGGACAGGGGTTGCTCCTCTGTCCTAGTCCTATTAGATCTCTCAGCGGCTTTTGATACCATCGACCATGGTATCATGCTGCAGCGGTTGAGAGGGTTAGGAGTAGGGGGCACCGTTTTGCGGTGGTTCTCTTCCTTCCTCTCCGCCGCTCGCAGTTCGTGTTGGCAGGGGGGCAGAGGTCGACCTCGAGGCATCTCGCATGGGGAGTGCCACAAGGGTCGGTCCTCTCACCTCTTCTGTTCAACATTTATGTGAAGCCGCTGGGTGAGATCATCCGTGGTTTTGGGGTGAAGTGTCACCTGTACGCTGATGATACTCAGCTGTACATCTCCACCCCAGACCACCCCAACGATGCCCTTGATGTGATGTCTTGCTGCCTGGAGGCCGTACGGGCCTGGATGGGGAGGAACAGGCTCAGACTCAACCCATCCAAGACCGAGTGGCTGTGGTTGCCGGCGTCCCGATATAGTCAGCAGACGCCATCGCTGACTATTGGGGGTGAATCCTTGCCCCCCACAGAGAGGGCTCGCAATCTGGGTGTCCTCCTGGACGCACGGCTGTCTTTAGAAGAGCACTTGACGGCCGTGGCCAGGGGGGCCTTCTATCAGGTTCACCTGATCCGCCAGTTGCAGCCCTTTCTGGACTGGGACACCTTGCGCACGGTCACTCATGCCCTTGTCACCTCCCAGCTGGACTATTGTAATGCTCTTTACATGGGGCTCCCCTTGAAGAGCACTCGGAGGCTCCAACTGGTCCAGAATGCGGCCGTGCGGGTGGTTATGGGCGCAACCCGTTGTGCCCGCGTGACACCCCTCCTGCGCGAGCTGCACTGGCTCCCAATGGTCTTCTGGGTGTGATTCAAGGTGTTGGTTACCACCTTTAAAGCGCTCCATGGCATAGGACCCGGGTACCTTCGAGACCGTCTCCTGCCACCAATAGCCTCCCACCGACCAGTCCGTTCCCACAGAGAGGGTCTCCTCAGGGTGCCATCAGCCAAGTTATGTCGGCTGGCGACACCCAGGGGGAGGGCCTTCTCTGTGGGAGCCCCAGCCCTGTGGAATGAACTGCCCCCGGAAATACGCAAGATCCCCGACCTCCGGGTGTTCCGCTGCGCATTGAAGACCTTGTTGTTCCGCCAGGCAGGGCTGTCAATATAATCATTTTAAATTGGGGTATTTTAATTTTTAGAGTTTTAAATCAGCCAATTCTATTTAATTATTTTAATTTTTAATTATTGTTGTGTCTTGTATTTTTAAACTGGCTGTACACCGCCCTGAGTCCTTCGGGAGAAGGGCGGTATAGAAATAAAATTATTATTATTATTATTATTATTATTATTATTATTATTATTATTATTATTGTTGTTGTTGTTGTTGTTGTTGTTGTTGTTGGATTGGATTGGATTGGATTTGAACTGGATTTGATCTTTACTGCCCTACTACAATCCAGTATGGTCACATAATGCATAGCTAAAGTATGGAAGGGAAGAACTGACAGTGGTGACTAGTTTTGATGGCTTTTGGGTACCTTCTGGAGGAGTATAGTAGAGAACTATTGTCCTTGTGTTCTGACTGAGTGGTGGCTGAACGCTTTGTGATACAGATAAATAGGAGCTTGATTCAAGTGTTATAATACCACATTTTTCAAAAATGAATTTGTCAGGGCTCATAATGTTTGGGGTGTTCATAAGCATATGAGTAGAACAAGATTAGACATATTCCATTATGGTGCCAAAGAATGGACAGGATGAGTAGGAGATATCACAAAACTTGAGGACATTTTTTCCATCTCAATTCTTTCATGGGCTTCTGAGTTCTGAAAGAGCTTAAAAATACACAGAATATTTAATAAGACTGCAGCTTTGGTTTATAAACAAAACTTACCCAATGTAATTTTTGTGCTGTCACCCAAAAAATAAGTGATTATTTATGTCACCCACACTGTAGACTTTTGACAACTAATCTATTTTTCCATGTACCATTGTTGCAGTTTAAAATTGCAGTTTGCTATTATTATTTTTAAAAGTATTTTTTTTATTATGCTGAGCATTTACAAAACAAGCAGCCTTGAAATATTTCTTGATCAGGCTGATATTACCATAAAAAGGAATTTGATGGTTTTCAGGCAAAATATTTTAGAGTGGATTAACTGTTCATCTACAACAAACCAAAGGCTTAAGTTAGTACTTTATAATGGAGTTGGTTCTATTATACTTCTAAAAATTATTCATAAGAGATTATATTCATATATTTAGTACTGGAATTAAGTTTATAAGCATACTACCATTGATAGAAGTAAATAATAATATAATCCAACATATAGCCACGGAGGGTTATATCAATAATATTATTTCTATTAAAGCACATAATAGCAAGAAGGCAATTTAAGAATAAAGAAACAATACAAGTACCATCTATTATATTAGAGCATCAGTCCATCTAGTTCACTACTGTATAGACACTGATTTGAAATTGCTGTCCAAGTTTTCATTACATCTTCCCCAACCTTGATAAAATGCCATTATTGAACTTGGTATTTTCACATGGGAGCATATTCTGTAGTAGGATTGAGCAACTTTTTAATGCAGATATTCAGTTCAAAGCCTATTTGATTGAATTTTTAAATTAAACCAACATTCCAGATTGAATTGGAAAGTTTAACTAGGCTTGTGTGCCCCGTGAATAATGCCAAGAATGTATAATATCACAGTGTGGTCCAGGTATTGATGGCTTTGATCATATTTCCATTGCTCAATTTTGTCTTTGGCAATTTATTCATTTTTGGGATGTATTCTTTATTAATGACATTTTAACTTGTCCATGCTTGATGTTACCCAACTATAAAATGTTCAAATACCTGTAGGCTTCATCCTGATGGATTATTTTTGTTGCATCAATGGAAGAGACTATTTGCAATTCAGGGTTGAATTTTAGGATCCTAGGTGCTCTCTGAGCTTGGTTGTTTACTTAAAGACATTTCTTTGCCCAGCTAGGTAACATCATCAGAGCTGAGGTGGCGCAGTGGTTAGAGTGCAGTACTGCAGCTACTTCAGCTGACTGCTAGTTCAGCAGATCAGTGGATCAAATCTCACCAGCTCAAGGTTGACTCAGCCTTCCATCCTTCCGAGGTGGGTAAAATGAGGATGCAGATTGTTGTAGTGTCTTTGGTGTAAGCCGCCCAGAGTCCTTAGAGAGTGGGCAGCATAGAAATACGAAAAATAAATAAATAAATAAATAAAATAAATCAGTGCACTGTTACTTTGTTTGGTAATGAAATGTCTGCAAGAAAACAACAAAGTTCAGAGAGCACTATTGTTCTTGTTTAGCATTCTGGGAGGACATTATTGATTTTAGTGGCTCATGATTCAATTTTTGATCTTTTACTATCCCTATCTCTCAACCACTCATTTTAAGAGTTACTTTCAGTCCTTTTTAAAATATTTACATGCGCTTAAGGATTGAAATGGAAATAGGACATCTCTAAAAGTTAAACTACTCCATTCCTATAAACTCCCCATAAAATTATAAAAAGCCAATCTCTCAAAACAGCAATTTGAGCTAAATTTAAAAAATAAAATAAAAAAGCAATAAAGTTTGGAATGGATTAAAACAACAACAACGGGTGTACATATTTTTCCGTGACATCAACATATGGTTTCTTGAGGTCTTCTAGAAGATTGGGAGGTTGAGCTGAATTGCAGCCTGCAACTTCTCAAACATTGTCCATTCTAATTATTCACTCTAATTATTCTTTAATTATTGCATTAATCCATTGCTTTTGTCAGATAGCAGATTATTTATATTTTTGTTCTCTAATCCAGCTGTGAAAATGTCAGTTATACAAGTTGTAATGAGCTATGTGCTTTATCAGACTCCTTCTAACATAGTAGTATTCTACAGAGACTGCAGTATAGTTTATCAGTTTAGAGAGGTACAACTTCCCATTGTGCTCTGATAACATTCAAATTGAAAGTCAGATGTATTGTAAATGTTTGATTTTTCAAATTTGTTTATAATAATACAAGAAAAAATTACCTCACTTACCAAACCTTCAACTGAAAGTAATCTTCAGAGAGGTTTTTTTTCTTAATTCATCCATATGGCTATGATTACTATGTGCAGTATAATATACTGAGCCAATAATAAACTAAATATATTATTCTTGATAACAAAAATCACATATTTTAAATGGATTTTTTATGAACAGTTAAGTATAGAGAAATCTATTAAAGATTCAATTATTCATCCTCCAGGGTACATTTTAACCCTCTCTTCCGCATGTAGAAAGTTTGCTATGAGGGATGAAATCTACAAATAAATTTACCAAATTTACAATCAAAATGGCAACAGCTTTATTAATGCAGGGATGAAAGGAGCACAGCAATAAACTCTTCAGACAAGCAAAATATTGTTACAGCTAACACCAGAAGATCTGTGATACGATATGTGCCTTGAGGATTCAATACTGCATGCAGAGAAGAGATTGAATTCTAGCTAATGAGAGTTCCAGCTAATAGAAACGACTCTGTTTTCTTTGATAGTACAATAAAATTAAAATAACACTGGGCCCATAAAGGTAGATCATGTGTTTCTATCTCCAGTTAACTGGGTTTCATCATTAGCAACTATCACACTCATAAATATTTCCCATTTATCAGGTTTCAAGATTGGCCTTCGGATGAAGAAGAAGGAATCATGATGTCTCTTTTCAAACACGCCTATGCGATAATGTATACATTCTATTTCTTAGGTGGATGGCCATGTAAAATGTTTTGCCATATTTCATAATATCACAGACAGCGGTTCACAGATAATAAGAAGTAATAACATCGCTGATAGCAGCTTTTGATAGCATGTAGCTGCTTACCTCAGCTGCTATTAAGAGCATTCAAAGGTTATATGGAATGATATAATCTGCCATATCTAATAACAAGCTTTATACATAGTTTATCTTGACCACCAGCTGTTTCATAGGTTATCAAAGAATAACCTTTTCTATCCAAGATTCCTTTATTATTAACAGGTATAAATGCATGAAGCCAATTTGCTCTAGAGGGTGCAAGCATACAGTACATTTTCCTCTTCCTTGGTTTATACAGAGAGAGACCAGAATTAAATGCTAGCACACATGCTTTTTTAAAAAAGAAAATATTTGAAGTCCTATTCCTGATATCTTCTATTAAGTGGATCATGCAATAGTAAAGAAAAGAGTTCTACTAATCATTCAAAAGAATCGTTCTGTTAATCTGAACTACCAGTAGTAAAATTCTTTATTTTGTAGAATCCTTCTTTGCCATTCAGGTTTTAAAATTAAAATTAATTGGTAGACTAGGCAGTTCAATGGATAATAAAGATCACATTGTTTAATGTTTATGATTTGATTATGTAAAAATTCCACAGATATGCAACTGGATTTTGAAACTAGAAAGTGTTGTAATGGTCAGCAGGCTTCAGAAATATTAAAAGTTTCAGCATAACTTAATATTATACTTCTTTCCCCCTTACAAGAATTTTAATAGAAGCCTTAATTGTGCATGTGAGAGTTCACAATTAAATCTCAGGTTGCATTGGGGATTTAGTAATAGGACAGCACTAGGCAGATTCCATGTTGAGCAAATACAGATTAGGGTTAAACTATACTTAAATGAAATTATTGTTGCTTGAAGTTTATTTCTAGTTCAACTTTCCTGCCAAAGTTGTTAAGTGAATGGCTGCAGTTGTTTAAGTTAGTAAATTAGTAATATGGTTGTTAAGTCACTCTGGAATCCCTTTTGACTTTGCTTATCAGTTGATCACATGACCCCAGGACACTGTAATTGTCATAAATATGAACTAGTTGCCAAGCATCCAAATTTTGATAATGTGACCATGGGGAGACAGCAATGGTCATAAGTGTGAAAAACAGTCACTAGTCACTTTTTTTCAGTGCTGGAGTATCCTGTTTCCCTTAAAATAATACATCCCCTGATAATAAGCCCAATCGGGCTTTTGAGCACATGCCCTAAAATAAGAATTTAGCTATTATGGATGAACTCAGTGTCTAAAAGTATTTTGATGCCAAAAATACAGAAAATGTCTTCTGACATGCTGTTTTAAATACTCCAGATATTGTTTTTTAAATCCTTAACTTCCTTAGTATTTCTGACAACATGTATTATTTGATACTAATATTGAAGTAGGACTGTATGTACACCCATTCTCACATTCATCTAATTTACATAGGTACTATTTCATGAAAGATATGAGATGCACTATGTCTACTTCCAAACCTCCAGTATGAAATTTAAAATAAGATCAGAAATTTTATGTAAATTCACCCCTCCCTTTTCACTTCTACCACTGATATAATCTCTCATATCCTAGTAAGGATTCATCAGAATAACTACGATATAATTGTTTGCAATTGTCTGTTGAGAACTAACATGGATTTAAAGCAGCATTATTTAATCTGAATTAGTAATTCAAAATTCAGAAGCAATATGATTCAAGACTGAAATTCAGTTTCACTTTTTTAAAACATGTCCTTAGTTTATCAGTGGGAAAGTTATATTTGCAGCTGCTTCATAGCACTACAGGGTACAAGGCTTATCTGGAATATACATATAATTTTAGGATACTGTGATAAAGGTTAATCCTTATTCACAAAGTAAAGCAAGTTTAGACTTTGAGTTAGTACCACTTGGAAACTGCAAGTAAATCAGTTCTTTGTAATTTATGGGTGACCAGAGGCTAGACCAGTTGTTCCCAACGTAGGGCCCATGCCCCATAGGGGGGCAATTTGATTTTTAATGGGGGCAATTTGAACCTTGTTTAAACCAAGTTAATGGCCTTTTAGGCTTCCACCGCGTGAGTAGAGTTCACTTTTTGAGTAAAGTAAGAATTATATGTCATGGGGGTGAGGGGGGGGGCTTCAGGATTTTAGAGATCCTGATGCCTCATTTAGAGATGCTTAGGTGGGGCATGGCCAAAAAAAGGTTGGTATATTAAAATTTACTTGATTTCACAATTTTAGTCCAGATGCATTAGCAGCTTCTAAAACATCTAAATAACTATCAATAAGTGTTCCAGATGATTGTAAGACCACAGTTTTTATTTAAATAAACAAGCATTATTGTTGAGGTGGGTAAGAACATCAGAAAAAAGAAATAGAATGTCCCTTACTGAGAAACCAGCATTTAAATTTCTTGAAAAATATTGTGCTTTTTTATGAGATTAATTCAACTAAGTACGCCATTGATTGGATGCCCAAATGTTATCTTTAGAAATTGGTTATCAATTTATTTATGCTAGAAATATAAAGTGGTCAACACTTGCATATAGAGCAGGGGTCCCCAAACTTGGCAGCTTTAAGACTTGTGGACTTCAACTCCCAGAATTCTCCAGCCCACATAGCTATGCTGGCTGGAGAATTCTGGGAATTGAAGTCTACAAGTCTTAAAGCTGCCAAGTTTGAAGACCTCTGATATAGAGCATGGCTGCTTCACAATGTGGTCCTATGTTGGTCAAATGAACTTCATTTTAAGAAATGCAGTATGATTTAAGGATGTTTCAATTCACAATATATACCCCCAAAATGGGAATGTGTCAGTATATGAAGGACTATGGATTTGTTGAGCATGAGGTGTAGCAAAAGATCGTTCTGTTCTAATGGAAAGAGTTGTAGTGTAGAAAATAAATTTAACAAACAAAATGCAGGTTTAAATCTTCATCCATTCATCTCCACTCTCTGTCCTTTGAACATGACTTGGGTCAAATCCTACTTATCTCTTCGCTTAATCCTTTCAGGCCCAAATCAGTCCTCCCGGCTACAAAACAAAGCCCTTCTGCACACTCATGTGAACCAATGAATAGAAGCCTCTTCATGACTGGCTCTATTAATGAAGTTAGTAATAAGCTGATAGACCCCAACATTTCATCCTCAATCAGCCTGATCATCTCAATGTTCTACCTCCTTGCAGTGGACTTTCCCAGTTCTGCTTTTTCCATGCAAGAGCAACTTTGTCTAACAATAGAAATAAACCTAGGTGCAAGTTCAAGGACCTGCTTTGTCATCCTCAAAAGTTGTCAGAAAATTAGATCCCTAGGATTTCCTATTTTATAGCTTTCAACTTCTATAAAAAAAATCTTTGCTATTCTATTATTCTATTAGGGTCCCTCTTTCTTGTAAAACAGGAGCCCAATAAACAATAAACAATGTGATAAATTTGTTTCTTATCCTCAGTGTTGTGCTTTGTGCTTCTTAATTTCCACAGCAGACTGTATCATCCTACAGTCTTGGATGCACTGCATATGTTTGCTCTCTCTTTTTGAGCTGCTTCTCCATTTAAACAAAATGAAAAGACCAATTGATATTATTTGGTTCAGGGAAGATTCAGTGCTGTATTTTACAGTGAAGTTAATTGTTAGGAGCATGAATATCCTCTTTTATTTGCAGTGATGTTAAAAATTCTGCAAATGAAGAAAGCAATTTGTTACTTTTGATCACTTTCAAATCCTCCCCAATGCAACTTGAACAGCCCAAATTTGACTTTTGATGCTTGGTGTCTAAATCCTATAAGCAACTAAGAGTTTGAATTTGATGGGGCAGATGTATAATTAATAAATAAAATAAATCCATTTGCTTCCATACTCTGAAATTTTTATTTAAAAGTTATGAGAGCATGTTTGGATTGAATCCACTCTGAATTGAATCATCCTTTCAAAGATGTGCATAGTCAAATTCTAGTGTTGAGCTTTCAACCTCTTGAAACATAAGCAATTTCTCCAAATGCTAATATTCTCTAACATTCTGTTGATATAATAACAGTCCAGGTAAAGAAAACTGGAACAGTAATGATTCTTCTCCAGTATCTGAGACTGCTTTCATTTCTGAATAAATTGAAAACAGCTTGAAACCTGAAATATAATTGAATCATCCCATACGTCCACAATTTACAATTTTAATACTATCACTTATTGCACATGCCCTGTGTTAAGAGTAGAAGGTAAACTACTCCTTTTCTGAATACAATGTCTTTGTTACATTCAAGGAACATACACACAAACATATACATACCACAATTTAAAATTTTGTAGAGGTAAGCCTTCAAGTCCTTGTAAATCTAAACCTGTTGTTAGCTCAATAATTTAAAATGTAATAAACAGAACACATTGGGAACAATGCATGTTATTTGTATGTTAACAAAAAAAGCAAATGACATTGGCAGAGCCCCTTCAAGTATTACCCTCACTGTAATGGAATTGACTGATTGCTCATTGTTATGCCTACAACCGCAGATGGAATCCAATTATCTATACAAAGCATTGGGGATTTGAAGGTGCAACCAGAATAGCTAATAATTTACAAGATGGAATCCTCATACTCCTTGGCAAAACAATAGCACCTAATATAGTTCCTTTCACGGAGTATATAAAAGAATGTGATACTTTTTTTTTCCAAAGCACATATTCAACCTAATTATTCTGTTTCCTGATTTCAGAAAAACAGGGACATTTCAGGTACACAGAATGGAAAGCACCACTTATATGTTCAATGTTCCATTCTGAAGGGGTTCAGTCAAACTATGGTACCGTAACGCTTATTGCAAAAACCTATCCATATACTACTAAAACTCTCATTGTCATGGGTAAAAGGGTGCATCATAGGGAAACAATTTTTGAATTTGGTACTTCAATTTGGTTTACAGAATGCATTCAAAATTTAGGAGCCATAATTCCTGAGGGAATGAAATTTGGGAATGTTGTGGCCACTTCACTTGTAGCTGCTCCTGCAGTGTTGGGATGCTTCTGTGGTCATGTGGTCTTCATTTTCAACATTCTGTGACAGTTACTCAGCCAGTCTAGCAATCCCTCACTTTCTACCCCACCCAGCAGTAACCACTTGCCTGCCTGCTGGAAGGAAGGGAGGTATGAATGGATGGAGGAAGTAAGGAAGGAAAGAAAGATTTGTTTATGCTACCTGCCAGCTTCCCACAAGAAAACTCAATGGGGAATTTGACAGGAAGTTGGAAATTGCTCCTGCTCTCACTGCTGTTTTGCCTTGTCTTCATTCTGTTTCTCTGTTTAGGTAAGGAAATATCTCTGAACAATGTCCCAATGGGGTGTGGGTTGTATAGTTGATCCTAAAGAATAGCTACTGTTGATCACAAGATTCTGCTGGCATCAAGGGACTCTACTCTGCCTATAATAAGATGGGAAGCTTGACTGGCAACAGGGTGTAAGCTGCCATTGAATTTGCTGTTTATGTATTGTTCCCTTGCTCTAAAGCAGTGTTTCTCAACCTTGGAAGCTTGAAGATGGGTGGACTTCAACTCCCAGAATCCCTTAGCCAGCAGCGCTGGCTGAGGGATTCTGGGAGTTGAAGTCCACCCATCTTCAAGCTTCCAAGATTGAGAAACACTGCTCTAAAGCAACATGTCTTCCAAGACTGCTTGACCTCATTGCTGCCATAGCAGTCAATACACTGGATTGCATTGGAGTGTTGTTCCCCACTTGCATATCAATTGTAATTCCTTTGTTCATAGAGAATCCTAGCAAACATCCTTTTCTAAAAAGGGCTACTGGGTAGTATTTGGTGGACACAATAAGGGGAGGTCAAATATTTCTTATTATTCTTATTCTTATTCTTATTCTTATTCTTATTCTTATTCTTATTCTTATTCTTATTCTTATTCTTATTCTTATTGCCTGAATCACCACTATGTACGCTCAAAGATGAAATTGTAACAAAATCTGATCAGACTCAAGATGAATCTTTTTCCAGTAGGCATCTTGGCATCTAGTTAGCTGCTTCATCTCCATGAGCTTCTCGCTATACCAAGAAGCAAAAACAAATCTATCCATAAGTACAGACTGTTGCGGTGCAAACAGTTCCACAATCCCAAACATTCTATCATTCCAATGAATGAGCAGAATAGAGACTGCATAGATGATAGTGGTAGTTATAGCAGAGAACACTCAAATATTCTCCAGCATTTTTTTTTTTTTTTTTTTTTTTGCAATGGTGGTGTTGAAGGGACACTTTTAACCACCTTAAGGTCCTGAAGATACATCTGGGCTGGCTTTCAGCTTGGCAACAAACAATGATAATTCTTCTAAACCACTTTAAACATACCTTAGTTAGAATGCCTACTTTCCTTATTTCTTTTTTCATCCTCCTGTATTTTAATGATTTTCTGTTCTGCTTTACCTTTCCACTTGTCTAAACAACTTCTCAAATGAAGACTCTAAGACTCCATCTTTAGAATGGCCACAGCCTTTCATTTCTTAAAAAAACCAGTAAATTTATAGTTTTCCACTGAATTTTCTACTGAAATCTTTCTAATTTATTTCCTTCAAATGCACCTAATTTCTTATTATTCTCTGTCCACCTGTGCCATTCAATAGAAAATCCAATCACCATTTTACCATTAATATTTTGGAAGAAGTTTAGAGAATAAGGAAGATGAGTTTGACAGAAATATGCAAGAAGAGTTACCAAGGCAAAGGGAAGTGAAACATTTTTAAGCCTTCTTTGCCTAGATCAGGGGTCCTCAAACTTGGCAGCTTTAAGACTTGTGGACTTCAACTCCCATTCTGGGAGTTGAAGTCCACAAATCTTAAAGTCTTTGAAGACCTCTGCCCTAGATAATGATCCTTGCATATTTGCATCAAGGTCATCTTCCTTATTCCCTATAGCAGGAATCCCTTTGAGAAAGGGGAACATTTCTGAAACTGAAGAGGTTGTGAATACATTATGGTCCACTCATAAATGATATTTAATTTTTTAACCCTTTGAGGCCTACTTAGCTCTCTGACCTCCCTCCCCACCCTGCTTTCTCCCCTTGTCACAGTGCGCTAGAAGTGACTACGGGATTCTGTGAGCAGTCTTGGTCAGTAATTTGTTAATCATAGACAAACATCCATACCCAGCTGCCATATACACTGACATCCATCTCACTGCTTTCCAGGAACACAAGGTTGTAGCTGGGACAGCTGAGACTTATTAGCAGCTAAAACTTGCCAACGGTGAGACATAAATACAAAGAACATATAAAATTCAGTATCCCAAACTTGACCCAGTCATCTGCAGTTTAATTTCCCTTTTTGGTAACACTTCAGTTACAGATGGTGACTTTCATCAAGGCAATTCTGCCATACCAGACATACTCCAAATTGGCAAACTCCAAATGCCAATTTCATGAACTTCACAAAGCTCACTCAGAAGTAAAGCACTTGCAGTTCTTTGGCTCAATTTGTACTATTTAATGTTGCCTGGCCATGGCAACGTTATGCCATTATCTCATATACAGTTAAAAACAACAATAACAACAACTCTGTTTGAGTAACTTCCAATAGTAGAGGCTTGAATCAAGCAAGAGTTCCCAGGGACCGCATTCCTTTACAGGCAGGGGTACCTCCCCAAAACCTCCCCCAGGCTTCCTATCCTGGGTATATAGCAATAGCATCTAGCACCTAGACTTACATACCATTTCATAGTGGTTTACAGCCCTCTCTAAGCAGTTTACAAAGTTAGCATATTGCCCCCAGCAATCTGGGTCCCCATTTTATCCACCTTGGAAGGATGGAAGGCTGAGTCAACCTTGAGCCTGTGAGAATTGAACTGCTGGCAGTTGGCAGAATAAGTCTGCAATACTGCATTCTAACCTCTGAACCTCCATGGTTCAATATGACAGAAAACTAAAAAAAGGATAAAAATCCCATCAACTATTATAGGAAATCCAACAATCATTTTATTAAAGTTAGCAAATTCCAGTGAGTTTTGGTTTTTTGCATAATCTTCTTGCACTTAAACAAGCCAAATACAAGAGCCCTAAAGTTAATAAATCTTATGTATAAACTTGATCAAAGATAGTGTGATCATCTGCAATACTAACAGGGACCCCTTTCATAGAAAATTGTTTTATAACAGATAAAACTATAAAATAGTTTTTTTTTTAAAAAAAACTATTTTATAGTCTTATCTGCTATAAAACAATTTTTAAAAGAGGGGAAATGGGTTTTTTTCATATAAGTGTGAAGATGTTTCAGACATATTCTCTAATTGGTATTCTAACAAGCCATCTCTGTGACATTTACGTGGAAGGTGGGAAAAGGTAAAATGAAAACCACATATCCTTAAATCTGCTGTGAAAGATACAGCTAAAAGTTCACATTATATAAGCATTTTAATAATTCACAACATTGAGACAGTAAAATTCCATTTTAAATAAGCATCAACAAATATATAACTAAAGAAATATACAACAACGGGAATAAGATTATACGTGTAAAACAAAACTAGAGAAAGACATACAAATCATGCTCAATTCTTTTTTCTTTTATTCAAAATATTAAACTACAAACTTCCAAAAAAAGAAAGAAAAGAAAAGAAAAGAAAAGAAAAGAAAAGAAAAAAGTAATACAAAAGCAAATCAAAACTAGACATTATTTCTGTTTTCTTCAGGGGACTATTTACTAAATTTTTATGGTTGCCCATTTCACTTGTATGTAACTCTGGGTAGCACATATAGTTAAAATCTACATAAAATTGTGATTCATCAAAACAATTAAAAGTTAAAAACTATGCAATAATAAAAATACAGAGAATGCACTTGTGATGCCCCAGCATATAACTTTTATATACTGTTATTGCTCACTAGCCCCATCTAATTGCTGGAGGGACAAATATGACCCAACATACAATCTTTATATACTGTTGTTGCTCTCTAGCTCCATCTAGTGGCCGGAGAGACTAATACCAAGTATATTGTTTGAAGCTGACCTTACCTCTTTACCCATCAATCCGCACTCTCAAAACAAGTGCTTGCTGGGAAGCCAGACTCCATTTCCTTTAGCATTTGAAGAAGGCAGAAGCACAAAGAAGAATCCATCTTAATCTGTGGCATATGATCATCCAAGGCCAAACCCACATCCCACACACAGAGCATCGCTGATGAGATTTGTATTTATTGATTGTTATGTTCAGCAGTAACTCAATACTGCCTATCTTGTATTTGGTTCTCATTGTATGTATTCCTATTTCCCCCAGTTTCACCATATCCTGATCTTTCAATAAAGCATTCAGATCTACGCACATGGCCTGTTTTATTGGAGGATAGGTGGGCTTAGCTGCATATCGAGCTGCACACAGACTAATGTGTAGTGAGGACAGAACAGCACTCTAACAATGCAACTATTTTATGAGCTCCATACTTTCTTGAGATCCACAAATCTGATGGCACATCCAAGTTTAAAGGACTTTCCAAAAGCCTGGAAGCATTAGGCCAGTCTCACCTGGGGAAAACATGATGTTCCAGTGGGTGGTTGAAACCAAAAGCTTTCCTTCCTGGGTCCTGTCAAATAAAGCTCTGGGATCAATGATACTCATAATATGCCCTTTTTGCTGGACCCAATGTAGATGTAATCGGGGAAACACCCAATACCATCCTCAAGTAATTTGGACTACAACCTTCTCGGATCCTCAATCTCTTGGTGACTCTTGACACCCTTAATTATTGTACCTATATGAACCCATGAGGGTTTAGAGTACAGAGCATGACCTTGCAGTAGTCTTTCACCTTTCTAAACAGTTGGTTCCAGTTGTATGTAATGGGAGGGGAAAGATATACCTGGAATCACTTGCTCATGTTTCTCAGCATGCTAACTAGGATTTACTAAATCTACATCTTATGATTAAATGTATTTTTTTGAATTCAGTGCCCACACCCTCAGATTAGCATCATTACGTTGCTAGTGTTTCTGTTACATATTACAAATCATCTGACATCTTGCATCCTAAAATATGTCATATTTTGAAACTAAAATATTTCACTAAAAAGAAAATGTTAATTTTCTTACCTTTGCCAAAAAAAAAAAAAAAAGGCAAGTCCCACCAATTCCAATTGGTGGCTTGAAGTATATTCAAAGACTTCTATCTTGAACTCATAGAAGAATAATGTTCTTTAGGCCCACTTTTCACGCATAAGAGAATGATCCATTAAAACTGGAAAGTGGCAGGAAACAATTTCAAGAAAAAGCAGCTCTGTGTTTCCATTCTATCATTTAACGCACAGCATTGTCACAACTGAGCTGACACAACCTTAAGTAAAATGATTCAAAGAGCAGTGATGGATGCCATGTGACACAATATAATTACAAGAAAGCCATCAAAAGAACATTATATTTCCAGCAACTACCACTTCCTGTGCATACAATGCCTAATCAACTAAAAGCAGATATTTTGAAGTTTATTTTTTTGCTGGTCTAAGTGCAGCAAAATGAAAACCTAACAAACAGAAGACAAGGTGGCAACAAAAATAGAAGGAAAAGACAGGGAGGAGAATCAAAATGCTTGGCTTTTTCAAACTTGCTAGGCAAATTTAGAGTAACAGATTAAATATATACCTGTGGGTAAAATTTAGGTGTTTCATGAGGACAAGTGAATGAATGTTTAATGTAAGCAATCTAACAATAGTGTGTATTTTTTCTGTTTTCTTTTTCTAGTTCTAAGTGCATAGACATAGAAAAAATATTAAAGACAGTATAGGAACTCTACTGATAATTAGTCAAATAATTATATCTTTGAGTGGGAAAAATTCTATACTTCACAAATTTTTGAAAACCAACAGTGAGGATTACACATTAAATTATACATGTATTATATTGGTCTCTCTCTCCATCTCTCTCTGTATGTTAATTAAAAGCATCAGATTGGAAATTGATAGACCAGCTGGGCAACTTTTGGCTGGTTGAAAGGAAGGTGGCAATTGCAACCAAAAATATTGCCAAGAAAATTGAATGAACTTGTTCAACCTTTTTTCTTTCCTTTTACTCTGGAATTTTGAGGCAACTGGATTAGCTAGTTTGTTGAGACCAGAACCCAGCATGCCATGAGTAACTGGAATCGCAACAGCAGCAACAATAGCTGATTCAAAAGCCCAAGCTGCCGCAAAATGAGCAAAGAGCAGAACCCAGAAATCAAGCCATCTTCTACAACAACAGCAGTAGCCAGCAGCTGCTAAGAAACTGATGACAATTAAGAGGTGCCAAAATTCCAATGACAACTGAAGGCAGAGGTAACAAATATCCTGTAAGAAAGTTTACAGGTATTGGTAGGTATGATCTAGCCATGAGACAGAAACAGCCTTGGTTGCTCTGATCAATGACGTGAGTTAGGGCCTAGATGGAGGTAGTACACCTGTTCCAGTTGACCAATGGTAGTGTACAGATTGAGGCCTACAATGTTTTACAGTGGTTCCATTCTGATTACAGACATTACTTATAAACTTTTGAATTACAAACTTTAGCCAATATGAACAAAACTGTGTACAGTTCCAACCTAAAAGCCAGGAGAAGACGAAACAGTGTTACTTTATAGCACACTGCACACTGCATAAATACTCTTGACAGCACTGTTACACAAGCCTTTACCACAAGTGGTAATGGATGGTTGCACTCAATATCTGAGGGAGTGGGGCTGATTGGACAATGGAAAGAAGGTCCAATGATTCTGAAAGGGGAAAGGGCCACCAAGGCAGGAAGGCTGTTTTATGCAAGCACCACCTTGGTTGAGCCATACCTGGGACCATCTGGAAGAAAAATCAGCACCCATGTCTCTCCTGACTATCCTTAAGAAGCTCATGGCAGGGGAATGAAGCAGCATGAGAAAGGCCTTGTGTCACTGGAAAACTCTACCAAACATACTTCCAGTATCCTTGTGGAGAATGGAATGATACAGAACTGCCCACTGCTGCTCATAAGGTCAAGACTGACCATTATGCACATCACTTCTCTGCCTGCTGGCAGCCCTTCCCCATCAAGGCCCCCGAAATGGATGACTAGCCTACCCTGGCACTGGCAACCAAAGCCATGATGGATCAATATAGAAGAGGACCTGAGTTCATCCATCACTAGATGGGAGTGAGAGGTAAGAGGAAGCTAAGGCACTTGCTGCTACTTGAAGAGCATGAGGGTTATTGTGAATCTTTTAAGGCTTGTTGGACTAACAAACAAAAGAGATTTATGAACAGTCTCTCAGAACATAATCCTTTCATAAGTACCATCTTTTAATGGTGATTAAAACTGAGATATTGGCAGATTTAATTTATATTTTTATTATTGTCTTCATGTTGTGAGCTGCCAAGAGTCTGGAACATAGATATGACAAAGAAATGAATATATAAATAAATAGTAAACTGCCAATCAACAAGGAAAATGGCAAAAAACTAGGGAACCGAAGGATCCATAGAATTTGGACTGAGGAGAAAATTACCTTAATGTGTTCTCAGGTGGGGAAAGCAGCTAAATATAATCCACATTTCTGATAATCCATAGAAATGTGGACAATTCAAGCCAGTTTGTAAAGGAAAAAAGGAGAAAGGAAAATAAATGTTTAGAAATTCATAAAAAATCATGTATGCATTGTAAGACATGTTCTGTAAAATACACAGAATAAATAAAATACAGAAAAATAGTAAGTAAAATTCAGAAAGATAAAATACATAAATTAGAACTGAATAACCTATAGAGGTTAACTGAAGAAACCCACAGAATAAATTGTGTAGTAAATATGATTTTAAAAGTTATATATAGAGAGAAACCCTTATAAATAAGTGGATAGCCTCAATTTTGTTTGAAATAAAACATGATGTTTGGACAATAAATCCTCTACATCAAAGGGAGGCAATATATAGTTTTTGTCTGCATTTTTTTTTACAATTTTGCAAAAACAAACAAACAAATCCTCCCCCCTCCCCCAAAAAAAACTCCTTTCACATTCAACAACACATTTTCTCCTATACTGGGGTCCAGGGCTGCAATGTTTAAAAATATGTTTTCTGTTCTCATAATCTGCACGTCTATGGAGACAACTGAGTTAAAACTTCTGACCCTTTTTATTCTAGAAAAACTTAAGACAAAACATAGATAATAGATCTTGTGAAAGCTTAATGATCAACAAAACAATTTGAAGTTTTCTCACTGAAAACTGCAGTTTTACTGCCAAATTTCAACAACGTGATCTTGGGAAAAATACAAAAATGAGATTGGAGCAATAAGCAATCTATGTACTGTATGTTGCCCATCCTTGGCCTCAAACAAGAAATTACTATAAACTCATATTGGCAACAGAAAACATTTTAAGGAATTCTTCCATGAGCCTTTGTCAGATTAGGAAAAAGAAGTATGGAAATTGCAGGTCAGTTGGAAGAATTATACAGAATTAGTAGTTTTAATTTCTCTTGAAGTTAAGTAAAAAGCCACCGAGGAAAAAAATAAAAAAGATAAGATAGCTAGCTTCTGGGAAACCAAAAGCCCAGTTCTGCAAGAAAAGGAAGGAAGGAAGGAGGGAAGGAAGGAAGGAAGGAAGGATGGAAGGAAGGAAGGAAGGAAGGAAGGAAGGAAGGGGAAAGGGAGAGAGAGAGAGAGAGGACAATAGAAAGAAAGAAAAAGAAAGAAAGAAAGAAAGAAAGAAAGAAGAAGAAAGAAGAAAGAAGAAAGAAAAAGAGAGAGACAGAGAGAGAGAGAGAGAGGGAGAGAGAGAAGGGGGGGAGAAAGAGATATTTATCTAAATCACCAATATGCCTACTACTTTCCTTGGGCAGATTATTAAAGGAAATACATTGAATGTTCCTATTTCCAATGAGAATAATAAGAACAGTCTATCTCCAGCAACTGTGTTATGTTGTAACAACATTAATGCATGAACGGCTGAATCATTTAACTTATTTCTTGCATTCACCCTTCCCATTGGCAAACATTTCTGACATCTGAAACGACTTCCTCCTTGAATTTTAAATGTTATTGCTGCCAAAGGACCTACATTCAAACATTCCCTTAATGCTGTCTGACATGAAAGTAAACAACTGAATTCCAAACAATCCGCAAAATAATGATATGTGGGCATGATACAGCTGCCAACAAGGCCCCCCTAAAGAGCTTTTATGTTGAAGAGGGATAAGAAAGGTGATGGAATAAATACTTTTTTTAAAAAAATGCATCAGAAAAAGTGATTTTCACCACCAAAGGTAGCATTTGAATACAACATTTTAAACATATGGAAAAAGAGAAGAATGGGCTAGTGGTAAGGAGGTATATTATATTATTATATTATATTATATTATATTATATTATATTATATTATATTATATTATATTATATTACATCTCGTGCATTTGACACTTGTCCTATTTTTTTCACTTAACTTCAAGAGTTTATTAGCAATCTCTTGCCCCCTCTCCCTCTTTGGCAACCTATTTTATCAGCTTTATTTTCTTCAGCAAGTTACACAGGCTGTAGAAGTATGAGATTGTCAGCCCTTCAAGGTTCAGCACATCTCTAGGAAACCAATGCCATGTAGATCAGAATGACTTTGATTCTGAAGCTTTAGTAACAGAATGCTGTAAGTCTGAAGGTGTTTCCCCTGCTTCCTCTTTTTATCCTCATAGGAAACTAGGGAGGGGATTGTTTGAGATCTTTACTCACATTATCAAACTGCAAAATGGCCAGCAGGTGAATTTAATAATAATAATTACATTCTTGTCCTGAGCTCAGATTTCTTTTATCTGAGCATTACCTTAGTTATGTTTCTTCCTCCTGGCCTTCAAAGTCATTTCCTTTTCCCTCTGCAGAGATTGAGGAAAGGATATCATGCTGATTGGGGAATTCTGGGAATAGAAGTCCATCCATTTTAAAGTAGAAACATTGCTGTAAAAGTTTCCAAATCAAACTTACTGTTTCCAACCATTCCCAACAACAGTGGGGCATCCAACTTTACTTGCTTCCATCCTTGCTCAAGAGAAAACTGTGAGACAAGATAACATGATTTAACGTAGCTTTAAATGGAGTGGTGTGATGGCCTCGCATCCTGGACATAAATTGTTTCAATTCCTATCCTCAAAACGATACTATAGAGCACTGCACACCAGAACAACTAGATGAAAACAATTAATCCATGGAAAAAATTGCCTCCAGAAGTTGTGAATTCTCCAACACTAGAAGTTTTAAAGAAGAGATTGGACAACCATTTGTTTGAAATGGTATAGGATTTCCTGCCTGAGCAGGTGGTTGGACTATAAAACCTCCAAGATCCAACTCTGTTATTCTATTCTATTCTATTCTATTCTATTCTATTCTATTCTATTCTATTCTATTCTACAGTTGACTGTAGAATTATTTTGAAAATAAGCAATGTGAGAATTCTGGGTGCCTTTCTAAGTGATGGAAGAGTTTTGTATAAGTGATCATTTTTTAAATCAATAAATATTGAAAACATAGTATCATCTGTAATAGTTATGATAATTTGCATCATCATCATCATCATCATCACAATCATCTACGATTAGTATAATTATTTTTGGAAAGATAAATTGGGACGAACAATCTAATGCTTATAAAATGTTGTCTTTCCCTTTATGGCTGAATTCCAGTTTCACAAACTAAATGAAAAAAAAAAGTTAATTTGGACATTTACATATGATTGGGCTTTTTTTTTTTCATTTTATTCTACTGTGGTTTCCAAAAATCAGAAATAAAACAAATAAAATGTATTTTGTGGGTGGAGAAAAATAGAAATATATATATATATATAGTGCCTTAGATAAGGAACATCTGTTCTAATATCAAATCTGGATGAAGCATATAAGCTTAATGAGGATAAAAATTAAGTATTACTGTTATCAATGTGTTATGTTAAATATCTTCAATCTAGTGCTCTCCAGATGTTTAGACATCAATATCCATCAACTTGGAAGGCAATTGAAATGGACGTGCATTTTATGATTTCATATACACAAAATTAAATACTTTTACCTACGTTCAATTAGCAGTGAGTTGAAATAATCAGATTCCTCTTTAGGGGATGCAAAACCATTGAAGCACTGAATGAATAAAGGGCAGTCAGTGGAAATAGCCCTGTGTTAATATTTCACTACCATGATACTATGCTTATCAAATTTCCTAGTGTTACCAAGACCATTGCTACTGAGTGTCTCCCTGATTAGTTTTTTTTCTTCGGTTGTTTTCATTCATATGAGCTGGCAAAGAATTCACTTCTACATTGAAATTCCTTTTAAAGAAGGAAATATTGCTTTCTTGCACTTAGAATTTAGCTAAGCAATGTCATCTGCTTAACAAACTACAAACTAATCTTGGATTTATGACCACAGTTGGGAGCAGAATTTCCACCGTAAGTCATTGAGATCACAAGTCAAGTCAGATCCAACTTTACAACAATTTTTACAGCAGCTGTTAAGTGAATGGCATGGTCATTAAACAATTAATGTGATTGTTAAGCAAATCCAGTTTCCCCAAAAGGCATTTTTGCTTCTTTTTGCCAGTGTAGGATGCTGCAACGAATTGTACAGTAAGAATAGAATAGAATAGAGTGGAGTGGAGTGGAGTGGAGTGGAGTGGAGTGGAGTGGAATGGAATGGAATGGAATGGAATGGAATGGGATGGGATGGGATGGGATAGGATAGGATAGGATAGGATAGGATAGGATAGGATAGGATAGGATAGGATTTGTTTTTAATTTATTTTTTTATTTTGATTTATATGCCGCCTTTCTCCGGAGACTCAGGGCAGCTTACAAGGCGTTAAGCAATAGCCTTCATACTTTTGTATACTTTATATAAAGTCAGCTTATTGCCCCCACAAACCAGGTCCTCATTTTACCTACCTTAGAAAAGATGGAAGGCTGAGTCAACCTTGAGCCTGGTGAGAATTGAACTTACAGTAATTATAGGCAGCTGGAAGCTAAATACTACTTTTAACAGTAGCATTAGTCTGCTGCGCCACTCAGGCGCAGAATAGAATAGAATAGAATAGAATAGAATAGAATAGAATAGAATAGAATAGAATAGAATAGAATAGAATAGAATAGAATAGAATTCTTTATTGGCCAAGTGTGATTGGACACATAAGGAATGTGTCTCTGGTGCATAAGCTCTCAATGTACATACAGGTAACATGATCATAATCATAAAATAAAAACATCATAAATTGTAAGATACAACACTCAGTGATAGTCATAGGATACTAAATAATCAATCAACATAAATAATAGGATACTAAATAAAAGCAATAAAAGCAATCAGTATAAATCATGAGATGCAAACAACAAAGTTATAGTCATAAGAAGCTAAGGAAACAGGTAATAAGAAAGATGAGAAGGATAATAGAAATAGTAATGGAGCCCTACTAGATAGTTTGACATCCCAGGGCATAAGACAGTGCTGTAGGAATTAGTTGTTTAGCATTGGGGGGGGGGGGGACTGTCTTTGTACCTGGTTGTTTTAGTGTGCAATGCCCTATAGCATCATTTTGAGAGAAGAAGATGAATCAGTTTATGTCCAGGTTCTGAGAAGGTCTTAGAACCAGTTGCCAAGCATCTGAATTGCAATCACTTGGCTGGGACAGTAGGGTGATAGCTGTAAGTGCGACTACAAGCTGTAAGTCAATTTTTCTGAAGCCACTTTAACTTTGGATTGTCATTACATGAATGGTCCCAAGTTGAGGACTACTTTTATAGCCTCTCTGGATCCCCCTGCTTCAGTAATATTTCAAGGAGAAACGTTAGAAGGGAACTCATCCAGATGGCCCTTCTCAAATCGAAATGGATGGACAGTTGTGGTGGAGTGAAACTTTCTATCACTGTGATAAAAGACGGCTAACATGAAAACAGTAAACCTGCAGTGGCGACGTCTGCCACATCCAATAACAAATAACACTAAGAGAACTGTGACAGAAATGTTCAGGTGCCATGAGAGTAAAAGCTTTGGCAGACAGCCATGGATCAAATGCTACACAGCTATCCAGGCACTCAATGCTGTTTAAATGATATCACTGCTGCTGGAGACAATGAGGAGCTTAACTGCAAAACCTCAAACCAATATTGCAGAGATTGTCAGACTGAGGCATTTGAGCAGGATATAACCCATGTGACTTCTTGAAACCTATTAACACATACCGTGGTCAAAGCAAGTTCTGCAAAAGTCTACTAGAAAATTGAATTGGTCACAAATGCCTAGGACCACAATATGTGTCACAGCTCTGCTGTTCTTTAGGATTTGTTAATTATTATAACAGATGTCTGCCAGATTTAGCTACCATGCTCCACTTTGAACACTTTGCTATGAATGGGAAGTGCTTGGCAGTGGACAAAATAGTGTGAACAAGTTTTCACAGAAGCAAAGAAAATAATGACATCAGGCATGGTGATGACATATTGCTGTAAAATTCACATTTACCAGTAAAATCAGCTCATGATGTCTCACCATATGGCATTAGTGCACTTATCACATATCGCGATAACATATGAAAGGCAGCAGTGAATGTCTGATAGCTTTCACATTATGTTCGCTGAGAGCTGCAAAGGAAAAATATATATGCATAAATAGGAAGTAATGAGATTTGAGGTATTACATGCTTCAATCAGGTGTGCTGTCCTGTTCTCACATGCACAACTGTGTGAGAGACATAACTGTGGTTTAGTGGGTTTATTAAAATTCCTCCACATCTCTCTTCCCCAAAACCCCCAAACTGTCCCAGTTAAGTCCAGCCATAAGCAGACCAATGCTAGTCCACAGAGCAACGGCCAATGAGTCCACAAAGCACTTAAAGTTTCCCAATCAAAATAAACCCAGTAGGCAAAATTAAATCCACAACACAAGAGGGTACGATCCAAGTCAGGGCACAATGTCAATCCAAAGCAAGGCAAGAATCACAATGACCAGAAAACACACAGCTAGGAAATGAACATGTTCCCACCATTGCTTCCATGTGTCTGCTATGCTAAATAGCCAGCTTTTGGTGCAGCCCATCAAGAAGGGTGAGGCTTTTTCCTCCTGAGTAATCTAGGTGACCTTCTCTGCTCCTGTCTTTGTTCTGCTCTATGCGTTCTTGGATCAGTTGCAGAAGGCAGTTTCTCTCCCTCATCAATGATTGGCTCCATCTTCATGCTTTAGGGCTAAAGCCTTAGGGCTGTTCCTGCTGCAGCTGTGTTTTTAGCCAAATCCCTCTCAGATGGCTGCTTGGAGCTACTGACCAGCTCTGCTCCAGATGTACCTTGAATTGGTTCATCTTCCTCCAAGCTGACATCTGGAGTGGTATCTGGGGAAGCATCCGGGAGAGTCATATTTATGGAAGGGAATTTAGTGACCTGCCACTACTATCTCTTTTTTCCACAAAACTAATTCTGCTTATATTGGCTGCTTGGAGGCTGTGGTGGATTTTATTCCTTGAGGACTGAATTAAAAATTCAGAATTAAAGCAGAATTAAAAATAACCCACAATCATGCAAATGCAGACCAACTGATTTATTTACACCCAGAGAGAAACAATATGAAAAATCCATACCTGGTGAAGATTCTTTCAAAAGTTTCCCCATCACTGAGATGATTCAAAGAGAAAATAGGGGAGGCCTAACATGGTCTGAAGTCTACGCAATAACTCAATTGACTGAAATATACAATAACAATCTGTTTACAATCAACACCATGCTACATTTAAACATCACAATCATTATCTTGTGGAGGCACTGAAAATTCAATGGGGGACCTACATTTAATGTAGCAAAATGAAGGCATTTGCTTATAGTTTGTTTGCTGGATAGAAATCAATCAACAAATTCAACAGCTTGGAATGAGTTTCTCAGGTTTTTAAGTTTTGACAACTGTCCAAAAGAAGCCATAAAAAGCACAATTTCATTTATGGGAATGGGCTCCATTGCCAAGGCAAAAAATTCATATATAGCCAGAATCATTTATGGGCACAATGTTTTTAGTTATAGATGTGTTTTAGTGTGGACCAGAGGTGTTTCCAATGACTTCAGTGACTCCAATATTCTGAGAGAATGGTTTGCGAGAACAGGTATACCAGAAGAATTAGTGAGTGACAAATAGGCTACAATTTGTAATTGGACAGTTTCAGATTTTGAGAATGAAATTGGTAATATAACATCAATACTCTATCACCAAACTACAAATGGAAAGCTGAAGGTACACTCAAGAATGGTTTGCAAGTAATCTATGGGGAAAATATTACACCAAATCAAAAGCTTGAAAACATTATATGTGCATATCACAACACAGGGCATGCCACAATAAATCAAATATCCACAATGTTATTCTTAGCTCATGCCATACATTCAAAGTAGGGCATTTTCAAACCTAATTTGAAAAGGAGCGTACAAGATAATCAGCTCAAACAAAGTGAGTGATCTTCTCGTGTTGAAACTAAACATCTTTTAGTGGATAAACAGAAAGAATTTGAATTCTTTGGAATTTGGAGGTGACATATCAATTAACTGAAGAGAACAGAGGTAAAGAAACACATTCCCTCTGACATGGTTGGATCCACAATTACAATCCCTGAGAACCATCACTTAGCTATCTCTCTGCAATAGTAGGAGGCTCAATGACTCAACACTGAGCTTGTCAGCTGGAGAGGTGACAGCTGGGTTCAAAACCCGAGCTCTGCACAACAGGGTGAGCTGAGCTCCCATTACTTGCCTCAGCTTCTGCCTACCTAGCAGTTTGAAAGCATGCAAATGCAAGTAGGTTAATAGGTACTACTTTGGTGGGAAGGTAATAGCATTCCATGCATCTTTGGCATACAGCCATGCCGGCTGCATGACCACAGAAATTGTCTTTGGACAACACTGGCTCCTTCAGCCAAGAAACAGAGATGAGCACCCTGCCATAAAGTTGGACAGGGAAAACCTTTTACCATTATAGTTTCTGCATCTTGGCAAGCAGGAATTTAATTCCTGCTTGTTTATCATTGTTCAAATTGTTTATCATTGTTGCTTGATTAAACATGCCAGTGATTTATTATTATTATTATTATTATTATTATTATTATTATTATTATTATTATTATTCTCTTTTATTCATTATTACCATTAAATTATTCATTAAATATTATTATTATTATTATTATTATTATTATTATTATTATTATTATTATTATTATTTAATCTTTAGTGAGATTCACAGCCTTTGAGGCTGGTTAATATCTCAGCAGCTTGAGTCCTAACCAAGGACCTAGGAACTGTTAAGGTATCGTCGGAGGATGTAAGCTGTTCCGAGTAAGGTGGTTTTTTATAGAGTCAAAATAATAATAATAATAATAATAATTGTTATTGTTATTGTTATTGTTATTGTTATTATTTAAACAGTATACACAGCAAACGAGATGACCATGCTGGATTTCGTATCCCAAATGACTAGTCGAACACTTCCCAAGCGTTTAGGACTGCGTGATGTATCGGCGGATTATGCGAGCAGATCCCAGTAAGGTGGCTTTCTGCAGCTGACCAATGGTGATCTTGTCAGCGCCGATTGTTTTTAAGTGCTTGCCTAAGTCTTTAGGCACAGCACCCAGTGTGCCAAGGAGCACTGGAACCATCTGCACTGGTTTATGACAGAGAATTAATAAATAATAATAATAATAATAATAATAATAATAATAATAATAATAATAATTTATTAATTAATAAATTTAATAGTAATAGTAATACTAATACTACTAATAATAATAAATAAATAAATAAATAAATAAATAAATAAATAAATAAATAAATAAATTTACCGGACTTGGACATTTTGACTCTACAAAAAACCACCTTACTCGGAACAGCTTACATCCTCCGACGATACCTTAACAGTTCCTAGGTGCTTGGTTAGGACTCGAGCTGCTGAGCTATTAACCAGCCTCAAAGGCTGTGAATCTCACTAAAGATTAAATAATAATAATAATAATAATAATAATAATAATAATAATAATAATAATAATAATTTCTTTTATTCATTAAACATGAAACTCAGTCAACTGAACATTTAAAGATGTGTCACAAATACCACTGACTGCTGCTAATAGTTGATACAGGTTGCTGCCAGCGTCCTAGGTATCCAAGTATCTTCTTAAAATATATAATCCAAGAAGCACAGTTTTTTGCAGTTCTGCTGGTGTTATTGCAGGAAGCTGCAATTTCTTGATGTATTTTGTAAAATTCTTGGACATAGTACCAAGTGCCATGACAATGGGTATCACTGTTACATGTTTCATCCATAGCCGTGTAGTTTCGATGGCCAGGTCATGATATTTCATGATTTTTTCCAGTTCTTTTTCTTCGACTCTGGCATCTCCTGGTACAGCGATATCAATAAACTGTTTGCTTCAGCCCTCAACAACCGCAATATCTGGCGTGTTGTGTTCCAAATGACGATCCTTCTGTATTTGAAATTTCCACAAGATCTTCACCATTTATTATTATTATTTTTTTTGTGTGGCAATCATTATGTAAACACTGATCATTAAGCGAATGTGGTAGTTGTTAAGCAAAACCATGGATCTTAAGCAAGTCAATACATTTATATGGATTTATTTTTTACCAGAAACTGTTCAAAAGGTCTGGAAACTAACAAAACTAAAGAATATATTGTGATCACATGATCGCAAAAGACTGCAACCAGTCCTAAAGATGAACCAGTTTCCAAGCATTCCAGAACTAGTCATGTGACCATGGGGATATTTGCAGCTGTCGTAACTCTGGAATTGGGTTGTAAGTAGTTTTGTGGGGGACCTCTCATAATTTTGAATGGTTGCTAAATGACCGGTCATAAGTCAAGGACTACCTGAAAGTGACAAAATGTTTCAGGTTTGTTTTATGATGAGCTAGAATGTTCTTCATTTGTTCTTTTCCATTTTTCTTTCAGTGGTGCTTTTTTATTATCTCTGTAGAGCCTTTGGGACTCTTCTGCCTGTCAAAAATTAAAATCTACCACTATTTATAGCTTTGGAAAGAGAGGGAAGGAAGGAGGATCTGCCCAGCATACTAATAGAATGTCAATGTTCATTTAAGCCTTTTAAAACTCATTCTCCAAAATCAAATTTAGGTGCATAAATTAATTTTGCATTTATATGAAGATTGACTTCTACATCACCATGACCTCTTATCCTGTTGTTTATTAGATCTCCTGGAGAACAATCTTCAGATTCCTTTTTATTCAGCACCTCCATAAGCTTCTTGTTGTTGACAGGCATTTAAACATCATTGAGGTATGACTTACAAATAAATCTGGCTGAATCTTCTTTAGAAGGAAAAAATAAATAAAACACTGTCCTTCTATCCTGTGAAATATCTATAGAAAGGTGACTTACCCACCAAAAATCATTTCTTTATCAATACCTGAATAATGACCACAAACACGACCCAAAATTCATTTACTTAGCAATGGCTTTCCACAGTAAACTGATTGAACCAAAGAAGGGAAAATTAAAATAAATAAAAAGAGATGTGAACTATCTGTGTTTAATCTCTAGTTCCATCAGAAATCGATTAACAAGCTGACTTTGGGTCCAAAAGAATTAATTATACTTAGTCTCTGGTATAATTAAGAACACTATAGCCAACTCCCCAAATATTCATTAAGCAATCAGAAACAATTCAAATTAAAATAGGAACAGAGATTGAATAGAAACAGTCATTGCTAAAAGAGAAACAGTACACATCTGAGACGGAATCATTTGAGCAATACAAAATATGGAAATACATCTTGTGTTACATTTAATTATCATTAATTCCAGCACTGCAAGCTGGCAGTTATTTTAGGCTCATTACAAGCCTAAAACGGGTCAGAATTTTAATATGAATCAAGTCTCACTAGAATAATAGGGATATGATTTAAGCTTTCAGGAAGTTTCAGGCTAAAAAAATATATATCAAAGTTCTCATGCTTTCATTTCTTGTGCTTGGTTGCATTTTATAAGATTGTTTTATGGTTATTTTTTCAGTGCATTAATGCAAAATAAAAGCAAAACAAAACAAGACAGAGTGAGTATGAATGCACCTTGAGAATTCTGCACTTTCAGCATTAGCAGTAAGGTACACTTTTTCTGGGACAGAAGCAGATTTTCATTCTTTGCTTATACAAAACTAAGAACTTTTACAATAATGATCTGATACTGCACATACTGTATATGGATCCATACCTTGTTTGCTGAACTGTAATGGAATGTCTCCTTTACTTATGACAGAAACAGACTGTATCTATGAAGGGCTTCCCTTTTCTAACCTATCTGCGGTCTGTAGTAGTGACCCCCAACCTTTTGAGTGCCAGGGACTGGCTCTGTGGAGAGAGGTTTTTCCATGGACCAGAGAGGGCATGGGTTTGCATGCTGCCTGTATCCCACAGATGGGGCTTCATTTGTTTCTGGCATGCCATGGACCAGCACTGGTCCATGGACTGGGGCTTGGGGACCCTTGGTCTATAGAACAATCACACACACACAAACACTCACAATTTAATTGTGTACATTATGAGCCATGGTGGCGCAGTGGTTAGAGTGCAGTACTGCAGACTATTCTGCTGACTGCCGGCTGCCTGCAATTTGGCAGTTCAAATCTCACCAGGCTCAAGGTAGACTCAGCCTTCCATCCTTCCGAGGTGGGTAAAATGAGGACCCAGATTGTTGGGGGCAATATGCTGACCTGTAAACCGCTTAGAGAGGGCTGTAAAAGCACTATGAAGCAGTATATAAGTCTAAGTGCTATTGCTACAATTTTGAAGACCTCGAAAGATCATTTTGTGCATTTCATGTTTTCTACATTTCAATATTTGAAAGGTGTGGGCAAGCACAGTGCAATACATCATAAAATAAAACAAGATTTTATACTGGGTACATTCTGCTAATGTTAACAGCTACCGCATTTATCAGATTAGCCATTTGCTATCAATAGTAAACTCCAACAGACCGAGTGGTTCCATTCACCACTCATTTCTTATTTGGGTGGCAAATAATTTCCTGCTAATACAGAAAAACATGCTTTTCTCAAAAGGAAAAAGAAAAGGAAAGACACAATTGTGCATAACAACTACATAATTGATTTTGGTCTGCTAATTTTTTTTTTAAAAAAAAATCATGTAGCAAGTACATAAGTGATTTCCTACATTATTTTAACCCTTTGATTATATCTCAGTTTATATTATTTTTCTGAAATTTGGACCAAAAGGTCTCCTTCTTCTTATCCTCCTCCTTAATCTTCATCTTCTTTTTCTTCTCTTCCATATGGAAGATAGATGTCAGTTTTTTAGTTGTATATTTGCAAGCCTACGTGCTGGATCAAGTCCAATAAAGATAGCCTACACCAGATATAGCAAATATAAAAATGCAGTCATACAAGATTATAATTATATTTTATCATTTAAATAAATGTCAAAGTTGAATAATACCTTAAATTATATTCTACACACAATTTGAAATTACAAAATAAAATATTAGTAATAGAGCAGCATATTCAATCAAATATGTTCATTGAAAGTCATTAGAAAATTTTTATAAAATGTTTTATAGATGGCATTTAGATCCTAAGAAATTGTCGTGTATGTACCCTAATGTTCAACCAAAATGTTGGAGATGTGACTGTTTAGATGCTACATATTATCATGTTTGGTGGACTTGTAAGAAAGTGAAGGCTTTTTGGATAAAAATTTGGTGGGTCATGCAGAATGTTTTGAAGAAAAAGATGCAATTTTCTTCACAATTGTTTTTACTGGGTATAGTTAAGGGTTTTACATTGGGTGAAATAAAGTTGATATTGTATATGATAACAGCAGCGAGATTACTGATAGGTCAATATTGGAAAAATGAAGTTATGCCCACTATTGAGGAATGGACGTTGAAGATGGCCAACTTTGCAGAGATGGCGAAGAGTTCAGCATATCTAAAAGATCGCTCACAAGAGACTTATGAATGGGAGTGGAAAAAGTGGATAGATTATGTGCAGAACAAATATCAAACTAGGAAGTATCAGATAGCTTTTAACTGAAAGTATTATATAAAGATAGAAATAGTTTGTGAAGATGAAAAAATATATTGGGGGTGGAGGGGTTCAAGTTTTATAAAAAGGGGATTTTGATTTGGATTATATTCTGTGGAAGTCCGGGTGGAGGGGTGGGTTGGGGGGGTTAGGGAGGGTTAGGGGGGTTGGGGAGGGTTAGGGAGGTTAGGGAGGGATGGGGGGGGAATGGGGAGAAAATGTAATTGTAAAACTTTTTTAATAAAAAAAAAAAGAAAAGAAAAGAAAGTCATTAGAAAGAGATAAATTCCAAAGTAAGCTTTGTGTTATGGTACTGATGAGCTGGGGGATCCTTAATTTCCCCCCATATTTCCCACTGTTGGTTTCTATAAGATCGGAATAGAACATGCATGCTTGGAAAAACGTTGCTGTCACTGTAAATTGAGCAAATGAAATTAAATTGGATTAAATTTTTGCAGTGACTGTACTGCTGTACTGTACTGCTCAGTTTAGAATGAATTATTACAATCCATTCCTTTTTTCCTGCTTTTTTTTTTTTAACAACTTTTGCAACAATGTTTGAGAAACATAATCAAGTGAAGTTAAAGGTAAAGGTAAAGGTTCCCCTCATACATATGTGCTAATCTAATAGGTTTTGGTTACCACCTTTAAAGCGCTCCATGGCTTAGGACCTGGTTATCTATGGGACCGCCTACTACCACCAATAGCCTCCCACCGGCCAGTATGCTCTCATAGAGAGGGACTCCTCCGGGTGCCGTCAGCCAAACAGTGTCGACTGGCGGCCCCTAGGGGAAGAGCCTTCTCTGTGGGGGCACCTACTATCTGGAATGAGCTCCCCCCGGAGATACGGAGGATCCCGGATCTGCGCTCCTTCTGCTGTGCTGTGAAGACCTTTTTATTCCATCAAGCGGGCTTGGGCTAATCTCTTCCCTTTTTAAATATTTAAATTTTAATCTGTTTTTAAATTATCGGGGTGTTTTAATTTGTCTGGGCCAAATAATTTAATTTGATTTTATTGGGTTTTTTAAATTTTGTGTATCTATGTATTTTATTGTTGGCTGTTCACCGCCCTGAGTCCTTCGGGAGTAGGGCGGTATACAAATCAAATAAAACTGAAACTGAAACTGAATCATTCCTGACTTTAGGGGGCGGTGCTCATCTCTGTTTCAAAGCTGAAGTGCCAGTGCTGTCCGAAGACATCTCCATGGTCATGTGGCCAGCATGACTAAATGCCAAAGACGGACAGAACGCTGTTACCTTCCCACCAAAGGTGGTCCCTATTTTTCTACGTGCATTTTTTATGTGCTTTTGAACTGCTAGGTTGGCAGAAGCTGGGACAAGTAATGGAAGCTCACCCCATTATGTGTGGTGAAGTTAGAATAATTATAATATTTTTTAGAAAGGACAAAAATTTCAGGAACCTCTGAAATCTGTTTAACCATACCAGCAAAAGCAAAGGAGTGAATTCAAGTCTTCAGTTTAGAAGAGAGGAAAGTAACGTGATGCTCAAAGACACTGAGGGACCTCAGGACATTACTCTTGATGTATGTAGGATTCTGTGATCCATCCAATTTTCATTTTTTTTTATAGATTCCTCTTTTAAAAATTAAAAAAACCCACAAAGTTTCTAGTACATCACAAGCTTCTAGCATCACCAATATTTAAAAGCATATATGTGAACCCATCTTGGGCTCCAGAGATTTTCTTACAAAATAAAAATGGCAGGTAGGTGCAGCTCAGTTATTTCTTTGGACATGTACTCACTTGCCAGACAAGGTAAATTAGAGTTGTAAAGAACAGTCTAAGGGGATGGGAACAATCAGTCACATTTACTTTCTCGCATTGATGGGCAAAACCTAGCACGGAATATAATTTGTGAATGGTAAATCGCTTGTCATGCTACTTATTTTGACTAACATGCTCTCAAAATTCTGAAGTGTGTAGCCATCCCAAAAGATTGCTTCCTCTGCCTTATGTGTAAAAATTACAAGCATCAGGGCCAGTCAAATTTTAATGACAAGAAATTATTCCACGTGAGCTGATCACATGTCTTGATTCTGAAGGAGAAATGAGAGGGAATCGTCTCTAGCTCTGATGCATTTCTAGCATACCAATACCATAGGTATTAACACAAGAGCTTTCTTTAAAAGAAAGAAATACATATAATGTAATGAATATTAAAGATTTTTTTGCTCTATTCAGGGCATACTCAGAGCTCTAATAAGCTCTAATAATAATCTAATAAGGATTGTGCTGCATCTATTCCACATGTAATATTCATTCTACAGGGGGGAAATTTCTTAGATTTATTTTATATTGATTTATCTTTATTATAAATAATTAAGGAAAATCACTTGTATCACTCATTGTCAAGAGAATGAGAAGGACTCAGCTGCCTTCTCCACACTAATACTTTATAACTTTGGGAAGACATCTATTATGAAGGAGTTCCAAAATAAAACTTTCCCTGAGCTTCATTTCTAAAATTAAACATTTGGCAGTTGATGTCAACTGAACCCCAGGAAGAACAAGGTGGCTAATCAGATAAAGGAACAATCAGGCAAAAATGACAATTGTCTTCATGAATTCCTTAGCAGTTAATAAAAGTTTCACATTCCATGTGAAATATGTGTAATTGCCATTTGTTTCAAGTAGTTGTGCTGTGCAATAATTTCAGCAGTGTTGCTTCTGTATAAAAATATGGGGTTCTCCTTATTAAGTATTGTGTTTTGTACAAAAATCTACATTAAATTTGGAAAAAACAAGTATAGAAATTGTTATCACTCAATGTAGGCATTCATAACACATGGATGAGTATAAGATGCTCCGAAGTATAAGACGCACCTAGCTTTTGGGGAGGAAAACAAGGAGAAAAAAAAAACTCTGCCTCTGCCTCCCAGCAATTTGCCTCCTTGCAGCAAACAGCAAACAGGCTGTTTCAGTTTTAGTTTCAGGTTCGGTTTCAGCACAGCCTGATTAGCACACAAAAAAAACTGCCTCTGTCTCCCAGCAATTTGTCTCCTTGCAACAAAGAAAGAGCAAACAGCCTGTTTCAGTTTCAGCACAACCTGATTAGCACAAGCAGCTGATTGTCTGACCTCCTGAACATCAGCTGTTTCAGGCTGCAGGGATTGCCATAGCCTATTGCTGCCTCCATGTGCCCCATTTTCAGCCTCTGCATCCCATTTTTGACCTCCAGGTGCCCCATTTTCCACCCATTCTGATCCCCGCTGCCTGGAACAGGCGGAAAATGGGGGCAGAGGCTGAAAATGGGATGCGGAGGCAGAAAATGGGGCACGCTGAGGCAGCAATAGGCTATGGCAATCCTTGCAGCTTGAAACAACTGATCGTTGGGAGGCCGATCCAACCGACAATCGTCTGCTTGTGCTAATCAGGCTGTGCTGAAGCTGAAACTGAAACAAGCTGTTTGCTGTTTGCTGCAAGAGGCAAATTGCTGGAAGGCAGAGGCCAAAGGGTGGAGGCCGGTGGGTGGGCAGGGCTACATTTGGTGTATAAGACGCACCCTAATTTTCAGCTTCTTTTAGGTGTGTCTTATACTCCAAAGAATATGGTACTTTAAATCTGGGCATTCCTACATTTAACCCAACTTGAGGTATATCTGTACTGCACTTCTAAGCTGTTCCTGTTATGGGCTCATGTTGACTTGATTTTAAGCCAGTTTAAGAAAATTCTGCCTGGATTGAAACTTCTTGGCAACAGCTTACAAGATATACAGTTTGGACAGTTGGACAGTTCCTCTACTGCTGTGTCCTCCCACCTGTATGTTCCAGAAAAGCCATGGCCATCAAACATTAAAAGCATCTGCCAGGCTATCTCAACGCCTTTGCATGGATGAACTGAAGCTATATGGGAAAATACCATCTGAATTAGAATCTCTGCTCAACACTGATCATATAGACAGCCAAGATATTGCAGTGGAATTTGGACTGGTCAAATGTGTTATTCTCACCAAAATAGGGAGTCTGGATGAAGATGATCACTACAAATACCCGAGCATCCTTCAAGCTGATAAGCTCAAACACACTAGACAAAATAATAGAAAACGAAGAAGCTAACATGCTCTGAAACTTCAGAATTCAAACAGACAAGTACATGCCATATAACATGTGAGTCATATCAATTATGAGTGGGAAAGGTAAAAAGTCTTGATAATGGACATTGCTTCACCTTAACAGCAGAATAGAAGAAAAAGTACTGGAGAAAATCACAAAATACAAAGACCTGCAAATAGAAGTAAAATGACTGGCAAAGAGAGTAATAGACATTTTGGGTGCAATCCCAAAACATCTGAAGCCTCATTTCAGCACCATCCGCAATGACAAAATCACTATCAATTTCAGAAGGCATCCTTAGTTGAACCAGCTTACATTCTGTGACAATACCTTTGACAGGATCAAGCAACAATATCTGCCTATCGCAGGCTCATGGGAAGAACTCAATAGTTGGATAAAAATGCCAAACCATCTAATTATTGGCTGAATGTATGACTAACCATAATAATGAAATTTAATTGGGGACAACTGTTTTAATATTTCCAGGTTTTGCTTTATTACCATGGATTTTCATTCAAGATTCTGATCAGCCAGACCATTTCATTTTGCCTTCCATATTATATTTTGCTTTTCTAATTGCCAATTCAAGTTCAATGCCATTAAGCATGCTCAAACCCCACTGAACAATGTTCTGGCATGTTTAGTGTTTGTGCTTTAATCTTTGAGATACATAAGTTTCCAACCATTTATTCTTGTTACTCTTGCAGGCTTTGAGGTTCACCAAGTATAATGATGCTTCCATCTTCATTCTTAGTGGCCTACTGAGAACCCATTTGGAGTAAACAGTGGGATGCTGGTACATTCCTAAGTGGATTTAAGAACATTCAAAATACTTAGCCAGTGAATGCAGAGGCATACAGTAAATGACTGCAGAGATATGCAGTATAATTATGGAACACCCCGGGGTCAATTAGCAAGGCAGGGTCCTTTGTTCAACATTGTAGCCATAAGCACAAATGTCCTTTTAGGGCAGGAATTGTAAATATCACTAGTAAAATCATACAAAAGGAAGGTTTTAGGGAGATAAAGGCCCTTCACAGACCCCCTTAGTATGTTCAAAATAAATGTTTAGTAGGCATGATCCCTTTAATTGCATTTTCTTAATTAAGTTAATAAAGCTGAGAACTGTGAAAGTGCACAACATGGTATGAAGGAAATCTCGCTCCCCAACCACTATGTCTCCCACTGAGGTGATAAAAATCCACAGAACGGTAAATAAATAAACACTAACTGTTTGTATTATAGTCTTGAACATCCCATGCTACTTCAGAAAATGATTAAAGGAATTCTCTTAGCAAGACATACTGGTACACACAAAGCATCCCTTCTGTTAGCAAGATTGTTTCTTGGGAAATAATTTACTTAAAGGTAGCCAAAAGGCCTGGTGACACATTAAAGACTACCAGATTTATTACACATAGTGTAAATCAGTGTTTGATTTGTCAAATGTAGAAAAGGGGACAGATGTCACTCATAGAGAAGAGGAAGAGGAAAGTCTCACAAAATGAGGCCAGAAAGTTAATCGGTGCCAAAAATAGCGGCCGATTTGTTCCTCCATTGAATAAATTAATGCAAATTCTATCACACAAACACATTTCAATCATCTACTGGTTTCATGCATATGATTAAGCCAAAATTTGCTTCAAACTTTTTGTGTGCGTGACTTCTGAATAAGCTACATTTTTGTGGGTTTCACAGACAACCTCAGCCATAAAAGCAGGATTTATCAACTTTAGGAATTGGTTTTGTATAACATACAAACCCCAAATCTAATGCCATGAGATGGCTTGGTGTCATAGATGAACTCTGTCACTGAATACATCCAACTTATAGCCACTAATTAAGTCCACTTATAGCAAGGTTCAACCTGTACATTTGATTCCGCCAGCAATTTTACTAATCTATACATAGCAAGCTGTGTTTGTGCACACAAATATACAAACTAATAAATACAAGTATTTCAATGTGCTTTCCACAGGATGTTTTTAGAATAGTGTTTAGTGCATTTTTAGCTCATTTTATGGTTGTAGACAAAGAAACGCTAGCATTGTTGTGGTTGTTTTCTGTTACTTCCGATATTTCTTCATTACTCTTGATCTGAGTAGTAGGGTTTCTTCATGAGGTCTTCTGTTGGGTTGAACTGAATGATGGGAAGCCAGGATGGCTATAAATTGCTGAGGAAAAGACTGGATAGTGGAAGAGAGGACTTTCTAGCTACTTTATGAGAATGTGTGGTCAATCACTCAAAAACAACAACCAAAAAATGATGCAATGTCTTTCTTCCATCAAGCTGAATGAGAATGAAAAATTTTAAAAAAACCCTCAGAAGCAATTTTCAACAAAGGCTAAGAGAAATATATTCATAATATCCAAGCTGACAAAATTGAAAGGGGGTTGATCCTGCTTATTATGGAAAGCTTGGCTGGTAGTTAAAAATAGACGGATTATCTGACTTTACCACAGTGTCTTAGAATGCTTTCCTAGGATTAACAGAGCCATTCAGTGCACATCTGAATTGTAGAGGTGTGCATCTATCAATACAATTTTCAGCCATTTTGACCATGAAAGTGTATAGGAGCATATGAAAGTGCAGCTGCCACAAAATTCTATCATCACCCACTGTGCTATTATATCAAAACAGACTGAGCAAACCACAAGGGAATAAATGAGAAAAATGTTGTTTCTTGCATCTCTGTATGGAATTAAAGTCCCTACAATAAAAATGAAGTGTCTAACAAGATTGCTTCCTAAGCATGCACCGTCCTTTCAAAATCTCCAAGAATGCTGCTTTTGATATTCTAATTCTGTAATGAATTATTCATTGGGGGACAGTTTATCCATTAAACTAACATTGAGATGCACCCAAAGAAATGGTTTCTGCCTATGTGTGCCTCCAGCACCACTTTCAATTTTTTAATGTCCCATTTTTAAAGAGTATTTAAAACCAGGGATCATAACCTTCAGCTCCCTTGAGCCCTGACTTTTGGAGTTGACTTCAGAACCCCTGAAAACATGGCTATCATAATATTTTTAGTGTTGCAGATGTTGAAAGTGATTAAATATTTGGGGAATAATCATATTAACTGTATAATATTAATTTGAACAGAATTAGTCCTGGCTCTATCCACTTATTTTTCTGGCTATACCCACTTATTGGAATGCAGCCTTTGATTTCCTGCTCATAATTTAAATGTAGCCACTAAGCCCCACACCATTACGTATCTCTGAATAAAGAAATAGTGTTATAAAGTGCTAAGAAGGTATAACTGAAGATTAGATTCCCATCTCTTTATATACAGCTTCATTCATAACATTTGTGGATTCACAAAAAATAGGAATAATACACAATGCCACTAAAATACTGTTCATTTTCTCAGTAGTTAGTCACATTTGGTGAATCCCTGGTAGTCACAAAGCTATGTATGAAGGACAACTATGCAGTGAAGAAAGTGGCATCATTTGTTGATATCAACTGTGACCTTCAGGTACAAATGACAACCAAGATTGTAGTCATGCAGAACAGTGGGTGCTATTTTTCCTGTCATTCATTCATTCTCATATTCCATACTAGTCATAAGTATAAAAGGCATAATAAAATGAAGGAAAGGAAGGGATTCCTGTTTTAGAAACTCAACTGCTGGCAAACTAGGCATCTGTGAGTTTCTTGTGAGAAATATTGCTAGTCTTTAAAGATCATGGAAAGTATGGCCATCTAATTTGAAATGTATCCAACAGAAGAAACTGTACATATTGTGACCAAAAGTATTTGGAAGATGCAGTGGCTAATTTATATTGTGTATTGCTCTCAGCTTTGCAAAGTTCTTAACTTATTGTAAAGGTCTGCTGCAATAACTAGGCAACTCACGCTGATCCTGCCTTTTCTTCTCGAATGTCAAAATGGGAAGTGTCAAAAAGTCACAATGGCATCATTGATCTCAGCTCCATCTTGGCTTGTTCTGATGCCTGTTCAGAGCACCGCTTCCCTGATGCCTTCTCCTTTCAGACATTGGAAAGAAGATTTGAAATGGAAAGCTTACTCCATCAGCTCTGACTTTGTGCATTATTCAGAAATAGTGCTGGACTATGTTAGCAATGCTTTTTCTAATCTTCATCTGTGCAAAAATAAATCTGGCTAGAAATATTGAATATTAATAGCTACCGTAAATTGATTTTTTCTTCAAATCATGCATGGGTTTTTTGCACACATAAATATGTACAAACACTTCCAATGTTTCTTCTTCTTCTTCTTCTTCTTCTTCTTCTTCTTCTTCTTCTTCTTCTTCTTCTTCTTCTTCTTCTTCTTCTTCTTCTTCTTCTTCTTCTTCTTCTTCTTCTTCTTCTGTACTTTTGTCATTGGTCATTCTTTTCAATTCTGTTTTTTCTTGTTGTTTTTCTTTTTTTAATAGTTTCTGTTATTTTATACGCATATGCATACATGCACACACACACATGCAGTAATGTATTCAGTGAAACAAACAAAAAAAAATATCCTGATTTGATTTTGGCCTTTGTTCATCAAAGAACAAGGCCAAACTGAAACAAAGCATTAAGAATACGTCCGTCAGCTTGTCATTTGTTTTTGTTTTTTTTATTGAAGTGCATCATTATTTTAAATGCTGATCATATAGAGTTTTAAATCACAGATGAAGGCAATGGTTATAAATCAGTTTTCCCATCTCAGATTTTCCCATTCTAATATTTGACATATGGTAGGTTTATACAACAGAGACAGGCCCAGAAAACCATTCTTCCTAAAAAGTGGTTGTGATTCCTCAAGGGAGAAGTACAAGGGCTTAAATTATCATTTAAACAGGGTTAGAAGAAAGCATATGTCTGAAGGGATGAAGTGGGAGAAGGACAGGGCTGTGCACACAACCTTGCCATCTTTATGCAGGCAGCCTCCTGGTATGTAAACCAAGTGTATGCCATATGTTTGCACGGCTTGAGTATAAGTACAGCTCTCTTCTTATTCAGGCAACCAATAGAGAAGGCTCCCAGCTTGCTTCAGTTAATGAAAAGTCAAGCATAAATGCACCTTCATCCCTCTGATCTGAATAAGAGGGAACAGGAGAGAGATCAAGGCAGAGTTGTAGACTTGCTTATGTAGCTGCCCCATTTGAACAATTCCATGCCTAAATTCAGCTGGTGCAGAATGCAGCCACACGGGTAGTGATGGGAGTGTCTTGACACTCTCATGTTACACCCCTCCTGTGGGACCTGCATTGGCTACCAGTTGCCCTCCGGGTGAGATTCAAGGTGCTGGTAATCACCTATAAAGCCCTACATGGCTTAGGCCCGGGGTATTTGGTGGACCATCTGCGGCCAGCGACAGCTCCCCATCGCCCAGTGCGTTCCCACAGGGAGGGCCTCCTTGGGGTGCTATTGGCCAGACAATGTCAGCTGGCGACACCTAGGGAGTGGGCCTTCTCTGTGGGTGCATCTACCCTGTGGAATCAGCTCCCCCTGGGGCTCCAGGTGGCCCCTGACCTTCGCTCTTTTCACCACAGCCTTAAAACATGGCTATTTCACCTGGCCGGTTTGGACTGAAGGGGTTTTAGAGGGGATTTTAATGGTTTTTATAGTTTTATAGTTTTAGTGGGTATTTTTAAAGGAAGGATTGGACTTTATGTGTTTATTGTTGTGAGCTGCCCTGACTCCTTTTGGAGATAGGGCGGCATATAAGTCCAAATAATAAATAAATAAGAAATAAATAAGAAATAATAAAGAAATAAGACTACTCTGAGGAGATGTCAAACAGTTTTCTCATAATGTATGATAAACATATCTAGCATTTAGTAGCATACAGAAGTATACTACTAAATGCCACATAGAGAACTTGACCCAAGAGGGCTACATTTTCTATTGGTTTCAAAATTTTACTAAATACCATTCACAAATACAAATTTTCTTGAATATAATAAGGATAGGAAGATAGGAATAGCATTTGTAATATATAGAATTTATTCTTGAAACATAATTACATTCCTTCATAATATTTATTGTAAAAATGTACTACAGTATTTTTTATAAACTGAACTAGATTATTTTTATTCAAATGTGTTTCTAACAACATTATATTCACCTACTAGTTCTGTTATATATTCATATACTAGCAAAATAATGTTTAGGATTATCTGACACAGATTAGATCTTTACATGGATAGATGGCAGATGCTGAAGCTGGTTTTGAAAAAGGTTGAGATATTATTGCTATGCATATTTCACAGATTATAGAAAGGTCTGTGGTTGTGTTGACCAAGTCAAATTCGGGATGTCTTTAGGACAATTAGAAACCCATGAAATGGGAAAAATTATGGGAAATAAACATTAAATTGACTCTATCAACAGCATTCAAAGAAAACCAGTTAAAAATATTCTACAGTTGGCATTTTACACCAGTACGGCTTGCTAAAATGTCTCCTAACAACTCTCCAAATTGTTGGAAATGTAAAAAAGTCCCCAGAACATGTTACCATCTCTGGTGGACATGTCCTAAGGCAAAAAAAATATTGGAATTAGAAGTTGGATAGAAGAGATAATTGGTTACAATGTGGACTTGAAACCAGAGACGTTTTTACTGGGGATATTGAACAGAACCTACAGTAAAGAAATTAGATATTTGATTTTGCATATAATTACAGCGGCAAGGATAGTTTACGCACAGTCCTGGAAAAACAAAAAGGTACCAACAGAGGAAGAAACAATTAAGAAAATCCTGGACTGTGCAGAGATGGATAAATTAACAAAAGAAATAAAAGAAAAAGAAGATACAGAATATTATCAAGTATGGACTAAGTGGTATGATTGACTCAAGATTAGGGAAAGTAAAAGTGAATATATGATATGACAAATGTGTAAAATACTGGAAATGAATAAAACTGGAAATAAAGGGACAATAAAGATAATAAGGGATGAGAAAAATGGGAAATGTAGAAAGTAGAAAGTAAGAGGAACGAAACTGGTACATAAAAAGAAACACATATTGTTTGTGTTTTGTGTGTTGTGTTGTTGTAAAATTAATTTAAAAAATTAAAAAAAAGAAAAAAAAAAGAAACCCATAACATCTTGTTGTCAAGGAGCACTTTCGAAACAGTACTTCAGACTGAATATATAGAAGACCAGGTTAATGACAACAGCTAAAAAAAAACAAAAAACAGCTAGAATATTGATACTTTTGAACTTGGGTGTTGGAGATGTCTTCTAACAATACCATGAAAACACAAAAACAAACAAACAAATGGATCACAGAACAAATCAATCCAGAGTTTTAATTGAAACACAAATGACTAATTCGTATTTCAGATCTATTGTGTGGAGAATGAGCTCTCCTAAAAAGTTCCTAACCCTGGGAAAAGTGAAGAAAAGACTCACTAAAAGCATGAGGAATGGACAGATTATTCTAGAGAAGGTCTATCTATGTGGTTGTTAAGAATCAACATTGACATGATGACACATAATCAATTAATCAATCAAATGTACTATATACTAGATTTGTTTAGTTCTGTCAAGCATACTGTTTTTAAAATCAACTAAGTTAGGGAATATTTAAAATAATTAATGATAAACATAGAGGATATGAACACTAACCACACCTAGAAATTTGTGCCATTTAGAAAGAATCAGTAAAACACGATAGAATGGAAATTTATAAATGTGTTGGGTTTTTGACAGAAAGCTAATTAAAAGGTCACTAAGGGTGATCAGATTATCTGTCAAAATATCTAGCAGGCTAAATGATCCAAATCTCATTGGGATGGTGTTTAATTCATTTGTAGAATTTATTATCCCAACACATGTTGAGGGTCACTAACTTGAATGGTTTTAAAAGAGGATTAGGTGAATTCATGAAGGACATAAATATTGAGGAGTGCTGGTCTTGAATACACAATATTGTCTCAAGCAGCATGTTTCCAAATCTCTACTCTTACAGGTTGGAAAATAGATGAGTGGTGTTTATCTTCATTTCTTTTTTTAAAAAAAATAGTAGTTTTATTAAAAATTATAACCACAAACATAAAAACTAACATAAACTATAAAAAATATATAGAAAGTGCATAATGGAAAAATAGAAATGAAAATAGAAAAAGGAAATAAAACTTTGAATATAGTAAAGAAAAAGAAAATAAATACATAAAGAAATTATTTTCCCCTTTATCATAACATGTATAAACTACTTCAGCTTCTCTTAAAATACAACAAACGATCTCTTCTTCCCACATCCCATCTCTTATCTATAAACAAATCATTAAACATCTTTCATTAAAGATCAAAAGAAACTCATCTAGTGTTTTTAGATTTGTTAATCCAAAATTCCTAATAGCTAAAATACAATTAAAAGCAATTCTAAAAGTAACCAGAAAAAGAGTATAGCAATAGCAATAATACTTATATACTGCCCTATAGTACTTTACAACACTCTCTGGGCAGTTTACAAAGTCAGCATATTGCCCCCAATAATCTGGGTCCTCATTTTACCAACCTTGGAAGGATGGAAGGTTGAGTCAACTTTGACCTCTGTCAGGATTGATCTCCAGGCTGTAGGCAGAGTTAGCCTGCAATACTACATTCTAACCACTGAGCCGCACCAGTATGTGAACTCAGTGTCCTTTTGAAAGCATGGCTGTAGTTTGAGCAACATAGCTCTTCCCTCATCTACCAGAGCTCTACACTCATTCCAGACCATTGTCTTGCAGTCTCTTTTGAGGAGCAACTTAATGGAGCACTTGTGGGTAATCTCAAATTTCCTTCTTGAGATGACTTAAGAGAGAGATGAATTATGAAGAATCAATCTACTCGCCAAGTCTTCACTTTGATGCATTGACTCTGCTTTTAGTCTTCAGTTTGCTAATTCTTTCTCAAAAGTCAGATTTATTTCCATTCATGATTGAAATCATTTTAGAGGCAACTGGCTAGCTGCTTTGATAAATAAAAGTAAGTTTGTTTTAACACACTAAAGGACATTTGTAGTTTGAGAATAAACATGTAATCACAAGCACTCTAGTTCAATCACAAAATAAAAATTTCTAACAACACCTTGAGATTATTTGATATTTTACAGCTCCAGAAACAAATTCTAGCTTCATTGTCACAAGAAAATAGAAAAAGGCCATTTATTTATTTATTGCTAAGGATATATCTTCTCAACAGATTATTTATTTTGTAGGCAATTCACTGCTGAAGCAAGCTGAAGCTGTTATAAGATGCTCCAGCTGCAAGTAGAAGAAACTCTCCCATCTAGATATTCTAGGTAAGATGGAGGAGTCTTCAGTGCTTGATGGGCTTCAGTAGTGTTGTGGCCCGTCAGCGGCCTGTGCAGATTGTAGCTGATTCTGACAATGAGGAGGCTGGTGTGGTGCTGTGCCAGCAGCCTGTGCAGCTGGCTCTCGAGTCGGACAGTGAGGAGGCTGGAGAAGATGTGGTGCCAAACGCAGGGATTCAGCCAGGGCCTTCAGAACCTCCAGAAGTTCCTTTAAGTGAAGAGGACGAAGAGGAGGAGCCTCTTCTCAATGCATGGGCACAGAGATCTGCCAAAAGGCAGGAGTGGCTCCTCAGGAGGAGGTCTCTCAAGAGTAAGGCTTGGGGCTAATTGGCCACTCCCTTAGCCTATTTAAGAAGGACACCGCTTGCAACAAGCTGTAGGGAACAACTTTAGTTCACTCTCCTTCGTGCCTGGATTCTCTGCAAAATTACTTCCGGGCTTTCTGCCAACTCTAGTAAGAGTGTGATTACCTTATCTTAGAATTCTTGTAGGCTGTTAAGACAGTTTATTAACAGCCTTTGGTTGATAAAGACTGAGTTATTTGAGTAAAATAAGCTTTGTATAGAGTTTGTGTGTGCTGTGTTCTTTGGGGTACGTAGCTGGGGCAGAACAAGTAGGCCTTGTGTAGGCTTCCCTCTGCCCTCTGATTGGATTTTGATCTTCCATAGTCATTTGTTCTTTTAGAGAATCTTGCTTGGTAAATATTTTATATGTGTATCAACCATGTCATAGAAGACCTAAAGTGGGTCTTCCACAAAGTTATGAGCTTCCAAGAGGAAGATGTCTTGCCAGATTAATTGCTTCTTTACCTTCCTTATACTTCCTTATACTTTCCGTCTTTACAGAAAGGAGATGATGGGCAGAGGGGGGATGAGATGACAATATTGATCAGGCAACACAGTACAGCTTTCTATTTATGTGGGGGGTGGGAATGAAAGCAGAAAACTCTGAAATTAACCAAGTTGCAACAGGGAGGGAACCACTTCCCCAAAATGAGAGAAAAGCATGTTGGTGAAGTTGAGTAGTCATCAAAGATTTTTACAATGGCAGTGCTCATGGCTACATTTTGCTTTCTCATTTCCTGGGAAATTTTGCAAAGCAAACATCAAATGAACTTTCAGTGTTGGAAGGGGCCAGGTGGTGATCAATATGAATAAGATTTGGCAGCATATCAAGTTTTGAAGGTCTTTTTCACACTTAACGCAACTCACACAGGCAGAGGCTCTCCCCTAGGATTGACTGACTTTAATACAACTTGATTGCTATATATTTAATTGGAGCATTAATTAGCATTTTCTTTTCATTGCTCTTTCTCTCACTTCTGAGGATGTCTTTAGAGGGGGAACTACCACAACATTATACAGGTTTGCTTCTCACAGTTCATTGAATCTCCTCCCACTGACATGTATATTGTGCCATAGAAAAATAATAATGGCAGTTAGGGGCTATGAACTAAAACATAAACTGTACAGCTCGCTCAGCTGACCTGCAGTTTGATACCGAGTCCTTGTATACAAGGGCATTTACTTTACACAATTATGCAAAATAAGCAAACAGTGCCAAGCACAAAGATTTAAAGTCACAGATTTTTGCCATGAAGTGCTCCTGCCAAATTTTCTCTAAAACAAGACCTCTTTAAAATGACATTTTTATGTGGAAGCAGAAGTGGATTCAGATTTATAATGCTACCCTGATGTCAAGAGTTTTCATTCTCTGCTATTTGCATACTGGGCATAACTGGCTGGAAATAAACCCAGTATTTAAGCAGCTGCTCACATGTGCTTAAATTCTTGTGCAAATGTGTATCCTGATTAGGCTTAGCCTTAATAGACTCAGTTCAATAAGGGGATGTTGAAGAGTGAATTCCAAGAAATACAACACAAGCCAGGGGTTGACAGGGTTTGAGAGTCAATTTAATACAGCGTACCTAGATTTCAGCTACATAAGGAGGAAACAGGACAATTAAAATTGAGATTTAATGCATTGCAAGAGTTCTACAAAGGCAAGTGAGTGAGGAGTTTTTAAAAAAAGGTGTGGGGGGGAGAGAAGAGAAAAAAAGACCTTCTTGTCCAATAATAGCATCAAGAGTCTTCCAACATCAAGGAGGCATTCAAAGCAGGGGTGGGTTCTACTTACCTTTACTACCAGTTTGCAGCAGGAGCACGCGCACAGAAGCTTCTGTGCATGCACAGATCACCCATGATGATGTCATGGCAGGTAGGCAGAGCCTCCCGCCGGTTTTACTACCAGTTCTATAGAACCGGACCAAACCAGGAGCAACCCACCACTGATTCAAAGGCATAATCACACATGCTAAAGGAATAGCACCTTACCTGGAAATAAAGAATCAAGAAAGAAAAGTTTCCATTTTGTGGAAGGAGAAAGCAATTTACAGTTGAGGAAGAAGGGAAGGAAGGTGGGAGAGAAGGAGAGACAAAAAAAAAAGCAGTTTTTCCTAGTGGGGCTAGGTTTTTTTCATGTGTTGTTGGACTAAATATAATAGAAGACATCTCAGCTTCTTTGATAAGGGGAGAAAGGGAAAGAAAAAGAAGGGCCAATTTCATTGAGTAGGTATTTTTTACTCTTTCATGGGGAACTTTAGCAAATTAAAAATATGTCAATGTTAGGAATGCTAGGAAATCATTACCAAGGTGCTAAACAGAAAGAATAGGAAAAGGAGCATTTTCTTACTGCTTCTTAGGGTGAGGGGCCAGGAAAGAAAAAGGGGACAGGGCAACCTTCAGCACAGTGCTAATTTAACAACTCAGTATATTTGTCTGAACCAAAAGATTTTACTGTGATGGCACAGTGGTTAGAGTGCAGTACTGCAGGCTACTTCTGCTGATCACTGGCTGCCAACAATTTGGCAGATCGAATCTCACCAGGCTCAAGACTCAGCCTTCCATCCTTCCGAGGTGGGTAAAATGAGGACCCAGATTGTTGGGGGTAATAGGCTGACTCTGTAAACCACTTAGAGAAGGCTGTAAAGCTGTAAAGCGGTATATAAGTCTTACAGTAAGTGCTATTGCTTTGCTACTGAAATTACTGGATTTGGCAAGGATATGAAAAAGTCTGTACATTGGAATTATTTTCAAAGTATAGAATTATGAATACACACACACACACACACATATAATCCTATAATCCTATACTCATGCATAATTCTACACACATGCAAACAGAAGCACATACAGAGGTATAACCTATCCCTCCCTTTTTATCTTAAACAGGATAGTTCAAATCAGTATAAACTTTATGAGCTGACTACTTTGATGGCTCTCTCCTTGGGCAATGACAGCAATTATACGAGTGTTAACAAGGAAGGGGATGCATTAAGGCAGCTCATCAGGGAAAATGCTTACAGAAGGTCATACCTTGCCTGACTTTTAATAATAAAGAGTCTTCCTCTACACTTTTCACAAACCGACATGAAACCTTTCTGTTCAGCTGTAGACTATCTCTAACAAAACGTGAGAGTGCTCCAAGCAATTCTCCTTGGAATTGGGGTAAAAATCTGGGGCGGGGGGAATCACACAATAATATCCAGCAGAACAACAATATCAGAGACAGGCCTTTGGTACAATCCATGCTGTTTATTCATTGTGTTATTTCCAATGGCCCTGAAAAGTTCTATGCCAAAAGATATACAGAATATCCCTGAGTCTCCAACCAATTCTCAACAACTGATTTGTGGCAGTATTTCTGCCTCCAGCTGATCACTAAAGTCGCTTAGATTGTTCCATCTTGCTAATGCCAACTCTATCTCTGACGTCTTCTTCAACATACCCATGATCCTCAAAGGCCCACTCAAAATCAGTCACTCTAAAGGCACAGGCTGTCACTCCCTTGCCCCTGCTGCTATCAAATATGGTCAACAGCCTCAGTGATATAGATAGATAGATAGATAGATAGATAGATAGATAGATAGATAGATAGATAGATATGGATATGGATATAGATATAGATATAGATATAGATATAGATATAGATATAGATATAGATATAGATATAGATATAGATATAGATATAGATATAGATATAGATATATAGATATATAGATATATAGATATATATATAGATATATATAAAAATACCTCAGCACCATCCATACTCATTGAAAGCTGTGATGGCCCAATGGAGGAGCCGTGGTGGTGCAGTGGTTAGAATGAAGTATTGCAAGCTAATTCAGCTCACTGCCAGGAGTTCTATCCTCACGGGCTCAATGTTGACTTAGCCTTCCATCCTTCCAAAGTAGGTAAAATGAGGACTTAGATTGTTGGGGGCAATATACTGACTCTACAAACTTCTTAGAGAAAGCTGTAAAGCACTATGGAGCAGTATATAAGTCTACATGCTATTGGTAGTGCTATTGCATCTCGCTACCAATTCTTTATATAATTCACTTTTTTGTTCTAATTTTTCACTTTTCAGCTTTAACTTGCAATAATGCAGTCTATTTTTTTCCCTAGACATAGCTATCTTGGTCTTTGATACATTGATTTTCAGTTTCACATTCCTCCTTTTATCATGACATTTACTGCAAATTATTTATATTCTTAGCCAACAATAATGCATTGTCTGCATACAAAACTACACTCAGGTTTATATTCTTGACTAACACATCTCTAACATTATCCCACACATTCCTTATACTTTTATCCATAAATAAGTTGTATAAGAAAGAAGATGTTATATACAGTACTCATCTTCCATATTAGTCACTGTTGAGCCATTTACTAATTACTCCATTCTGAGACATGCCTAACTTCTGCATATTATAACCATGATTTGTTCATCTTCAGAACCTCTCATCACCATTACATTCTTTGCTAGTAGTACCAGTGCCTCCTTACCTACAATAAGGACCTGTCAGGTTTGGCACATTTAATATCACAAATACAACTAAAACCATGTTTTACTCCAAGCATGTTTAGGACTGTCTAAGCCCGTGATGGCGAACCTATGGCATGCCCGCCACAGATGGCACACAGAGTTATATTGGTGGGCATGCAAGCTCAGCACCGGCACACATGTACATGCTGGCCAGCTGATTTTTGGGCCTTCTGGGCCCACGGGAAATAGGGAAACAAGCTGTTTCCTACCTCTGGAGAGCCTCGGGGGGAAGGCCGTTTTCACCCTCCCCAGGCTCCTAGAAAGGCTCTGGAGCCTGGGGAGAGCAAAAAACAGGCCTACTGAGCCCACTGTGCCATCGCATGCCAAAAGCGGGAGGAGCGTGGGGGGGTCATGCACGCATATGTGGGGGGTGGAGCACATGGAATTATGGGTGTGTGCATGCGCGACACCTCCCCCGCGCGACCCTTGCTTTTGGCACGCAATGGCAAAAAGGTTAGCCATCACTGGTCTAAGTAATCTGGGATCACTTTTGCATTTATTTAATTATGAGGTGATGATTTGCTTGAGTCTTTTATATTTCACTGCACTTTCATCTCTTCTGTATTCAGAAGCTTCTCTAGTTTCCAAGATTTCAATTAAATCCCAAAAGCAGATATCATGAGGGACTTCCCCTCTCTCACTTTTTATAGCAGAGCTGCTGTCATCCCTGATGGGGCAGTCCTGCGCTTAAGAAATTGTTGAGGAATTTCTATTTGTTATGGAGGAATTCAGAGAAATCATCCACCCAATTTCTTTCCCCACAGATTTTGAAAGGCCATTTGTGCTCAGCTACAAATCATAAACCATCTCATCTTCATTGTCAGACATTCCAAAATGAATGTTCATTTATCACTGGCTCATATCGTGCATGCAAATTATGTACAGGAATTATGCAAAGGAGTTGCAAATGAATTTACAACTAATGCACAGAGACTAAAAGCCAGAGAGAATCCTTTTGTCTTTAGAATCATTTAACTGCAGAATTAACTCAACACTTTTCCTTTGCCTCTTTTACCTTTCATATTTAGATAGTTTTCATAGAAATGTATTGATCTACATCTTTACACACAGAATAATAGGTTGCACAATGAACTCATAAGATTGGACTGCATCTAGAATATATGAAAGGGGATAGCTTTCTTGAAAGGGTAACATCTGTAAAAGACCTCAGGGAAGTTGGGAAACTATGATGATAACAAACTTAAAAGAGCAAGGGGGAGAAGGAGAAAAAGAAAAGCAGGGCAAATGGATGTAATGTATACAGGTTAGATAGCCATCGGTTATTAACTATTTAATTTTTTTTCTAAATCCATATTAAAGAAAATAAATGATTCTTCTTCACTATTAGAAAATATTGATGCCAAAAAGCAATCTACTGGATCATTTTTCTTTCTTTTTTATTCCTAGGTAAAATTGCCTTTTTCAAAACATATGTTCTCGCCATTTGAGAATGAAATGTGAGAATGGAAAAAGCTGATTCTACAAAAGATTCAGAGACTAAGAGATTCAAAGTCTGTTATGAATCATGATGTGTCAGCCCTGGTTTGTAAATGCATGTGACCACATGGAAATATTTCCAACTGCATGGATGGAATTTTGTTAATGTATGATAGCCCTTTGTTAGAGACAATTCAACAGCACTCTTTGACTTTAGAACCTGGCTAGATATCTTATTATCGCTTCTCAATTGATGGCAAGTTTTTCTTTAATTTGTTTAGAATGAGCAGGGGAAGGGGAAGGGGGAAGCAGAGGAGGTACAAAGAGTGTATATAGGTGCATATATTTAGATGCTTAATATATATTATTAGACTATTTATGGAATTCTAATGAGAAACTGAAAGAACTTTAACTAGAATTGTACCACTGACCACCATTGCAATGGCACATAGTCTTTGGTTAATCTTTCAGCAATGGAAGTCACGATCTGGACACTTGGCAAACTGCTCACATTTATGATAGTTGCAACATCCAACATTCATGTGATCATCATCTGCAATCTTCCCTGCCAGCTTCCCATAGACAAAGTGAATTGGGAAAGTGTCAGAATAGGTCACAAGTTGCTCTTGTGAGTTGCACTCCTATGGCTTTTTGTCTTGGGAACCTTGGCTACCTAGTAGGAGATCCTGAGGCCTAGGATATGGGTATCTACGAGACCACCTTCTGCCACCAGTAGTCTCTCACCGACCAATACACTCCCATAGAGAGGGGCTTCTTAGGGTGCCATTGGTCGAACAGTGTTGACTGGCGGCCCCCAGGGGGAGAGCCTTCTCTGTGGGAGCACCTGCCATCTGGAACGAGCTATCCCCGGAGATATGGAGGATCCTGGATCTGCACGCTTTCCCCCATGCCCTCAAAACATTCCTATTCCAGCAGGCCGGCCTGGCCTAACCTCTTTTTTAAACTGTTTTTAAATTTTTTAAATTTTAAATTTGTCTTATAAATTTGGAGTGTTTTAAATTTTGTTTTCTGGGCCAAATTATTTAATTGTATTTTAATGGTTTTTTAACATTTCTATTATATGTATTTTATCTTTTGGCTGTTCACCGCCCTGAGTCCTTCGGGACTAGGGTGGTATACAAATTCAATAAATTAATTTAATAATAATAATAATAATAATAATAATAATAATAATAATAATAATAATAATATCATCTACATAGCACACATACACCCTCACTCATCTGGAAGCAGCCACTGCTGTCCCTCCCAGGCTCATACTGTGCCACAGCAGTCACTTACCTGGCTGCCAGACTGCTTGTCAAACTTCTGGGACTCTTCTCTTCCTTCTACCTTCCCCATTGACATTGCTTGAAAGAAGCCAGCAGGAAGTTGTGAGGAGGTCCTTGCTTAATGATTTATGATCCTTGCTTAATAATAACAATGGGGACTGTCAAGACAGCCTTTGCTAAGCATTGCACGTCACAATCACAATGTTTAACTATAGAAATACTAGTTCTAATTACCACTGTTAAGTGAGAACTTCCTATATTACATTTTATTGTGGAAATAAATAAAATACATTTTATTTCCACATTTTATTGTGGAAATGAGATTATCAGCCATTTTTAGCTTGCAGACTGTATCAGAAAGATTGTAATAGCATGAAATAGACCAGCTTAACAACCTCTGGTAACTTGGGCTGATTGGTTCATTTCATATCAATTCTAAAATTGAAGTGCATAATTTGACCTGCTTATGCATGGGAATCAACAATTCACTATTATGTTACAATCTTTGCACAGAGATGGCCAACAGTATAATTCTGTGGGCATATACACTACAATAAGTCTCCTGGAATTAAGTCAGATTTCTTCAGAACAAATATGGAAAGATTTTGAGTTGAAAGCTTAGGCCACTTGCATCACCTGAGATAGATGTATTTATGGTTGGGTGTGTGTGTCAAAAAGGCAGTATAGTGGGTATTCCCATCCACTTTGATTGATGTCAAATGGAGTGGGTCTGTAATCACACCCGCCACCACAGGTTTTTCTTGACCACATGCAGATGAATTTATGGGTTGGGTTTTTTTTTTTCTTCCAAAAGGGATAAAATGTGATCACACTGCAATACAAAAAAAAAAAAAAAAAAAAAAAAAAAAACAACCCTTAAACATAGTGTTTAACAGTTTCTGAGTTTGAAATGGTGAAGAATTTTTGATATCCCTGAACGGAAAATATCTTGGAACAGGAAGAAGTTGGTGGAGATAGTTTCTTAAACCAATTACTGAAATGAGTCTTCTTTTTTCACTTCCTCTGATGCCAAACAAAAGAGTTTCCACCATGGGACAATTGACAAGAGAGAAAGAGGAGGAGATGGTGAAATGGTTCTGAAACCTGATCAACATTCCTTGTCCTGCACTAAGTAGTCATCGTTTTTATACTGATCTCTCTTTGTTTGCATAAATCCTATATTTACTGAAAAATTTGAGGGAGGACATGTGAAGATTTAAGAAATCTTAGCTAATTCCAACAGTAATTGTAATTTAGATGCAAACAAACACAGCATGAAGGATAAGGTGTGCATGCATATTCATATTAATTTTGAAATTCCAGACAAATCAACATTTTATGCTATAAAACATTAATTAGCATTTCCAGCAGCAACTAGACTAATCTTTTAAAAGTCTAAAGGTTTGTCATGGATTTTAAGCATTTCTCTTGACTTTGGGATTGAAACTGAGACAGAATTTTGTTTTATATAAACATATCATTAGCACTAGTTCTATAACTAGTTCTAGTTATATGGCGGAGATGAAAGTTACATCCTGCAAAAATCAAAGTATTTCTTTGGCCTCATGAAGACATGGAGGAGCAGATCAGATAAAATAAGTGTTTCTCTTTGAACAGAAAGAAAAGCCTTAAGTTATATGTGCAGTCCATTAGTGCCCTGTAATTCCCATCTTTCGCACTCTATCTCAGCTCTCTGTAGGAGATTGGCAGTGTTGTTTTTCAGTGTTTTTCTTCCTACCTGACAAATCATATCCAAGTGGAGATAGGAGACAATTTCAACATGATTTCATGATGCCCATCCTATTAGGTCAAGGAAGCATTGTCCCACTTTTATGGCCCCAAGTATCATGATTTGGGGTAGACTTTCATGGTGATTATACCCTCATTATCAAAACCTGTTCACATGAGGTGCATTTATTTTCATCTTGTTATGCTGCCAAAAGCAGTGTAACCTGTCCATACATCAAGATTTTTGTGAGATCTTATTCTCCTTTGATCAAACTTCTTCATAGTTTGTCAGTGGGGTATCGTTTTAGTTTTTATTGTAGGTAATATGCTGATATTCTTCATTTATTATTTGGCAGATAAATACCTGAACTTTGTTTTCAGGGATGATGTTATGAATTTTATTAAGCAGATAAAACAACCAGAGAAACTTAATACAAGAATGAATGAATATATCCATTTCAATATCAAAATGTGGATAAACTATCCCCCCCACACAAAAGAAATTAGTGAGAAAAAGAAACTCTCTCCTTTATCTACAGCAAGATTATTTGACATAAACGTTTATTGCTGTCTCTTAAATTACAACCAGATACATCTTCATTCCATACCTCACCCTATATTTTATAAACTCATCTCTATATCTTCAGCTGTCCTTATTCATCAATAAAGTAAATGTCCAGTAAAAATTAGCCAAGATAGCTAACAACATAAATATATAATCTCCTTATTACCTTAAATCTCTCTCATCCATCTCTTAACAATTAAGTATTACAAGAAACAGAAATAAATTGGAAGCTATTAAACATTTTTCTAGACAATTTAATTAATCAAGTTAATTGGTTATTTCCAAATTGAAAAAAAATATATTTCTTTTCTCTTGATAGCCTTAGGAAGTACACAAAAGATTGTGGTGCTTTCTAGGCTGGGATTTCTTAATCAGTGCTTTATTTTTTTTCTGTGCATCTCTGTGTATGTGCACAATGATCCACTTGGTACATTATAATCTGAAACCATCCTTCTCAACTTCAACCAATTTCCTTTATCTCAACCATTTTCTTCAACTTCCTGTGTCTGTTGGATTCTAATTTCCAAATTCCCATGCACTGACTTACTAAATTACACCTATAGTATTAGAGTCATATGATTCCAGGAAAACACTTATAATGTTATTCCATTTCTTCATCTGTGATATTTCAGATGGTTTATCTAAATGGTCTGCTTTTGAGAGATTGCCATCCTTTGTCTCCATCTAAGCCAGCGATGGCTAACCTTTTTGCCATCACGTTCCAGGAGAGGGGGGCGCGGGGAAGGTTCACATGCGTGTGTGCCCACACCCATAATTCTATGCGCCCTGCCCTGCGCTTGTGTGCACAACCCTCCCCCCATTTCTGGCATGTGATGGCCTGGTAGGCCCATTTTTCTTTCTTACCTGGCTCCAGATCCTCTCTATGCATCTGGGAAGGGCGAAAAGAGTCTTTCCCACTCCCTTGGAGGCCCTCCGGAGGCCTGAAATGGCCCATTTCCCAACTCCCAGTAGGAAGTGATGTTTTTTGCTGTCCCCAGCCTCCAGAGCTTCTCTAGGAGTCTAGGAGAGCCTCCGGGGGAGTGGGAAAGGCTGTTTTTGCCCTCCGCAGATGCATAGAGAGGATCTGGAGCCAGGTAAGAAAGAAAAATGGGCTTCCCCCCACATACCCAGGCCCTCTGGAGGCAGAAAATCAGTTGGCCAGTACTTGCATGCATGCCAGAGCTGAGCTGGCGTGCCCACTGATATGGCTACGTGTGCCACTTGTGGTACATGTGCCATAGGTTCGCCATCATGGATCTAAGCAATTCCAATCTAATTTAACATCAAAATTTGCAGTAGTTGAGTCACTTGGCTAAGATGGCTAGAAATTGAATAAAATAAACAAGTAAATTGCAGCATTAATATCATTGCGCTACACTATTAATTTATCCAGTTCTTTTTTTTCTTCCTCAAGGATACCATTGACCATGGTATCATGTTGCGCCAGTTGAAGGGGCTGGGGGTGGGGGGCACCATTCTGCAGTGGTTCTCCTCCTACCTCTCTGACCGGTTGCAATCTGTGTTGACAGGGAGGCAGCAGTCAACCCTGAGGCACCTTGCGTGTGGGGTGCCACAAGGGTCGGTCCTCTCGCCCCTTCTGTTCAACATTTATCTAAAGCCGCTGGGTGAGATCATCCGTGGCTTTGGGGTAGAGTTCCATCAGTACCCTGACGATACTCAGCTGTACATCTCCACCCCAGGCCACCCCAACGATGCCCTTGAAGTGATGTCCCAGTGCCTGGAGGCAGTGCGGGCCTGGATGGGGAGAAACAGGCTCCGACTCAACCCTTCCAAGACCGAGTGGCTGTGGCTTCCGGCGTCCCGATATAGCCAGCTGGTGCATCGCTGGCTATTGGAGGCGAATCACTGCCCCCCCACGGAGAGGGCTTGCAACTTAGGCATCCTCCTGAATGCACGGCTGTCTTTAGAAGAGCACATGACGACCGTGGTCAGGGGGACTTTTTATCAGGTTCGCCTGATACGCCAGTTGCGCCCCTTTCTGGATCGGGACTCCCTACGCACGGTCACTCAAAGCACTCGTCACTTCCCGCCTGGACTACTGCAATGCTCTCAACATGGGGCTCCCCTTGGGGTGCACCCGGAGGCTACAGTTAGTCCAGAATGCGGCCGTGCAGGGGATTATGGAAGCGATGGGGCGCTCACATATGACACCTCTCCTGCGTGAGCTGCACTGGCTTCCTGTGGTCTTCCGGGTGCACTTCAAGGTGTTGGTGACCACCTTTAAAGTGCTCCATGGCTTAGAGCCGGGGTATCTGCGAGACCGCCTTCTGCCGCCAATAGCCTCCCACCGACCGGTTCACTCGCACAGAGAGGGCCTTCTCAGGGTGCCGTTGGCCAGACAGTGCCAGCTGGCGACCCCCAGGGGGAGAGCCTTCTCTGTGGTAGCACCCGCCCTCTGGAATGACCTACCCCCTGAGATATGCACGATATCAGACCTCCGGACTTTTCGTCAGGCCCTGAAAACACACCTGTTCCATCTAGCCGGGTTGGCTTGATCCCATCCTCTCAGTTTTAATTGAATTTTGTTTTAATTGGGTTGTTTTTAAATCTTGGGCCGAAATTATTTAATTGTTTTTTTAAATTGTTTTTAAATTTTATATGCAATGAGTCCCGCAGGAGAAGGGCGGTATAGAAATAAAATAAAATAAAAATAAAGGAAGAAAGAAAGAAAGAAAGAAAAATTATATCATTTCATATGAGAATTATTACACAGAGTCCTCAAAATACATCTTGCATAATTATTGGGAACTTCAGCTGATCCAGGCTGAGGCTGAGTGTATGACTCATTTGGTAAATCAAGATACGATCTCTGCTATTCACAACTATGAACTCATATACAATTCAGGACCAGTTTATGTATAAATCTGTCCAAAAATGAATTACTTGAAAGAGGTTGATCTTTTGAGTTAACTACAATTAAACACAAATTTGATAAGAAAAGGAGAAAGAACTTCTCAGATTCCCAACTTCTTGTGAAAACTTCTACAAATAAAGGTTTGTATTTTTCTCTCAGTTGCAACACGTTGTTATTTAACTAAGCTTCTCTGTGTAAGTGGATTGGATTGGTGAACTGAGTCTTAAATGGGTGCTTCTTTAGTTTTCTGATTTTAATCATTTCTTTGTTTTTCTTATTTTCTTATTTTGACTCACTCCCTCCTATACCAGGGCGCGCGGGAGGACCCCTTGCAAGGGCAGGCTGAGGATTTTGCACAGTATCTGCATGATAAAATCACTCAGATTCAGGAAGGCTTGGACTCTGACTGGGTAGATCCCGGCAAGGTGACTGAGGGCGGTCTTGAGAATGTTATCTGGGATGAGTTTGACCCTGTGACTCCTAAGGACGTGGACAGGATCCTGGGGAGGTTAAACGCAACCACATGTTTATTGGACCCATGTCCCTCCTGGCTGGTACTGGCCACCCGGGAGGTAACATGAGGCTGGCTCCAGAGGATTATAAATGCTTCTTTGAGAGAGGGTTTCTTGCCTCCCACCTTGAAAGAGGCGGTGGTGAGGCCCCTCCTCAAGAAGCCTTCTCTGGACCCGGCTGTTCTGGCAAACTACCATCCGGTCTCCAACCTTCGCTTTATTGCAAAGGTTGTTGAGAGTGTGGTTGCGCGACAGCTCCCACAGTACCTGAATGAAACTGTCTATCTAGATCGGTGCCAGTCGGGCTTCAGGCCTGGGTACAGCATGGAGACGGCATTGGTTGCATTGGTGGATGATCTCTGGAGGGCCCAGGACAGGGGTTGTTCCTCTGTTCTGGTCCTGTTAGACCTCTCAGCGGCGTTTGATACCATCGACCATGGATCATGCTGTGCTGGTTGGGGGGATTAGGGGTGGGAGGCACCGTGCTACGGTGGTTCTCCTCCTATCTCTCTGACTGGTCGCAGTCCGTGTTGGCAGGGGAGCAGAGGTCGACCTCGAGGCGCCTTGTTTGCAGGGTGCCACAAGGGTCAGTCCTCTTGCTGCTGCTGTTCAACATTTATGTGAAGCCGCTGGGTGAGATCATCCGTGGTTTTGGGGTGTGATGCCATCTGTACACTGATGACACTCAGCTGTACATCTCCACCCCCGACCACCCCAATGATGCCCTCGAAGTGATGTCCCAGTGTCTGGAGGCCATGCGGGTCTGGATGGAGAGGAACAGGCTTTGACTCAACCCTTCCAAGACCGAGTGGCTGTGGATGCCGGCTGTGGATGCCGATATAGCCAGCTGGTGCCATCGCTGGCTATTGGGGGTGAGTCATTGACCCCCACAGAGGGGGCTCACAACTTGGATGTCCTCCTGGACAAACGGCTGTCTTTAGAAGAGCATATGACGGCCGTGGCCAGGGGGGCTTTTTATCAGGTTCGCCTGATACGCCAGTTGCGCCCCTTTCTGGATCGGGACTCCTTATGCACAGTCACCCATGCCCTCGTCATTTCCCGCCTGGACTACTGCAATGCTCTCTACATGGGGCTCCTCTTGAGGAGGCTCCAACTGGTCCAGAATGCGGCCACATGGGTGATTATGGGAGCGATGTGGCGCTCCTACGTAACACCTCTCCTGCGCGAGCTGCACTGGCTTCTGGTGGTCTTCCGGGTGTGCTTTAAGGTGTTGGTTCTCATCTTTAAAGCACTCCATGGCTTAGGGCCAGGGTACTTACGAGACCACCTGCTACTACCGATAACCTCCCACCGGCCAATACCGTCTCACAGAGAGGGCCTCCTCAGGGTGCCATCGGTCAAGCAATGTCGGCTGGTGGCCCCCAGGGGGAGAGCCTTCTCTGTGGGGGCACCCGCCCTGTAGAATGAGCTACCTCCTGGAATACGACTGATCCCGGACCTCCAGATATTCCGTAAGGCCCTGAAGACTTATTTATTCCAGCAAGCCGGCCTAGCCTAAAGGGTTTTTAATGGGATTTTTAAAATTTTATAGACCTGGGGTTTTAAAATGGCAGGCCGATTGATTTATTTTTTTTTAAAATTATCTTAACTTTTGTATTGTATGTATTTTAATTTTGGCTGTTCACCACCTTGAGTCCCTTTTGGGAGAAGTGGGGTATACAAATTAAATAAAAAATAAATAAATAAATAAATAAATAAATAAATAAATAAATAAATAAACAAACAAACAAACAAACAAACAAACAAATAAATAAATAAATAGAGTTGCTTGTCACTTTTCCTTCCCAGAAAGATTAAATATAAATTCAAATAAGTTAATCTATACAAACTAAATTGACTATAAAGGCTTTCATTATTATTATTAAAAAAAAAAAACCTAAGTCAGTGATAAAAAAAATAGCTTTGTAACAAGTCCTGAAAATTGTTTGATTTTTTTTTTCTTAGCATTGTAGATATAGCATTTTAGTTAGAACATTTTTAAATAAAAGAATAAGCTAGTTATACACATTTCAAGAAAAATGTCATTCAGTGTTAGGATAGGCAATGGTTCAAAAAGTAAAATTCTTCAGCGGTATGAACATGAAAATCCTCTCATACTCTCAATTGGATTTCTTCCTTGACTCTAGGGAATGTTTTTGTCTTTTCATGGTAGGATCCATGTCCCAAACTGACATAATTATATGATTTTTTTCCCCAAGTATACCTGGCAAAGGAGGCAGTTATTTTCTCTTTGCAGATTTCCTTGGCTGTCTTCCATCCCAAGAGCTTGTAAAAGGTCTAAATAGATAAAAGATAAATATTTGGCAGTTACAGCTAAACTCCAACATTACAAAAACTTGTAGAACTGAAATGCTTGAACTTATTACTTTAAGTGATATCGCAAAAGATAACAGAGAAACACCTTCACAGGTTCCCCTGTCAAAACTTTAAAGTTTATTACGATGGGAAACCTTATAGTATGAAAGTCTGTAGAGGTTCTCAATCATCCAGGACAGGTTATCCCTGAATGCTGGATAAGAGCAGGAAATGCAAGCCAGTGTGGACAAATTCACAGCACCATGCAACAACTTTGGCCTCCTCATCAACATAAAGAAGACCGAAGTGATGCATCAGCCAGCTCCGAAAGCCCAACACCAAGAGCCCACCATCACAGTGAAGCAGTGGTGGAATTCAATTTTTTTTTACTACCGGTTCTGTGGGCATGGCTTGGTGGGCATGGCTTGGTGGGTGTGGCAGGGGAAGAATACTGCAAAATCCCCATTCCTTCCCCACTCCTGGGGGGAAGGATATTGCAAAATCTCTATTCCCACCCCACTCTCGTGCCAGCCAGAGGTGGTATTTGCCGGTTCTCCAAACTACTCAAAATTTCTGCTACCAGTTCTCCAGAACCTGTCAGAACCTGCTGGATTTCACCCCTGCAGTGAAGGGACAAAAACTGCAAGCAGTGGACCAATTTTCATACCTTGGCAGCACACTCTCCTGTGCAGTGACAATTGACATTGAGGTCAACTGCAGAATTGCCAAGGCAAGCTCTGCATTTGGCAGACTACTGACTAACATGTGGGACCGCCATGGAATAAGCCGTGCTACAAAGCTCAAAGTCTACTGAGCAGTCGTGCTAACTACCCTGATGTATGCCAGTGAGACTTGGACTGTGTACAGGAAGCATGCTAGGCAATTGAACCACTTCCACATGACCTACCTCTGTAGAATTCTGAGGATCCGGTGGCAGGACAAGGTGCCAGACAGAGAGGTCCTCTCCAGAGCAGGCTTGCCATCAGTTCACACCCTGCTGATGAAAGCCCAGACATGTTGGGCATGCCATGTTGCAAGGATGCCAGACCATTGCATCCCTAAACAGCTCCTCTATGATAGCTGTCTCAAGGAAAGCGATCACACAGGGGACAAAAGAAGTGATACAAAGACATGTTCAAAGCCTCCTTCAAGTCCCTGGATATTGACACCACCTCCTGAGAAACCCTGGCACAAGATCTATTGACATGGCGCACGTTGATCCACCAAGACTGCCAGACATCTGAGGCTGTGGTGGGTTTCAAAAAATTTTACTACCGGTTCTGTGGGTGTGGCTTGGTGGGCAGGGCATGCTTGGTGGGTGGGGTTTCATGGGCATGGCAGGGGAAGGATATTGCAAAATCTCCATTCCCTCCCCAATCCAGGGAAAGGTTACTGCAAAAACCCCATTTCCTCCCGATCAGCTGGGATTTGGGAGGCAGAGAATAGATGGGGGCAGGACCAGTCAGAATTTTTACTACTGGTTCTCCAAACTACTCAAAATTTCTGCTACTGGTTCTCCAGAACTGGTCAGAACCTGCTGAAACCCACCTCTGATCTGAGGGCAGAAGAACAACCATAGCACAAGAGAAGTGAGCACTCCGCAAAGCCAGAGCTGCAAATGCTGCAACAATGGTGCCCACACATGTCTGCCTGACATGTAGCAGAATATTTCGTGCCCATATAGGCCTTACTAGCCACCTGTGGACATATCGTTGACAGCCCAAAACCCGTTAGATGTTAAAGTCCTCTTCAAACACAATGGACAAACATCATCCCAAAGGCTCTTTTTTTTCTTTTGAAGATGTTTTGCTTCTCATCCAAGAAGGTTCTTCAGCTCTTCCATTCCCTACTATCCTGTCAGAGCTGAATAAGTTTCTTGGATGAGAAGTGAAATATTTTCAAATGAAACACAAGAAAGTTCAGTTGTCTCCTGAAAAAGCACCTTTGGAACTTATAGTATGAAGACCATGTAACTTGTTGTGAACCTAGGAATTCAAATTTAAGAGGTAGACCTTCACTATTAGGCCTGTATGAAAGGCCCTTCCTTCTATTCTTATAAATATTTGGAAATACACTTCCTTCAGGCTAAAATTGGTTTTCATCCAGGTTTTTTAAAAAATAGAATTAAGATACATCTCATTTGCCTGGTTCCTTAAAAAAAATAAGTTAAATGTTTTTTTAATATTATATCACTATCCCCCCCCCTTTTTTTAAAAAAAAATCTGTTTAATATGCTGCCTGTCATCCTTACCATATCGCCATCTTTTTTCTGGGCAGATGGACACACTTCAAAACAATTTTATGGACTGCAACAAGTACAATATACTTTCTAAGGAGTTAATTTTACATAATTCAGTTTAATAATTTAATTTAATTTTTATGGCTGCCTACCTTGCACAAGTGATTCTGGGCACTGAAGAGAAATGCATGCCTGTGGAGAAAATGTGTTACTCAGAAATATTAATAATGCTGAAGGATGATGATTTGGTTTGCTGTATTCCCTGTACCATTTATTTTATTAGGTTTTTTTTAATTAAAAAGGTTTTTTTTCCCTTAAAAATCATGCCAACCTTTAAGAATCCAAGATTAGAAAGCATCAGTTAGCCAAATAGGCTCACAGGGGATGGGGTGGTTTGTAGTCCTCAACTTACAACAGTTCATTCAGTGACTGTTCAAAGTCACAACGGTGCTGAAAAAAATTTGACCTTTTTCACATCTACAACTGTTGCGGTATCCCTATAGCCACATGATCAACATTTGGGATGCTGGCTGATATTTTTGATGGTTGCAGTGTCCCAGAGTCATGTGATCCTCTTTTGTGACCTTCTTACAAGCAAAGACAATGGGGTAAGCCAGATTCACTTAGCAACGGTGGCACAAAAGGTCATAAAAGGGGGCAAATTTCACAACTGTCTTGCTTAGCAACAGAAAATTTGGGCTCTATTGTGATCATAATCAAGGATTTACTGTATATGCAGAATTAGAATAGTACGGTTTGGGAGGCTCAGAGATTATAAGAAAAAAATGGTGGCTGCTGATTTAAGAAAAAGACATGAAGATTAAAAAGAAGAAATTGTGCACTTCTCTAGAGAACAGCAGTCATAAAAAGATCTAAAAGTGGGACTTTCGTGATGAATAGATAAATTCCCCATTGCTCAGCTCCAATTCTATTGAAGGAAGGAAGATAACTGACATTAGTTATCAGTAGATTTGGTATTACTTTGGTACTTAATCTCAGACTTGTTTTGTGAAAATTCTCCCATTCTTCTTCCAGTGCCTGAATGTAAAATAAACTACAAACTAAGGTGAATTTGACCAAGCCAGTAATTCTTAAAAAGACTGTTCATGTCACCTTTGGGAATGAATCTTGGGCAGAATATATCTTGCTGTCAAAGAATCTAAAAAGGTATTTATTTTTCCTTACTGAAAAAGACCATCTGATATCAAAACTAATGTAGGACATATTTCACTCTGCACTCCCTGAAGAAATTCGCTTAAAAGGTGAGAAGTGAGAATGGTTTGAAAATGTATGGGGATGGGAAATTACCAGCTTCGTCTCTTAAATCCTAGACCCTGATTCTGACAACTGAACGTTATTTCTCAGTTGTTCTTCCTTGCTCTTTTCTACTCCTTCCCTTTCTAAAGGCTGCTTTCTTCCACCAGAGCAGTAAAGGTCATGCAGGCCAGGAAGAAGTCTTCTTAGCCTTTGAACTATACTTAAAGCATCCCAGTTTACTACTGAAAGCAACAGCCTATCCTTAAATCCTCTTTATAAGATACAGCATGTAAAGAACTCATACATAAGGCATTTGGTTTCATTTGTGTGAATCACATCCTTGGAATTCTCCACCTTCTTCAGACACACTCAAATATTCCCCTTTCTTGATCATACCAACAAACGGTCTATCCCACATTCAGAATCTTGCATCAACTTTCTATCTTCTGTTTTTATTATTATCTGTCATACTTTTAGATTTAGAAACATCTCTGATTATTTTTTTACAATAAATGCTCTGTCCTGCACATTGGCAAAAAAAAAAAATAAAAAAATCAGAACACCAAATATAAGTTGGGCAGAAACAATCTCATAGACAACCCTCACTTTGTCAAGGACCTAGGAGTACTCATCTCAAACGATTTAAGACGCAGAGCTCACTGTAACAGCATTGCCAAAAAGGTATTAAGAATTGTTAACCTAATCTTGTGAAGCTTCTTCTCTGGTAACATTGTATTGCCAGCTAGGGCTCATCTGCCTGGAATCCACACGCTATATCGGACATTAACACGATTGAGTGGGTCCAGAGGTATTTCACGAGAAGAGTCCTCTACTTCTCTGCTCACAACAGAATACCTTATACCACCAGACTTTGAAATTTTGGGCTTGGACAATCTGGAACTGTGCTGCCTGCGGTCTGATTTAAGCATAGTACACAAAATTGTCTGCTACAACATCTTACCTGTCAACAACTTCTTCAGCTTCAACCACAATAATACACGGGCAAACAATTGATACAAACTCAAAGTAAACCACTCCAAACTCGACTGCAGAAAATTCGACTTCAGCAACAGAATGATCAACGCCTGGAATGTTCTAAAGGGGGCATGCATAAGTGCATCAGTGTCCCTACCATCCCTGTCTAACTGTCCCCATTTATCTGTACTTACTTCCTTTCTTTATGTTTATGTTTATACCTATACCTGCTATCTTGTACATGTTTGACAGATAAATAAATACAAACAAGCTAAATATGTTCCCTCCGAATGTGCTTTTATCTCTAAGTTGTTCTTAGTGCTTTGTTTTTGTGTTTTTGCTTTGATTGTATCAATTATTTTATCTTAATGTTATCTGCCAAAAGTCCATCAGGGATGGGATAGAAATATAGGGAAAAACAAACAAATGTTTACAGACACACATGTGTTAATTGGTATACACTGAAGTGATGCACTTGAAAAAACAGACAAATCTTTTTCTCACCATTCTCTACATTATTCAGTTTCTGAATGGCCCATCATTTTTCTGTATTCTTTTGTCTTATTTTTTATCCATCCTTTCATGTCACCTAATAGAATTTGTTTCCTCTCTCTCTGTTTTTCTTTCTTGCTTCATTCAATTCATTCAGAAGTTTTTTGCATAGCTTTTTTCCCAGATCACTTTCACCATTCATTGAAACTAAGGTGACCAGATTTTAACATTGGTAAAGAGGGACATTGTGGGCGTGGCTTATTTTGTGGGCGTGGCTAGCTGGTCATGTGACTGGGTGGGCGTGGCTAGCTGGTCATGTGACCGGGTGGCCATGGCTATGTGTATAGGGTAAGGTGAACAGATTTTAACATTGGTAAGAGGGACACCATTGTGGGCGTGGCTTATTGTGTGGGCGTGGCTTGGAGGCCATGTGACTGGGTGGCCGTGGCTAGCTGGTCATGTGACCGGGTGGCCATGGCTGTGTGTATAGGGACTACTCAGAGGGCTGAAAAGTTATTTCTGACAGGTCCTCACACTTTTGACTGGTCCTCACACTTATGACCATCCTCACATTTATGCCCGTGCAGCATTCTTAACAACCATGTCACTCATTTCACAACTGCTTCTCTTCACCATGATGACAAGATAGGGCAAAAACGTAAAATGTGAGGACAGTCGTAAGTTCGAGGACTGGTCAAAAGTGCGAGGACCAGTCAAAAATAACTTTTTCAGCCCTCTGAGTAGTCCATATACACAAAAGGACTAACCAGAGGGCTGAAAAAAGTCATTTCTGACAGGTCCTCACACTTTTGACTGGTCCTCACACTTATGACCATCCTCACATTTATGCCCGTGCAGCATTCTTAACAACCATGTCACTCATTTCACAACTGCTTCTCTTCACTATGATGACAAGATAGGGCAAAAATGTAAAATGTGAGGACAGTCGTAAGTTCGAGGACTGGTCAAAAGTACGAGAACCAGTCAAAAATAACTTTTTCAGCCCTCTGAGTAGTCCATATGCACAAAAGGACTAACCAGAGGGCTGAAAAAAGTCATTTCTGACAGGTCCTCACACTTTTGACTGGTCCTCACACTTATGACCATCCTCACATTTATGCCCGTGCAGCATTCTTAACAACCATGTCACTCATTTCACAACTGCTTCTCTTCACCATGATGACAAGATAGGGCAAAAATGTAAAATGTGAGGACAGTCGTAAGTTCGAGGACTGGTCAAAAGTGCGAGGACCAGTCAAAAATAACTTTTTCAGCCCTCTGAGTAGTCCATATGCATAAAAGGATACAGTAATAGAGAGGGATGAAGGAAGGGAAGGGAAATTAGAGTAGGAGTGACGGTTAAGAGAGGGAGGAAGAGAGGAGGAGAAGGAGAAAGGAAGAGGAAGTAGGGAGGAGAAGAATTGGGGGGAAGAGAAAGTAAGAAGGAAAGAAAAGAGAGGTGGTAGGTTTGAGGAGAAAGATTGCTGTACAATAAAAAAGATGAAAGGGAAGAAAGCCAACCCCAAACAAATATAAAGATATTAAGATAAAGAATGAATTGTTAAACTTTAAAGAATAAAAGAGAACAAATATGAATAAATAGCAATAATTAGAAACACACATACATACAATGTATTTTCTTTGAACAGAATATTTGGCTGGTTCACAAATTTAAACAGTGTTTAGTCATTTCAATTAAATTTACAATTTCTATATTTCCTTTTTGCCATATTTATTCCTCATCTATTTTTAAAAAAAAAACAATTTTACCCTTCATCCTCATCTCTAATCTTAATCAAATTCAATTTTTCCCTTCTATTCTATTTTATACCCCTTCCCATTGTCATCTATTTTTATATCCATCCTCACATTGGTTAATTATGTAATTATGTAATACAGTTGTTTAATACAAATTCAACATTTTAATATAAATCAATTAGTTATATAACTATCTTTTTTGTATATTAATCAATATGAACATGAATATTCCAATTATTTCCATGCAATCCAATTTCTTACAAATCAATTAATTATACTTACCAATAATAATAAACCAAATAATTTCCCCCATATATTCCTCCAAACCACAACTTAACCATTTCTGCTTTCAACACAGTATACAATTAATAATATCTCAATTATTACAATTCCCTAGTTAAAAAGAGCTTTTTTTTCTTTTGTGTTTTAAAATCTTGAACTCTCCTCTTTTGCCCTAAATAATTTTCCATTGTTTGCACTTACCTTTTTTGGTGAGGAAAAGGAAAATAAATCTGCTGCCTAATTTTCCAATGTTGCAAGCAAACCGCAAAGCCAACAGCCTGTTTTACTTTCAGTTTTGTTTTGAGCTTGGTTTGCACAAAGAGGAAAAAAAAACTGAGCAATTTAGCAAGAGCAGAGCCCTGTGCAAATCAGCTGAGAGGGGGAAGCCGAGCTAATTAACGTAGGGCGGCCCTTTGAAGCCCCGCGGCAAGAGTTTAAACAGGTTTTTTCCCTCTAGCCATCAGCAGGGATTCAGGAGGCAGCCGGGAACCAGGAGGCAGAATGAAAAATCGGGACTTTTTTAAAACGCCACGGGACGCGGGACAAATTGCTCAAAAGCGGGACTGTCCCGCCAAAAGCGGGACGTCTGGTCACCTTATTGAAACATAATATACAATTATCACAAACCTATTGGTTCTTACCTTCATACATATCCCAGCAATCCCAGCAATGCTACATGATATTAATATTTTATGACATACATGCTAGCCTTTTTATTCATAATTTAATCTGTACCTTCTTTTTCTTCTGAAGATTATTCAACAACTCTATCTAAATAATCAGAACCATATCAGTTTCCCTTTCTTCTAAGGTTCACAGAGACGTCTTTTATTTTTTAAAAGAAGTTCATTGGTTGGGCCCATAGATATTGACATTTGCCGTCTGTCATGTTTTTGAACAAACAAGGCTGTCACAAAATACTTTTGAATAATGTATATTATAATGTAATGTATATTATCTTTATATTAGAGTAATATAAAGTACAATGCTGTGATATTTACTTGTTCTGTGTAATAGAAAATTGAAAATATGATTAATTGGTACTCTAATAAATAATAATATATTTGTCCAGTGGCTTTTTTCAGTTCCTTCTTTTTTTTTTTTCACATATCGATGAAAATAAAATCCTGAAAATATTTTGCGCATTTCTAAATTTTAAAATCTTTAACATCAGGAAAACAACATAATGAAAAATACTTCTGCAGTTATGCAATATGCTGTAATTAACGTGATGTATTCTAAATATATACTATATACCTTACATCAAATATACACTTTTGCTTTCAGAGTAAACATGGCAAATGACTGAACACAGTAGTTTTGAAAATAGTATAATTTATGATTGTTATGGCTTAAGATAATTGTTGCTATTGTTATTTCTTATTCTCGAATTAAAGTGACACCCTGTATTATAAACAGACTCATCTATGTTTACTGTAAAAAGATTATAATAATAAATCAGGCAGAGTATGGAAGGAAATTATATCATCCTCAAATTTGCATATACCATTAACTCTACTTTATAAATCATCATCAAACATATGCCAGGATGGTTCTATTCCTACTTGACTAAAAAAAATAAGATCAAGGGGAAAAAATAGAATTGCTCATTTTTATAATTATCCTCAAATAAAAAGAGCCAACTATCATAATTTAAAAGCAATTTTTGAAAGTTCTGTCACGAAGTAAGACAAGCTTAGAAAAATTATTATCTTCCTCTTAATTACTAATATTATTAACAGTTGTTTTTCAGCAATTAAGTGGTAGTTTATAAATGCATCTCTATTTAAAGAGATAGGGGGTAGGATAAATCAGCTCCAATCTGAAACTTTTATTATGACATTTTATGAACCTACATGGTTTTAATACATTTATATTTGTGGAATGGAAGAGAGCACAAATCATTTTAAAAATGGATGCAATATAGTCATCCAGGGCAATAGAGTTAACATTAAATAGTATTATTTTCATATTTAAAAAGAAAAAAGAAAATAACTTCAAATCCAAATCATTTTCAAAGTGTGAGTAGTCCTAATGTATACAATTACTTTAAAGAAACAACTCTGTCCAGGAACTAAAAATGGAATGAATCAGATGGGGAAATGATTCAGTAATCATTTAGCCATAATAAAAAGAAAGCAGCACATTGGTTTATTTTGAAATCAAGAAGCCCTTTGTCAAACTTTTAATAGCTGTTTAAAATTTTTTACACATGCTTCTTTAATCAAATCTATTGAAAGAGAAAAGATATCAGGCTATAAATAATGTGGCAATTGCATAATTGCTAAGGGTAGACATTAATACCCAATTAAGAAATCTCTAAATTTCTTAAGATGGAGATTTCTTAATTTTCTTTTAATAATGATTTCATGAACAGGTAGCTATCTATCTAGATAAATGGGTAGATCCAACCTGTACACTTTTCCAAAGTAGCATCTTTTTTCCAGTCTCTGAGAAGTTTATTACACCATTGTTTAATGATAACAAAAGCACAGTCTCAGAATGGGACAATAGCATGTGATAAATAATACTACTACTCTATTTGCACACCATAAAACCAGTCTGAGAAAATATAGAACAACATCATTTAGATTCTCCATTAAAGTATTGAAATTTAAAAGGAAAAAAAAAAAACAATGCAAAATCATTAGAGCAGAGGAAAATCATGCAGTAAAACTGGTTGAAGTTTGTAAGGTATCTTTACTGAATATATGTATGTACATGTGCAATATATGAAGGTTTGGAAGCCCTTGAGTTGTTTTAATATACAAACAGGATATTTGGTCATTTTTTTCCCATCAAATCTGCTTATGATACTAAATATGAGTATGCTGACATTTTGCAAAAAGCTTTTCATTGGGAAAAAGTGCTTCTTGGTGTTATATCCCACTTTATCTCTTAGAACCTGAGACTTATCTAAAGATCTTCATTTTCATATAAGCAATAATGTGATGAGGCTTTGGCTAAGAAAGATTAGTCCAAAATAATCCATTAAGTTTTATGCTGGAAAATGGACTTGACTTTGAATTATCAAGTCAAACACAAGAATCACCATATCAGATAAAGCATACTTTTTTTTTGAAGATATATGCATGTTACCGAACAAGTTATTGAATTGCAATCTGTGTTTTGTAAAAATTTAGAAACAAGTTGTGAAAATTTAGCTTTGGTGTTACATTTTCCATTTTTTGGTCTTCTATATTTCACCTACTTTGAAATGAGCCTGCCCATCTACAAATTCTGGTCAATCAAATTTTCACCAATCCATAAGCTAAGCAGTTGTCATGATGAGATCCCATACAGGTAGTCCTTGACTTACAACAGTTTGTTTAATGACCGTTCAAAGTTACAACTGCATTGAAAAAAAGTGACTTATGACCATTTTTTCCCCACAGTTACAACCTTTTCAGCATTCCCATGATCATGTGATCAAATTTCAGATGCTTGGAAACTGGCTTATAATTATGACTGTTGCTGTGTCCCAAGATCATGTGATCACCATTTGTGTTCTTCTGACAAGCAAAGTCAATCGGGAAGCTAGATTCACTTAACAACCTGGTTACTAACTTATCAACTGCAGTGATTCACTTAAAAACTGAGGCAAGTTATAGAAATGGCTAGTTTCTTTTATTATAAAAAAGTAAAAAGTTGAGGGTAAATCTTAATGCCTTATTTTACTGCACCAAAGGAGCTGGAAGTCAATCCCTCCCCCTCCCCCATTTCCCCTTGCTTTTCCCCACTGTCCACTTCCCTTTTTCCTTCCCTAATTTCCCTAATATTTACTTTTGTATTCTCTTTGTAATGTCATATGATAAAGGTCATAAAGTGGGGCAAAATTCACTTAACAAATGTCTCACTTAACAATAGAAATTTTGAACTCAACTCTGGTTATCAGTCAACTGCTACCTGTATTATGAACCTGAGCACTACCCCATTGAACATACTATGTTTAGTGATATTTTTGATGTATTAAAAATGTCTTAGCTTTGTGGTAAAGGTATTTTTTGAATAGAAGGATGCTTTCAATCATTTGCTTCATCATCATCTTCTTCTTCTTCTTCTTCTTTTTTAAATATGTAGTTTTATTATAATATATACATGACATTCACATAAATACAACATATACTTATCTTATCTCTTTTAAATGTTGTTTTCTTCGTGGTCTTCTTTCTGTTATTTTATCTTTCCTCCCCTGTGTCTTCATTCCTTTTTTTTCCTCTTTAATTACAATATGTTTTTTAGCTTTAACAAACTTAACTTTATACATTTCTCTACAACTACTATAAACATATTTTAATTATATCTTTAATATTATACATTTCTATATTCTTGCTAAATAAAAATTTTCTTTTTTATTTATACTGCTTGTTTTTGTCCATTTCAATACATTTTTATTCCACTCCATACATGTATATATATATATATATATATATATATATATATATATATATATATATATATATATATATATATATATATATACAATATATATATATATATATACACACACACATACAATATATATATATATATATATATATATATATATATATATATATATATATATATATATATATATATATATCAATTTTCTTACTTCTTCGTAGGGTCTATGTGTGTTTTTCTTCTAGCCAGGTTTTCCCTACGTAGCCAAGGTTTTTTTGTAGCTCCAGCTCAGTAGACTCTCATCTACTCGGTTCTGGGCTTTTTTCCTTTCTAACACCTAGCAAGCTCTGACTGCTAGGTGGGAGACCTAAATAGATCCATTTCTAGCTCGTTAGCTGTCGTCAGTAGGCCACACCCACCTCCTCCCTGTAAAGGCATAGTATCAATTTTCTTACTTCTTCGTAGGGTCTATGTGTGTTTTTCTTCTAGCCAGGTTTTCCCTATGTAGCCAAGGTTTTTTTGTAGCTCCAGCTCAGTAGAATCTCATCTACTCGGTTCTGGGCTTTTTTCCTTTCTAACTTCTACTATGCCTTTACAGGGAGGAGGTGGGTGTGGCCTACTGATGACAGCTAACGAGCTAGAAATGGATCTATTTAGGTCTCCCACCTAGCAGTCAGAGCTTGCTAGGTGTTAGAAAGGAAAAAAGCCCAGAACCGAGTAGATGAGATTCTACTGAGCTGGAGCTACAAAAAAACCTTGGCTACGTAGGGAAAACCTGGCTAGAAGAAAAACACACATAGACCCTACGAAGAAGTAAGAAAATTGATACTATGCCTTTACAGGGAGGAGGTGGGTGTGGCCTACTGACGACAGCTAACGAGCTAGAAATGGATCTATTTAGGTCTCCCACCTAGCAGTCAGAGCTTGCTAGGTGTTAGAAAGGAAAAAAGCCCAGAACCGAGTAGATGAGATTCTACTGAGCTGGAGCTACAAAAAAACCTTGGCTACGTAGGGAAAACCTGGCTAGAAGAAAAACACACATAGACCCTACGAAGAAGTAAGAAAATTGATACTATGCCTTTACAGGGAGGAGGTGGGTGTGGCCTACTGACGACAGCTAACGAGCTAGAAATGGATCTATTTAGGTCTCCCACCTAGCAGTCAGAGCTTGCTAGGTGTTAGAAAGGAAAAAAGCCCAGAACCGAGTAGATGAGATTCTACTGAGCTGGAGCTACAAAAAAACCTTGGCTACGTAGGGAAAACCTGGCTAGAAGAAAAACACACATAGACCCTACGAAGAAGTAAGAAAATTGATACTATGCCTTTACAGGGAGGAGGTGGGTGTGGCCTACTGACGACAGCTAACGAGCTAGAAATGGATCTATTTAGGTCTCCCACCTAGCAGTCAGAGCTTGCTAGGTGTTAGAAAGGAAAAAAGCCCAGAACCGAGTAGATGAGATTCTACTGAGCTGGAGCTACAAAAAAACCTTGGCTACGTAGGGAAAACCTGGCTAGAAGAAAAACACACATAGACCCTACGAAGAAGTAAGAAAATTGATACTATGCCTTTACAGGGAGGAGGTGGGTGTGGCCTACTGACGACAGCTAACGAGCTAGAAATGGATCTATTTAGGTTTCCCACCTAGCAGTCAGAGCTTGCTAGGTGTTAGAAAGGAAAAAAGCCCAGAACCGAGTAGATGAGATTCTACTGAGCTGGAGCTACAAAAAAACCTTGGCTACGTAGGGAAAACCTGGCTAGAAGAAAAACACACATAGACCCTACGAAGAAGTAAGAAAATTGATACTATGCCTTTACAGGGAGGAGGTGGGTGTGGCCTACTGACGACAGCTAACGAGCTAGAAATGGATCTATTTAGGTCTCCCACCTAGCAGTCAGAGCTTGCTAGGTGTTAGAAAGGAAAAAAGCCCAGAACCGAGTAGATGAGATTCTACTGAGCTGGAGCTACAAAAAAACCTTGGCTACGTAGGGAAAACCTGGCTAGAAGAAAAACACACATAGACCCTACGAAGAAGTAAGAAAATTGATACTATGCCTTTACAGGGAGGAGGTGGGTGTGGCCTACTGACGACAGCTAACGAGCTAGAAATGGATCTATTTAGGTCTCCCACCTAGCAGTCAGAGCTTGCTAGGTGTTAGAAAGGAAAAAAGCCCAGAACCGAGTAGATGAGATTCTACTGAGCTGGAGCTACAAAAAAACCTTGGCTACGTAGGGAAAACCTGGCTAGAAGAAAAACACACATAGACCCTACGAAGAAGTAAGAAAATTGATACTATGCCTTTACAGGGAGGAGGTGGGTGTGGCCTACTGACGACAGCTAACGAGCTAGAAATGGATCTATTTAGGTCTCCCACCTAGCAGTCAGAGCTTGCTAGGTGTTAGAAAGGAAAAAAGCCCAGAACCGAGTAGATGAGATTCTACTGAGCTGGAGCTACAAAAAAACCTTGGCTACGTAGGGAAAACCTGGCTAGAAGAAAAACACACATAGACCCTACGAAGAAGTAAGAAAATTGATACTATGCCTTTACAGGGAGGAGGTGGGTGTGGCCTACTGATGACAGCTAACGAGCTAGAAATGGATCTATTTAGGTCTCCCACCTAGCAGTCAGAGCTTGCTAGGTGTTAGAAAGGAAAAAAGCCCAGAACCGAGTAGATGAGATTCTACTGAGCTGGAGCTACAAAAAAACCTTGGCTACGTAGGGAAAACCTGGCTAGAAGAAAAACACACATAGACCCTACGAAGAAGTAAGAAAATTGATACTATGCCTTTACAGGGAGGAGGTGGGTGTGGCCTACTGACGACAGCTAACGAGCTAGAAATGGATCTATTTAGGTCTCCCACCTAGCAGTCAGAGCTTGCTAGGTGTTAGAAAGGAAAAAAGCCCAGAACCGAGTAGATGAGATTCTACTGAGCTGGAGCTACAAAAAATCCTTGGCTACGTAGGGAAAACCTGGCTAGAAGAAAAACACACATAGACCCTACGAAGAAGTAAGAAAATTGATACTATGCCTTTACAGGGAGGAGGTGGGTGTGGCCTACTGACGACAGCTAACGAGCTAGAAATGGATCTATTTAGGTCTCCCACCTAGCAGTCAGAGCTTGCTAGGTGTTAGAAAGGAAAAAAGCCCAGAACCGAGTAGATGAGATTCTACTGAGCTGGAGCTACAAAAAAACCTTGGCTACGTAGGGAAAACCTGGCTAGAAGAAAAACACACATAGACCCTACGAAGAAGTAAGAAAATTGATACTATGCCTTTACAGGGAGGAGGTGGGTGTGGCCTACTGACGACAGCTAACGAGCTAGAAATGGATCTATTTAGGTCTCCCACCTAGCAGTCAGAGCTTGCTAGGTGTTAGAAAGGAAAAAAGCCCAGAACCGAGTAGATGAGATTCTACTGAGCTGGAGCTACAAAAAAACCTTGGCTACATAGGGAAAACCTGGCTAGAAGAAAAACACACATAGACCCTACGAAGAAGTAAGAAAATTGATACTATGCCTTTACAGGGAGGAGGTGGGTGTGGCCTACTGACGACAGCTAACGAGCTAGAAATGGATCTATTTAGGTCTCCCACCTAGCAGTCAGAGCTTGCTAGGTGTTAGAAAGGAAAAAAGCCCAGAACCGAGTAGATGAGATTCTACTGAGCTGGAGCTACAAAAAAACCTTGGCTACGTAGGGAAAACCTGGCTAGAAGAAAAACACACATAGACCCTACGAAGAAGTAAGAAAATTGATACTATGCCTTTACAGGGAGGAGGTGGGTGTGGCCTACTGACGACAGCTAACGAGCTAGAAATGGATCTATTTAGGTCTCCCACCTAGCAGTCAGAGCTTGCTAGGTGTTAGAAAGGAAAAAAGCCCAGAACCGAATAGATGAGATTCTACTGAGCTGGAGCTACAAAAAAACCTTGGCTACGTAGGGAAAACCTGGCTAGAAGAAAAACACACATAGACCCTACGAAGAAGTAAGAAAATTGATACTATGCCTTTACAGGGAGGAGGTGGGTGTGGCCTACTGACGACAGCTAACGAGCTAGAAATGGATCTATTTAGGTCTCCCACCTAGCAGTCAGAGCTTGCTAGGTGTTAGAAAGGAAAAAAGCCCAGAACCGAGTAGATGAGATTCTACTGAGCTGGAGCTACAAAAAAACCTTGGCTACGTAGGGAAAACCTGGCTAGAAGAAAAACACACATAGACCCTACGAAGAAGTAAGAAAATTGATACTATGCCTTTACAGGGAGGAGGTGGGTGTGGCCTACTGACGACAGCTAACGAGCTAGAAATGGATCTATTTAGGTCTCCCACCTAGCAGTCAGAGCTTGCTAGGTGTTAGAAAGGAAAAAAGCCCAGAACCGAGTAGATGAGATTCTACTGAGCTGGAGCTACAAAAAAACCTTGGCTACGTAGGGAAAACCTGGCTAGAAGAAAAACACACATAGACCCTACGAAGAAGTAAGAAAATTGATACTATGCCTTTACAGGGAGGAGGTGGGTGTGGCCTACTGACGACAGCTAACGAGCTAGAAATGGATCTATTTAGGTCTCCCACCTAGCAGTCAGAGCTTGCTAGGTGTTAGAAAGGAAAAAAGCCCAGAACCGAGTAGATGAGATTCTACTGAGCTGGAGCTACAAAAAAACCTTGGCTACGTAGGGAAAACCTGGCTAGAAGAAAAACACACATAGACCCTACGAAGAAGTAAGAAAATTGATACTATGCCTTTACAGGGAGGAGGTGGGTGTGGCCTACTGACGACAGCTAACGAGCTAGAAATGGATCTATTTAGGTCTCCCACCTAGCAGTCAGAGCTTGCTAGGTGTTAGAAAGGAAAAAAGCCCAGAACCGAGTAGATGAGATTCTACTGAGCTGGAGCTACAAAAAAACCTTGGCTATGTAGGGAAAACCTGGCTAGAAGAAAAACACACACACACACACACACACACACACACACACACACACACACACACACACACACATATATATATATATATATATATATATATATATATATATATATATATATATATATATATATATTATACTTCTAATTTTCTCCCCTGATAGTTATAATTCTTCATTTCTCACCTTAAGCCATTTATACCATTTATTCCATATTCTGTAATAATCTGTCTCTTCTTTTTCTTTAATTTCTTTTGTTTGCTTCATCATCTTCTTCATTATTTGTATTGTTTTAAAAATGCTAGATTGCACTGCCTTGGATTTTTTGTTATTTCTTGGCAAGAACAGCAAACCTAACTATTTTCACAGCATGCTTCTAAGGGCTGATGAACAAAAAACTTGTAATTTTTATCTGGCCCCCATGTTCATCCACATGAGTCCCCTATTCTCCCTCTCTGTGACATCTTCCACACTTTAATTTAGCATGGAAATAATGGGGAAAATGTCATACAAACTGTTGAATTATTCAAAGTGTTACATGACAATCTTAATTACTGTGAAAGTTTACCATTGGAGATCAGTACCGAACGTGTTCTAGCTAATTTGATTGGCCTTTACATTGACATTTTAAGCTTCCTTGGTCCATTTAAACAAGGAAGTGGACATGCTGCAAAACAATACCTAGCTAAGTTCCAACAAGTTGGGAGCGTGTTTGAAAGAAAGAACGTGAACACAGAAACAAACTTCCTTTGTCTTAAAGCATACTTTGTATTCTGCAGAATCATTAAAATGTTTTAATTTTCTGAGCCATCTGCTCAGCAAAGAAAAGAATAGAAAATAAATGAGCTAAGTGACCCACCTCTTTTTGTGAAGAACTCTATAGAAGTTATGGTGAATTTTGTTGATCTATACATGACTATAATATACTGTATAAAATTCAGTGACAGCAGCTCTCTCTATATGTACTTCAGGAGAACTAATTGGTTTCTGTGGGGTTTGCTGGTTCAGAGGTTCACACAGAACTGGCAGTATGCATCTTTTTAGAAAGCACACGCACATCAAATGAACGAATAAAAAATACATTCATCTGATTGTCCAAATGTTACCAAGGTTACTTTACTATACAATAATTTAATAACTATATGAATGATGTGTCTTTATCTTTTGGTTGACAAATATAGTTTGTAAATAGTAGAAATACACTTATAATTTGCTAGATCAAGGGTTTTTCATTAGTGGCCATAATATCTGGGGATACTTAAAGTTTATTATTTAACTACAACTGGAGGTTCACAGATTTATCTTTCAGACATGGAGTATAGATTCCTGTACAGTAATGTATGGATGTGTGCATGTATATATTAGCATCATGCAATGATTCAGAGTTAAAAAAGGAAAAAGTATTTTGGAAGGCATGTGGGTGCATACTTAACATCTGTTAATTCATTCAACCACATGTGTATCTTCTCAAAATAATGTTTATTATCCCAACAGTCCTTATGAGGGAAGACACAACTGTTTTAAGATGTCTGTATGTTACCATGACTACATCACTCTCTGACTGCCTTTCAGCTCCCTCCCTGCAGGGAGATAGGGACCATTTGATTGGTTCATGTGGGTCCTTCTAAATCCTTCTACCTTTGAACATATAAAAGTCTCAGTACCATTATGTTATATAAAAACAAAGTTCTATAAATTGTCTCCATTTGTCTGTCCATTAAGCTTTTCTGGCTGCTTTTACTTTGCTATAAACCCCTTAGAGTCACTTCTAGGCCAGATGAGCAACATATAAATTTAATAAATATAAATAAATTAAGTAAATTAAATAAAGGTCTCTGGTTTTAATTGTGCACTCCAGGTTCCTTCACAGAGAATGAGGTGGCTGGATGGAGTCACTGAAGCAGTAGGTGTGAGTTTAAATGGTCTCATCCCCTTAAATGAGGATGGTAGAGGACAGGAAGGCCTGGAGGAAAGTTGTCCATGGAGTCACAATTGGTCGGACACGACTTTGCAACTAACAACAACAAAAAGTTCCTTCAGTTAAATAATGCCATCTATCAGGACCATGGAAGTGACTTTTTCTGTCACAGTGCTTGCCCTCTAGAATGAAATTCCTCTGACTCCTACCCTATTGGTGTTTCAGAGGGACTAGATTTTCATCACCTAGGATTTGACAATATAATTAATGTCCCTTCTGGATAGTATGGGCCTCTTTTCTTGTGGTCAGTTTATTTGTCGTACTTTCCTCCATATTTTTATTTTTGATAGTTTTACTGTTATTTTTCTGTATTTTTTAATTGTGAACTTGCCCAGAGTCATTGAAAGCTGGATGGTCTACAAACTGAACACATAAGTGTCCTCATGCATGCCAAAGAACTTTCTTCTATTTGAATCTAAAACTTTATATAATCTTAATGGGTATGAGTGCATTTATGTGTATTTAAGGATATGTGATGGATATCCTGACACTCATTTATATACATATGAATACATATGAGGACCCGGTTTGTGGGGACAATAAGCTGACTTTGTATAAAATATACAAAAGTATGAAGGCTGTTGCTTAACGCATTATAAACCACCCTGAGTCTCCAGAGAAGGGCGGCATATAAAAATAAATAAATAATAAATAATAAATACAAGAGTGCTATAAACAGCTCCTGATGAATTTTCAGAATACAGGCACTAACAAAATGAAAGACAAAGACACGTGCACAATATTTGCATATTCTAATTTATATGTTTCTGTGTAATTATAGATATAATTACACAAATAGTATAAACTGACATAAAATAATTACGCAGCTGATATAAATGGATGAAAATAACATACCTTTTATCAGTTGGGCAGGCTATGGAAATAACAGACCTTATCTTGCATTTTGGAGAATGATGTCTGTATGTACCTTGGATCCTTTGTAGTACATTAAGTGGTGATCCATTTAACCAAGGTTTCAGAATAATGAATTTTAAATGTCATGAGAGTCAAGCTTATTTGCCATTCAGATCAGTCCTCTGAATTCTTTGATGAATTGCTATCTCATTCCTCCTACCCTGAATAACACAAATGTTATCCTCCACGCAATGTCTTTCAGCAACATGGGGAGTTTGAATTATGAATGGAATTTGAAGAAGGTCAGAGTTAGAAGGGTTAAATTCATCATATGTTGAAGACCCTGAAATATAATTCCCTATAAACTAATCTTGGGAATGTAGATCTAGTGGAAATTCTGGAAGAGAAACTGTAAAGAAAGGGGGCATAACTTTTCTTGAATTTGCAGTCTGAGTGATGAAATTACTTTAGTTTCCTTTTTAATTCTGAGCAAAGGTTAGAGGCTAAGCATATTTCCCGGGAGATATCATATAACAGATTATGGTCTTTTTCTTTTCCTGCTTGAATGAGTGGTGCTTGTTAATGCTATCACAATTTTAATGTTGCATTCTGTGATTTATGATGTGAAAGTAAGCAAAAATGGTTTTTTTAAGAAACACCCTTGCACAGACACTATTAGACATGGATCTGTTAATTTTATGGAATTACACTGAGAAAGCTATAATATACATGTCAATTACTTTCTAAGACCACCACTGCCCATCTAGTCTACAAAATTTAAAAACATACTGAGTTTAGCCTTATCTGTGACCTAAAATAATCCCGATGGCACCAAGATGGAATAATGTCAGTACCTTTTTACACTACAATTAATTTACTGTCTCTGTTTAGCTACAATACTAAACACAATTTCCAGGAAATAAGCTACCCTGCCAATAAATAAGTAGACTTCACTATATAATCAAGACTTAAGAAAGATGAATGAATTTCTTAAACATTTACTCTACCATACAAGATAAGAAGTACAGTAGTTTACTAGACAAATTATTTTAATGTGGACTCAATGCTAGAGTCATCACAGAAGACATAGGATTATTTGATCTCCTTTTCCTAATTCAGATCATGATTCTGATTTTGAAAGGTATATCTGACATTGGGTTTTACTGCTTGCCCCATTGCTACACTTCTCTACAAGCAGTTAGGAAATGTCAGCTTCAGAAAATATGAAGTGATTCTAGCAGAAGGTGGGACAGTAGTGGGAATGGTATACAGGACAGTCAAAGGATTTTAATGCTTCTTGCTTTCTTTCCTAATCAAAGCAGAAGTGGTAAGCAAGCTCTCAAATGCTTTTAAATGTATTCCCTTCTATTGCACACAAAAGGAAGAAAAGCTTTTTTGGTCACTAGTTCTGCTTTGTCCAATCACTCTCAGCAAAGTATTAGAGAAGCTGGTGCACTCCAAAGTCAGAAACTCTCATTTCAAAATGCTCGGAATTTAAACTAGAAATGCTCCATAGAAGCAGATAATAATTATCTAGCTGTCCTCCAAAATGATTATGGATTTCATCTTCTGATTTAATGTTATGAGCTTGCTTGGGATTCCTTGAAGTCATTCTATCTGTGACAGAGCAAATGATGTATATTTATGATGTGGGATGTGTTTGTCATAACCTATATCAAGTAGATACTTTAGACCAGGGGTGGGTTCTACTTACCTTTATTACCGGTTCGCAACAGGATTGGATTTGCCCTGGTAAGTCCCTCCGGTGCACCAGCAGCAGGCAATGGAGTGCACCTGCATGGCTGGCACATAGAACAGGGCAGTGGCAGCAGCAGTGCATTTGAGAAGCGAAGCAGAACTGGAGGTCAGTAATTTTCTCTGCAAGAAGCCTGCAGACGCTGTGTCTTTTTTTTTTTTTTTTTGGTGCAGCTGACTCCAACCGCACTGAAAAAGAGACACAATGGCTTCAGGCATCGCAACAAGAGGGGGTGAGATGCAGGCTGGCAGGGAGCCCAGTGGAGACGGCTCAGCCCTTGCTTGCCTTTCCTGGCAACCAGCCATGGGAGTAAGGTAAGGTTGCAGCCGCAGGATGATGAAAGACACAGTCATGGGGGAGGGAGGGAGGAGATTAAAAGATGAGGCCTCTGAAGGAGGGGAAATGGGGCGATGTGTCACGCTTAAGGGAGAGTGGGTGGTGACTGGGTGGAGGCTCTGGGGAGGGCTGGAGTCAGGGAATGGCGCATTCCCCAACCTGGCTGAGGTGGGCGGCAAGTAGGCAGCAGCTCTGGGGCAAGGCTGGATCAGGAAATGGTGCATTCCCTGATTCAGCCAAGGTGGGTGGTGAGTGGGCAGTAGCTCCAAGACAAGGCTGGAGCTAGTAATGGTACATTCCCTGACCTGGCCGAGGCTGGCGGTGGCTCCAGGGCCTCAGGGAATGCCATGTCCCTGGACCCCGGACTCCAACCCAAGGTGAAGAGCAAGCAGGCGGCATGCATTGCTTATCTTTGGTGAGCTGAGCAGGTGGGCGAGGCGAGTCCACTGACGAGGTGAGTAGCTGGGCCGTGTGGCGAAGCGAAGGCAACATATATAGGGCTGGAATGGGTGGGGTGAGCATTGAGCAGGCGGGCAGGGTGAGCATCGAGCGGGTGGGCAGGGTGAGTGAGCGGTAATCGGGTGACAGATGGGAAGGCCGGGGCCAGCCAGAGGTCACTACCAGTTGGGCAACCCAGGTCAAATTTCCCCTACCAGTTCGCCCGAACTAGTGCGAACCGGCTGAATACCACCTCGGAACTGGAACAATGAAGTCAAAACATTTAAAACAAACAATCAAACAGAAATTTAAAAAAGAAAGAATTAAGTTTCTTGATTTTTCAGTCATCTGATAACTCTAACCATGCATATTGCTCTTAAAGGAAAAGCTTCTGAGGATATTTAGCTTAAACAATGATTTGAAATGCAGCTTTCTTTGGGATGCATATTAGTTCCTGCATTTCTGCCCTGCTGATAATGCAGTTGCTTTCTTTATTCTTATCTTTCAAACAAGGTGCCTGCTTGCACTCCGAGTCTCCTCTTAACTAGAAAGCATATATCTGTGTCTTGGCAAAACATGATGTTCTCTTTCTTTTTTTCTTTCTTTTTCTTTTTCTTTTTCTTTTTCTTTTGAGAAACATTCCTGCAGGAAAGATATTTGTTCTTTTGTTAACCAATCAATATCATATTAAGCCAAATTCCTTTTTATCTTTTTCCCTTTCTGCCTTATCTCGGTCTATTGGTTACATGGACAATGGTTATCCACCTTAGGTTAAAAAGAAACAAAAGGGTGAGAAGTGGAGTGGTATAAACATTATTAATTTTTTAAAAATTGCAATCTTAAATTTAAGGTTATACAAAACAAAATAAAAGGGAAGTAGAGAACCAGAGGTTTTTTTTATGATAGTACTAGGTAATTTGTTTCTAGTTTTGGTCTGATTACATATTGCTTCAAGCTGAGAACTATTATATGAAGAGCCATTTATATGGAGAGATCCTTTTTAAAGAATGAACTGGGAAGGAGATCAGAACTCCCCATCCTGATTAAGTTATTAACTATCACCTTGACTGATAGTTAAAGGTATGTCAATTCAGTTCAGCCTTCATCTGGGCAACTTTGCAAACCAGCCAGTAGATTTCAGTTAATTACTACTACTTGATTTTAAGATAAACTTTCCTCAGATATCTACATGACCATCCTTTGCCTATGAACTATTTGGAAAAACAAAGATACTTGTTACAAATGAGCTCCCATATTACTGAGAATCTCTTGCATATTGTCTTTTATAAAAGTTTATTCCATTGCAAATTTAAAAAGTTGTGGAAAATTAAGAAACTAACTAATTACATTAAATCAAACCTTGATTATAGTCTTCAATAAACCAATGTGCTTTTTCATCTATTTTATTATGGCTGGTGGCTGATGTATGCATGTATAATGAAAAATACAGTAGAACATTTGGTTATCTCTCTAGGAACTTATAGCCTTCCCATGCTGGAAAGAAATCCAGGGATTGGATTGGATTGGATTGGATTGGATTGGATTGGTTTGGTTTGGTTTGGTTTTTTGGTTTTCTTTTTTTTTTTAATCATTTTACACAAGGTTTCTTCTGCCACAACTAAGGAGGAGTCCAACAATTAAGAAAACATTTTTGGAGGAATTGAAAACAAATCTTCCACTCACCATATTTACCCATAAATTTGTTGGGAAACAAAACACTTTAGATGCCATTTGTGCCAACTCTAATAGTGGTCACAGTCACACTTGTACTGCATTCCCATGGTGGGTCATTTGGAAGGGATGAGCTTAAATTCCTTCCATCAGTAAAGAAAATGAATCTGTAGCAAATTCTTAAGTTCCCACTTCACTGGCCAACTACCATCTTACCTAGGTGTGATTACCCCTCTATATCAAATCAATCAACCTGCCTTCTAGGCAGAATTTCCAAATGTTCTAGATACCTTGTTCAACAAGGCTTCTAAACCAGGCTTCTTTGACATCCATTGATGATCAAATACATTGAAAGGGCATTCAAATATCTCTTCCACCATGCTGAATCTCAAGAAATCCCATCTTAATGAAGACATTCTTCTGTTACAACCTGGGAATCCATTGGAGAGTGAAAGCTCCTGCTTTGGTCTTGTTATGGTTGGTCATACTTTTGTTTCTTTCTGCCTTCTGTTATGTTTAATAAATAAGTAAGGGCTTGAAGCAAACACAGAAAATATTCATACATCTTTTCATTAACAAAGAAGCCAGCAAGAAAATTTGCAATTAGATTTGAATGCAAAGACACAACAAATACACATATATTCCTTTTATATTTTTTTTAAAAAAATGTTTCATTTTGTAAACAGTAAGGGTCACAAAAGAAACTGAAAGAACTATCCAAATAGTCTACAATATTTGTTTCACTGGCCAAATATTGGAAAAAAAACCAAGAACAATATACTCTTAAGAATGTGTGCTCTCTCTGTCTTTCTTAATTCCTATCATGTGCCATTAAATTCATCTCGAATTGTTTATTCATTCCAATTATAACTACCTAATCAACCATAGACTCATAGTGGTATGCAATAATAATCAACAATAAAACATCCAGACCACACAATCAACAATTCAAAATGCCCATGGTAAAAAATATAGAAGGCAGAAAAACAACAAGAGCAAACTTTACCAATTAACAATAAATGTGCACATAATGATTACTACTATTAATGCAAAAGAAGATGATAACATATGAGTCACCAAACACTCTCTGAAAAAGATCTGTATTATTATAACAGATGGATCGAGGCTTAATTCTAAGGGGAGACTATTTTATAGGGTCAGACTACAATACAAATGCATTATCCTTTGGGTTCAGTTCCTTCGTTTCAGAAAAGTGGGGTATACTTAGATGAACATGCTGTCTAGAAGCCCAGTGCTACCAGATCCAGACTGCAAAAATCTAGATGACCAGTAAAATGATCCCAATATGCTAGTCCTCTAGAAATTAAAGATTTCCATAAATACAATATGTGAGGTATTAGCATGTCTTAACACCGTGAACATATTAACATACAAATATGAATCAACTCAATACAGCACAGTGTAATTGTTTCACTTTAATAAATGCAAACTTTTTTTAAAAAAGCCAAAGTTTTACAATTAAAAATATAGAAGAAAGGGGTTTGTTTTTCTCATACTAAATGTGAGCTGGTTTCAGATCTCTTAGCTTTAAAGAATCAGAAGCCTAGTTTTGTTTTGTTTTTAAATGCACATTTCAACTAACAGATTTAAAGATAAAATACACAGAGGGCAAAGGTCTTCAAACGTGGAAGGTTTAAGACTTGTGGACCTCATAGCTATGTTGGCTGGAGAATTTGGGGAGTTGAAATCCACAAGTCTTAAACCTGCCAAGTTTGAAGACCTCTGACATAGGGCAACCTCAATTTCTCATGGTTTCTCAAATTAGGCAATCCTGTATTCACTTGCCAGTCTTGGACAGAGTCCTTCGCCTGTTTGGGGCATATCAAAGGCAGCTGGAATTTTTTGGAAGAAAAACATTTTCATTTTTGCTTCAGGTTATAACCAGTGGAAGACTTTATGATATCAGTTTCATTATTTGTTCTTTCAGATGTAGCAACCCTATCTGTAGTTTGTTTATGTATTATTTTATTTATTTAATAAAATGTACCTGACTCTGAGTGACTTACAATGAAAACAGAATAAAAATGGTAAAAAAACAAGCAAAGTTCAAAACTGCAAAAAAAAAAAAAAACACATAAAAATAGCAGCCAAGAAAACTTATAACTATTCAAACTAACCATGGTATGGGCTCACTCATATTGTCAGAGCCCCAGGCTTGATGGCAAATCCAGGTCTTTAGTGCCCTATGAAAGACTAACAAGTTTAATTTCTGAAGGGAACATGTCCCATAGGTCAGGGGTCGGCAACCTTAAACACTCAAAGAGCCACAAAGGTCCTACCTAGAAGCCCCCGTTCAATTCTGGAGCTGACCAGAAATCCGGTTCCCTCATCATAGTCTCCTCCTAGCACGGCATCCTTTTCCCTCTGCTGACTGGAAGGTGGTTCCCCCCCCACCATTAAGTCTCCTAGCACAGCATCCTTTTTCCTCTACCGAAAGCCCTATCAATCATGGAGCTGACCAGCAATAGGGAGCCGCAGCAGAGGGATGAAAGAGCCACATGCGGCTCCAGAGCCATGGGTTGCTGACCCCTGCCATAGGTGATCACTATAACACAGTGATGGTGAACCTTTTAGGCACAGAGTGCCCAAACCAGAAGGTGCATGTGCGAGACAGAGCATTGGAAACCCAATGACCAGTGGCCGGCATGCATACATATGTTAGAAACCTGATGACCAGCTGGCTGAGCTGGGATTATGGCAAATATGCCCTCAGAGAAGGCTCTGTGTGCCACCTCTGGCATGTGTGCCATAGGTTCGCCATCACAGCTATATAGTAGCAGAAAAGACTCTCATCTTGGGTTCTCCTGGGTTCCAACAAATAAACATTGTCTCACAGATGAGACCTGGATATGCCAAATGAGTTCCTAAAGCCAAAGCTGTAGCAACAGAAGGTACATTCTTATATACTCTATGTATGCATCTATGTAATAATGCTTTCTTCTTAGAATCCTTATACATAGATAAATAGCAATTCCAGTACACAATTTATTTCCTCTCTTCAGGTGTTCATGGCCCCAGTTTAGGACTCTAAACTCTAGAAATCTAGATGACCACTAGATATATTCAGTTTTTACACCCCTATTCATATTATTATTTTCAGGAACCTTAATTTGCAATGCAGTGCATCTTTCCAAATTACTGATTTAACATGCTGTTTTTAAACCAAAGCCTAGCTTGTGTTTCCATGAAGGTACAGAGTTTCACATCTCTTTGAAGGGTATGCAGTATTTGTCCTGTTTCTCCATTGTCCTAGGTCAAATATATTACCTGTCTTTCATCTTCCTCAGTGAAACTAGTCTTGTTGCATTTGTCGTATTATTAATAACATGTCAACTATGAAGACAAGCTATTAAAAGAATGAAAGGAACAACACGAGGGGAATTCTATTGAACTCTATTAGGAAAGATTATACAATGATTAAATTTTAATTAAGAAAGGTATATTATAATAGGATCACACCGGATTTTACAAATGGGCAACCACTATTTATTGAACCTAATAATAAAGTATAGGTATTGCCAATTTTGTAAATAAACATTAATGGTTTTTGCCACAATTGTTGATGGACTCAGGAAAGGCAAGCTATAAGACACGGGTGTCAAACTCGCGCATCACATTGCCATCATGTGATGTTACATGATGTTTTACCCCTTTGCAGAACTGGGGTGGGTGTGGCCTGCATGTGACGCATCCAGCCTGTGGGCTGTCAGTTTGACACCCCTGCTATAAGAGATGTATTTATAGAATGTTAATTACTGCACACCACACGTGTGCATGCACACACGCACACATACAAAGAAAGAGAGAGACAGAGGGAAAAAAAGAGAGAGAGAAGTTTGGTGTGAGACAGTTTTCAAAACTGCATTTAAATCATTTTGCAATACATTACAAAGCTAGTTGCTGCTTTTGTTACAATTTATGACAGCATTTCTTTGATTCAACTGAGTGTCTATCCATGATCAGGAATTTCAATTATATTTCATGTCAGTGATCCATTAAGCAAAAGAAAAAGTTAACAAATAATATAGCACTCTGGGCATTTATTGCATACTTCTAGATTATTTTTGCGGTCTATAAAACAAACTACCATGTCTTGAAAGAGGTTTTATTTTGCATCTTAATGACCACATTAGCAAAGCACCGGAGAGGAATTACTTCTCTTCAATCAAGGGTCAGATCTAAGCGTGGATTGGAAACTGTTGTGCTGTGGAATAACCTGTATCTGGATTTGGATCAGAGCTGGGTTTCACATAATTTCACCACCGGTTCACCGTGCACCGAAAATATGAGCGTGTGTGCGGCCTTCCACGCACGTGCTTTACTCATGCACACGGCTTGAACGCATGCGTGCGGCTTAGAAAATGTGGCTAAATAGGACGGCATAGCATCAGGGTGGGTGGGTGTGGGTGCCCACCCGCAGGTCGCCACTACCGGTTCAAACCGGCTGAATACCACATCTTTTTTCCTATGTGGACAGTTTCAGTTGGTGATGGTAAGATAGGAGACATCTGTAATAGCTCCTCTATGTGGGTTGCCACAGTATTCTTCTCTTTTCCCCTTACTGTTTAACATTGACATGAATCCACCGGGGGGAGGTCATCTGTCAGTTGAGAGTGATAATATCCAGGCCCACATCATCCTCTATCCTTTGCTAGACTAATGATGTGGTGAATTGACCAGATGTCTGTTTCTTTTTTCTATGTCAGAAACAGTAAAGTGTTTCTGTGGTGAAAGGATTTGCCAGTGACATCACCAATGCCCAGGGGACACCCAATTGGGGGATCCTTTTGTATCTCCGTGAAGTTGTCCACTGAAGTTATACCCATTAATCTACTTTGTGGTCACCCACTTTCAAACTGTTGGGTAGGCAGGAGCTGGAGCATGTGATGGAAGCTCACCCCATCCCATGGCAGCATCAGGTCTCAAATGCAAGCTTGCCAATTGTCAACCCAGCATTCTAACTTTGGGAGCCACCGTGTTCCTTACTAAGTGTCTGGTGTCAGTACAGATATGTATGGATGGGGGAAAATGGACTCAATAGATAGACTTACTCCATCTGCTATGGGGTGACTATGCATGGTGTAAAAGTCCCCTTGAAGGAGCAGTTCTGTAACTTGGAATCCTCTTAGACTGACAGCTTATGATGAATAGGCATGGAGAAGTCCTGGTTAGGGCAGACTTTGTCTAACATAGGCTGATACATCAGTTGTGGCTCTTCCTGCAGAAGGAGGTCCAGGCAACAATGGGTCCTGCCCCTGCTACTTCCTGTTTAGATTACTGAAATGTACCCCATATGGCTTGTCTTTGACAACATTGCTACATTGCTACATTGGTTGAAAGTTTTTGGGTACAGTTCAATGGGCTGTTTTGATTTATATGATTTGTCACCTAAATACATACAAGGCTGACTGTTTCAAGTGCATTCTAGGTATCCAGTGTGCACATCCAGCATTCATGACCGATCCAGAGGGATATGAGGAAGTTTTCTTGGTGGTATGTCCCCTGTAAAGCAGTTTCCCACCAGAGATTGAATGATCTCTTGAGTGTAGATATGTTTAGAAAACCCTCTGGCCATTAAAAGCATGTCACTAGTTGCCTATTAATAGTAACATGTTAAAACTGTGTAGTATTTATTTATTTGAACTGATGATTTAAAGGAACTTACAATGTTTTTACTCTGTCATTTATTTATTGTTTTGCTAATAATTTGGTTTTATTGTGCTCTGCTCTGAGTATAAAAATGTATTCAGTACATAAATTCATCCTCTAGGAAAATACAAAATGATATTTTATGAGGCTTGATAAATCACCACATTTCAATAAATTTAAGTAAATTGTATTTGTGTGAACAAATGATTACACGCAGCCTTCTTTAAGCACTGAAATGAGTTGCTTGCATGCATGGAAAAGTCTCTGAGGATGGCTTTACAAAACACACTTGACCCTTAATCTGCACTGCTTATAGAATGTGCTTTGTGGCAAACAAATAAATCAGATCATCTTTTAGCATGGTCTGCTTCAATTAATATGCTAAGGCAGTGGATTTCCCACAAGACACTGAAACCCAAATAACCAGAGCCCATTTTAGTTTAATCTAGCAAGTTGTATAAATATAGGCATTATCAGGCATTTGTGGAATCAAAATAGCACACACCTTAATTGAAAAATAAGAAGTCTTTCACTTGCCAGGAGCTCATTTGATCCTGGGTATATTTTCAGCACCTTATATCACGGGTATGTTCACATCGTGCAAATCTGTTCATTTAAGGAACATCCTCAGGTTGAATATATAATAGGGAAGAGAAGCCAGTAACTGGGAGCCCTTTGATTAGAAATATAAAGATCTTGCAAAAGGTCCCAGAATTAATCTATAGTCTATTCTTTGACATAAGAATATAGAATGACAGAGTTGGAAGGGACCTTGAAGGTCTTCTAGTCCAATCCCCTGTTTAAACAGGAGACCCTATACCATTTCAGACAAGTGTTTGGTGAGTCTTTTCTTAAAAGCCTCCAACGATGGGACACCCTCAACTTCTGAAGGCAAGGCATTCCACAGGTTAATTGTTCTCACTGTTAGGAAGTTTCTCCTTAGTTCTAGATTGCTTCTCTCCTTAATTAGTTTCCATCTATTATTTCTTGTCTTGGCTGTCTGGTGCTTTGGAAAATATGTTGACCCCTTCATCTTTGTGATAGCCCCTCAAATATTGGAACACTGCTATCATGAAAGTAACAAGCTGCTTACTTTCCTATGATCACCCGATATGAACTGCAAAAATCCATATAATCACTAGATGGCACAAATAATAGCCATGCTCTGAATATTGAATTGGTAACAGTAATTGAATTGAACTAAGATAATGCAATTTTCATGTCTATAATCAAAGCAGGCCTTAGCATGTTTGTTACTCTTTGCTAAGAATAATTATTTTCATCAATAACACTTTGTTCTGCTTTGGCTGGAAAGAATAGCATCCAGGATATATTTTTAGTGTATTTTTAGTAGGAAGTTTGTGGCTACAAAATTACCATGGCAACTTTATACTCCCCCCCCTTCCCTACCCCCATTCAGCCAGACACATTAGAATGTTGTGCTCTTGAAGTGACAAGAGCTGAAGAGAATGTGAGGCACCCAGGTGACAGTGTCTCATTTGGAAATAGTCATTGTAGCATAGATGCACACTGCTTCTCAGCTGACAGGAACAACCTGCCCTTGGAGTGACAGGATCAGAATAGAACATTGCTTCCTAGCATTAATGCCAAAGTGACAGCATGCCTTTTTAATAAGAGCATATTAAGAGCATTAAAAATGTCTGTGGGGGTATGTATGTGTTGGGCTATGGTGGGGTGGGGGTCACTGTTTGGCATGAGGGAAAAAAAAACAATCTTGAAACCTATGTTAATGTGGCATTTTTACCATATTCTGAAGTAGCAAATGTGCGACCTCACTGATGGCCATCTGCCAAGCATAAGGCAAGACAAACTGTCCATGCCACTTTAATAAAAGCTTTTTTTATTCCTGTGTTGCTACCAGTTTCTGCAGATATGTTTCATGATGCCAGCATGTATCCAATGGAACACAAAATCACGCTGACGAGAAGTCAGTGAGATGCTGCTCTTCTAGTCAAGAAAATGCCATCCATTTCCCTTGCTGTGGGAAGTTCTCATATATTCCAATTCTTTGTCCTCACTGGGAGAGCTAGAGGTTGCTCATAATTATCAAGAACAAATCACACAAGTCATGAAAAAGCACAAGAGCGCAGAAGTGGGTTCCTTTATATTAAATGTCAGGATATCTTCATTAGTGAAATTTTTTTCATCTTTCTTTAAACAATCAACTTTTTTAAAAAAAAAACTTTTTTTTTTAGAGAATAAAGGCTGGTTGAAGACTTTAAAACACTGTTTGATAAGAGTGTGCATGAAATGGGTATTAGAAGATAAAAGGCTTCTGATTTGCCCTTCCACTTTTAACAGCCCTCTGAACCTTTAACTGCCAACCAGTCTCAGAATAAACATACAGTCCTAATACTTGGACTAGCATCTCACTGACTCCATCAAAGAGGAGGAAGTTCCTCAGGATAAAGGGAGACACCGGAGGTGAAATCAATGAGGGTGATCTTCCTTTCCAGATTTCATATGGACCTCAGGATCAAAGCCCAAATCAGGAGCCTCTGAAACATCTGCACAGGAAGAATACACATTAAAACCAGCACATACACAAACCACGCCCCCTAGCTCACATCCAGGATCAGTCCCCCTTATAAAACCAAGTCTCTGGACCCATTTCCTCAGTAACTACTCCCAAAACAAATCTCTTTATTCTTAGGAATAAAATTTAAAAGTATGTCTGGATTTCATTTTTTTTTAATTTGTTCTTGCCCCACCTGGGCTCATGGAACCCCCAGATTATTCTTCTAAAATGGGAAATGTGCTTTGTTTTGGCTCAACACAAGTATTGCCCCCCCCAAAAAAAACATTTATTTTTGGATTAAGCAATTGGGGCGAGTCATAGTTCAACAGAAATAAAATTTAGAAACGGGGAGGGGATCAGTGGTGGGTTCCTCCCGGTTCGGTCGGGTTCGGCCGAGCCGGTAGCGGTGATGATATGACATCACCAAACCAGTTCTCCCTCCCCCCCTGCCCTCCCACCCCCCACCCCCCACGTTATTCTTACCTTTTATTTGGTCCCACCCCCAGCCTGCCTCCTGAGTGAGTCCCAGCTGATGACTAGAGGGAAAAAAACTGTTAAAACTCTTGCTGCGGGGCTTCAAAGGACCGTCCTACAGCTGATCAGTGTTAAAAGCAAACAAATGAGTTGGGTCGTAAGTTGGGTCGAGGGTTGAGGACCTTCCAGAAATGACTCTGACCAGCTAGCCACTCCTACCTAGTCACATGACCTCCAAGCCACACCCACAAAATAAGCCACACCCACAGAACCGGTAGTAAAAAAAATTAGAACCCACTCCTGGAAGGGATGTCATATGATTTTAATATGGAAAGACCTTCCCCATATCTTTTCAGAAGTTTAGTTGTTAGGTATAAATTGTTAGCTTAGTTGCCACCAACTCAACCACCCACTCTTCCCAATGGCTGAAATGCTGCTGTCACTGTCCCAAGTCTATGATACATTGGTGAAATCTTGCCAGTTCTGTCCGGCTCGTGCAAGAAGGTAACGGTGGTGGTATGTGGTTCGGCAAACCGGTAGCGGCAGTAGCACGAGGCTCCACCCACCCACCTGGACATTGTTACTTCCTGGTTTTTAACCCTCTGTGCAAAGCCTTCTGCTCATGTGCAGAGGGTCAAAAATCAGACATGATGATGGCACTCGCACTTCCGAACTGGTAGGGAAGGTAAGTAGATTTAACCCCTGCTATGATATAACAGTCCTACCTTCCTTGTAAGTTTATTTTTCTTCTCTTTGGCACTGCCAATGGCAAGGCACATCCAACCATACCCATCATCTTCTTAGGCATTAATGATGCCCTTGTCTCTTGTTTCTCTTCCCACAATATTTCTGCCTGGAACATCCATGTCTTAGGCCCATATCTAGACAAAACATCCATATCTTAGATCCATATCCTGGCCAAGCATACATGTTCTAGCATGTACAAAAATTGACCCAAATTAACTGTTCTGCAGACAAAATGGGACATGCAGAAAATATTTCATAAATTCCTCCTATTTGAAAAATAAGCAAAGTTTACGAACCAATCCCCATTTATAATAAATTCAGAGGTGCTATTTCAGCCTTCTCCAAATATGGGACCTTTATAGCATGCAGCATTATTTATTTACATGTTACTTTTCTTTCAAAATGTGCAGAACACTTTAAATAAGAACTTTCAGAGAGACTTCATTTACGTGATACCATGAAAACATGACTGTCTGTTTTTCTGATAGAATTTCTCTATTTCTTGGTTGAGCCTATTTCGACTATAACTGACCTGCTATTTGATCAGTTTCTACTCAAGCTTGCATTGTGCTACAACCTACCAAGAAAATGAAACCAAAACATACAGTGATTTAATATGCAATTATGCAATTAATTGCATAATTAATGCAGAGTTGATTACAGAAGAAGTGAAGTGATAAGGATATGGACAGAGGGCATCATTCCTGCCACAGGTTTAAGTCTAGGTTTGAATCCTTCACCAGTCCCCTTTCACTAGCTACATGAAACTACTGGGTGATGTGATGTGATTCGGTAGCATCTAGACCCTTGGAGCCTCCAGGCTCTGATCAGCACCTAAATGGCATTATTTTTCCAACCAGGGGTGGAGATGTTTTATTGAGTTCCACCTGAATACATGTGATACTCCATCCTAGGCCACCAAATGGGTCAAAATGTAATAGCTTGTTATCCATATTCATGGAAAATTAAAATCTGATCTGCACACTGGATAGGTTCTTTCCCCAAAAAAAATTACCAAATAATACATTCAGTAATTGAATACTTGACAATAATTATAAAACAATGGAGAGAAAGCATGTGTGTGTGTGTGTGTGTACTTGCACACATGCAGTTTAAAGAAGGCTGAAGGTAATCATTATATGAGTATAATAACATGGAATTTTAATAAACTTTTAGAGTTTATACTATGAAATTCACCCTTAGTAAACTCTTGGCAGAGAGAAAGACAGAAATTGGCTTCATTCACTGAGAGGATCTCTGCTTGCTTTCTCCTTTCCATTTTTTTTAAAAAAATCTATTTCTATCATTTCTATTGTATTTTAAAAACTGAGATTCTCTCTGCTTGGTTTCTTAAGACTATTTATAATGTCAATGACCAGTCATATGGCCAGTGATACCCATTTGTTAGTGGGTATCTGTGGTTGATTTAATCAGCTTTGTCTACTCTGGATAAATGGTCTTCCTGTAACATACCAGACATTCTCCCTTATACTTCATGTTATATTTGAGAGCCAGGTTGTATAGTTGTTGAGGTGTCATACGAGGATCAAGTAGACTCAGGTTTAAGTACATTTTCAGCAATGGAAGCTCAGAGTATGACAGAGGGCTTGTCACTTTCTCTTTCACCTTAACTGACCTCACTTGGTTGTTGTGGTGGAGAAAACTGGAGAAAGGATGTATGCCTTTAAATTCTTAGAAGAAAGACAGGCTATATATCTAACAATTAAATAAACCAGGACTGTCAAACTCGTGGCCCGTGGGCCGGATGCATCACGCACTAGCCACACCCATGCCAGGTTTGTTGTTATTGTTGTTAGTTGCAAAGTCATGTCTGACCCATCGTGACCCCATGGACAACTTTCCTCTGGGCCTTCCTGTCCTCTACCATCCTCTGGAGTCCATTTAAGCTAATGCCTACTTCTGCAATGACTACATCCAGCTACCTGGTTCTCTGTCATCCCCTTCTTCTTTTGCCCTCAATCTTTCACACCTGGTTTAGTGAAGGAGAAAAAAGTTGTAATATGATGACGATGATGACACATGATGACGATGTGATGACACAAATTTGACACCCCTGAAATAAACAAACCAGGTGCTTAATGAAATGAAAGGAAAACTTTGAGAAAGAGATGTCTTCTCCAAAGATATTAATGATTTGTTATCTATCTGTTTGTCTATCTATCTATCTATCTATCTATCTATCTATCTATCTATCTATCTTTCTAACTATCTTCATCATCATCCAAGTTTCAGTTATTCATAATTGTCAGCAGCCGTGCTTCTGAAAATACGTTTGTCCTCCCATGAAACGTTAAAGGTGCTAATGTTTTCCTTTTACACTCTCACATAGAAGCTATAATAAACTGATACATAAATAATAGTATCACATTAATATATTTGCTGCTTACATCATTCCATTGTGTGCTGTGTGAATATGAGCAGTGGTGTATTTCATTTTTTTTACTACCAGTTCTATGGGTGTGGCTTGGTGAGCATGACATGGCTTGGTGAGAGTGGCTTGGTGGGTGTGGCAGGGGAAGGATACTGTAAAATCTCCGTTCCTATCCCACTCCAGGGGAAGGATACTGTAAAATCTTCATTCCCTCCCAAATCCAGGAGAAGGTTACTGCAAAATCCCCATTTCCTTCCTTCAGTTGGGACTTGGGAGGCAGAGAATAGATGGGGGACGGGGCCAGTCAGAATTTTTACTACCAATTCTCCAAACTACTCAAAGTTTCTGCTACCAGTTCTCCAGAACTGGTCAGAACCTGCTGAAACCCACCTCTGAATATGAGGAGACTGCAATACGTAGCGGTGTGTCAATAGTTTATTTCTATTGGAAGAAGAGAGAGAGAGAGAGGGAGGGAGGGAGGGTTATTATTTACCAAAACTTGAAAACTAATGACGTGTCAACAAAACAATATTATTGATGCATCTTGCTGGAAACCAACTTAAACAAAAATCATCTATCAAGTCTAAGTGCCAAAGGACTGACACGGCAAAGAGAAACTACTTGCCAGAAGCAATAGCACAGTTTTCATATGGAAATTAAATATATTTTTGTAGGGAGATATAGAAACAGCTTTCCTCAGCTATTTTGTTTTTGGTTTATTCATATATGAATATATCCTGGTGACTTTTACAGTAGAAGATTCTAGACTCTCTTAAGTCTTAGTTTGTTTAGTTTGATCACATATGTAACCCGTTAAGGTAATACTGCAAGCTTTTTCTCCTACTGCCACACAGACACAATACACGTATTTAAATTTTTACAGGTATGTTAACCTTGAACTGGTTTTAAAAATCTCTCAAACAGAGCTGTTTTCAATATGTCGTATCAGTATAAAACAACCAGATTAAGAAATATGGGCCTCATTCTGTCTTGACAATTAGTTTTGTATTTTTCCTAGTCTTTCTCCTCCCAGTTTATGGAATAGAAAATGTTTTTTTTTTCCCCAAGAGGAAAAGAAACTAAAGACCTCCGGTTCAGTGAGTTTAGTGACCTTAAAAAGAAAAGCATCTTTTTAAAGCATCTTTTTAGCACAGCAGAATAAAATGATAACATTATAGCCTCATCTTTTTTTACTTTTACATATCTAACATATACTATCAATTTCTAATGATCTTAATTAATCAGTGAAACCAAAAGTCATTGTTTCATTTTTTTCCCCATCTCATGCACAAAATCCAGAAGCAAAGAGAAACAAAGTTAGATGTATTCTTTTCTGTGATTACAACAGTTAATTTAGTCATCTCTGCTAGTTCCATCAGCTTTTCTAGTTATTTATCCATTGTGGGAATTAGAGCATCTTTCCATTTTTATGCATAAAGCATTCTTGTTCCTGCCATATAGCAATAGCACTTAATCTTATATCCCACTTTACAGTGCTTTACAGTCCCCTCTAAGCAGTTTACAGAGTCAGCATATTACCCACAACAATCAATCAGACATCAATAGGTTAAATATATAATAAAACAAAAGCTTGATTCAATCAATGGAAACCCATCCTGTCCTAGAATTGCCTTTAGTTTCTTGATTTTTTTTTAAACTGTACAATATTTAAACTGTGGAATGAGAATCATTCTTACTATATTGAATATGAAATTGATAAAGGAATGGCATTCCATTTATAAACTTTGAAAACTGCTAATTCCCTTTTGGGGAAGCAGTTCTCTAAGGCCAAAACACCAAGAATATACAAGCCTCTTTTCTTTTTACGGAATGCATATTGATAAGAGTTTCTATAGTTTACTCAGAAATGCGATCTTTGTATGTTTTGTAGTGAAAGGAATGAATTATATTGTACATGACCTGCAGTCTAAATCCAGTGCAAACCCTTTAAGGAACCTTGATGCTAATATATGCATGTTGATAGATATATTCAATCAATTAGTTGGTGGGTGCTTTATTACACTATTAGAAGTTTGAAAACAAAATGTCCCCCCCCCCCCAGAAGTAAGTGGTCCTGAAGTAACACTATAAATGAAGTTCAGGCACAGATGGAACTGCAGTATTGCATTATAGTTATATTTCTCATTTCTTTTATTTTTCTCCTCTCTCTCTCTCTTTTCTTAGACTCAGAAATCAAATTTCGGCTGAAAAGTGCTTTTCCAAGCAAGATTCATTTTGAATTTCTTTGCCCCAATATGAAGCAATATACTGCCAATATACAGAACAGCAAGAGGAAAACATAACTTCGGAAAGAAAATTTATTGTGCAGCACAAAAGTAAAAACTTGTGCCATAGGCCAGGTACAGCTTCTAAACTTTTCTCATAACAATTTAAAATCCAGATGTTGATCTAAAAGAAACAAAGGATACTTATTGATGTTGCGATTATTTTGATTATGTTTATAGTAGATGCCACAAAATTACCTTAGACTGTTTCTTCTTTGTCTGTCATTTAGAGTAAATCCCATGTCTTGGTTATGGCCTATGTTCAGATGTCTGTGCTACTATGTAAGCCTGCCCTGTTTGAGTCATACTGAACCATGTAGTACCACAGTGGCTATTGTGTTCCTAATATAATGAAGATTATTCATGGACTGGCGTACTTAAGGATGTCATGTTTTGGCATAGTTTATTATAGAAACATAGTAAGCAGGCTTTCACTGAGTCAGACTATTGGTCTATTCAGCCTCAAATTATTAACATTAAACCACTGAAAATTTCAAGGATTGTCCCTGAGATCATTAGGAAATGGGACACTATTCCAGAGCACTGGTCCTCCTTGAACTACATCTCCTTCTTACTGTTGTGGCCTGCCAGTGGCCTGCCAGCGGCCTGTGCAAATTGTTGCTGATCCCAATGACGAGGAGGCTGGTGTGGTGTCGCACCAGCAGCCTGTGCAGCCGGCGCTCGAGTCAGACAGCGAGGAGGCTGAAGAAGATGTGGTGCCAGAGGCAAGGATTCAGCCAGGGCCTTCAGAACCTCCAGAGGCTCCTTTAAGTGAAGAGGATGAAGTGGAGGAGCCTCTTCTCAATGCACGAGCACGCAGAGCTGCCAAAAGGCAGGAGTGGTTACTCAGGAGGAGGTCTCCTCGAGAGTAAGGCTTGGGGCTAATTGGCCTCTCCCTTAGCCTATTTAAGTTTCCCCACAGCTTGTAAAAAGCTGCAGGAAACAACGTTCATTTGTTCATTCGCTGATCATTGATTTTGGATTTTCTCTGCAAACCTGGCTTCTGGGCTTTCTGCCAACTCTTATAAGACTCTATCTTATCTGTGGAATTTCTGGCAGGTTGTTAAGAACATTTTATTAACAGCCTGCATTTGCAAAAGACTGTGTTTTGAAGTAAACTGAGTTTTGTTCAGAGCTTGTGTGTGCTACATTCTTTGGGATCCGTAGCTGGGGCAGAACACTTACTGTTAATTATGAATGAAATTAGAGAGTCCGTCTCTATTCCAAACTCTATTTCAAAACAAGGAAATAAATTTAAAGCATTGGATATTTATATTACAAGTTATATATTTGTAATTTATATATTTGTGGATATTTATATTACAAGTAAAAAAGGTGTTGAGACTCTAGAAAGAGTGCAGAGAAGAGCAACAAAGATGATTAGGGGACTGGAGGCTAAAACATGAAGAATGGTTGCAGGAACTGGGTATGTCTAGTTTGATGAAGAGAAGGACTAGGGGAGACATGATAGCAGTGTTCCAATATCTCAGGGGTTGCCACAAAGAAGAGGGAATCCAACTATTCTTCAAAGCACCTGAGGGTAGAACAAGAAGCAATGGGTGGAAACTAATCAAGGAGAGAAGCAATTTAGAAGTAAGGAGAAATTTCCTGACAGTTAGAACAATTAATATGTGGAACAACTTGCCTGCAGAAGTTGTGAATGCTCCAACACTGGAAATTTTTAAGAAGATGTTGGATAGCCATTTGTCTGAAGTGGTGTCGGGTTTCCTGCCTGGGCAGGGGGTTGGACTAGAAGATGTCCAAGGTCCCATCCAACTCTGTTATTCTATTCTATTCTATTCTATTCTATTCTATTCTATTCTATTCTATTCTATTCTATTCTATTCTATTCTATTCTATTCTATTCTATTTGATTCTAAGTTTGTTCTATGCAAACTTAGTTAGCATCACTTCCTTGGAAGATACATCCAGCATTCATCACATGGTGTTATTTCTGGATTGTTTTCTTTTTTTAAAAAAGGTTATCTGAGTCCTAAAATTGACAGGTAGTATAATTTATGCACAATGTGATTGTGTGCGTGCATCTGCCCACTTGACTATTTCAAACAGGATGAAAAAGGAAACAGAAAAGATGTTTCATTAGTTTTATTACTAAGCAATGTACATTATCTGGAAATTTTGTAAAGATTAGGAACAATAACAAGAATAACAATAAAGAATGGTGAATCCAGATTAAAAAGCTAGTTCAAAAATAATAATATAAATTTAATAATATTAAAAATCCAACCAAACGTTATTGTGAAATGCTATTCAGTATTAAAAACTGTATCATATACCAGTTTGGTGGCTTCTATCCTTTCTTTTAGGAAAACCATTATTAGAATTTGTTGATAAAGATAACAGCTAGAACGAAATTTTGCCAGCAGAATTGTTGGCATTTATTCATCCAGTCTGCTGTACTTCATATCCAGCGGGAACAGAAAAAAGATTTGTGACAGGCACTGATAAAGCTATATGTAGATCTCATTAATATTATTATCCCTGTTCAACCTGTAAAGGATTCTGTGGTGGATATTTCTGTAAATGGGACTTCTTACAAGTAAAATATATTGAAAATTGGTAGAATAAAAAAAAATATTGCCAAATACTGATTGTCATTGTATGTCAATCATAAAATATGAACTACGGGGCGGGGGGAATCACTATTTGATATTGAGAATTATTTTTAGACATGTAACAAACAAAAAAAGGGGTGGCTCATCTTAGGTGTTTTAATATGGCTGTACACTGCCCTGAGTCCTTCGGGAGAAGGACGGTATAGAAATCTAATAAAAGTAAAGTAAAGTAAAGTTAGGCACTACTGTCATGGAAGGATTGTCTATATAGGAAGTTAAAAAAGTTAAGATGATGGTCATGAGCATTCAGTTGAAGTACCACTCCTTTTTATATGCTTTTTAAAAACAGGATGAAACTTCAATTCTGTAGCTGCAACCACCAACAATCAATCAGAATAGAGCTGGAAGGGAACTTCCAGGTCTTTTAGTCCAACCCCCTGCCCAACTCCCTGCCCAACCATTTCAGACAAGTGACTGTCCTGTCTCATCTTAAAAATGTCCAGTGATAAAGCACCCACAACTTCTCTCATCAAGCTGTTCCACTGGTTAATTGTCCTCACTGTTAGGAAGTTTCTCCTTAATTCCAGGTTGCTTCTCTCCTTGATTAGTTTCCATCTATTATTTCTTGTCCTGCCCTCTGGTGCTTTGGAAAATAAGTTGGCACCCTTCCTCTCTGTGGCAGACCTCAAATACTGGAATACTGCTATCATGTCCTCCCTGGTTCTTCTTTTCTCTAGACTTGACTTGACTAGACCACCATCTTGATTTAAAAGGGAGATACTTCTCCTATCACCACCGCCTCATGTTTTGTGGACACTTCTGTGTCTGAGCCTGCTAAAAGTTGCAGTTTGTACAATCCAAGTGAATTTGCCATCCTGGTTTATAAGAATAGAGAAAGCATTTTTGTGGTTTCAATTTAACAAACTAGATTATTATTGATTGAAGATAGCCTATGCAAGCTCCATCTTATTCTTGACTCTTCTTCAATTGGGAATTTAGATATGCTTTATCATAATTATTACACTGGGTGCATTGCTATAAATCTTCCCAAATACAATGTGAATTACAGCAACATGGTTGAAACTACCTAGTACGTGGGATAGATCAAGAGAACAGAACAGAACAGAACAGAACAGAACAGAACAGAACAGAATAGAATAGAATTTTATTGGCCAAGTGTGATTGGACACACAAGGAATTTGTCTTGGTACATATGCTCTCAGTGTACATAAAAGAAAAGATATTCTTAAAAAAAAAGTAGATAGAAACATTATGTGCTGTATAAAGTTCCCTATTGAACATTTCCTATGGATTAAACATTGACTCCAGTGACGCTATTTCATCTATTTTCTGAAATGTCCGTTGTCTCAAGATTGTTCACATTTGCTATAATGTTAAGTATGGCCATCTTTCCATACAATAACTCAGGAACTCTGGTGATATTCAGCATTGAAAGTCTGTCATCTTTCAGATAGCTTGTGGAAGGGATATTTCAAATCTTGCCACTAGATGGCAGTGCGCATGCTTTTGTGCGAATGTTTTTGAGTGGTCTTTGTAAACTACAAGATAGCTTTAAAACTGACCAGGATTATCTCTCAATGGCAACTTGCCCTTAAAGGTTAGCCAGAGGACACTAAAGAATATTATGTAGAAACTGCAGTGTAATGTAAGAAAGAATGTAAAAATAAAAACACAAATACTCAGCTGCACAGCAGTCAATATGTTGCACTGCCTTCTCTTCTGTAATGCCTGTCTGCTTTTTGAGTATACACTTAGATACAAGATAAACAGGTTGGACAGATTTTTCTCGGATTATCACATTTCTGTTAACCCTGATTTAGATTTCTATGATATTATATCTCTGATATAATATCCTAAGAAAGCATTTTTTGTGTATGGTGCTAAACTAATGTTGCTCGAGAAATGATCATATTTATTACAATAGTTATATTTTTGAAATGAGAAACTGGAATATATTGGGGCAAACCTAATGTCCATCCCCAAACCTCTGTAAGGCTTTCCTCTTAGCAGAGTGGATCGCCTTGCAGACGTTTCTTCCTTTCTTAAACAAATCGATCATAGGTTGCCTAATACAGTCAAGATATCCAAGAATTCAAACAAATTAAAGTGAAGGAACATTAGAATAAGAATAAGAATAAGAATTAGAATAGAATAGAATAGAATAGAATAGAATAGAATAGAATAGAATAGAATAGAATAGAATTTTTTATTGGCCAAGTGTGATTGGACACACAAGGAATTTGTCTTGGTGCATATGCTCTCAGGGTACATAAAGAGAAAAGATACATTTGTCAAGAATCATTAGGTACAACACTTAATGATAGTCATAGGGTACAAATACACAATCAGGAAACAATATCAATATAAATCGTAAGGATACAAGCAACAAAATTAAAGTCATACAGTCATAAATGGAAGGAGATGGGTGGTGGGAACAATGAGAAGATTAATAGTAGTGCAGACATAGTAAATAGTTTGACAGTGTTGAGGGAGTTATTTGTTTAGCAGGCTGGCCCCAGAGTGGGGTGGGAATGGGGTTTTTGCAGTATCCTTCCCCTGGAGTGGGGAGGGAATGGAGATTTTGCAGTATCCTTCCCCTGCCACATCCACTAAGCCACGCCCACAGAACCCGTAGTAAAAATATTTGGATTTCACCACTGATTTGAGCTGCTTTATCGCATCTGATATTATAGGTGAGACAGACAAGCAGAATTGCATTTTGTCAGCTACTCAATTATAAAAATTTTAAAAAGGCAATACTGGAAGCACATGACGATCTACAAGCTCAGCCTGGAGAGAAAAAATCTTATTATGCAAGAATAATAATTGTACAACATTTAAAATAAACTACTTATTTATGTTATTCTTTGTTAAATTCATCTGCCCAAAAGCATAGTCTGAAATACCAACCAAGCAAAGGAAAAATGTGGAACTATATTAAAAACCAGAAGATATAATAATTATAAATCCCAAGTAACAAAATTTATAATATAACATCTGGGCTTGCCTTGAGCTTAAAAGAATTGCTGCCCTAAACTCTGATCATTGCCAGCAGTTTCCTCTGTGAATTGGAGCTTCAAAGAAAACTACCATTTGATCCAGTTGGAAACAGAAAGAAAGAAAGTGTGCTGCACCAATGCTTGCTTGTTTTGCTACCTGCAAAAGGACTAGCCTTCTCACAGACCCATTTGCACAGGACTGCATCCTTTTCTGAGATCTGAAGCTTGCTGCCTGGATACAATAAAGTCATTCTATTATGAATATATTACATTTGTTTCATTGTTTGTTTTATGGACATAGATAAGTGTCAGTGGTGGGTTCCTCCCAGTTTGGCCCAATTTGGCCAAACTGGTAGCGGGGACGATATGACATCACCGAACTGGTTCTCTTTGTTTGGGAGCTGGGCCCTCCTGCCCCCCCCGCCCCCCATTATTCTTACCTTTTATTTGGCCCCAACCCCAATCTATGGCTGCCTCCCGAGTCCCAGCTATCGGCTAGAAGGAGAAAACTGTTTAAACTCTTGCCACGGGGCTTCAAAGGGCCTCCCTACAGCTGATCAGTGTTAAAAGGCAATGTGGTGGTAGACCAGTGCGCTCAAAAAACAAATGAGTAGACTGGTGCCTCCAAAAACAAATGGGTAGACCGGTGCCTCCAAAAACAAATAAGAAAACCGGTACAGCTCTGCAAGCAGTTAAAAGCCTGGTAGACCAGTACCTCTGCTAAATCCTAAAGAATTGTCACATGACCATCAAGCCATGGCCACAAAATAAGCTGCACCCACAGAACTGGTAGTAAAATATTTTAGAACCCACCCCTGATAAGAGTGTTGGAGAGATGTGTGGGAAGAGACCGCTCGCTTGTTGTAGCCAGATGTTAGAAGGCGATTCAGGAAAATGAGTCAGGGAACAGGGCATAGAAGATAGCCTAGAGCAGGGGTCTCAAACTTGCATTGTCACATTGTCGTCATGTGATGTATCACAACTTTTTTCCCCCTTCACTAAAACAGAGGTGGACGTGGCCAGTGAATGACACATCTGGCCCGTGGGTCACGAGTTTGACACCCCTGGCCTAGAATAAACATTGAATTAACCAGTGACAGCAGAAGATATGTTGATAATCTTGAACAAAATTGTTGGATGGAAAATGGACAGTGGGTAGTGGCTTATTTTCTTTTCATGTGGCAGCCTGACCAAATCAATTCAGGTGACAGCAGTGGTAAACGTTCTAAATGAAAGACCTGCTTTGTAATGTTACAATAGTTGCAGATAAAATTTTTTATTAACTTGGATTTTAATCTTGGATGAAAATTCACATGTATCACAGAGACCCCATCTGACAGAAAAATAGGGAAAGTCTTCTCTCCCAGGTTTATCTGCCAATTATGGTATTATAATGTAAGATTGGAGGGGCAGACTCTGCCAATCTGAGTCCACATTGTTTTATTTGGGCTATCAGAAGAGATTAGGAATAACAATCTGTCTAAGTTTGGGTGCTTTTTTGGATCATCCTGGGATTCTGGTGCTGAGAGGTTTTAAATTCCATGCTTTGCCTACTCAGAGCAATTTCAGACTTTGTAGTGATTATGAACTATTAATGTTGCTGGAAGAAATATCTGGTTCAGTTCCAAGCTGGGAGAAAGACACTGGAAACATGTAGGCTGATTGGAAAGATGGTTTAATGATGAAGCAGAACCACATGGGTTTGAGGTCCTGGGCAGTTGAACACATTGTGTTGAGAATGAGGGGCTTTTATACCTTCTCTTGGGCTTTGTGATCTTATTATGGAGGGGGTGCAGACCTGGCAGGAATTATGGAGATCTGGTTGGGCCAGGAGGGGGGGTTCCCCTCGTTGAAATGTGTCTACCAGGTTTCTGAGCATTTCATCAGCCAAGGGCTCAGGGAGGGGCGGGGGAATGGTGGCGATTATCAGGGAAAGTCTTTGTCTGAGGGAGGCCACTGTTCCTCAGATAGCCAGATGTGAGTCCGTTTTTGTGAAGTGGGGTCGTGGGGTACAGATGGGTTTGCTGACCACGTACCTGGCTCCCTGCCATGTGGCGGCAACCCTGCCCGAGCTACTCGACATTATCACCGGGGTGGCGGTGGTTACCCCCAGACTTATTGTTATAGGGGATTTCAACTTGCCTTCCATCAGTGAGGTGTCAGAGGTGGCTCGGGAGCTCATGGCTTCCATGACGGCCATGGACCTGACCCAATTAGTTCAAGGCTCCACTCACACCAGGGCACACACTCTGGACTTGATTTTCATCTCTGGTCGGTGGTTGAATGATCTTGGCAGAGGGGATTTAGTCATCAAACCCTTGTCATGGACAGATCATTCTCTCCTTCACTTCCAAGCTGCTTCCCCGCACGACAGGGAGACGGAACCGACCAGATGGTTCCATCCCAGGCACCTGATGGACCCTGAAAGGTTCCTGACAGAGCTTGGGCCGTTTCCTGAGATCCTGGCACACGACTTGACTGAATACTGGTGGTCGCCTGGGAGAGTGCGGCTGCCAGAGCTTTGGACCGCGTCGTGCCTTTGTGGCCTCTGATGCCGATCTCAATTGGCTCCTTGGTTCTCTGAAGAGCTGAGAGAGATGAAGCATCGGAAAAGATGCCTAGAGAGCATTTGGAGGACTAGTCAATCCGATTCTGACCGGGCACTGGTGAGGTCTTATATCAAGACTTACCTAGTGGCAATAAAAGCAGCGAAATCTAACCATTTTTCCGCTCTTATCGCATCTGCAGAGAACCGCCCAGCCGCTCTGTTTAGGGTGACCCACTCCCTTCTTTGGGGGGGAGTGTGGGAAGATCCCTTGCAGGGTCGAGCTGAGGATTTTGTGCAATTCCTGCATGATAAAGTCGCTCGGATTCAGGAAGGCTTGGACTCTGACTAGGTGAGTCCAGGGGGGGAGACGGGGGTAGGTCTTGAGAATATTACCTGGGAAGAGTTTGACCATGTGGCTCCCGAGGATGTGGACAGGATTCTGGCTAGGCTTAGTGCTGCCACATGTTTATTGGACCCATGTCCCTCCTGGTTGGTACTAGCCTCCCAGGAGGTTACACGAGGCTGGCTCCAGGGGATTATAAATGCTTCTTTGAGTTAGGGTGCCTTTCCCGCCACTTTGAGAGAGGCAGTGGTGAGGCCCCTCCTCAAGAAGCCCTCCCTGGACCCAGCTGTACTAGCAAACTACCATCCGGTCTCCAATCTTCGTTTTGTGGCAAAGGTTGTTGAGAGTGTGGTGGCATGACAGCTTCCCCAGCACCTGGATGAAGCTGTCTATCTAGACCGTACCAGTCGGGCTTCAGGCAGGGGTACAGCACAGAAACGACATTGGTCGCATTGGTGGATGATCTCTGGAGGGCTCGGGACAGGGGTTGCTCCTCTGTCCTAGTCCTATTAGATCTCTCAGCAGCTTTTGATATCATCGACCATGTTATCATGCTGCAGCGGTTAAGTGGGTTAGGAATAGGAGGCACCATGTTGCGGTGGTTCTCCTCCTTCCTCTCTCTCCTCGCAGTTTGTGTTGGCAGCGGGGCAAAGGTCGACCTTGAGGCACCTCGCTTGGGGAGTGCTGCAAGAGTCGGTCCTCTCGCCCCTTCTTTTCAACATTTATGTGAAGCCACTGGGTGAGATCATCCGTGGTTTTGGGGTGAGGGTCCATCAGTACACTGATGACACCCAGCTGTACATCTCCACCCCAGACCACTCCAATGATGCCCTTGATGTGATGTCCCGCTGCCTGGAGGCCGTGCGGGTCTGGATGGGGAGAAATAGGCTCAGGCTAAACCCTTCCAAGACGAGTGGCTGTGGCTCCCGGCGTCCCGGTATAGTCAGCTGGTACCATCGCTGACTATTGGGGGTGAATCTTTGCCCCCCACCAAGAGGGCTCGCAATCTGGGTGTCCTCTTGGATGCATGGCTGTCTTTAGAAGAGCATATGACGGCCGTGGCCAGGGGGGCTTTTTATCAGGTTCGCCTGGTACGCCAGTTGCGGCCCTTTCTGGATCGGGACCACTTGCGCACGGTCACTCATGCTCTTGTCACAGCCTGTCTGGACTACTGCAATGCTCTCTACATGGGGCTCCCCTTGAAGAGCACTCGGAGGCTCCAACCGGTCCAGAATGCGGCCGTGCGGGTGGTTATGGGCGCGACTCATTGCATCCATGTGACACCTCTCCTGCGTGAGCTGCACTGGCTCCCAGTGGTCTTCCGGGTGTGATTCAAGGTGTTGGTTACCACCTTTAAAGCGCTCCATGGTTTAGGACCCGGGTACTTGTGAGACCGACTTCTGCCACCAATAGCCTCCCACCGGCCAATCCACTCACACAGAGAGGGACTCCTCAGGGTGCCGTCGGCCAAGCAATGTCGGCTGGCGACACCCAGGGAGAGAGCCTTCTCTGTGGGAGTTCCTGCCCTTTGGAACGAACTGCCCCTGGAAATACACAAGATCTCCGACCTCCGTGTGTTTCGCTGTGCCCTTAAGACCCTACTGTTTCGCCAGGCAGAGCTAACTATGTAATTATTTTAAATTGGGAGTTTTAAATTGGGGGTTTTAATCTGGGCCGAAATTGTGTAACATTTTTAATAATTTTAAATTTTGATATTTGTATATTTTTTGTTTTAAAATGGCTGTACACTGCCCTGAGTCCTTCGGGAGAGGGGCGGTATAGAAATAAAATTTATTATTATTATTATTATTATTATTATTATTATTATTATTATTATTATTATTATTAGCACTTGAACTTCCTGTTCCTATGCAAGAATATGTATTCTATTGGCTGTTATTGGGGTCCTAACTGGCTCTATAGGTTGTCTGAGTTAAATTTGGTTGAAGCCTGGAGGGTGATGCAATGTTCCTAGGAGATTGTGCAATGTAGTGAGCTCTGCAAGATGATAGAGAGCAAGGGTGAAATGCTCCCGGTTCGGACTGGATCGGCTGCTCCGTTAGTAATGGCAGCGGGTAGTTCAGAGAACCGGTAGCAAAAATCCCTGGGCCACCTAATTGCCCGGTCGCCCATTTGCCCACTTGGCCACTTGCTGCTTCTTTCCGGCTTACTCGCTTTTCCGGCCTTGCTTCGCCTGCTTCAATCCCTGCAATCAGTTGCATCAACTAGCAACTGAATCTGCCTGCCTGCAATCAATCTCATCGGTGAACAACTGAATCTGCCTGCCTTGTGCTTTCAATTGGGCAAGTAACTGGCGGGCCCGGGACAGGGGTTTTTTTGGGAGGGGGGGTACTTTAAAAAAAATAGTTAATTGGGGTTTTTTTAGGATTTTTGTTTTTTTTTTAGACATAGCAATTTAAAGTTAAGGAAGTTTTAAATTTAGTTGCTTTTATCTAAAAATATAAATAAAATAAAATAATAAAATAAAATAAAATAAAATATTTGTGCAGCTTTCTGAGATTTGGTGTGTTTCTGTAGTGTTTCACTCTAACTAAACAAACACAAAAATCTCATAAAGTTGTAGGTGGCATTTTGTGTGGAAAAAGTGTGAAACTTGGTTTTTGAACTTTTTGTGGCTGTGTGAGGTTCCTACTTGTTGCAGGGGCCATTTTGGGTCACATGCATCTGCTTTTACATTGTGTGTGAGTCAGTTCTGTTGTGTTGTGTGTATGTAAAGTATGAAAGTTGGTTTTTGGTACCTCTTATTGTTTTGTGTACTCTGTTTATTATTTTTATTATTTATTATTATTGGCCATGCCCACCCAGTCACCTGACCACCAAGCCACGCCTACCAGGTCACCTGACCACCAAGCCACACCTGCCAATTAAACCACGCCCACAGAACCGGTAGAGAAAATTTTTAGATTTTCTCTGGTAGAGAGTGAATTATGTCCTCAGGGTTCATGTCTTAATCCCATCATCCTGGAACTGGAGGTCTTTTGTTTTGTAGATAGGCTGGCCCAATCTTTCTCAATGGGCACAAAATATCTACTGGGGGCTATTAAGAAAGACTTGGGGGCTGCTTTCCATCTCCAAGAGCATGTTTCTCTATTTCTACTTTAGGGAAATACAATATTCTGCCTTTTTAATATTTCCTAAAATATTCCATTCTTATGGGAGAGGATGGCTTCCCACAATGTAATATCTAGTTAATCAATCAATCAGAATAGAGCTGGAAGGAATCTTCGATGACTGCTAATCCAACCTCCATGACCTTATACCATTTCAGATGGTCCTACACTTCAGAAGGACCTATAATAAATTTGCTGTTCTATTGTTTTAGTTGTTACCCAATTTGAATGTCCATTAAAGTAGAACACTTTTTTGAACAGAAACACAAGAATATTATTTCAGCACATTTAGCCAATATCATTAAGTGATGAGTGTCCAACATTTGCTTTACAAAGAGTTGGTTTAAAAGAAATGAGGCAACTTTTTCTAATTTTGGCACCCCCAAGCTGATGTGTATGTGTGGAGGGGGGTTAGTTTCAAACCAATATGGCCATTGCTGAGAATTCTGGAAACTGGGCAAATTTATCTTGGAAAATGAGTAGTTTTCATTGTGCTGTGAACATAAAGTATGCCTCCTTATCTAAATGCTCATCCAGTTTGCTGTAGCGGTTAAGGCACCAGGTTAGAAACTGGAAGGCCAGGATTTGTAGTCCCATCTTTGGCATGAAAGCAGCTGGATTGCTTTGGGTCAGTCATACTCTCTCAGCCATAAGAAGGCAGAATAGCAAACACTTAAAAGCATTCCTAGAAAACCTCAGGGATCTGTTCAGGTAATCATCAGGCAAAGGCACACATATCAGTGGTGGGTTGCCCCCGGTTCGCACCGGTTCTATAGAACCGGTAGTAAAACCGGTGGGAGGCTCCACCCACCAACCCCGACGTCATCAAAACGCTTCTGTGCATGCGCAGAAGAGTGTGCGGCCCCGCTGTGAACTGGTAGTAAAGGTAAGTAGAACCTACCCCTGACATTCTCTATATATGAAAATTCATGGATTTGGAGAGGACTGGAAGATTAAACTCTTGTAAGAAGGAGGTGCATGTATTTGTACTGGACCTTTTACAGTCTAAATCACTAAGCTCCCAAGTTAGTACACTGAGCTCTTGCTGAGAACTATCAAGCTTGATAGAATGCTTGATCACTGCTATCATTTCCATAAATTCATACATTCTGTACTAGATAATCAGTATTTACCTGATTTTCCAGAAGTTTCAAGCCTTCAGCTTTAAAGATTGTGCTTTCACCTAATGAACCTTTTAAATGTATGCAACTCTTACAGGAAAATGCAAAGATGAATCTGCTTTAAAGATTTCAAGAAGACTCCAGAAACATATTTAGTTTCTCCTGATACTTTGCTTCAAAAGAACAGTGCATATCTCATGAAGAATAATTGACATGAATAAATATATGTTTCAAGGAAAGAAGGAAGGAAGGAAGGAAGGAAGGAAGGAAGGAAGGAAGGAAGGAAGGAAGGAAGGAAGGAAGGAAGGAAGGAATAGTTGCTAGGAAGGGAAGGAAAGAAAAGCAGCAGGGCAAGCAGTCTTGCCAGGCAAGAAGTCCCTTCCAGATGAATCTCCAAAGGTGTCAATGCCTTCCAACAGAAATGCCTTCAGCCCAGGGGTGAAATCCAGCAGGTTCTGTCAGGTTCTGGAGAATCGGCAGTGGAAATTTTGAGTAGTTCAGAGAACTGGCAAATACCACCTCTGGCTGGCCCCCGAGTGGGTGGAAATGGAGATTTTGCAATATCTTTCCCCTGCCACGCCCACCAAGCCACACCATGCACCCAGCCACGCCCACAGAACTGGTAGTAAAAAAATTTGGATTTCACCACTGCTTCAGACTTTTACATCATCTCTCTATTCTCTTCTCTTCAACAGCATTTGCTGTTTGTCTCAGGAAATGTAAGATGACATTCCCCTTCCCCTTCCATTTGCAAATAATTATTTTTGTCTTCCTGTTGGCTCAATATATAAATTGGCTCTCATAAAAAAGCAAACTTTAATATAGAGAGTTACCTCTCCATTCATTCCTAATAATAAATGAAGTAAAAACCAAAGAGTTTTCTTGATATGTTCCCTGCAGTAAGGTACAGTTGCTGTCAGGTGTAAATCAATGTAGTTTACAATAGCAAAACAAACAGCAGTGATTCAAAAGGCTACCATCCTTATGCACTCTATAAATCATCAGCTAACAGACTGGATCAACAGTGGCTTCCAGTAATAAACATAAAGGAAACATTAAATTTCACTGAAATCTAATAATGCAACTCAATATTTTATTAAAGACATGTGGGCTGAGATAATATGAACAAAATCAAAAAGACCATACTTGTTAACTAGGAACTGTATATATGGATCAAATATAGCCTCTGCCTTCAGTTTTATATTAATTATTTTTTATTAAGTCAATGCCAACTTTTAGTGATCATGTAGACCTCCAGAAGGTTGTATCCTTACAAGTCACTGAATGGTGCACACATTGCTATGGTAAGCATGTCTAGCAAGTTCATCCACCTTGATGATAGTCCTTCTCTTCCTCTCTTTCCTTTGACCTTTCCCAGAATTATGGTCTTTTCAAAAAATTTAAGATGCTGGAGATTTGGAGGGAAATAGAGAGGAGAGGAGAGGAGAGGAGGAGAGGAGAGGAGAGGAGAGGAGAGGAGGAGAGGAGAGGAGAGGAGAGGAGAGGAGAGGAGAGGAGAGGAGAGGAGAGGAGAGAGGAAAGAAATGGAATGTAGGTGAATGAAGATGTTTAACAAATATTTGTTGACAGAGATATTGCTATCATTCTTCAGAGAATGTAAATAAAATCTCGGCCAGTGATGGAGTGACATTGTTCATCCCTTAACTTCTGAACAATTGGCTCTATCTAAAAAGAGAGACCTTTTCATTGGGTCTCAATGCCAGATAAATTCTCATGGAGAAAGCTATTTTCGGTTACACTAATAAATAATTGGTATTGTCTTAGAGGCATTTCTGAATTCCAATAGAATTTTGAACCTGATGGAGGAACTTTTCCATTTCTTTGGTTGGGCTTTCTTTATTTTTAGCATGCAACAAAGTCCTGTTAATAATTCCAGCAGAACTTTTTCAGACAGATTCACCTCGAGTGAATAACATTCACCATTGCTTGCATTTAGCAGGAAAACAGATTGGTTATCTCAGTATTTTCACCTGACAATAAAGCTGTAAAAATGTAGATTTCATGTCTTATGAGAATATTTTATACACTAAGAGTCTCTGAGACTGGCATATTTTTAAAAGTAACACAGGTGCAAAAATGGAGGTGCAAACAGATGGTATAAATTTAGTGAACCCCTCATGTTCCAGAACATTTCAACATTCAGATTTTATAGTGAATAACAAACAAGAATTGCATTGTAAAACTGTACTAATAAGCACACAAATATTATGAAATATGATTGTCGTAACACAGTATTGAACATTACATTGGTATCTAATTATGTTGGCATGTAAATACAACTCTCTGTGTCTCTGTATTTACTGATGATGAGTTATCTGAAATCATTCTCATTAACCACAATATCCTTCTATGCTACCTAAACAAAATTTGAAAATAATGCTCTAAAATTCATTTAGCTCTATATAGCACTTAGGAGATATTGAGAGGCTGAAGATCTGCCCTATAGCATTTCACACCTCTGATGCCAAAAGGTTCCATATTACTATGTTTTTCAACATCTCCATGTAGAAGGTCTGCTAAAGATTTGGAATATGACCAATTAATATGACCAATATATGAAAGACAATCAGCAATACGTCTTAATTGTCTTAGTTATTCCTGCAGAGACAGGGAAATTCTGTGGAAAGTTTTGGACTCAATGTCAAAAGCCATTTGAATCTTCATCCATAAAAAGGTGCATGTATGCATGTATGTATGTGCATGTGTGCATGTGCACACATAAAAGACACAGGTTGGTTGGTAGCACGTATGGAGCTCCCCAGAGTCATTTGATGAGATGGACGGCTATAGAAATCAAATGAATGAATGAATGAATGAATGAATGAATGAATGAACGGACAAATGAATAAATGAATAAATAAATGCCGTAAGTAAATAAATACTGTAAGTAAATAAATAAACCAACTCCCTGCCAATATGCCATACTGTACTTTGTACTCACAGTCTCAGATGCTGTATAATGATAATGTTTGATAATGACACTGACCAATACTTTAAAACCACGTCTATGTATAGTGATCCATGGTAATCCATCACAACCAAGGTTCATGGATGGAACTTCCTTTGAAGCAGCGCTTCTTAAACTGGTGTAATTATCCTCACGGGTTTAGTTTGGGCATATCCTGGGACTAATAAAGCAATTCGTAACTGCTCACTTGTGAGTTGAGGTTTAAACATTTAAGATTATCACTACAAAGCCACTTGTGTAAAACAACAAATTGTGGTGGTTTTTTTGCAAGAGGGATAATGGCATTATTTCAGATGAGGAATAGTTAAGATCATTTTAGGAACCACTGTTATGAAATTATGAGACTACAGTGGGACTTAGTCATTGGTAACACTTTTGTCATACCCTACAAAGGTAAGGAATAGGTTTATAAATATACTTTCCATATTGCTTCTCAAATTTGATTGATCACTGGGAATTCTAGTATCATTTTTACAGACTTTTTAAAAATAGAGGAATATCCTCACAATTTTCCAATGATCTTCAGACATTTCCTTTTATCCAGTATATATAGTATAGTTGGACAAATTCCGTTTGCAAGAAGTTGGAAATAATGCCAGAATAGACTGTCCTACTGTTCTTTGAAAAGTTACCAAGAGATGAGACCATAACAGATCCATATTTACCTACTTCCCTGAAAGGTTGTCAAGATTAATTAAACATTTTTTTTTAATAACGAGTGATAGGCAGCCATCATTAGATATTTCTGTTCTGACCTTTTATATCCCTACTGCCTATGGCTCATTGACCTCAGTTGTAAAATGTTGTTATGTTCTAATTGGCATTGCACCTTGAATGATCTTTTTACCTCAGTTTAAGATTATTCCTTGAGCTGACTGTTAGAACTAACAACAGGTTGGTATATTTGTTTCAAATATATGATTCCATATCTGGGGAAGAAAAACTAGAGAAATAGCATTGCTCTGAATCACATAATATGTTCAAAGCAAGAAAAAAAGAGAGAGAAACTCAAAATTGTGCCCTGAAGATTTATCTTGCCTTATCCCAATTCACATATTTACACAAACAGAGCAAAACTTGTATTTTTAGAGCATTTTTATATAATTCTGCATATTTATCTATATTGTGTCATAAATGGCAGATGTTTACATTTAAAACAATTGCTACCAACCTGCCTTTCATTGAGGATCTGTATACTTCACGAGTCAAAGAGAGCTGTGAAAATATTTACAGACCCCTCACATCCTGGACATAAACTGTTTCAACTCGTACCCTCAAAATGACGCTATAGAGCACTGCACACCAGAACAACTAGACATAAGAACAGTTTTTTCCATCACTCTGCTAAACAAATAATTGCCTCAACACTGTCAAACTATTTAGTAAGTCTGCACTACTATTAATGTTCTCATCATTCCTATCACCCATCTCCTTTCACTAATGACTGTATGACTGTAACTTTGTTGCTTGTATCCTTACAATTTATATTGATTGTTTCCTAATATGATTTGATTGCTTATTTGTACCCTAAAACTATCATTAAGTGTTGTACCTTATGATTCTTGATGAATGTATCTTTTCTTTTATGTACACTGAGAGTGTATGCACCAAGACAAATTCCTTGTGTGTTCAATCATACTTGGCCAATAAAATTCTATTCTATTCTATTCTATTCTATTCTATTCTATTCTATTCTATTCTATTCTATTCTATTCTATTCTATCCTATCCTATCCTATCCTATCCTATCCTATCCTATCCTATCCTATCCTATCCTATTCTATTTATCATTTGTCATTCCTAAAATAACATCAGGAACTTTGATCATAGAGATTATTTTTAGGGGACAATCTGTTATCAAACTACTCCAATTTCCATCTCCAATGTCTGAGGTCATATTTGTCACAAAATTCAGTAATGAGAAGGGAAATCCACAGGGCCATTCCTATTCTGTTCGGATAACAAGTCTTTCCAAAGGACAATGGCACTCACATCCCAATATGCCAATATATTACCAGCGGGGTGGGTTTCTAGAATTCCTAAAAAGAAATTGGGGGGAAGGAAAGATTATTTTATAATGCAAAGCTAGTGAACAAATCAAGGATTGTCACTGTTTGGGAGCTGATTGATTCAAGGTTCAAGGGTAACCCTTCCTATAAACAGCTCAGATTAAAATATTTGTCCCAAGAATCTTGGGATTTGTCCCTTCTCTTTCTATCCCCCTGTCTTATTCTAATTTACAGTGACAGATAATAGATATATAAAACATATGCTGAAACAGCATTTTCATGCTTGCCTAATCTTTGCTTTTAGTTAGTATCTCATATGCATTCTTTAGGTTCTTCACATATCCGCGGAACCAGATTATGGGCCTATTTTATAGGCAAGAATATTCTTCCAAAATGGAAGGATTTGCTCAGCTGATTTATCCTGGTAGACAGACAAAATAAACATCCATTTACTAGAAGGCTAATGGATGAAGTTTCTCACTACCATCTCCTCAAGATTAACACAACTTTAAATACAAAAGTGAGCTGCATTTCTAAATATGCCTATGAAGTGTTTTACTTTTTAGCATTCTAAATGGTATTTTTTTTCTTTTTTTAAAAAAAACAACTACTTTTAATGCTTTTGGATTTATATATTGTCTTTTTAGAGCTTTTCTAGTTCATAAATGATTTTTAGGTCTCCATCTACACTACATCTTCCCACGGACTTTTAATAATATACAAGACTGGAACTGGGAAGATGATTCCAAACTTTTATCTTTCTTTCTTATACAAATTCCATCAATGAATTAGAGACATGTTTTGAATTGTCCCCTCACTGAAATACCCAAAACTTCACTTTCTTCACCAACTTTGGGGTGTCAGATGTTCGATGACCAAGGAAAGAATAGTATTACAGAAAAGTTGCATAGTTTAGCTTATTATTTTTTTTATTGAATTTTAAATTGTCAGCCATCCAGAGTCAAGGAATTTAAATAGGCAGCCATGCACATGTGATAAATAAAATAAATAATAAACATTTGGCACCATTATTTTTAGCAAAGAAAATATTACAGAGTTCTGACTGAAAGTTTATTCAAGCTTTTGCACCTGCCATATTCAATTTTTTTTTTAAAAAAACACTCTAAATATGTTAATAACTGCAAATAAATAATACCCATCACTTTAACAAAGGAAGGAGGGAGGGAGGGAGGGAGGGAGGGAGGGAGGGAGGAAGGAAGGAAGGAAGGAAGGATATCTGAGTTAACAAGAATGTTTCAGCTGGATACAAAACATTAGTGGCAATGTTTTTGTCATCTTACCTCCATAGGTGTGTAGACAGGGCATTACATGAAACTGTAATACTCTCAATCCTTTGATGTAAAAACAACAACAACAACAACAAAAGCCAAAACCAGACCACCACAGGAAGATTGGTTTCCAGAATTCACTACCAACTTCCCACAAATAAGTTCAATGGGAAAGCTGGCAGGAAGTTGCTCCTTCTCTCATTGTTTTTTTTTTTTTTTTTTTTTTTTTTTTTTTGCCTGCCTGTGACCATTCTGTTTCTCTGCTTGGATAAGGAAGTATCTCTGAAACCATGACCTAAGGGGCAAGGATTGTCTAGTCTCAAATAAATCTCACTTGTGAGATAAGAAGGATTAATTACTTAGGTCCCTAGAAAACAGAAACCCTGATAGATATCAAAACCTTCAATTCATTTAATAGTCTCAAATAGCCTGTCTTTCATTTAGAACAATTTAAAGACAATCTTCTTTGACAATAGAACTGTTTACAGGTTTTGGATATATAAATGCTAAAACCTACAATGCAAATAACTGAATCTTCAGTTTGAAGCAGAGAACTAACCAAAAGGGGGGAAAGGACTTTGTATAGTAATACTCTTCAACAAAACCAATTTTTCTAATGAAAATGATGTCCTAGCTGTTTTTACCTCTACAACAGGGGTGAAATCCAGCAGGTTCTGACAAGTTCTGGAGAACCAGCAGTGGAAATTTTGAGTAGTTTGGAGAACTGGCAAATATCACCTCTGGCTGGACCCAGAGTGGGGTGGGAATGGAGATTTTGCAATATCCTTCCCCTGGAGTGGGGTGGAAATGGAGATTTTGCAGTATCCTTCCCCTGCCACACTCACCAAGCCATGTCCACAGAACCGGTAATAAAAAAAATTGAATTTCACCATTGCTCTACAATATCTATCTATTAATCAATAGATTGATCGATCAATCAATATTGATATGGAGATAGATAGATAGATAGATAGATAGATAGATAGATAGATAGATAGAGAAAGAAATATATCTATCTTTCTTTATAAATGATAGATAGAAAGATATAGATCCATTGATACACACACACACACACACACACACACACACACACACACACCTAAAAAGGGTGACAACTTGGGAGGATGGCATTCAGTGGCAAAATATTTGATTCAGTAATGGGCAAAAAATATCCTATCTTGCATTGTTTTCCACCAATTCTCATTCAAGTAGAAAGACATTACTTTTTTTTTAAACAAAGTAGAATATCTCAGAGGATTCTTCAAGTTGTTATGGGTAAAAGAAAGTGCTGTTGCATAAGCATTGAGTTACATTGTGACCAAGGATTATATGAGAACAATATGGGTTTGAGGACATGCTTTTTTCAGGCTCTTCTCCTGGCATATGAGGTTTGCCAAAAATGCTGGATCAAATTTTACAATGGAAACACACTTCACTTATAAATGATTTTTTTTTTGATTGAAACAATTAAGATTGCGATCCTTTCATGTGAGAAGGGCATACTTTGAGTTTCAGTGGTACTCAAAATTAAGGTGACCAGATTTTAACATTGGTAAAGAGGGACACCATTGTGGGCGTGGCTTATTTTGTGGGCGTGGCTTGGAGGTCATGGGACTGGTGGGCGTGGCTAGCTGGTCATGTGACCGGGTGGCCATGGCTATGTGTATAGGGACTACTCAGAGGGCTGAAAAAAGTCATTTCTGACAGGTCCTCGCACTTTTGACTGGTCCTCACACTTATGACCATCCTCACATTTATGCCCGTGCAGCATTCTTAACAACCATGTTACTCATTTCACAACTATTTCTCTTCATCATGGTGATAAGATAGGGCAAAAAACGTAAAATGTGAGGGCAGTCGTAAGTTTGAGGACTGGTCAAAAGTGCGAGGACCAGTCAAAAATAACTTTTTCAGCCCTCTGAGTAGTCCATATGCACAAAAGGACTAACCAGAGGGCTGAAAAAAGTCATTTCTGACAGGTCCTCGCACTTTTGACTGGTCCTCACACTTATGACCATTCTCACATTTATGCCTGTACAGCATTCTTAACAACCATGTCACTCATTTCACAACTGCTTCTCTTCACCATGATGACAAGATAGGGCAAAAATGTAAAATGTGAGGACAGTCGTAAGTTTGAGGACTGGTCAAAAGTGCGAGGACCAGTCAAAAATAACTTTTTCAGCCCTCTGAGTAGTCCATATGCACAAAACGACTAACCAGAGGGCTGAAAAAAGTCATTTCTGACAGGTCCTCGCACTTTTGACTGGTCCTCACATTTATGCCCATCCTCACATTTATGCCCGTGCAGCATTCTTAACAACCATGTCACTCATTTCACAACTGTTTCTCTTCACCATGGTGATAAGATAGGGCAAAAAATGTAAGGACAGTCGTAAGTTTGAGGACTGGTCAAAAGTGCGAGGACCAGTCAAAAATAACTTTTTCAGCCCTCTGAGTAGTCCATATGCATTAAAGGATACAGCAAGAGAGAGGGATGAAGGAAGGGAAATTAGAGTAGGAGTGAGGGTAAGAGAGGGAGGAAGAGAGGAGGAGAAGGAGAAAGAGAAAGAAAGAGGAAGTAGGGAGAAGAAGATGGGGAGGGGGAAGAGAAAGTAAGAAGGAAAGAAAAGATTGCTTAACGCATTGTAAGCCGCCGTGAGTCTCCGGAGAAGGGCGGCATATAAATCAAATTAAAAAAAAGAGAGAGAGAGAGGTGGTAGGTTTGAGGAGAAAGATTGCTGTACAATAAAAAAGATGAAAGGGAAGAAAGCCAACCCCAAGCAAATATAAAGATATTAAGATAAAGAATGAATTGTTAAACTTTAAAGAATAAAAGAGAACAAATATAAATAAATAGCAATAATTAGAAACACACATACAAACATACAATGCATTTTCTTTGAACAGAATATTTGGCTGGTTCACAAATTTAAACAGTGTTTAGTCATTTCAATTAAATTTACCATTTCTATATTTCCTCTTTGCCATATTTATTCCTCATCTATTTTTTAAAAAAACCAGTATTACCCTTCATCCTCATCTCTAATCTTAATCAAATTCAATTTTTCCCTTCTATTCTATATTATACCCCTTCCCATTGTCATCTATTTTTATATCCATCCTCACATTGGTTAATTATGTAATTATGTAATACAGTTGTTTAATACAAATTCAGCATTTTAATATAAATCCATTAGTTATATAACTATCTTTTTTGTATATTAATCAATATGAACATGAATATTCCAATTATTTCCATGCAATCCAATTTCTTACAAATCAATTAATTATATTTACCAATAATAATAAACCAAATAATTCCCCCCATATATTCCTCCAAACCACAACTTAACCATTTCTGCTTTCAACACAATATACAATTATTAATAGTATCTCAATTATTACAATTCCCTAGTTAAATAGAGCTTTTTTTCTTTTGTGTTTTAAAATCTTGAACTCTCCTCTTTTGCCCTAAATTTCCCATTGTTTACACCTACCTTTTTTGGTGAAGAAAAAGAAAAAGAAATCTCTCTCTGCCTCATTTTGTCACGTTGCAGCTTTACTTTCGCTTTTGCTTTTTCAGTATAGCTAGGGGGAAAAAATCTGCTCCAGGAACTCTTTGCAGCCAATTAACCTATGCGGAAGCTGTAAGGGGCTGTTTTTTCTATTTTTGCAGGCATGGGTGTTTTCTTTTAAGACTGATCAGCTGTAGGTCGGCCCTTTGAAGCCCCGCGGCAAGAGTTTAAGCAGTTTTTTTTCCTGTAGCCATCAGCTGGGACTCAGGAGGCAGCCCGGACTCAGGAGGCAGAATGAAAAATCGGGACTTTTTTAAAATGCCGCGGGACGCGGGACAAATTGCTAAAAATCGGGACTGTCCCGCCAAAAGCGGGACGTCTGGTCACCTTACTCAAAATGTGACTGGGAGCAGGAAATGAAACATAAAGTAACCCAAATCTGAAGAGTTACAATGAAGAAGCATTTTAAAAAGATTTCTATGATACATTTAGAAGGAGACTTCAGTTGCTAAACAACAGTATTTTGTAGGCTTCTGTGACCCATGATTTGCTGTACATATTGATACTAAAATGAAATCCATTGGCCAATAAAGGAGAATATTTGTAGCTCAGGATTGAAATGAGGCAGAGATGGGCTTCGCATAAATTAACAACCGGTTCACTCCAGCACCGAAAATGTGAGCATGTGTGCACATGTACGCTCACTTTGCTCTCGTGAGCGCCTTCCATGCATGCACATGGCCTCCTGCACATGTGTTTTGCTCTTACGCACACTTGCATGCATGGGCGTGGCTTAAAAATCACAGCTAAATAGGACGGCATAGTGCCGTCGATCTGAACCGGCTAAATCCCATCCCTGAAATGAGAGGTCCTTGGTGGTCTCTGAGATTGTTTGTTTTCTTGCAGATGTTTCATTACCCATACTAAGTAACATCATCAGTGTTAGTGATGATGGTATCTAGTCTGGGGAATGAAATGTCTGCAGGAAAACAACCAAACTCAGAGAGCACCAAGAACTCCTAAAAACCATTGAGCTCAATATATGTGTAGGTGTAGGTGTGTATGTGTGGACACACACACACAAACATTCCACACACACACACCATTCCAAATACACTCGGTCTCAAATATATTTCAAAGTTTTAAATACTTTGAAGCAGCCAAGTAATAGTAATCAACCTGCTGTTCCTTTAAGATGAAAATAGGCTTTAAATGTAGTTTACTATTTACATCAATGCCGCTTTGAAGCTACCTTGCTATAATTAGAAGATAAATTACCAAGTAACCCAATGTATAAAATTTTAAATATTGTTGTTTGAGAGAAAAATGAATTATTCCTGTAAAAAGCATAACCTGAGTAACGCCATTTTAAACGCCATGTTTTACCTGATATAACCTGATTATATAACTTGGTAGTGAGGACATGAGAAAGGAAACTGTGTTGTTCCTGTGATGCTTGTTTTGCAGGATATATGATGCATACAGGACATATGATGCATATTTTTAAGGAAATAAATGTTTTGGTACATTCCGAAATGGGCCCGAGGAAAGGCCTACAAATAACGATACCAATCAACAGGGTACATCTGTTTGGGATATTTTTGTAGGATATTCCTAACAGGAATTTCCAGGGCGGAACATGAGAAGAGGAGCCAAAAATGTTATATAAGACCTGAAAACAATACCCTGTGGGGGCGTTTGCATTGTATTGCTGTAACTGCTTGAAAACTGTATTTAAACCGTGTAATCGAAGTGTTCAGGCTTCTCTTTTTCATGGGAGAACCCTTTTGCAAAAGATATATATATATATATATATATATATATATATATATATATATATATATATATATATATATATATATATATGTCTTTTTCTGTTTTTCGTAGGCTTTTATGTGCATATTCTTTCTAGCCAGGTTTTACCTACGTAAGCTAGGTTGTTCTGCAGCTCTGACTGTGTGAGACTGGTGAATGAGATTTCACACAGTCAGAGCTGCAGAACAACCTAGCTTACATAGGTAAAACCTGGCTAGAAAGAATATGCATATATATATATATATATATATATATATATATATATATATATATATATATATATATATATATATATATATATATATATATATATTTAATCTGCTGTTTTTTCTTGTTCATGCTCTCTGTGTCACTTATTATAAGATAATGCTGATTTCTGAATTTAGCATTGTTCATCATCTGGTACCTTTTGTAATGTGCTACAACATTGCTGTCTGTATGATATGCTTGAACTGGCATATTATTTTTCTGCTATCCAAAGTTGCATGACCTTTAAAATAAAGTAAGCAAAAGCTTTGTTCTTGAAGAAAATTATGTGAAAGCAGTTAAAAGACGTTCACAAGAGAGATGGTAACTTCTTGTTAATCCCCACACAGAATATAAAGTGGTGACATCTGCATATAAAATACATTTATCCACCTCATTTATTGGAAAGTATAAGCTAAAGTTTAAGCTAAACTGCAGTCCTTGTATGTTCATTTAAAGTTAAAAGACACCATATGAGATTTTGCGTTGCATTCAATCAAAGATCATAATTGGATAGAATAAAAAGACCTACTTTAAGTGACTCAGTGAAATTCTCCCAGTACACTGAGTAACCTGTTTCCATACTATGCCTCACAGTGACTTCCAAAGTCCCTCTGAAAAGTGATTAGCAGTTTGAGAAACGAGAGGGGCTGCTGTGTGACAAATCCAATCTTCAAGGCCTGTGAAACACTTGAAACTGGTTATCCAGTTCTTTGAGCTTTGCAAATTGATGTTTAAGAAAGGAAAACGAATGAGAGGCATGATGTTTATTCTCCATGAAAGGATGCAGCCTTCTCTGGGCATGAGCATATATGCTGGCGAAGGGAGTCTGTACTTTTCTTAGTGTCTTTTTCCAGAGCAGGATGGCACAATAGAGATCTTCCTATGGACATGAGAACTCTTCCAAAATTGCTACTGAACTGTCATTTCACATCAACTTCATTCAACTGAGTTTTTCTTTTGGGCGCTTAAAAAAAACAACTAATTCAACTACTTTTCTAGTACTACTTAGCTCCAGCTGTCTGTTCAAAATCAAGTAGAGCTCTCAGTCTACAAATGATTAAATGATGATGATCAATAATTTTAAAAAGCCTTTTAAAGAATAGGCATTTATGCGTACAGTTGTAGGCATACATAGGTTCCCCTCGCACATATGTGCTAGTCGTTTCCGACTCTAGGGGGTGGTGCTCATCTCCATTTCAAAGCCGAAGAGCCAGAGCTGTCCAAAGACGTTTCCATGGTCATGTTGCTGGCATGACTAAACACCAAAGGCACACAGAATGCTGTTACCTTCCCACCAAAGGTGGTCCCTATTTTTCTACTTGCATTTTTTACATGCTTTCGAACTGCTAGGTTGGCAGAAGCTGGGAAAGCTAATGGGAGCTCACCCTGTTACGTGGCACTAGGGATTCAAAACACTGAACTGCCAACCTTTTAATTGACAAGCTCAGCATCTTAGCCACTGAGCCACCACATCCTTCATAAGCATACATATTTCACCTCAATATGCAAACTTTCAAAAAGTGCTTTACTTTTATAGCAGCAGGACTAAGCTCATAGGATGAAACAATAGAGGTTTCAAACCACTTCTCCCACAATACCACTGGTTTAACCCACACACCTGCTTCAGTGTGGGTGAATAACTACCACTCCCAGCCTCCAAGTGGGGCCTCACCTGGTATTTTCTCCTTACAATTCCCACAGCTTACACTGGTATCTAAAAGGATAAACATTACAAGAAAAGGAGGAAAGAAATTTAATAGTACTACCTCTTAGCTCTGTAACATGTAAACTGTATTTAAAAGAAAATGCAACCACCCAACATTAGAACTTCAAACATGGATGGTTTCAGGAGGTAAATTTCTGTAGTTTCCCAGGGTACAATGTACAATAAGTAGCAAATTGGTTAAGTTAAAAAAATGCAAAAGGCCTCAGTGTGGTGTTGGTTGGTTACACACGAGTGTTCCCATGGTTGCTGTTAATATTGATGAGAAAAAAAATGTAAGAAAATAATATTCACCATCTAACATTTTATTTGTCAAGTAAAATAAAGACTACTAGGACAGCCATGTTCAGAGATGGTATAAAGTCTCTTCCCTTGGGCAGGAGGTTGGACTAGATCAGTGGTTCTCAACCTTCCTAATGCTGCGACCCTTTTATACAGTTCCTCATGTTGTGGTGACCCCCAACAATAAAATTATTCCTAAACCCTTTGAAAATATGTGTTTTCCGATGGTCTTAGGCGACCCCTGTGAAAGGGTCATTCGACCCCCAAAGGGGTCCCGACCCACAGGTTGAGAACCACTGGACTGGATAAACGTGGGTATCCTTTCCAGCCTTACAGTTCTATGTCTATGTCTCTTCCCCTTTTTGAACAGTTCTATTAGCTGGAGGAGATTTTATACATACACAGAAGCATCTTTCAATGTTATATTAGATACTAGAAGTCTAAAACAGAAACTCTCTGTTCATGCAATCTTGTTATTGGAAGTTGGACAACATTTTCAGACAAGACAAAGCACCTTGAAGAGAATAATAATCCCATTAGCTTTTTACCCCAAAACATAAATCCCATTTCCTTCATGCCCCAAAGCAACTTTTCAAGCCATAACAGCACTTCCTGTAGACTAAATATGAAGATATGTCCTGATATAATATCCCAAATGTGATGTTGAGAAGATAGAGGTTTTTTTGCTGCAAGTTATAATGATACTTGCAATCTGCGAATAGGATTCAAGTGACACATGGTGTTTTGTTGTATATGGTTGGTAGTTATGAAATTGAAAGAATTAGGGGAAGCCAATGTAGTTTAATCCTGAAGTGCACTTATTGCAAGCACAAATCCCCAGGCTGGTTCCTGGAATCTCCAGATAAGATTGAAACGTCTTCTATGCAAATCTGCAGAAAATCAGCTTTGTCTATAACAAGCTAGTCTGGGATGAAACATTTCTTTTATTTCCTGAAAATAGTGCTTATTAAATGCTAATCATAATGTTTTCCAAAGTGTAACCTGAAGATTTGCAAGAGCATTAATAGATACTTAGTAGACTATGCAAATCCATCAAAAGAGATCCTTCATAATGTGCAGGAACAAAGTGGTATCACCTGTCATAGAATCAAAAAAGGTATCTTTGTTCCAGACCCATGTTTCTACTTTAGAAACTGTTTTTTGACTGTTTTCACTTGAGTGGGCATGCATAGTCATAATAATGACTAATTTTTCACAGTCACAAATACCTTAAAACAATGAAAATTATAGGTGAACACAATAAAATGTTCTCACAAAAAGTTTATTGGAAGATAAGTTTGAACTCATAGAAAAATAGATTTATTACTGGACTCAACTCCTAGATAAATCTATTTAGTATTGGACATGGATGTTTATGTGTGTACATAAATATTTATTTCCTTCCTATTAAAAATCACTAATTTTAACTTAAGGTTAAATGATTACCATTAACCAACTTTTAAGTTGAATCATATTTGTTTCATTTTTCAAGTCATTGCCAAATATTAATGGAAAGAGTGACATTTTGATATCATCTTTTTGTTATACATGGAATAGTTAAATAGAACATACCTCAGAAGTGGAGGGGAGGGAAGTGTCTTAAATCTTTGTCTAATGTCCAAGCACTTAGGAAGCCGAAGGCAGAATGGACTTTTACATCAATGCTATCGATGAGTTAGAACAACTGAACCTTTTGTTTGCAATTACTTAATCATCAATCAATGGGTATAATTTCTTTTCCAACCCTTTTTGTGACTTTCTCCCTT